>JAEQBH010001124.1:0-607319 GCA_016808115.1 Tetrastigma voinierianum
TTGGTGGAAAAAGTTCCTTTAAGGTATGTAAACATGATCTTTGAGGCACTTGGTTGTATTTGCTTATGGACTTTGGTTATATTCTTGGGTTTTGTTGGGATTACATCCTAACCACAGATTTGATGAAGGTGTGTTTGGTGGAACCTAAATTGTAAAAGACTAGTTTTGTGAAGATTGCGTGTGTGTGTGTGTGTCAGGGAGTCTTGTCGGCTTTCCCCTTGACCCCATGACAGTGTTTAGCCATAGTTGGCCTAAAGAACTCCAGTTGCTTGGATGATTTCGGTTGGAGAAGAAGCCCACGAACCTGAACCTTCGAATGTCTACAAAGCAACCAAGAACCCAAAACCTACCATAAGACCCTTGAATTTGAGGTTGAAAGTCGAGGTATGGTGCATCCCACATTAAGGCAGTTCTGTTTTGGTCGTAAGTTGAGTTATATTGATCACAGATGGAGTGATTCAAAATCCTTCTTAAAGTAGACACATAGAGATAACTTCATAAGAAGAAAAGTAAGGGCCAAATTATGGCTCATTTGTTCCATAATTTCGTCAAAGGGTGAAAGAGAGGCTACAGTCTGTCCTAGGAAGCTTGATCTCGGGAGGTCATGTAAAAAACCATAACTCTTGATTTTGGGTCCAGAATGACGATTTAAGAGAGCTGTGGAAAGCTAAGAATGGGGAACTTTTGGTCAGAAGACCACAATGAACAAAAAAAGCATGTATGGCTAGTCAAAAATTGTAGTTGAAAAAAAAAAGGGGTCTTGAGATATAGGTGAAAAAAAAAGAAAAGAGTCTGAAGTGTTGTGTGTGCTGTTTGTGTTACCCTAATAAGGGGTGTTAAATGTCGAATTGTTTGAGGCTAAGAAATCTTATGACTTGTTAATTGCAGATCCTTTGCAGTAGCCTCGGTTTGACTTCCTTGGGAGACTTGTGGATTTTTGTCAAAGGAAGGTAGGGATCTTGTAACCTTCTCACCTTATGTCATGGTTTCTTTGAAGTGCAATAATTCCATGCTTGAGCGTGTGATTGTAACACCCAAAATATACCACACAGTAGTTTTTTTCGGACGTGTTTGGGGTATAATAAGTAAAAGTATATTTATCAGGAGTAAAATAAGCCAATAACTTGGAATTAATACAACAATTAAGGGTAAATTACTAAATTACCAATTCATGACAGGGGCATAATATAATAAATTCATATGTCAAAGTAGGATTTTGATAAATTGAATGAATAAAAGCTGAAGGAGGACAGAGTAATAAAAAAAATATTAGAATAAAATAAGGAAAGAAAATTGTGGGAGAGACAAGTAGGCGAAGGAAAGAGGGAGGAAGTTTCTCATTGAAAGTGAACTAAAAGGGGATAAGATGAATAAGGAGAAGACCGAAAAGAAATGTCTCATTTTGGTCTTAGAGAAGGAGAGCAAAAAACGGAAGAAGAAGAAGAAGAGAAAGAAAGCAAAGAAGAAGGAAAAAGGAAAGAAGATCACGGAGTATGGAGCGTGAATATTTGCTATGAATGCCGCATGTCTTGGGGTGTATGGAACTACTAAATTTGAATATGGATACATGTCTTGGGTTTAGAAACTCCGTCATTTCTTGTTAGGATTAAGTGAGAAGAGCTCTAGGGATCCTAGATATGTGCTTTAGGAAGAGATGCAGTTGCGAGGTTGAGCAAAATTCACTTATTTTTGATCGTATCACATTAAGTAAGACCCAGTGAATGAGTTTTAGGTCGAAGAAAAGGGAATCTGGAAGTAAGTCCTTACGATAAATTGTAAGCGCATCAATTAACTTGATGTTAGGCTTTGAATTTCTCGATTTGGACCTCTTTGTAAGTAAGTTATAGTCCTTTTACTGAGAGTCGGTAGAATTCATCAGTCGGGTCGGTCTGCAATCTTAGTCCAACTAGCCGGACCTTATAATAGGTTTTGGGTCGGAAATAAAAGAGAGGTGTAGTAATTCCTTTTGAAATTGTAGCCACATCAGAACTTGATGTTAGGCTTTTGAATTTCTTAATTCGGACTCATTAGACGAGTTATGAAGTGCTTTTTATAAGGCAGTCAAATGGGTAGAATTAGATCTGTAGAGGTCGTCAGTCTTGTAAGGGTCGTCGGTCTGCCAGAGATAGATCTGTAGGGTCGTCGGGTCTTTTGTAAATTCGTCGGAGTCACGTAGGGAGGTCGTCGGGTAAGAGGTCGTCGGATCTGTGAAGTCGTCGGGTCTGTAGGGGTCGTCGGATCTGTGGGGTCGTCGAGTCTGTAAAAGTCGATCTGTGGGGTCGTCGGTCGCCGTAGAGTCGTCAGTCTGTGGGGGTCGTCCGAGATCTTGTAAGTCGTCGGTCGCGAAGGCTCGGCTCGTCGGGGATCGTTACGCATGACCTCGGCCGGAGGCCGTATCTCCTTTGTTTGAACTCAGGTTGGGTGTTCTTGGACTACATACGGAAAGCCCCATTGAGTCGAGATCCATCCATATGCTGAGGGGGTATTAAATATCAGACCGGTGTTAGACTGAGCTCATCACTTCAGTGCAGCTCTTGATCCAGTCATTTCGTCAAAGGCGGCTGCGCATGACACCGACTTCGGAAGGTCGTATCTCTTTCGTTGAAGCTGGGTTGGGTGTTCTTGGACTACATGCGACCCGGTAGGTCAGAATCCATCCATATGCCTGAGGAGATTATTAGATGTCGGACCCGAGGTGTTAGAGGTAGGCTCGTCACTTGGTGCGACTCGTCGGTCCATGTCGACTCATCGAGGCGGCCGCGTAGCCTCCGGCGAGTCATATCTCTTTACCGTTTGAACTCAGATTTGGGTGTTCTTGGACTATGGAAAGCCCATTGGTCAAGAATCCATCCATATGCCTGAGAGATTATTAGATGTCAGAACAGGTGTTAGACTGAGCTCATCATGGTCACGACTGTCCGATCCGGAGTCCGGTTTCATCGAGGCCCGGCTAGCATGACCTCCGACGGAAGGTCGTATCTCTTCATTTGAAGCTGGAATTTGGGTGTTCTTGAACTATGGAAAGCGGTGAGTCAGAATCCCATCATATGCCTGAGAGATTGATAGATGTCAGACCGAGGTGTGAGACTGAGCTCGTCACTTAAGTGCAGCTCGTCGGTCAGTCGACTCATCAGGTATTGCATGACCTCGACGGAAGGTCATGTCTGCTTCGTTTGAACTCCGATTTGGGTGTTCTTGGACTTTATCGGCGGGTTGGTCGAGGTAATATATGCCTGAGGAGGATATTATATGTCAGACCAAGGTGTTAGAATGGCTCGTCACTTCGGTGCGATCGTCGGTCCCAGTCATTCGTCGGTAGTGCGACCTCGACCAGGAAGGATCATATCTCTTTCATTTTGAACTCCAATTTGGGTGTTCTTGGACTTTATCGGCCCATTGAGTCAGAATCCATCCATATGCCCGAGAGGATATTAGATGTCAGACCGGTGTTAAGGCCCAGGCTAAATCGCCGATTGCAGCTCGTTAGTCGGTCGACTCGTCGAGGCGAAGTGCGCCGCTGACCTCCGACCGGAGTCATATCTCGCCAGTTTGAACTTCCGTTTTGGGTGTTATGGATATGGAAAGCCCATTGAGTCAAGAATCCATCCATATGCCTGAGAGTTATTAGATGTCGGACCGAGGTCTTAGGCCGAGGCTGTGACCTTGTCTGGCTCGTCCCGATTGGGGTGAACCGTCGAGGCCCGAGTGACTCCGCGACTTCGAAGGTCATATCTCCTTCGTTTGAACTCGATTTGGGTGTTCTTGGACTCTATGGAAAGCCCATTGAGTCAAGAATACGTGATATGCCTGAGAATTATAAGAGATGTTTAATGAGGTGATAGACGAGTGCAGGAGTCATTTCATTTCGTCGATTAGGTCGGCTACGTCCCCAGGTTGACTATGCATGACCTCGACTTCGGAAGGTCATATCTCCAGCAAATCCGAACTTCCAGGTCGGGTGTTCTTAGACTACATGGAAAGCCACGTTGAGTCAAGAATACAACCATACATAATATGATAAAAGAAGTGGAACTCATATTAGGTCGGAAATAAGGAAAAGCGCGTGGCGAATGAGCGAGAACTAATACCATAGAAGTAGATTTGATATGTAAGGGAATATAGAAGAAAGAATAAAATGATAAAGTTCGGAGAAAACATTATAATTGTGGCCTTACAAAATGGGATATTGAATGACAAGACATATGTTCCCGGTGCTTGCACTCCTGTGAGTGTTCTACGCCCATTACGTGGGCGAGCCGTCTACATTTATCTGAAGTCTTGTACCTTCGAATATATATTGTCACCAAGGTCTCGTTCATTCCTTATCTCTAGGTCGAAGCAAGCGAATATTTATACGTGTGTGTATCTACGAATAAGAAGGATAAAAAGGTAATAGTTTGGACATGAAGGGTACTAAGGAGTATTTGAGAAAGTCACAGGTTTGCGCTCATATGGGAGATGAAACGGAGTTTGATAAAACCTGAGTAGCGTCTGAGTATAGAAATGTATGAGTATATGTCATAAGATATGATAGTATAGTAAATATGAAGATATAAGTTAATAAGATATAAGATGTTAGCAGATGGGCAGGTACACGAATGATAGCATATATGAATATAAGAATGGTAAATCTGCATCTCGTGATAAAAGCATAGGAATATATGTATTGAGAAATATGATAGCCATAATGTGAAGCTACGGATATAAGGAACGAGAAATAGATTTAAAGAATTGTGGCATAAATTGCATAATGTAGTTTAAATAGAAACTAAGGAATGGGTTTGTTCACTTGCTCATATTCTCGTTTCAAGTTTTTGCATGTTTGTCCCCAAGCATATTGAATTGATTTAATTGATTTGAAAAGTGATTGTGAAATGTTTGCGTATAAAAATTGCATGATTATTGAAAATAAATTGTTTATCTGACATACATATTGTCTTTATATTTTTTCTTTATAAAGTTTGAGAGCATACTTAATAGAATGTTAGCAGTTTATTTCGCATTAAGATTAGATTGGTATGCGATAGGGTGAATAAGCGATCTTCTTGAACTATTGATGTGTCACTCGGTCGTGACCGTAGTTTAGTATCGGTAGTGTTGGCTATTTGATTGTTATAGCAGGTCAAGTGACCAGAGGGCCGTCTTGTGTTATAAAACCATTGATACCCCGACCTATGGCAAGGGGCCAATGCAGGTGACTACGATATCTTTTGTATATCGAGGCCATGGGATTCAAGTCGTTAAGGCGTAGCGAATTGATTTATAAGCGATTGATTTGCCTGATTGAATTGGATTGCATCATGGCGAATTTGTGAGCATAATTTAATTGATTTGAGATTGAGAAATATTGATTATGAAAATGAAAGTGTATTTTGGGATGATCGATGAACCATGACTAATTGTATATAAAGCAAGTATATGTATCGTATTTATATTGATCTATCCATAATGATTTAGAGGATTTTGAATTGTTAAATTACGTAATGTGATAGCAATTAATGTGAAAACTTGATACATGAAAATAAGAGCATAACAAATGGTATATAGTATATGTAGTAAGTAATATAATAATGTAAGAATATGACATGCATATAAATAGGATATCTGTAAATATGAATAATTAGAAGAGATAATGAGCCGAATGATAGAATGCCCCAGAATAAGAAATATATATGATATGAATATATGATGGGTATGCACAAATGAATAGAGGGGAGCGTCTTTATGGAAGCAGCGTGAGTAGAAATGGTAATAATATCTTGGAAACGATAGAGATAAGTAAAGATAATAACCAACTAGAATCTGATAAAAGGCATAGATAGGAATGGTCGAAGATAGAAGACATGTGACATGTGATAGTAATATAAATTATGATAAGTAATATAAAAGTTATATGCATATGTAGTAAGGCACATGGCCCATCGTGGTGGTTATCAAATCTTTATGTTCACATTAAGCGTAAAACTTAAGCGGGTGTTGTCCGTGTAGGTACGAAACGAGAAAACGAGGATAGAAGAAGCCGGGACGTAAGTCGCGAAGCGGTAGGTTCGGAGATAGGTGCTCCATACTGCCAGCGATCTCGATGTTTTGTAGAAAAAAAAAAATGTACATGTATAGTAAGTGGGACTCGAGTATATGTATATAGATGTGGGGACACCACTCGGAGTGGTAGTTCTTTTATATATATGAAAATGATTTTGTTATTACAAATTGTTTGTATAACCAGTGCGAGTTCGGCTACGAGAAGAAAGAGCAATTCGATGAGTCCGAGTATATAGTCTCGCCGGATTTCGGTTGGATCCGTAAGTGGTCGGATGGGACGAGGGACGTGGTGAGTGATTTTCTAATGATATATATAGAAATGTGTATATTTTATATCTATGGAATTCTTTAAATTAAGCGAATGCGTAGTTTTTAAATATCCGTGTGGATAGATGCTTTATTAGTGTTTTAAGCATGACATGGGTATGGAAATTTGTGTGAGAGTAGGATTGATGTAAGTGGACACGGGACTATGACTAGTCACTGGGTTGTGAGTCAGGAAGGTGGATATACGGGATGTGGGCATATGCAGTGTAAGTCGTCGATTTGTCGTTATGCGGGATGTGGGCATATCGCAGGTAAGTAGTCGACAATTTGTCGTTGTTCGAGGATGATGTTTAGTCGCGGGTGAAATACGAAAGAGTGCTTGATGAGGGTCGAGATGGTGGTAGTGGTAATTGATTTGTTTACATCGGCGCATTAATTGAAAATGCTCATGTTTTGAGATGTATTTGAATTATTTGTATTTACGAAATGTTTTTATAAGCATGGCTTGTTATGGGATTAAACTCTTGAGTTGTATTCGCTTACCTTATTCCCTCCGCGTAGATGCAAGTCTGAGGATGAATTTGCGTGACTTGAGGATTTGACTTGTAGGGTTTTGGAGGTTGAGGTGTGCGTGAACTAAGCGCATCTTGTAGTGGTGAGGCATCACGTTTGAAGGCACATCCGTGTTGTGGAGGTTCTGCTTTGTATATTTTAGATGGTTCGCCATCGATCGTATTGGTCATTGTATATTTGGCTTATGATTAGTTTGTTGACTTTTGTGAAAGTTTTAGGATTTTGTGTAAAATATTATTTTGATCGAGTGTAAGTGTATAGTCTTGGGTGCATTGAGGACTTACCTCGGTCACGGGATATGTATATATATGTTTTGAAGGACACAGGTTAGGCGGAGTTTAATTGCGTTTCGGCGATTACTCGTGGGTTACGGACTCGAGTTTTGAAGAATCTGAGGGTTGATATATGGTGTGTAGGGCTAGTAGGTAGCCCCTTTTATGCAAAAGTGTTGGATTTTAAAGAGTCTATGTTGAGACTCGAGTTGTGAAAAGATGGTAAAATAGCATCAAATCTATGGCAGTGATCAGTGTGACAGTTGCGGCAGTTGATGAAGGCTTTTGTTTGGTCGTGGCATTCCGGTGTTGGGACTTTGAGCGTTGAATCTCTAAGTGTGTCGAGTTGTGGGACCGCGGTTGGCCGAGTTTGCTTGCGTCGGCCGTATGAGTGAACCAGTTACATGACTTCTGGCATCAACGGCGTGATGTAAACTGCGCGGGAGGCGGTCGGCGGCGGTGGGTGACTCTGCGATGATTAAGTTAGCAAAAATATGAAGAGGGAGAAGAAAATAGACGTAGTTGGAATTGTTTTTTTTACCTCGTGGGGAATCTTCCTGATTTATAGAAAGTAGTTCGCAAATCCCCTTTCCTCTTAGGAAAGAAATATCTTAATTTTAGAATGTCTATAAGCCCTTTATCGAACTAATTATTCATTATCGGATTATTCTTGGAGATAAATAAGAGAGATTTGAAAGCCCAGGAAATCATTCGTAAATATCTATTTTCAGTATTTTAAACTCGTATGATACATCGATATGAGGCTTTTAAACATCGATGGGATGGTGCGTGGATGGATCTGAGATGGGAGGTTTAAGGCTCGTTTGGTTTTTAATGTTGGTCGAGAACGGATCGACACGTGATCTTGGTATGCGGTGTTGAGTTTATTGAATAATGAGTTTAGGCGCAAAGGCCAAAATCTTCATGAGCGTAAAGTAAATACAAATCACTAACTCTTAACATTAGGAATTAATAAAGAAACAAAGAGTTTGTTTGGTTTTTTTTTTTTTTTTTTTAACTGTTCTTGAAAATTATTTTTTTTTTAGTTTAATGTATATATATTTTTTAAAGTAAGAAGGTAAAAAATAAATATATTCTTCGTATTTTCATTAAAACAATTTTCAGAACTGACACCAAACGTGATGATTTCACCAAGAACTAAAATTAAAGATCTTATGATGTGGAGTGTCGACCAACCAGGTTTAGCCGGCTCCATTTTCCAAGTACTTAGTAGGGCATAGGCATGGTTGGTACCTGTCAAAAGATAAATGGGGTTCGCCAACCTTAGAACCCATGACCCATGGCCTATGCTTCATGGTTATGCTCTCCAACATCTTCACCTTTCTGTCTCTTTCTTAAATTAATCAATTCAAATTCCATATTCCTTGCTTTCTGCTCTTATCACGTGATTAATTGCTTTGCTCATTCGCTCCCCACATTTTCGCTGAAGGATGGATGTTGAAAGAAGAAATCACGTTCGGACATGTTTTCCATATTTTAATCTGTTAAGACTATTGATATACTGAAACAAAAGAAGGGACAGGTGTTTCGGCTGCCCTAAATATTGTGTACAACTTTCAATATAACATTAAAAAATCATTCAAATAATTAAAAGAAAAGCTTACAAATAAAAGTCCATTGAATCAATTTTTATCTATTAAGAATATAACTAATTAAACATGAATAAAGAAAGTGGATTCATTTTGATTTGTCTTAATTAAAAAAAAAAAACTGAAATCCAGAAGCCAATTAATTCTAATGATTCGTTGATTCAAATAGTAAAAAAATAGAGATCTTAATTTCAAATCCAAAAACAATACAATAATATTATAATATTAGAAATAAAAATTATATTTTTAAAAACTAAAAGGCTATAAGTCTATCATGCACCTAGTTCAAATATAAAAAAGAGGGTGCACAAAATTATAAGCAACTATATTAAAACTCAAATACTATATTTGTTTTACTAAAAAAATCTAAATATTTGAGGTTTTAATTAATCTTTATTTAAAAAAAATATTAAAATTAGTTTAGAAACCAAATTAAAAGACGAATGTAATATATAATATCCCTGTCATGAACAACAACAATTGACTAATCAAATGTTCAAATAAAATAACAAACAATTTAAAAATTTTAAGTTTAATTATCATTATCATGGATAAGGATATTTGATAATTTTAATTGTTATTTAAATATTTTAAATCCAATTATAATTATTATGAATAACTATAATTTTTTGTAAATATTTTTGATCTAAAACTTAAATATTAGGGTTGTGTTTGAAGCAAATTTAAAAAAAAGAAAAGACAGTAATGCAGATAAAATCCAGGCGTCCCATCCCAAGTAATCCAGCCAACAAGCAGATTGATTGGGGGCAGGCACAGTGTGTGTGATGAGTCATGAGGGTTGAGGGTTGAGGGTACGGGTCCTTTCCCTTTCCCATTCCCAGGCCCGGAATGTGGGTCGTGATTGGTTGGGGGCTGGGGCAGAGAGAAGAAAGAGATAGAGAGGAGATGACTAAGTCAATGACCGTCTAGGTCTGGGGGCTCAGAGTGAGCCGAGGGCCCGTCCTCTCCCTCTTTCTTTTTCTCTTCCTCTTCCTTTATATCATATTATCATGCTATATCCATCAACGCGTCCAACGCCGCGTCGTCTTTTTCCCAATTTCACTCATTTTATCTGGTGTCAATTGAGGATGGAAATATCGATTTCAATGAATATATCATTATTTAAATTTTATGATATATTAAAGATATATCGATAAATATTTTTATATGAATATCGATATATTAAAAATTAAACTGTTGTGATCAATTCATGGCAGTTGGATCGAGTCGTATTTGAATATAATTAGTTTAAATATATCCGATATATCGCCGATATATATATATGATATATCGATATATACCGAATATTTTATCGAAAAATTAAGTAGCAGCGTGTTTATACGCGAGGCGCGATATTTTGCGTCCATATCGATTAAAAGCCGATATCTGGGACGATATGTTTAGCGAAATATCGCGGAGTATCGTGTCGAGCATCCGTCGATGCTCCAGATATATTGAAAATATATTGACGGATATATCGGATATTTTCATCCATGATCTCAATATATGTTATAGTTTAATTGGGATTCAATGGAATTTCATGCAAAACATCATTCCAAAATAAAATTTAAAATTATAATTTCCTTTTTCAAAAGAAAAAGTTCAAATTTATGTCCTAACTCTAAAAACTAGTTTTTTTCTGGTTATTCCCTGCTAAGTACTAATATCTAATTTTTAGAAAAAATATTTTAAAGAAAACTAAATGGTATAGTTCCCACTTCCCAGACAAATCGTTGGATTTTGAAACTTAGATTGATAGAGGATGTAAATAGTAGGAACATTAGTCTTACTTCCAAAAAGAAAAGAAAAAGAAAAAGAAAAAGTAAAAGAAAATATTGTTTTAATATAAACGGGAATTGAGTTGAGTGAAAAATAGGAGGGTAAAAGGAATTAGAAGAAAGGAGAGATGGTTCACAGTGAGCGTCTAGGAGAAGATAAAGAAACGGTCTCGTCCTCAACAAGTTACACCACTCATATGGATATATATAACCTCATATCTATAACTGCCACAACCGATTCTTCATCTCACCCTCTTCTTTTTTGACTTCTTCTATTCTGCTTGCTTCCTTTGAGAAATATTTTTTCCTACTTTCTGTCTGTCTGTCTGTCTGTCTTTCTCTCTGCCCCTCCTGTGATCTGTCTCTCCATCTCCAACCCTTTCTTGTTCAATCATGCCTGCACTTCAAGTACCAAAGGCTCATTTCTGGGCCGCATCAGCATCCGTAGAAACCAGATTGCTTCTATGGATGGTAACCATGAGCAAGAGATTGAGGACCTTGAGATTTTCCAAAAACATGTTGCCGATCGCTTCTCTGAACTCCTTTCTGCATCTGATGCCGCTGCCACTCCTGATGCCTCTGTCGACCCTCTTCTCTCAATAGCTTGGCTGCGGAAGCTGCTTGATGCGTTTATCTGTTGCGAAGCGGAGTTCAAGGCCCTGGTGTTTATGGGTCGTGACCCCTCTCAAATTGTCAGGCCTCCTCTAGATCGTCTCATTCCTGAGCTGCTTGAAAGGGTCGTGAAGGCCTTGGATGTCTGTAATGCCGTGACCCATGGGGTCGAGTCCATTCGGCATTGGCACAAATTGGCAGAGATTGCCGTCACTGCCTTGGAACAGAGGCCCATCGGTGAAGGTCAAGTTCGCCGTGCCAAGAAGGCTTTAACTTCTCTTATGGCGGCGATGACCATGGAGGACAAGGAGAGCAGCACTTCGAAGGCGACCGAGCGAGCCTGGTCCTTCGGCCGGAGAGGCTCCAAGGACCGTACCGCCGGCCAGTTCCGGTCTCTCTACTGGAATGTTTCCAAGTCCTGGTCCGCGGCGAAGCAGATTCAGTCGATGTTAGGCAACATCTCAGCGCCGCGCGGCGCCGAATGCACCGGCCTGCCGTTGCCGGTGTTCGTGATGAGCATAGTCCTGTCGTTCGTGACATGGACCTTAGTGGCTGCGATTCCTTGCCAAGAAAGAAATGGTTTGCCCACCCATTTCCCTATTCCGAGGCAACTGACTTGGGCACAATCGATTATTGGCCTGCAAGAGCGAATCGGAGAGGAGTGGAAGAAGAAGGAGAAGAAGGGTTCAGCCGGTTTGTTGGAGGAGATGCAGAAGATGGAGAAACTGGGGCAATCCTTGCTCGAATTCTCCGATTCTTTCCACTTCCCTGCAGAGCCGGAGCACGTGTGGAGAGGTGGCTGCCCAGGTGGCTGAACTGGCCGAGACTTGCCGGAAATTGGAGGAAGGTTTGTGCCCTTTGCAGCTACAAATCAGAGAGGTGTTTCATAGAATGGTGAGGAGCAGGGGAGAAATGCTTGATATACTGGATCAAGCTGGTAAAGTTGCTACCCCAATTATGTGACCGCTTACACGAAATTGAATCTTCAATTTCATGGGCTAATTTGGATTTGGCGTCTGATATCGGTATTGAGTTTTTTTTTTTTTTTTTTTCAAAAAAATTTTGAGGTAATGTTATGCTCCCGACATCAGCCACAGCCATTGTGTTTGACTTGTGGTGAAGCATCCATTGCCTAACTCTCAATGCTCTTTTCTTGTGCTAATTGTAATCTGTTCAGGGTACAGAAACTGCCATTCAAGATAAAAAAAATGTACATATCCTCAAACTTTGAATGTTTTTAGCAAAGAAGCACTGCTGAACTGATTCTCTCATCCTTTTTAACTGAGAATTACATTCTGGCGATTGACTCTCTATCTGTGTGTCGTGCGGCGCCGTGTTTCTGTACAAATGCCAATGAGTTGTGAAGTAGTGGGATGTAAATAGAATCGCTCTTTTTCTTTCTTCCTTGTATGACTGACCTTCCTCCAAAAGGTTTTTTATCATAAATTAGCAAGCTAGCCTACTTTTTTCACCTGAAATTCATTGTGTTGAAAATTCCTTGGAAGTGAAGCATTTTATCGTTCACATAAAAACAATAGTCCCCATCCCCTTCACGGACGGTGACAGGTCTCTGCCATTCCACTTCCTTTACTTAGAGCATTTTCAAAAGACCTCTATTTTGATATAGAGACATGAATATTATATTTCGTATTTATTAGATTATTATTAGTATCTTTAAATATAAAAATGATGAAAGTAAGCATCATAATAAATATTATTATTTTAATATTTTATTATTATATTTTATAATATTTTTATTTTGATATATTTATATTTATTATTTATTATTTTATTAATATTGAATTATTTTAATATATTGATTTTAATGTATTAATTTATTTTCAATAATTTAATTTTTTAATTAAAATTATTTTTAGACAATGATATAATTACATTTTTATTATTTTTATTTTTATTGAAAATAAATATTGTTGGTTGGTATTTGATAATAAAAATTAAGATTTTAATTAATTAATACAATAATTTGTTAGAATAAAAATACAAATTCATATTGAAGAAAAAAAAGAACAGATAAATTATATCACATGATGTTTTGCACATCATTTACTTAAACTAAGGCCCTGCCATTCCACTTCCTTTATTTAGAGCATTTTCAAACTATCTTATTTTAGTATGAGATATGAATATATATCTTGTATTTGGAGATTCATTATTATGTTAAATATAAAAATGATGGAACTGACTGATAAGTAATAAATCTTATTATCTTATTATTTATTATTATATTTTTATAACATATTTTATTTTTGATATACTTATATTTATTATTTATTATTTTATTAATATTGAATTACTTTTCATATGTAATATTGTAAAATAATTTTAATATATTGATTTTGTAGTATTAATTTATTTCAATAATTTAATTTTTAATTAAAATTATTTTTGACAATGATATAATTACATTTTATTATTTTTTATTTTTATTGAAAATAAAGATTGTTGGTTGGTATTGGATAATAAAGTGAATTTTATTTAATTAATACAATAATTTCTTAGAATAAAAATACAAATTCATATTGAAGAAAAAAAAGAACAGAAATTATATCACATGATGTTTTGCACATCATTTACTTAAAAGCTGAAGCAGCTCCGATGGGAGTTGTCCCAAGTAAGTCTTTAAATATTGTTTTTCTGATAAACTTGAGCAGTGTTTGGAGTGCTATGAGCAGTGTTTTTTTTTCTTCCGATGGTAAGTCTCTTAGAAATGGGTCTCGTTTAATAATTAAATGTTTTTTATTAAAAAATATAATTAAAATTGTCAAATATGGGATGTAATATAGCCGTTGAGAGGAACAATAGTCACCAACCGCAATTTTACAACCTCTCAATTCTCTCTCAAAAGTTAAAGATATCTTGAAACTTGGATGACGTTTCTTGCCTCTGATCTTTCAGATTTGAAGTCGATTTTTGTCTTTGAGGTCTTTATTTTAGCAGTTATGGGGATGGCATTGCAATAGCGGCCTCTGTTGGGTTGCTCCCATCATTAACTACAAAATATTATATCTTTATCGTTTAGTTAATGTATTTTTAGTATGTAGCTTTTATTAATATTGTTTTATATTATAATGTAATATGATGCTTTTATAATATAATATTTATTAATTTGAAATGCATTTTAGGTTTTAATATATTTTTATTAATTACAATTTATTTATTTAATATAGTTTTTTATATTTATATTTAAATATAAATAAAAATTGACTAAATAAACCATATTCTTAAAATATTATAATTTTAAAAAATAAATGTTTGAAGAATAAATAGTGATTCCAGAGTAGAAAATAGAGATTTAGAGATTTTTAGAGTTGAGTCCTACAAAAATATAGGCTTCGTCAAATGTAAATATAAAAGATGTGGAAATTTAAGTGAAAAAATAAAAATTTTCTTTTGAAGATGCTCTTAGATTCATCTATTAATAATGTTTATGTGTAGGCCTTTGTATGAATCAGCATAGGTCAGGTTTCGATTTATTTTGTGTTTCCTTCTTCTCAACATGTTTCTAAGAATATATATATATATATATATATATATATATATATATATATATACATATATATATATATAACACATTAAGACAGCATGGTGCATTCAAGCAAAGGAACAACAGAAGCTGCTGAATTTTCTGAGAGGTTCTTCAAATTAGTAGAGCACAGTGCCCTCCTGAAAACTTTCTAATGAAAGATACCTAAAAACACTTCAGAAACTAAAAGCATTTCGACTAACATCCAAAAAGCTCTCATTTCCTTGACATTATTCAACGAAAGAAGATATTTTCTCACATCTGGACTAGACTCCACGATTTTCTCTCTTCAATTGACGACTAACAGCTTGCAAATACAAGTCAGAAAATGACACAAGACCATATCATTATTTTTTTACAAGATATAGCTGAATTTTTTGACGTAAGATCATTTCCTGACTGAGATGAAAAGATACCGGGAGAAGGGGTGATCAGGTCTCCTCGTGTGACTCCTGAAAGTGTGTGATAGTATTCCAAATTCAATAAAATAGTTAAATTCAAAGAGCATTTAGTGAAACCATTTAGTGATGAGTTAAATTAAGGCTGTGAGAAGCTGGCCAAAAAGATTAGGCTCATAAATGGTAAATCTTTCAGAACTTAAATCTTATACGTTTTGTGGGTGTGTGTAATGTGTATTAGGCAGCTGCACATCCACTTGTTATTCAGGTCTTGTTTGTAATTCATTAGGAAAATGGATTGAACATGGAAGTACCAGGCACGTGTAGCCACCGGATCAATTGTAGGCACTTATTTGGATTCAGTAATAGTTGAGTGGCGGTAACTAATTATTAATTCATTGTTTGATAAAATAAGTTTGATTAGTTAATTTACCAATATAAATGACTTTATGAGATATATAAAAATAGTAACATATATAAGGACTACAAATAAATTACAGAATAAATTATAAAAATTATAACCATAAATAAAAGGAAAAAAAATTATTCTAAAATATATTTTAGAATAATTGAACTAAAGGTAGATATAAGAACATAATATATATATATATATATATATATATATATTATTATTTAATTCTCGTTCTTTATTTATTTAAATACTTTGAATTAAAAAAGAATGAAAAGGTGTTAAAAGAACTTTTTACTTAAGAGTATTAAGTTACATGTGTTTTTTAAATCTTTAATATTATTCATTTTAAATTAGATAATCTTTAATTCTAAAAATATGACTTACTAGTTTTTAGGTTCATAACAAAAATAAAAACAAAAAATTTAAAATTCATAAACGATTTTTTTTACTTCAAATATTTTCTATTTATATAGTTATTTTTAAGTAAAGACTAATATTTTAAAATATCTTATTTTGATTGAAATTATAATTTGAGATAAAGTAAAAATAAAAAGTTGATAAAAAAAAATATTCTTAAAAAAAATTATTATTCATTTTTAATAAATAATTTATTTATCTTCTTCCACTCCGTACGCTTGTTACAAAATCGTTTTTGGGAAGATGACGAGTGAGGGCCCGTAGCTGGTCGATCTGGGGCCAAGTTGTGGCAGAGCCCATTAGAGCCCATAAGTATAGCCCATTAAAAAAAGCAAAAGTGAACTGGACGGCGAATCCATTAGGCCCATATTTCTACCTGGCCCAGTGCGTGGCTCGAAACGAGCTATTTTGTTTGGTAGGTAGAAAATTTTATGTTTTATACATTGGCTTTTTCAGCAAAGGAAAGCAGCGTTTGAATTCACGAGAATAAGGCAGCAGAATTTTGAAAACGAAAGAAAATGAATTATTTATTTTGGCATTTATATATGAATCGAGAAAACAGTAAGCTTCTTTCGCTTTGTTTTGAATTAAATAATAAATTAATGAATGGGGTTGAAAATAAGCGATATTTTCAACCAAATTCAAGTCTGAACGTATTTTCTGAAAATGAAAGCTAAGAATTAGAATAAATTGAAAATTTTAGGCGCATTTTGGTAGGTAGAAAATTTTGTTTTATATTGGCTTTTAAACGAGGAAAGCAGCGTTTAGTTCACGAGGAATAAGGCAACAAATTTTAATGAGAAAATGAATTATTTATTTTTAACGTTTTATATATAAATCAGAAAAGCTGGCACTATCTTTGTTTCGGCTGTTTTAATTAAATGCGAAAACAAAGATTTTATTTGACGTTTATAAAAGCAGTTTCAAGAAAATGGTTTCTGAACAGTTTTATGTCTTTATTCCCACCAGTGAAATTGATACGAAGCGTGTTACTAAAAATGAAAGCCAAGATTAGGAATCGTTGAAAGATTACACCGTGATACACAAGAAAATTTTTAAATGGATTAACGAGGAACATGTTGAATTTTGGAGAGACGTGTTGATGACATCAGTTTGGTGGGTTTCCTCATCGTTTGTTAACATCTCTGCAACAATCTTTGATAACTCTGAGCCTCCCATCTCCATGTTCACCTATATACATTCTGCCATCTCATCTCTCCACTGCAATCGTCTAGCGTTTGCTATATTGAATTGGACGTGACGACCCTTGGACATCCTCAGAATTGCCGGAGGACGCCTCATCTCATTTCAAATTCTTCCAATTTTCAATGTCTTCAGGTCTCAACTCACTCCTTTTCGCTTCGACAATTGTTGCATTTCCAAAACCCTAGCGTCTCAGATTTCATTTTCATATCTCACGATCTACAGTTCCTAGATTGATGGCGACTATTTCAAACTCGTTGCCGCTGAAGCATGGAATCTCTCTCTGGTGCCCTCAACACGCTTCTCTCAATAGGATTCGCTTTCCCTCTTCATTCGGATCACCAGCCTCTACCAGGCGTTTCAGCGTCGTTTCCTGTGCTTTCGCTAATGAAAATCGAGAGTGAGTTCTCTGTTTTTTTTTTCTTCAATTTGCAGTTTTTTCGTTTGTTTGGTTGATAAGAGAAGAGTGATTAGTATGTGTATTAGTTGAGTTGAGTTCAACTAGAGATGTTTCTCTTTTTCTGTGTTCTTAGAAACCAAACAGGGGGAGGATTTTTCGAATTGGGGCTGTATTATGAGCTTTGGATATGACTTTTTGCAGGTTTGTTATCGTCGGCGGTGAAATGCCGCGTGCAACTCCAGGACTTTTGTTGAACATGGGCACGGCTGATGGCAAGCTGCATTGTAACTAAAGAGGTGATTCACTCAAGTTTTATACTGAAAAGGATCATATGAATTTTCATCTTTAACTTGAAATTTGTTTTTGTATTTTTATTTTGTATTTTTTACTTTTTGCTTCTGACCAGGCATTTGCGCCATATGAGCGGCCTGCTCTGACAAAAGCCTATCTTTTCCCTCTGGACAAAAAGCCAGCACGATTACCTGTAAGAGTTTTCTGCTTAACTCCTAATGTTTCAACACTCCGATACTCGTAGTTCCCTATATTAGTTCTTGAATTTTGTGATTTGAAATATGTAGGAACTTGGTATCGAATATAGCTATGAGCTTAATGCACCACTTAAGCTAATCCATTGATCATCTGTTTTTGCTACTTTTGCTGTTAACATCGAACCCATTTACTGATTAGCACAGAAAATTCTGTTCATTCCAATATTACGGTTTGTTTGAGTTCTGAACTTCTATTATTGTAGGGTTTTCATACTTGCGTTGGCTCAGGTGAAGAGACAGACCCTGATTGGTATAAAGAAAGGGATAGAGTATTATTTCTTGTCTTTTCAAAGTTGAATATTTATTTTTGTGTGTCACGTTTCTGTTTATTATAAATTTGTTATCTTCATGCAAATAAGAAATATATTCCCTGGGTCCATCTGGGTGTCCTGTAAAGATGACATTATTATGGCAAATTTTCTACTTATTTGGTTTAGCATCTGAGCTAGAAATGTGAAGTTTGATGTAAGCTAATAGGACTAAGGTAAATCCATATAGATTAGGATAGATGTGAAAGTTCCCAAGATGATGCCCTTTTAAGGGGCTGCAAAGATGGGCTCTTTTTGAAATATATTTTTTGAATTTTTCCTATTCCCTTCTTTTCGTTTTTGCCCACGTGTTTTATTTTATGGTATAGATAATACTTTCTTTTCATGTTTGGTAGATGTTATATGAAGATCCAGTAACAGGTATTGATATAGGAAAACAAACCCTGACAACAAATTCAGGCAAACTCCTCAAGTATGGATCCCTTATAATTGCTACAGGTTGTACAGCATCAAGGTACTTAATAATTAAGTCAATCATTTAGCAATAGAATTGCTTGTCGTGAAGGCTACTTCTAAATTATATTTATCATGAAACTGATAAGTTGTTTCGAGGTAGTATTGTTAAAAATCAGGAATTATGGAATAACTATGTTGAGAACATGATATTTATTTCTGGCAAAGCATGAACTGTTATTCATCACAATCCTTGCCCACAAAGCATTTACTGCTGATGAACATAGAATAGTCGCTCTGTAGAGGCATTTATTATTTTTGTAAACTTAAACATAGAAGCACATGATGTATTTGAGTACACACTTACTATTTTCACTGCCTTATCTGCTTGTCAGTCCTAAGCTTGTATCGCAAGCCTGTTGTATTTTTTTCATCAATTTATGTTGCACTTTCAAAAGTATAAATAGATGATCAAAAGATGAATTTCTCCTGATTTCAGACTTCCAGATAAAATAGGAGGAAACTTACCTGGTGTTCATTACATCCGGGATGTTGCAGATGCTGATTCTTTGATATCATCATTGGTAACTTCAGTTTTTCTTTTCCTTGTTTCTTTTCCAGGGACTTCAGTTAGATTCTAATGACTCATCCTCATGTTGTCCAATGAAACCTTCTCTTTATAAGTTGTGTGTTTCAAAAATTTTGCTTGCTCAATATCCATATGAACCTGATTTCTAAAACCTGATAGAACTACATCGATTTAAATGTGAATACAAATTTTCCAAATTTTCTAGTTATCCTTCTCTGAATGCCTCTGCCTTTCTTGGTATCTCTTTGTATTAAATACTAAACTGGAATTTTTTGGTTAACTATAATGTCTAAGTACATAAATAAATAATACCCTAGGTTGCAAAATTGCTCTCAAAATGAAAGCAGAATCTATTTTCAGTTTTATTCTATGAAATCAAAACATGAGGCAGGCCATCATAACATGTACTTTTTCATGGTTTGCCTAATGGTTAAGAGTTTTACAGCTTTTTTGTTGTTGTAAAGAACCTCCATTTGATTTCTAGGGAAAGGCACGGAAGGTGGTTGTTGTTGGTGGTGGTTACATTGAGCATGGGAGGTTGCTGCAGCGCGCAGGTTGGAAACTTGATACCACGGTATGTGTTAACTTTATTTTTCATGGTTTGATGATAAATGGGCTTGGTATTGGTGTTTACTGATCTAATGTTTGTTTAATGGAAGCATTCTGTAATCTGTGCACCTTTGAAGTTGTATCTGGAATATCTATATCTGTTCATGTGAATGAGACTTGCACTGAATATTAGCTTCCTGCTCCATATTTATTAACTTTGCTTTAATCATTCAGTTTCCCTTGGCAGTCTTTTACATCTTATTTTCAAGGGTTTCCCCCATTCGGTTTCCACTGTGAAAGATTTTTTTTTTTTTTTTCAATTTAAGTATCTTCTACACAGTACATGTGGCCCAATTTTGAAGCCAGTTATGCCACGTTTGATGTTTGATTTTACCCACGAGATATCATCTTCTACCGCGGATGATAGCATCCCGACTATCATATGGTGGTGTGGGCCGACTAACTTTGCTCACCGGGAAATGAAATGCCCGGTCAAGTGATGGTGAGGTAGTTTAGTCTCCCCACTAGTCGTAGATATCTCTCTAGATCTCGTAGAGGCTCCCCTTGTCCAAGTACAAGCTTGACATTTGGATTCATAGGAGTGTCTACAGGTTTATAGTCTAGTATACCGGTTTCCTCCAATATATCCAAGACATACTTCCTCAAAGACATAACCACATCGGAATTAGATTGAGCTATCTCAATCCCTAGAAAGTAATTGAGTTTCCCCAAGTCTTTTGTTTGAAAGTGGCTGAAGAGATGTTGTTTAAGTTTTCGAATAGCATCCTGATCACTGTATGTTATAACAATGTCGTCCACATAAACAATCATATAGATGCACTATCTTGATGATATATGATGATAGACAGAGTGGTTTGATGTACTCCGAGTCATATCGAACTCTTGTACTACTAAGCTAAAGCGGCCAAACCAAGCTTGAGGGGATTGCTTTAGGTCATATAAGGAACGACGTAGCGTGCATACCAAACCAGACTCTCCTTGAGCAACAAATCCAGGCATTTGCTCCAGATATACCTCATCGACGGGCTCGTCATGGAGAAATGTATTCTTGATGTCCAACTGATATAGGGGCCAAGAGCTCATAGTAGCCATAGACAAGAGAAGACGAACGAAAGTCATCTTGGCAATAGGAAAAAAAGTGTTATAGTAACCAGAGCCATATATCTAAGTATGCCCCTTGGCAACCAAATGAGCTTTAAGATGATTCACTCCACCATTTGGACCAATCTTAACAGTATAAACCCAACGACAACCAATAGGGGACTTGTCAGCAGGTAAGGGGACTAGCTCTCATGTGCAAGTAGAATGCAAAGCAGCAATTTCTTCAACCATTGCCTGTTTCCGGCCCGAATGAGAGAGGGCCTCATGTACAATGTTAGGAAGAGCGAAGACAAAGGTGGAAATAAGCGAGAATATGGTGAGGATAAATGATGATAAGACATGAAAGTATAAATAAGATGAGGATTACAAGAGGAGCAGGTACCTTTTGATTTGGAGATGGGAGATTCAGCCGGTTGATGGCAAAGCGGCTTTTTGTGGAGGCGCCATAGGAGATGAGTCATTGGGAGGCCTAGTGTTGGTACACGGATGTGGAGTAAAACACAATAACGGTCTAGAGTGGAGTATTGAGGACTCATAGGATAAAATGCAGGAAGGGGAAAGATGAGAGGTAGAGATAAGACCTTGGGGCCCGGAAGGCGGTGGGGAAAGATAGAAAGTGTTAAAAGGTGGCAGTCAGCCGAGAAGCAGTATCGATGTCCCGGGAGTAGCAATGGTAACCTCGTTGAAGGCGGGAATAGCCAAGGAATATGCACTTTGCAGCCTTAGCAAAAAGTTTACTTGGCCAGGAGTGAGTATGTGGACAAAACAAGTGCAGTTGAAAACACGTGGAGGTAGACAAAATGGTGGTTGACTAGGAAAGAGGAGGATGAAGGACTTGATCACCTGATACTGAAGAAGGCATGTGATTGATTAAATAGCAGGCGGTTAAGATAGCATATTCTCAAAAACGTTGAGGAACTATATGGTGGAGAAGAAGAGTCTGAGCTGTTTAAACTAAGTGATGATTCTTGCGCTCAGCCATCCCATTTTGTTAGAGTGTAAGCCTGAAATCGATGAAGAGAATCCCAGGAAGATAAAGGCGGAGAAAGGGGCAGAGAGGTATTCTAAGGCATTATCACTGCGTAAGATGCGAATAGAAGTATGAAATTGATTGCGAATCTCAGAAAAGAATTTTTGGAACACTGAAAATATCATAGTTCGACTCTTCATTAAAAATAGTCAAGTACAATGAGAGAAATCATCAATAAATGTAACAAAATCTTAGGAAACCTAAAGTAAGGCAGCGATTCGAGGACGGACTAATGAACATCGTGTGGGCGATCTCAAAAGGAGACTTGGTCTCAGGGACTCTAAAGCGCTTAAGGGGAACAAAACACGAAATTATGTTTCCAGGCGACACGACTCACGCTCTAGTGAAGAGAAGCTAGAAAGCGAGACGCACCATGTTAGAGGCTTGGAAATGTTCGGATGACGAGAGACGGCGATGGGCGAAGAGGTTGATCCATTATACTTTGAGACGATTGGAAGATGGGGCTGAGGCGAGATGATAAAGGCTTTGAGACTCATGTCCTATGCCAATCATCCTCCCTGTACTCTGGTCTTGCAAGATGACAAAAGAGAGAAATGGTTATTGAACAATTAAGGTCATAAATTAATTTACTGATGGAGATAAGATTAAATAGATAATCATGGACATAGAGAACAAAAGTAAGAGTTAAAGATGAGAGGGGATAGGCAGACCCAATTCCTTTGGCCTTGGTTTGAGTCTCATTAGCCAAAGTAATCCTAGGTAAGGGTGAGGTGATAGTAAGGGAAGAGAAGAGATCCTTATTACCAGAAAGATGATAAGATGCATTGGAATCGAGAATCCATGGACCAAGAGAGTGTGCAAGATAGGCAAAGGCATTACCGGTCTGGGCAACAGAAGCAATTGAGGTTGATTTGGCGGCATGAGTGAGGCGAAGAAACTCCTCGTATTCGCCAGGCATAGGAGTCACTCCACGGATGGGACGGTGATCTCGGTTGGAGGTGGAGGCAGGTGAGGGTTGGGCTACGCATGAGCAATGCGAGGTGGACTGACCATATAGCGATAACTTTTGTCTCGAATGTGGCCGGTCTATTACGGTAGGTCTGATAGAGGTCTTTGGCCTCTTGCCTCGATGGCTGGAGTCCCCAGTGTTGAAGTTAGTGTCGAGCTATGGCTTTGGCAACTTGTGACTTATATGGCTCAATTAACTTCTTGAAGTTAAGATTTGGGAGGGATGAGCAGTAAGAGGCACATTGTGATAATCAGCGACCCTACATTGCTTCAACCCGAGTCTTTCAGCGCAGGACTAGTTCAGGTGAAGTGGTGTCGCTTCATTTGAGAAGATTGCTTAGGATGCGTGACTCTACTGGTTTGATCGACTCGGTTGACCAGTAGTAGACATTTTACTAAAGTCTCTTCGGTCAGAGGATTCGATGCATTTGTAACAAGTTTGATGTATATGACTATGTCTTCGACTTGAAGTGTTGAGAATCTCGTAGGATATTCTGGTTTTATTTTCTTTCTTTCTTGTACATTATTTTCCTTCATTTTTATACTTTATTTGTTTCCTTTTATTGTCTTCCTATATAGGTAGGACCTATACTGGTTTTAATCATCCAATCATGAAAAAGCATTCTTTTCTTATATCTCTTCATAGTTTTGAATCAATAAAATTTCTTTTTTAAAAAAAAAAAAAAAAAGTTAGGATATTTTATTTATCACTCTTCATAAACTTTAGCCCACTATTTTACTATCTCATGGGAAAAACAGATTGTATTTCCAGAGGATCATCTTTTGCCAAGATTGTTTACTCCTTCACTTGCACGGAGATATGAGGAGTTTTACCAGGAAAATGGTGTCAAATTTGTGAAGGTATGCTCTTTCACGGTCTCTGATTCTCTCACATTTGAAAAATAAATAAATAATTTTGTTTAGCAATATGACTCCATGCACCAGATTTCTCTAAATTTGGTTTAATTCATTCAGGGAGCCTCTATCAAAAACATAGAAGCTGGTTCTGATGGACATGTCACTGCTGTGAAACTTGAAAATGGATCCACTCTCGAAGCAGACACGGTTGTTTATTGCTAACATTTAGAGATAGGACCTGATTTGAATCCCTAAGTATGTGTACCGACTTTGAGGTGGCTAGAATAGTGATATAATGGACTTTATCTTTTTCTTCTGCAGGTTATTATTGGTATTGGAGCAAAACCAGCAGTTAGTCCATTTGAAAGTGTGAGCATAAATACCACTGTTGGTGGAATACAGGTCTGTGTACATACCTGCAAGTTTGAGCCTTGAATTGTATGTTCATATGTATAAAGATTGTATAGTGTTGTACATGAAGGCTTGAAGCAATCTTATTCATCATAAAAAAATTAGGGTGCTTTGACCGGGATTCAGATGGACAACCATTGTTCTGATTATGTTAGAAATGACCGCACTAGAAATATGTTATGACAGATGAAGATTTTCTAAATTATGACTTTGGTTTTCCTTCAAAACAATTATTGTTCTAATTCATGAGTAATGAAATGTTTTTTCCATGAGGCACAATACGCTGAGTTTGGCTCCTTAATTATTTTGTGTAGAATGCATTTTTTCTTACTTATTGTTACTTCTAAATCAAATGAACTACTCTTTAAGTTTGTAGGTTGAGTGGTCAGTTCGAACAAGTGTACCTGGAGTTTTTGCCATTGGAGATGTGGCTGCATTCCCATTAAAGGTATGCTCTTCACAGATTGACTCGTGATTCTTTTTTTTCTTACAAGTATGAAAATACACGTGTTTCTTGCTAAACAGATGTATAACCGTATTGCACGAGTTGAACATGTTGATCATGCTCGTCGGTCCGCACAGCATTGTGTAAATGCGTTATTGACTGCAAAACCACATCTGTAAGTTGGATTGCCTTTTTCCTGCCACTTTTGAACATCTTGTTCACTATGTCCATCCATTTTCTCCTTCTGAAGATCCTCAATACTGATTTGCGTCACTGCATTATATCCAGATATGATTATCTCCCATATTTTTACTCAAGGGTTTTTGAGTATGAAGGGAGCCCAAGGAAAATATGGTGGCAATTTTTTGGGGACAATGGTAAGAATCTCTACTACATGTTTTGCATGTATCACATCCTAAATCTGTTACTTGGTCAACTTTTATTTTCTTCTCAGAATCAATAAATTATTTGATCAACACTAACCATGTTATGTGATCAATTCTTCATGTGCTATCTTGCATTTTGACGGTTAATACTCATTTATCTATCTTGTCAAGCAGTTGGAGAGACAGTTGAAATCGGGAATTTTGACCCGAAGATAGCTACGTTCTGGATAGATTCTGGTATCTGCTTAGACACTCACTCTATTTAATTGGCACTTCACAAAGAAAGGATTAATTTATTCTTGCTGCCTACGGGTAAACTGAAAGGGGTTCTCCTCGAAAGTGGCAGTCTGAGAGTAGCTATCATGTTGAAGAAGATTCTCAGCAAGTATCTTAAGATTATGTTTGGTTGTCGAAAAATTTGAAAGAAAATATAAATGAAATAAAATGGAGGGGAGAGGAAAAATAAAATAAATAATGAAAAATAAATTTAAAGTCAATCCTCTTAACATTTTTTTTCCTTGCATTAATCTTTGAGGAACCAAATATAGCCTTAAATAAGTATAAATAGGAATGAAAGATCATTTTCCTTTAACATTTCTTTTCTCATCTTAAACTTTGAGGAACCACATATAGCCTTAAATAAGTAAAATCTTGATGACAAAAAGCATGTGTTGTAAATCGTGATGAAAGATCATTTTCCTTTAACTTTGAGGATCCATAGATAGTCTTAAACAAGTAAAACAAAAAGCATTGTACATTTCAAAAGTGTTGTTGCTGTAACTGGATTATCAAAGTATCTGAAAGCAGCAGATGGTAGAACCGTAGAACAGATTCAGTTTTGCTTTCAAATTCTTTCATCCCCCTATTGATCATCTAATTGTTTACAGGAATTTCAACTCCTCCCGAAGCTGGCAAGGAGCCAACCTCACATTGATATAGCGAAGCTTCAGAAGGCATCTTCGGTTGAGGAGGCACTAGAATTGGCTCATGCATCCCTCCAGGCTGGGGCTGCAGTTTAACTCAGGAATTCCAGTACCCTCTTAACTGCTTCTTTCTAATAATCTGTCCCTCCTTTTACGACAGTGCCCCAAATAAAAATAAATTCCTCAAATATGATTGGAGAAATATTTCCTACATCTAGTGTGTTTTTTGCTAGGTGGATAGTCTCTCTGGAAGAAGAGACACTTTCTAAATTTTGAAATCTAAATTAAATTGTCTTTTAAAAAAATGCTTTCTAAATGTGTCTTTTGAAGAAATACTTTTATAATTTTGAATTTAGATTGAAAATGTATTTTGAAGAAATACTTTCATAAATTTAAAAATTTTGAATTTATATTGAAAGTGTTTTTTGAAAAGATACATTTAAATTTTTGAATTTTTATCCTATGTAGAAAGCACGGAGAAAATTATACGAAAATTGGGATTAATTTTTCAAACTATGCTTTTCTTATATTTATTTAAAATTTTATGTATCATTTTCTAAAACTTCCAGGAAAAAGGGTAGGGTCATATTATATATATATATATATATATATATATATATATATATATATATATATATATATATAAAGAGGTGGGATAATGGGTTGGCCTATTTTGACTTGTTTTTTATTTTAAAATTTTTAATGATTATATATTATTTTCTAATTATTAAAAATATTAGTTTTTTCTCTATTATGAAAAATATAATATAGTTGTTTATAGAAAATAGAATAGTCATTAAATAATTGTTTTAATAAAATAAAATAATATGAGTATGAAAAATATTTTAAATAAAATAAAAAATATATAAATATAACTATAATTTATTTTATATAATCTTTTAGACGTAGAATAGTATAAGTATTTGAAAAGCTTTTTATTTCTGAAAATATGAAATTTGTAAAATTGTTATTTACACATATTTTAATATCAAGCCTATTTTGAATCGTGGCTTGCATAGGGCTGGGTTGGGTTAGTTAAAATCGGGTTCGAATAAAAGTGGGTCGAATTAGTTTGAGAGTACATTTATAAAGTATATATATATATATATATATATATACACACACTCATTCTTGAGTCTCCCTTAGCTTTCTTAATGGGAGTAATCTTTAAAGTCAAATACCAGAGGTTGGAAATTTCGAAGTGATATGAGATAAGCTCACTTACCAAATTAAAATAATGACTACTTACATTCCCCTAATGAGATAAGATTTGACCAATCCATGATATGAAATTCCCTCCAAAAAAAAGTTACTCTTTTATTATGGAGCTATTGTCTTTACAGATTTGACCATCACAAATTAAAATAATGTTAACTTGCTATGTTTTAAGAAACTTAAATTTACATGTAAATTATAAACAATTTAGAAACCTAAGATTAACCTTCTTTTTCCTTATTTTTAATCATAAAGTGGAAGCAAACTTCAATTAATCACTATTTATAACCATTTGTCCATTAGGAATTTCATTCAATACCTTCTTTTGTCGACCTGCAAATCAAGGGAAAGCAAAAGGAAATATGGGCATGTTTGTTTATGATTTTTGAAAATTGTTTTTTTATTTGGAAAATAAGAAAAATAAAAACATAGAGAACACAATTTGGTTTCTATGTTTTTTATTTTATTTTGAAAATACAAAGAACATAAAAAACATTAAATTTTTTAAAAAAGAACAATTTTATAAAAAAACACTAAAATGATGTTCTCTATATTTTAAAAACTGTTTTTAATAACTGTTTACAAAAGTATGAATCAAATAGGTCCTATATTTCATATATTATTGATTTTAGAGTGTTTTAAAAAAAAATAAAAAAAGTACTTTTGATATTCTCAAATATTTCATGAAACTCATTTTTAAGCTAAGTAGTAACACAACCTTAGGTCTGATTAGCTTTGTTAATGAGAGTAATCTCCATTGTCAAATGCCACAGAGGTTTGAACATTCAATGTGATAGAAAATAAGCTCACTTTAGAAATTAAAATAATTAATATCTTCATACATTTCCCTCAGATTTGACCACCCCATGTTGTGGAATCCCACCCCAATAAAAAACAAACTTTGGTATCAGTTGAATCCCACACAGACTTTTATTAAGCCTTTAAATATGCATTAATGCAGCTATCTTCTTGGAAGAAAATGTCAGCATCTGTTAAGCTGAATTAAAATACTAGAATGAGTTCACAGTTTAGAAACATTAAAATGGACTATATTTTCTCAAACAATTACTACCTCCGTTTGAAAATAACTGATGTTTTAGAGAGTTTGTTTTGTTTTTATTTATCTGTCGTTTTAAAAAATTAAGAAAGAATTTATTACTTTTTTTCAGTTTTACCCTTATTCTACTAAATTACCTTGTTAATTGATTTTTCAATTTTCTAAGTTATTTCAACAAGTACAAAGCATATTTTACTTTCTAATATGGATTCTTAATAATTTTAACATTCGATCCCATATGCTTTATAAATTTGTTTTAAGCAAAAAAAAAGTCCATCAAAAAAATGAAGAGAGGTAAAGACTTTATAGATTTGGATTCTAAACCTTTATCTATAATTTTAAATTGAAATTTTTGGCACAAAAAAATTCACGTTAAAAAAAGAATGTAGAGCGCCAAATTTTTTTTTGGAAGAAGATAGAGTAAATGAGAAAAAAAAGATAATTTTTGGGAGAAGATAAAGGTTAATGAGAAAAAGAGGATAATTGAGGTCTTTTTTGTGGAGAAATTAATGTTTTCATAATTTTCTTGTATATGTGTAAAGCCTTAAACACTTGGTTATTTTCAAACGGGGGAGTATTATTTTGTTGATGATCATAAATGGAACCTGACTTCAATGTACAACTATGTGATCATAAATGGGAAATTGCTTTTAGTGTTTTTATGAAACACTAAAAGCAAAATTTGTTTCTCTTTTTAAATTAGACTTAGGCTATGTTTGGTTTCAGAAAAATTTGAGGAAAATGTTAGAAAAATAAAATAGAGAGAAAAGTAAAGGAAAGAAAAGGCGAAGGAAAAATAAAATTAGAGTTAAAATTTGATATGTTATTTTTATTTCTTTGCTTCAAAATATTTTATTTATTTTAACCTATCAATATAAATATTAATTAATTTAAGCATATACCATAAGTTTTTAAATAATTTAATTGATATTTGATTTTCTTTAAGACTCTTCATTTGTAAATAATTTTTCTCCACATTTTTTTTCTATTCTTAGTATTTTTCAGCAACCTAACACAAACTTATAGCTTCTTTAGCTTAATTTGCTTTTGAATGACCACAAGATAAAAAGAGCTCCGTTAGGGTGGGAAAAGGAGGAGACTTTTTCCAAGACAACATGCTTCAAGTTGGAAGACTTTTTTCACACAAAGTTGACTCAAACCCTATGAGTTTTGGTCATCACCAATGGATTTATGGATTAATGCAAATTAAAAATGGATTAAAGGCACTGATAATCTAAAGAAGTATGAATTCATCCTTAATTGAAAGCAAAATACAATGAATTGGGACTATGGTTTAAGCATATAGATATAGATCATGAAAGTACATAAATGTGATAAGAAACCAAAATTCAAATGAAATAGAAATTACTAGTAAATCACTTGCATTTCACATTCTGGGTGATCTGTTCTGGTGTTTGTTGATTTTCATGTTGCAGTGCATGATTTGAGCAGACTACTGCTTCTTCATCACCCTTCATCAGATGCACCTTCCCACTCAGCAGATATTGCTTGTCAATAGCCGCCCCCTCTACTGAGATCAATCTCTAACTGTGAATATGAAGTATCCAAATTTTGTGTTCTTCAAACCAAGTTGAGCTTCCATTTTCATGGAGAATGATATATTTTATGCATTTCTTGTTGAGAAGGAAACTTATGAACCTATCCCTTTCCACGTTGGCATAATATTGTCAATTTTAGGTCACGACGCTATAGGTTTGTTTTGAGCTGCCAAAGACCTCATCTTAGTGAATATTATTTGTATTTATTAATTCATAATCATCTATATTTGTAACCAATATGGGGCTTTAGGCGTCCTCAGTATTTCTAACCAATGTGAGGCTTTGGGTGTAGACCACAACATTTCTTTTGAGCTTTGCGGTGATTATGCATGCTAGCCATTGTATGGTGCGAAAGTGGCAGCTTTCTCAGCCATAGTTAGTGGTGGAGTCACCTAGTGCCCCAGGGAGGACATATGCTCCCCTCAAATTTTTTTTGCAAAAATTTTCTCTTTGCAAGTAGGTGGAGTCGAACCCAAAATCTTGGTTATGCTCCCCTAAAATTGTAGGATCCTATTTCTCTGGGTTACAATATCACACATTTGAGTAAGGTAATATGCCCTTCTAAGATTAAATCCTAGTCACTTTTGAGCTTAAATCCTGACTACAATTGGTCATAGTATTTTTTTAAAAAAAAAAAAAAAAAAAAAAAAAAAAAAAATTTTCTTCTTTCTCTTTAGTTCTAGTTCAGAATTCAAGTGATAATGACAAGAAGTGGTGGGTGTGGAGGTATTTTTGGGGGACAACAACTATATATATATATATACACACATACTATTGGGTGATAAAGGAAAGTCAATATTAGGAGATACTTTTCCATAAATTTTCTCTTGATCGATTCTTTCTCATGATAAAGGAAAGTCAATGATAGAAAATATTTTCTCTATAAACCTTCCCTTAATTGATTTGACCTATTTTTATATTGCTTGATTCTTTCTCATTGTATATGAATAATTTGTATATTTACTAATTGTATTTCCTTTTACAATAGCATCCAAGGATGCTTTGTATGTGTGTATATATGTACCCTTCCTGATATAATGAAATACAAGCCATTCTTCTCATCCTTTTATGTCTTCATGGTATCAAAGTAGGTTTTGAAAATCAAATCCATTTTTTTCTTTTCTTTATCTCCACATCTATCTCACTCTAACCATGGCTGTTGAAAGCGAACAAGTCATAATCTCAAACTCTCTAAAGTCAACAAAAGCCCTTGTTATCATCAATACCAACAACATAGTCAAACTCCCTCCTTTTTGGCTATGATCTTTACAAATTCATAGATGAGAAAAATCCTTCCCCTCCCTCCATTATCACAAAACTTTTAGTCCAATTGTCAAGCCCACCTCTGTATGCCTCATTCTTGGTCTTGCATGAGCCTATCTTTGGCGCTTTGTCGGCTTGATGTCGATAATGCGTTTTTAGAGATGCAGCTATCTGGGATAATCTATATGTCTCAACCTCATGGCTTTGTTGATCGAGACTCACCTCACTTTGTATGCAAACTTTGCAAGGCCATTTATGGCCTCAAGTAGGCCTCTCGTGCTTGGTACCATGAGTTATGTTTGTGCCTACTTTTTGTTGGCATTTCCAACTCTTTGGCAGACACCTCTTTGTTCATCTACAATAATGACGGTTGCACCATCTATCTTCTAGTCTATGTTGATGATATCATCATTACTGACAACATTGAATCAACCACTCAAGACTTCATCGCCACTCTTTCTCATTGTTCTCCATCAAGGACCTTGGTTCTTTACACTATTTCCTCGGTGTTGAGGTGTTACCTCACCAACATGGGCTCTTCTTGTCACAACGCCAATGCATTCGAGATCTCTTGACCAAGACCTAAATGACTGGTGCTAAACTAGTTGCTACTTCGCTAGCCACTTCTCATACTCTCACATTTAATGTCGGCTCAATCCTCTATGATCCTTCGGAATATCGCACTATGGTGGGACGTCTTCAGTACTTGTCTCTTACTTGCCTTGATGTTGCTTATACGGTCAACAAGTTGTCTCAGTTCATGCACAAGCCAACCATTAAGCATTGGGGTGTTGTTAAGCAGTTGCTTCGCTATCTCAATGCTACTTTGGACCATGATATTGTTCTTTATCGTCACTCTCCACTCATGCTTCATGCATTCTTGGATGCTGATTAGGTAGGCAACAAAGATGATTTCACGTCTATTGGTGCATTCATTATTTATCTTGGTCACAATCCCATTTCTTGGATCTTTAAGAAACAACACAATGTTGCTCGTTCTTCTACGGAAGCATAATATAGACCAGTTGCCACTATTGTTGCCGAAGTTAGGTGGTTGTGCTCTTTGCTAATGGAGCTTGGTATATATCTCCCATAACAAGCGGTAATCTATTGTGTTAATGTTGGTGTGATGAACCTTTGCGCCAATCTAGTATTCCACTCCCGTATGAAGCATGTTGCTTTTGACTATCACTTCATTCATGAACAAGTTCAAAGTGGACTCCTTCGGGTAGCTCACATATCCTCCATCGATCAACTCGCTGATACACTTACTAAGCATCTTCCTCGAGCTCGCTTTCAACTTCTTCGTGACGAGATTAGACTTTCTTCTCGAAGCTCTATCTTGAGAGGGTATGATAAAGGAAAGTCAATATCAGGAGATGCTTCTTCTCCATCAATGGACTAAGCCATCTAGTATCCTCAAAGCCATGGGAGTTTCAACTATGAAGACAAATATGGAACTTCTTTGATAGGCATGGAGAGTTGTGATATCACTGATATGGTATGCTGTCAGGGTTGAAACAGAATGAAACACTTCCATCATGTTATTCAAAGAAAAAGAGAAATATCCTCATTATTATATTAAACACCCGAAAAAAATCACACAAATCATAATCATTCTAGTACAAAATTTTTTTTGTCTTTTTTGTATTGGAATTTACTTTGAAAGGTCCCTCCCAATTGGGAGATCATTTGCCTAATTCTTTGTCTTTAGAACCAACTGATAAAATAATATTCCAAACAAACTCTCATTCTTCAAAGATTTTCCTCTTGATTCGCTTGTTGTAAGTTTGAGCCACTTTATTTTTTTGAATCAACATGTAATTTAAGGTTTGTATTCTTCTGTCATCTGTTGATTCGAGTTCCATCATCATGGCCTCACTATATAACGTAGTAAGATCATTTTAGACACTCTTAGAGAGACCTTTACTACTTTCGTGAGAGTCACGCATCTTGTTCATAGACCCGAGGAAAAATGATTTACCACAGTAGAGCTTCTTTTTGGAAGTCTATGGAGCCCATAATGTCTTTGAGTAAATCTTTGCCAATCTAGGATTCTCCTCTAGCATTTTCTCTAGGATTCTTATTAATACTTTGTTGGATGCTTCTGCTTGTCTATTAGCTTGGGCATAAAAAGGAATTGATATCATGAGTTGTATTCCATAATCCATAGCAAAATAATTCATCTCTTCCCTAGTGAACAAATATTAGCAGTGATGGATTGAGGAATTCCAAACCTATGAATAATTTGCTCCACTTCACCTTTATCTTTCTCTTATATTTTTCTTCTTTGGCTTATATTTTCTACTTTTTGCAGGTTTCACCGAGATCAACTTTCTAGATAAAAGCGGAGACGAATTTCCCTTTGGACTTGTCTTTCTTGGACCAAACTACTCTTGCCCCCTGTCCTCAGTACATCCTCCTAGTGATTCAGATGTGGCTGCAGCTCGTTCTACTGTGACCCATTTTCTTAGCTTGGACCTATTTTCTTTGTCTACTAGCTAGAATTATGCTTTTTGAGCAACTCTGGCGGTGTTGACATCAACTTCCTAAGGTTTTCATTTTAGAGGCTTTAGATCAAACTTCTTTTGTTTTCCTTGCATTGGATCGTGCTTTGAAATCTAACATGGAGATCTTCTCCACATTATATGCTCTAAAGAGACAGAAGACCGGATTTGACTAAGCCTAACTTTCCAAGAAACAAGCTATGCAGCGGTTGAATGAGCTATGTACTGAGTATGATGCTTAGAAAGAGCATATCGACATGTTAACTAAAGAAATGGAGAAGGAAAAGATGAAACTGACCTCTTTGGTGGAGCAGAGTGACGCCATAAAGGCTCAACGGCTTGAGCATCTATAGAAAGCTAAGTCCTTGGGCCATTTCTTAGCTTCCCGATAGCGAGACAACCAAGGTGGTATAAATTACGGGGAAATTGATGCATCCTACCAACATTGCCTTGGATATTGGGATTCTCTTCGTTCTTTTGATTTTTCCATGATCCAAATTTGACATTTCCGAACAATTATAAACTGATGAGACTTTGACTTGGGAACTTTGTAGCCATTTATTTGGCATTTTTTTAGTTGTAAAGCCTGTTTCTCGCCTATGCTTATTGTGTTATCTCATCTTTTCTTTTGTACTCCCACGACTTATGATGATAAGTGATTGTCTTGGTAATATCTCCTTTTCCTACCTTTGCTAGGCGTATTATTCTATTTGCTTGATGGAGAGTGGAGGAGTAGGATGTATTTTAGAGATGTTAATTGGAGATCATTAAGCCACATTGCGAGCGCACTACAACCATGACATTGCATCGGTGGATCAAGGTGGTACTAGACCTACCTTTTGATGTGTGTTGAATTGTGGAAAAATAACGACACGGCTGCAGTACTGACCATGACATTGCATTAATGGATTAAGGTGGCAATAGGCCTACCTTTTGATGTGTGTTGATGGAATGAATTGCGAAAAATCACTGACATCAGCACATGTACACTATAGCCATGACGTTGCATTAATGGATAAAGGTGGCACTAGGCCTACCTTTTGATGTGTGTATGGAATGAGTTGCGGAAAAATCACTGACACCAGCCCATGTACACTATAGCCATGACATTGCATTGGTGGATCAAAGTGGCACTAAACCTACCTTTTGATGTGTGTTGATGATGCAACTCTATTTTTTTATTAAAAGTGGTCTCTGGACCTACTTTCTATGAGAATATATACTGCGATATCAGGTACAATACAACATTGGAGAGATCCGAAAAAATAATGGCTGTAAAGCCTATTGATATACTAAGCATAGGTATGTTGTTGGACACATTTATATTTTTTCAAGCTTGATGGCCTAAACTACTAGATATAGTTTTCTCCAAAACATAGAACAAAACAACATACTAGAAAAAACTTGAATGCTTGAGAAACATTGGCTAAAAAGCCTAATTTTCTCCAAAACATAGAATAAAACAAAGTACAATATTAGAGAACTTGAATGCTTGAGAAATAGTGGCTAAAAGCCTACTTTTTTCCAAAACATAGAACAGAACAAGGTACAATGTTAGAGAACTTGAATGCTTAAGAAACAATGGCTAAAAAGTCTACATTTCTCCAAAACATAGAACATTCTTTGAACATTACCCCTTAAAGGCCGTGGAATCGACTTAATTGCAGAGATTTCTCACAATTTCCACATGGTAGGGAAATACTTCTTCAGTATTTCCCATTGATAAGCCTCTTGACTTGTGGCTCTCCTTGTAAAGTTCTTTAATCTGAGTATTGGCAAATCAGGGACGCTCACCTCTAAAGATGATCAAAGAGTCTCAAATCTGAAGGCGTCGAGTCCTTTGGTGAAGATGTCAACTAGTTGATGCTTAGTGGATATGTGCTTTAGTTCGATCACCCCGCATTCAATCAGACTTCTGATGAAGTGATAAAAAATATCGATATGTTTTGTGCGAGAGTGCTGAACTGGGTTTTTGGAGATATTGATGGCATTGATGTTGTCGTAGTGCAATGTCATGCTTGGTGATGCATCATATGATGAACACCAATTCATTCATCATGTTTTCATCCATATGAGTTGTGGTGCGCGCCACAGCGGCGTATATCTTGCTTCAGCGGTGGAGAGAAAGATGCTAAAATGAAAAAGTAGAAAAAATGAAAGTATAGAAAAATTAAATTGAAAAACAGAAAATGATCCATTGCTTTTTTAGAATTAGAAAAAAATGGATGCTTCTAAGAAGTCTTGAACAAGTAACCCATCTTTAATGTATCTCTAGACTTAATATTCCAATTAGGTATCCAAAACAAATAAATAAAGAGGGCGAAATCCAAATAGCTCATTACTACATGCAAGTGAAATCAACAGATTGCCAATGCCAATATGATTACAAGTTTTAATGCTAAAAAATAGGAGGCATTTGTGCTTTTTAATGTGTGTTAACTGTTTTTACAAGAAAAATGGGTTATATTGTTAATTTTTTTTTTCACTACTATTCACTTTTGAATATCACATTATAGTGTTTTCCGTTAAGGATTCAATTCTAGTTATCTCGTATGTCCGTTTCATCCCTTTATCACTTTTGAAAAGTAACTTTTAATATGATAAAAAGTAACGGATTATATGAGTAAATTTGAATGAAGCACATAAAAATTTCTTTGCATATTTCCTTATCAATTGAACAGATTTTTAGACAGGTATTTGCAAAACAAACCGCTTTTGAGAAGAAAAAAAAGAAGATGTTTTATCTTTATCTCAAAAGGAATAGATCTATTAGTGTAAGACATTTTTTTGTTAAATATAATTATTTGTTTTTGTCTTAGAGTACATGCCTTTATGTCATTCTATCTCCCCTTTGATCAATGAGCGTATGGTTTAGATACAGTTACCTTATTTTAGATGTTATAAAAGGTGTTGTGGTGATTTTGAATTTTACACAACATATAAAATACAAGTATGCGGTGTGCGAAAGTCGGTGTTTCAAGCTGTGATGACTCATAAAGATCAAACTTCTAATCGGACTATGTAGACTCGATTTCCTTGACAATTCCCAATCAAGAAGTAGAGAATGTCGATGCAGAATAAATAATGTAGAATTAAATATTAAAAAAGTGTTAAAATTTCTTGAATGAATGAAATATAGCAGTCTCCGAAAATTATCGAAACCCAGAAAGAAACTATGGAAATAGAGTCTTTGAAAGTGCAAGCGTAAACATTGGATTTGCTTGGCGAAAAACAATATTGTATTGGAAAATTGACAAAACTTGAATAGGACTTGAAAACAGAATGTTGGAATTGCTAGAGAAAAAATTGGATTTCACTATGAAGGAATGAAATAATATTGTGTTATAAATTTGACAGAAACTTGACTAAAACTAGGAAATAGAGTGCTGAAAAACGACGAAGCTTATTGAAAAGTTAAGATTTGTTGAAGTAAATTGACATTGAGTCAATTGATTTGTTGAGTTGTTGATTAATTGATTAATTGTTGATCAATCTTCTGCTCCTATTATAGATCTTGACTTTCTACACAAGTCTCCACTCTCTCCACTTTTTGAAGTAACTGTCCATGTTTTTCATTAAGGAAGCTTACTCCACAAGAACCCATTCACATCTCCATTATGGAGGTTTTCTCGAATATTCCACATCCTTTTATAGCGCCCATATACGATGATAAAGCTTCACTTAACTTCCAAAAATTTTAAAAATTTCAGAAATACCTTGGACTTTTCTATGGGCTCGTTTTTATGGATTTGGACCCCTTTTATTGATGAGTCAAAAACTCATTGAATTTTTAGTCTATCTTTATGATTTTATTACAATGTAATTGCTTGTTTTTATGCAGAAATATGTACTATTTACCAAATTTATATTTTGCAGAAATTTATAGCAGAAATGAAAATTCAGTGAATCGAAGTGAAAGCGGAGTTCAATGGCAAGGTGAGGTCGCGACGGAGAGATCGAGGTCGCGACCGAAGTCTTCTTGAGATGAAAGTTGTTGCGTGAGGAAGAAGATAGAAAAAGGGCTTCAAGGAAGGATTTCATGTCACGACACCATTTTGAGGTCGCGACGCAGAAGGAAGACAACTTTGGTTGCAACAGAGAATTGAGGTCGCGACTATGAATGGTTGATGACTAAGCTTACAAGGTCTCTACCAGGCAAATTGATGTTGTGACAAAAATATAAGTTGGAGACTCCAATCGAGGTCATGACCAGGAATTCATGTTGCGACATACATTTAAGCAAATGGGACAAGAGCATAGATAAGAAAAGCTAGCATTAATGTCGACAAGCCGAGTGCGACACGGAAGAACATTGTTGGTAGGAAACCAAAATTGATGTTGCGAAAAAAATGTAAGCTGAGGACACCAATCAAGGTCGCGACCAGAAATTCATGTTGTGACATAAAAATGAGTTGAACAGTTATAACTGTTGTGACTAAGAAGTGAGGTGTAACGCCCTGTCTCGAGAGTGTGCGATGCGTGTAGCGTAGGCGCGTATGCGCCGATGCAATTATTATATTTTTGGAGTTGTTGTTCAGGATGAAATTGTGAAATGATAAATTTATGAACCCGGAATGTGGTACTAGAACAAGGGTAAAACTTTAATTGATCAAATGGGACATGAAGGGCATAATCAAAGAAGATAGTATGCCAAAAATGGAAATAAAACAAGTTGAATTGAAATTCTTGAGAGATGGAGGACCAAATGTTAATTAAAGGAAGATTAGATATAAATAAGAGATGAGACAAACAAAAATCTCATTTGTTCTCCTTTGGAGGCTAGGGCTCACGTTTGAAGAAGGAGGGAAGAGGAGGAAGAAGAGGAGAGGCCAGGTATGTTTTCATTTTGGAATCATGTGTATTTTGGATTCCTAGGGTTTTGGTATGGAGATTAGTTGCTCCTTGTTCTAGGGTTTTAGGGAGAGATCACATTAACCCTAGAATTCTTGAAGTGTTGTGGGTAAAACCCTAGTTGGTGAAAATAAACATGGAATCCATAAAAATTATATGGTTTTGTAGGAGTTGGTGGACCTTGGGTTTAATTCTTGGAATTTTTACCTAGGGTTGGAAATAAGAAGTTCCAAATCACCAATTCAAGTGTTGTGGAGTTGTTTTGGGATGAATTCCATGTTGGTTTTTGAAGTATTATGGAATGGAGAAGTTGTATGAAGAAAAATGGTATCAAAGAGGGCAAAAAGAAGCAGTGCAGGCGAGCAAGTGGGTACCGGTCTGAACAGGGGTGGTACGGTACCGCAACGAGGACATGTCGGTGCGGTGCCGATACAAGTGAGTACCCGGTACCACCATACGGAGATGTGTATGGTGCCGATACCAAATAGAGTAGTGCAGTTGCCACCCAACGTTCAAATGCCACGTATTTTGTGTTTTTGTATGGTTAAGCTTAAATTCACACACCGGTGTATATGAACCTTACTAAATGATTAAGAGAGAGGTTCAAAGAAGATTGGAACTCAATGAAAAACGTAGCGTACCTCGCCGCTCGGCGAAGCGATTAGTGACTAAGGAGTCTTTATGAAGTACGTTAAGTTTACGTTATACGTGGCGGTGTGTGTCCGTAGTATTCATTTGAGTGTGTGAGCTAAAAGCAAAGGCGGGGAGAGTTGTGGAATGGGTGCTCGAGTTTAGTAACGAAGGTGATGTTCTAAACCTATTTTCAAATACTAATTGTGATATATTATAAAGCGACTACTTGGTATTTAATGGTTTTGTTATGAAGCCATATTTAATGCAGTAAAGTTTAGCAAGCAAGTAAATGGTTTTGATTTTAAACCATATGTGAAAAGCAAACAAGTAATGGTTCTGAATTATCAAACCATATTTAAAGCAAACAATGGTTTTGAATTATTAAACCATGTTTCAAGCAAGCAAGCAAGCAAGCAAAAAGAATATTTTCGAAAACAACTAACTAAAATCCACCAGTTTTAGCGGCATACGGTCGGAGGTGTGCAAATGCACGTGCATGGTGGTGTTAGGATATCGTGGTACATTTTAGATTTGCACGGTGGCAAACTTAGGTCATGCGTCATGGCATTAAAGGAGACCGTGCGCGTACGGGAGTATATAGGGTTAGCGTTAACTTAGAGTATAGTGATGGAGACCTGGTTAATTCCACCATGTTCTGGGAAAAAGGGAATGGGTGGGCTCTTCCCCAGGTGCGGACCCCGAGGTCCTTACTTGACCGGTTGATGCCCAGGCTCCCCAGTGTTCACTAGGAGTATATGACGGGGAAAGGCCTCTAGTGGTTGATGATTTATAAGCATGTTTTATACAGTTTTGAAATCAACCACTGGTGCACGGTTGAGCCCAGGCTCCCGTGTGTATTTTAAAGCAAACAGTTGAGCCCAGGCTCCCATTTTGATTTTAAAACAAGCGGTTGAGCCCAGGCTCCCGTGGTTATTTTAAAGAAAACGGTTGAGCCCAGGCTCCCGTTTTATTTTAACAACGGTTGAGCGGCTCGTTTTTATTTTAAAGCAAGCGGTTGGCTGCAGGCTCTGTGTTTATGAAAAGTTTTATAAACTTTTAAAGCGAAGATTTAAGAAAGTTTATAAACTTTTAAGCGAAGATTTGAGAAAAGTTTTATAAACTTTTAAAGAAAAGCAAGGTAAAGCAAGCAAGCAAGAGATTTGAGAAAAGTTTTATAAACGTTTAAAGAAAAGCAAAGCAAAGCAAAGCAAGCAAGCAAGTATGAAAAGTTTTATAAACTTTTAAAAGCAAGCAAATACATAAAGTTTTAGAAACTTTAAAGTAAGCAAGCAAGGCTTAAGAAAATATCACGTAAAGAGAGTTTTGGTTTGAGATGTTTTAGAAAAAGCAAAACATTTTTATAAAGCATACACTCATTGAGCTCGTTTAGCTCATTATTTTTGTTTTAAAGTGCTTTTCGAATGCAGGCACACCGGTTCTTTGGAGCAAGTGGGGATTCTCTAACTTTTTTGTATAGAAGTGAGATTGTAATTAATAATATTTTATGAAATACTTTGAATTTGTATAATGGAGTATATGTATGCACATAGTGTAGTTATTGAAAATGTATTGAGCACGAGGCTCTTTTGAAAGAATGTTCTTGGTTGCGTAATGGGAAAAAGTGTAAATTGTGTAAATAGGATTTGGAACATGTCCTTTATGCGGTGATACTGCAGATTTTAGCAAATCACAAGTTAGAAAGGGAAAAATTTTATACGAGTTTCGACAAGCAACATGGCCGGCTTCCGCGGGAATTTCTAGTCGTTAAGTACTTGGTGAGGGATTTATCATTGTAATACCCAGATCACGAGAGGGTGTACGGTACATGTAGCGTGAGGGCGTATCTGAGCACAAGTGTCACATTGTGGTATCTTGGAGATGAAATTGTGAAATGATAAGTTATGGAACCCAGAATTGTTGTACTAAAACAAGGGTAAAACTTTAATTGATCAAATGGGACATAAAGGGCATAAATTGAGAAGATGGTATGCCAAAATGAAAATAACAAAAGTGTGGTGCAATTGTTGAAAGATTAAGGACTTAATTGCAATTAGGAGAAATATGGGAGTATAAATAGGCCATGAGACAAAGCCTAGAAGCTGTTTAGTGCTCATTTTGTTAGAAGTAGCTTACATTAGAGACGGAAGGAATAGAGAAAGAGAAGAGGAAGAAGAAGTGGGAAGACCAAACCAGTGTATTTTCATCTTGAAATCATGGGTATTTTTGGATTCCTAAGGTTTTGGTATGGTGATTGCTCCTTGTTCTAGGGTTTATTGGAAGAGATCACCCAGGCCCCAGATTTATTCGAGTTATGTGGGAAAAATACTGATTGGTGAATTAAACATGGAATCCTCCTATTTTATATGGTTTTATAGGAATTGGTGGACCTTTGGTTGAGTTCTTGGATTTTCACCTAGGGTTTTGTCTGGTATGAGTTCCAAACCATATCTGAGTGTCATGGAGTGGTTTTGGATGAATTCCATGTTGGTTCTTGAGTGTATTATGGATTAGAAGTTATATGAAATGGTACCAAGGAAAAACAATTACGGGCAAAAATCAGTGGTACTGTGCAACAGTGTCTCAAATTTACCACCATCACGAGAAATATCGGTACGATCTGGATACAAGCGGTACCGGTACCACCGCGAACCGTCGGTCTGGGTGTGCCGGTAAGTGGTCAGGTACCGCGATCAATCAAATCTTGATTGTTGTAGTTTTGCATATTTAAGCCTAAATTCACACACCGATCGTATAGGAACCTTACTAGATGATTAAGAGAGGTTCAAAGGAGATTAGAATTCAATGAAAACATAGCGTACCTCTCCGCCTCGGCGAAGCTTCGCTTCACCTCGGCGATATTCGTTGAGTGTGACTAAGTGCTATGAAGTGCGTTAAGTTTACGTTATACGTTGGCGGTGTGTGTTCGCCGTCGTTTAGTGTGTGGCTAAAAGCAAGGCGGGAAAAGTTGTAGTCGTGCTCAAGTTTAGTAAGCAAAGGTGAGTGTTCTAAACCTATTTTTTTCAAATACTAGTGTATTATTATTATAAAAGCTGTTTCTTGGTATTTAAATGGTTTTGATTGTAAATATGTTTTGAAAAGCAAGCAATGAGTTTAGCAAGCAAGTAAATGGTTTTGATGGTGAACCATCTTTTAAAGCAAGCAATGGTTTTAAATTGTAAAACCATATTTCAAAGAGCAAGCAAACAAATGGTTTTGAATTATCAAACCATATTAAAAGCAATGATAGTTTTGAATTATTAGCGAAATGTTTAATAATAGCAAATGGTTTTGGGTAATAAACCATATTCAAGCAAACAATGGTTTTGAATTATTAAACCATGTTTTCAAGTAAGCAAGCAAAGAATATTTTCGAAAACGAGGCTAACTAAAATCTAGTTTTAAGCAAGCATATGGTCAATTATTCGTGCGTGCGGTGGTGTTGGGATATCATTCATGCATTTAGATTTGCACGATTTGTTCGGAGAACTTAGGTCGAGCATCATGACATTTAAAGGAGGCGGAGTGATGCGTCTTACGGAGTATATAGGGTTAACGTGTTAACTAAATTATGGTGATGAAGACCCAGGTTAATTCCACCATGTTGCAGGTGAAGTGAAGTGTGCCAGGCCACTACCGCTCGTGGCGGACCAGTCCGACCACCGGCCGCGGTCGCCGAGCTCCGTGTTCACTGGGTATAGCGGGGAAGGCCTCCGGTGGTTGATGATTTATAAGCATGTTTGCTCTGATTTGAAAAATCAACCACTGGTGCACGGACAAACCTGAACTCCGTGAGTTTTAAAGCAAGCGGTTGAGCCCGAGGCTCGTTTTTATTTCAAAAGCAGCGGTTGGCCTTGAGGGCTCACAATGGTGATTTTAAAGCAAGCGGTTGAGCCCAAGCTCCCGTTTTTATTTTAAAGCACTGCGGTTGAGCCCAGGCTCCCGTGTTTATAAAAAGTTTTAGAAACTTTTAAAGCAAGAGATTTGAGAAAAGTTTTATAAACTTTTAAAGCAACCAAGAGATTTGAGAAAAGTTTTCGAAACTTTTAAAGCAAAGCAAAGCAAAGCAAAGTAAGCAAGCATGGCTTCTGGAAAATCTTGTAGAAAAGGATTTTACAGTTTGAGATGTTTTCCGAAAAAGCAAAACATTTTATAAAGAATATACTCACTGAACTCGTTTAGCTCATTATTTTAGTGTTTTAAAACTATTTTCCAGGTACAGGCACTCCGGATGCTAGAGCAGATTAGGATTCTCCTGACATTTGTACAAGTGCTGTTATTAAGAATATTTTGTAAGGAAATACTTTGAATTTGTATATTGGAGTATATGTGTGTACATAGTGTAGTTGTGAAAATGTGTTGAGCCTAAGGCTCTATTGAAAGAATATTGCTGGTTGCCATATTTAGGAAAGTGTAAATTTATTATTATCTGAGTTTTGAATATGTGTCCTTGTTGCGGTACGACATCTTCTTGAGATTATATCAAATCATAAGTTGGAAAAAAGAAAATTTTTATAGGAGTTTTTCAGCAGCGACACGGCCGGCTTCCGCAGGAAATTTCTAGTCGTTGGGGTAATGGCGAGTTTACGTGAATTGGCTGACACGCCCGCCAGTAGGGGTGGGTTGTGTCATGAGGTTGCGATAGAATGGGGAGAAATGATGTCGCGGCATGCTTTTAAGGTCGTGACATGCTTTTAAGGTCGCGACATAAATTTCAACAAGGAGAAGAAATGATTAGGTAGCGACCTAAATCCCATGTCGCGACAAGACAATGAAAAGACAAACAATTTTAAGTCGCAACATGAAAAGGGGAGCTGTGACCAAGAATGAGCGACTGACAGCAGAAATGATGTCGCGACGCTTCGAATTGAGTCACAACACGCCATCTGATAGATATGAGCAATTATGTCACGACATGGGCGAGGTCGCGACATATATTCCGCGAGAAGGAAGAAACGGTCAGTCGAGACCGGAAATAGAAAATTGAATGGAAGCGTTGAGGCGAAATGAGGTTCTGTTTGGATAGGAGAAGCATGGTCGCGACATACTTTTGAGTCGCGTGCCGAGGTGCGATGATTAAAGGAACTACTTGAGTGCGCAACCTAAAGTCCACATCGCGACGAAAACAAAGCGAACTATGATTTGGTGAGAGCACCTTCGAAGGCTCAAGACAAGCGAATGATATTTACAGCGAAGAAGCTGACGAAGTAAAAGAGGCTAACAACAGAAATGATGTCGCGACTTCAAATCGAGGTCGTGACACAGAAATGTAGTAAAGGTAGAGAGAGTCAGGTTGCGACATCGAATTGAGGTCGCGACACCAATTCCTGGAAATAAGAAAAGGGAGGTCGCAACCAGAGTTCTTGCTGACAACTAACATGGTCACGACAAAGAATTCATGTCGCGACCACTAATTAAATGCAATTGAAGAAACAAGTTGCAACAAAAAACATTAGGTCGCAGCTCACAATTGTAAGAACAAAGTGAAGGAACGTTGCGACAGTTACTGAGTCTTATGACTTAATGGGACCGAATAGGGTTTCATGTCGTGACACCGTTCTTAGGTCGCGACCTAAACAGAGGGCTAGGCCATTTATTTTAGGGAAATCCACCTGGAGCTTTGGAATCAGGCCCAATTTCTGAAAGTTATAAATAGGCGTAAACAGTTTTAGTAAAGTAGCTTTTTCTTTTTGGAACCCAGAACTGGGGAAGAAGAAAACTCACTGTATATTTTTAGAATAGATTTTCTTTTCTTTTCTTTTCTTTTCTTTTCTTTCTGGATCTGAACCAGTAATCTTTATAGAAGTGTCGAAGTTGGATTTAATTTCTAATTTTCTTTTACAATTAATGCCTGAATTTAATGAAATCTAGACAAATTTTGGAATTCGTTTCTTCTCAATTCATTGCAATTACAGTGGGTGTACTTAATCAATGCTCCATTGTAGATTGTGATGCAGTTTTTTTTTAGAACACAACTTCACTAGATTGGATTTATTGTTAGGTATAGTATTTTCTGCATGAATTAGAGAGATAATTACCTGGATTGGAATTTATTTGGTTGATTTGTTATTGAATGGACCTGTTCCCAATAGTAGTATCGAATACCCTTCCAAGGTATGTATCACCCTTACGATTTTCAGAGAGCCATACGAGTGTATGAGATGGAGATTCCTGAGTTTGGAACATTCATTTGGTGGGTATGTTAGGCCTACATTGAACTATTAATTTCCCAAGTTCACTTAGATAAATTCCCAATTCACTCATAATTGATGTTGGAGGGGAATATTTATCAATTTAAATAATCAGAGATTTCACCTTAATCTGTTGGAAAGCTTTTGAACCTGTGTTAGCTGAGATCTAATCAAGGGAATGGAAATATCCACTAGATTTAAATGATGAGTCATCAATCAAGTTGTAAAAATTTTGCAACAACCCTTACTTGGGAAGCAAGAAATCTGTTGTCTCAAGAAATGGGTATGAGGTATCGAGAAAGAAAAGTACCCAGATCTTGTAAAGATTGTCCAGAACACAAGTAACTGGTTAGACCCTTGTCTTTGAGAGAAGCCGGGGACCTGAGTCGTGAATTAGGGAGAAATCAGCACGTGTTAGGCATCTTGGACAAATCCAAATCCAGCACAAAACAGAGTAAAAATGCATGATGGTGCAAAAATTGGCTGTTTCATAGTAATTCCTTGATAGTGTTCATTTCTTATAGAGAACTGATTTAGTCCAGTATATATATATATATACATACATTTTGTTATTTGTTTTATTATCATAAATTTAACTCTCTTTTACTTTTAGGTGTATTCTCTAGAACAATTATTTTTCTAGTTAAGCTGAGAAACTGCCACATGGAGGTTCAAATAATATGGATCTTGAGTAGTTGGGGTAGTTAAACACCAAAATTCTTGTCAATCTCACATTGGGAATGATATCTAGACACATCGATTTTCTTACTTGGACGGCACATTGCACTTGCGGTCTCATAGACTAATCCCGTATTGATTCTAGAACATAAATTAGGTTTATTCATTTTCAAACAATTCTCTCTTCAACTTTGACATAAATGCAGGAGAATTGTAAGGCTCATGTATAAGTGTTAAATTGAGTGGTTTAGTCTATATCTTCACAGGCAAACATTTATATGAACTTTTATTCATGGGCATGGGCTTAGGCTTAAGCCATTATTAGATCAGGCCAAATTTCAATTTAGGTGCAAACAATTGTCCCCCACATACATGGTGGCCTAAGGGCCATATTGTACGTATTAAAGCCCCAAAAATATTCTTATGAGTTTGTTTCCAACCATAAAACCCAAAATTCAGCTTTCAACCCATGATGTGGAGTTTCAACAGCAAGAACAAGCCAAGTTGGGTCGAATAAGAATGCAACTGTTGGTTCTCCAAGAAAAAGTCTTTGTCATCATAAGTTTATACCTCCAAGTTTTGTTCTTCCTTCACCAAAGGATATTGTATCTCCAAAGAATAACCATCTGACTTCTTCTCCAAGCAACCCAGGATCATCTTCTTTCATTTCTACTTGAATTTATTTTACTTTCAAGCAACCCCTTTTGTTTTGGAGAAGAGCTTTTTACTTGCCTTCTTCATCTACTTCCTTCTCCCTTCATGTCATCAATGTCATTGTTGACACTGCTATTGTTGCCGACACTGCTACCGTTGCAGACACTACTACCACCGTTGTCGACAAGCCGTCGGCACTCCCACGAACATTGTTGTTCCATCTTTCCCCCTTGTTGAACAAGCCGTTGATTTCGTTGTTGACGCCGCCTCTCCAACCGACAATGCGGCTGCCACCGACACGATAGCACTGCTCGTCCCATCAGTGCTATTGCTAGTATCGAGGAATCCAACGTTGTTGGGTTGCGATCATGTGGGGGCTATCGCGGCGTTTGAATCTATCGGATCTGTTTGCGTCATTAAAAAGATATGTCATCTCGATGGAGTGGAAGATAGATCCAGCTTGCCGCTAAGTTGTTGGCGACGATATGGCCTTGTCCTTTCGATTGTTGTAAATGGCGCAAGGATCGTCATTAGAGCTATTGGAGTTGTCGAGGTCACCATTGCTCTTCCTTTGTTGTTCGTCGTCGTTAGTGGAGAAGAAGAAGTTGTCGACAGTGAGTATTGCTAAAAGATCAATTCTTTTCTAATTTCCTTGATGATGAATTTATTGATTGGGCCTGGCCTGAAAAGCGCGATGCCATTTCTGAAGCTTTCTTTGATGCCAAAAAATCGAAACTTTCTTTGATGTCATTCAAAACTTTTTCTGAGTGCGAATATTTTCGAAAAATAATCTTGTATACACTCTTGAAACAATTCTTTGATGTTGTTCGACTGTTTCGAACATTTTCTGAGGTGAAACACTTGAAAAAATTCTTTGAAGTCGTTTGGTTGTTTCGAATATTTTTCGGGGTGTATATTACGAAGATAATCTTAAATACATCTTCGAAAAAAAAATCTTTGAAGTCGTTCAGCTATTTTCAAACACCTTCAAATTTTTTGAAGTCATTTAAGCTATTCGAATATTTTCAAGGTGTAATAATGCGAAATAATTTTGAATACACCTTCAAAATTTTTTTTTCTTTGAAGTTGTTTGGCTATTTTCGAAACTTTTCTTAGGTGCAGATTTTCAAAAGATTCATGAATACACCTTCGAAAAATTTCTTTTGAAGCCATTTGGCTCTTTCAAAAATTTCTTAGGTGCAGAATTTGAAAAGACTCCTTAATACACATTTGACAAAATTCTTTGACGTTGTTCAACTTGTTTTGAAAATTTTCTTACGTTTAGTGTTTGAAAAAATTCATGAATACACCATCGAAAAAATTCTTTGAAGTCATTTAGCTATTTCGAATATTTTCTGAGGTGTATATTATGAAAATAATCTTGAATACACCTTCGAAAAAAAAATCTTTGAAGTCATTTGGTTGTTTTGAATATTTTCTGAGGTGTATATTATGAAAATAATCTTGAATACACATTTGAAAAAAAAATATTTGAAGTCGTTGGCTATTTTCAAACCTTTTCTTAGGTGTAAACTTGGAAAATTCTAATGAATATACCTTCGAAAAAAAATTCTTTGAAGACGTTCAACTTGTTTCGAAAAATTTTTTAGGTGCAGACTTCAAAAAGACTCATTAATACACCTTCGAAAAAAAAAATTCTTTGAAGCTATTCGGCTTATTTTGAAAATTTTCTTAAGGGCGGATTTCACAAATAAACCTGAATGCACTCTTGAAAAAATTTCTTTGAAGCCATTCGAATATTTCAAAAATTTTCTTGAGTGCATATACTAAAAATCATCCTGAATACACTTTCGAAAAAAAAAATTCTTTGAAGTAGTTTGGCCCTTTCAAAAATTTTCTTAAGTGCCTATTTAAAACATAAACATGAATGCACTTTTGAAAAAAAAATTCTTCTGAAGCTGTTTGGCTATTTCGAAAACTTTCTTGAGTGAATATTGAATGATTTTCAATAGCCTCGAGTTGAGTAATCCTTCGTCTAAACTTCAGCTTTTTTTTTTTGGCAGATTGTAAGTTGCGTATTACTAAATAGTATTGACTTATCTACCAGAGAACGGCTTAAAGGTAACTCTTTGCCAGATAGACTTTTGTCTTGGTGAACATTTCTCTGCTCTGCAGCCTGGGATTTAAACTTTTTTCATGACTGTAACTTTCTTAGATTTATTTTCTTAAAAGCTTCTTGTGCTGGTTTAATGGCTTACAACCCAGTCTCATCTTCATCGATGCTCATTTTTCCTTAACTTGTGCTTTTGTACTCCACAGTCTATGATGACAAATGATTGTCTTGAGGCAAGTTTGATCCCTTTCCAACCCTTACTTGGTGGCCATCGGTCTACCATTTTTTCTAGTACATCTTCCCCGAGACGTACTTGAGTTCTTGTTGAAGACTCACTGAACACTACACTACACAAGCGCACTTACAGCAATGACATTGCATTAGTGGATCAAGGTGGCACTAGGCCTATCTTTTGATGTGTATTGAATGTTTATGGAATGAATAGTGGAAAAATCACTAAATACCAACACACGTAAACTTATAGCCATAACATTGCATTAGTGGATCAAGGTGGCACTAGGCTTGCCTTTTGATGTGTGTTGATGCTTATAGAATGAATTGTGGAGAACTCATTGAACACCAACACACGTACACTTATAGCCATGACATTGCATTAGTGGATCAAGGTGGCACTAGGCCTACCTTTTGATGTGTGTTTATGTTTGTGGAATGAATTATATAACTCTGTTGTTGATTAAAAGTGGTCATTTGACCTACTTTCTTTACTTGAAAATATATACTGCGCATATAAGGTACAGATACAACATTAGAGAGATCTGAAAAATAGTGGGTATAAATCTTACAGATATATTGAACATGTACCTTGTTGAATGATTTATCTATTGAGAACCGCAAGGCTAAAAACTACTTTACCCAAACACATAATAGAAACAAGGTACTATGCTAGAAAACTTTGAATGTTTGAGAACATAGTTGCTAAAAAGCCTACTTTTACCCAAAACATAGAATGGAACAAGGTACTATGCTAGAGAAACTTTGAATGCTTGAGAAAACAGTGGCTAAAAAGCCTACTTTATTCCAAAACATAGAACATTCCCCCAACATGACCCCTTTAAAGGCCATGGAATCGACCTAATACTTCCTTAGGTATTTCTTATTGATGAACCTCTTGTGTGGCTCTCCTTGTAGGTTTGCTAACCAATATGTATTTCCATGTAGTACTTGATGCACTGTGAAAGGTCCCTTCCAATTGGGAGACCATTTTACTAATTCATTGTCTTTGGAACTAACTTGCTGTATAATCTTCTAAACAAGCTCTCCTACTTCAAAGTTTTTCCTCTCGATTCTCTTGTTATAAGTTTGAGCCACTTTATTTTTCTAACTCAACATATAGTTGAAGGCTTGTACTCTTTGTCAATTGTTGATTCGAGTTCCATCATCATGACCTCACTGTAATCTTGAGGAGTAAGGTCATTTTTCTTGGAAACTCTTAGAGAAAGGCCTGCTACTTTCATTGGAAGTCTTGCGTCTTGTCCGTAGGATTAGAGAACAAGGACTTACCCTAGTAGAATTCCTTTTAGAAGTCATGTAAGCCCACAATGTCTTTGATAAAATTCTGTGCCAGTCCCCAGGATTCCCCTATTGCATTGTCTCTAGGATCCCTATCAACACTTTGTTGGATGCTTCTGCTTGTCCATTGGCTTAGGCATAAAAATGAGTTGATCTGATAAGTTGTATTCCATAATTCGCATCAATGTAATTCATCTCCTCCCCAATGAACATTGTTCTTTGATCAGTAGTGATAGACTAAGGAATTCTAAACCTATGAATAATCTGCTCCTTGATGAATTGGATCACATCCTTATGTTCTGCTTTCTTCAATTTTATTACATCCACCCATTTAGTGAAATAGTCTATAGCAGGTAAGATGAAGCTATGTCCTTTTGATGATGCTAGATGAATCTTCCCAACAAAGTCCATAGCCCATCTTCTAAACGACCATGGTTTTACTATTGAATGTAATTCAACAGTAGGAATTCTCTGTATACTTCCATAGTTCTGGCACTATTGACAACCTTTAGAGTAGGTGATGCAATCTTTTAAAATGGTCGGCCAAAAATGGTCGTGTCTTCTAGTAACAATCCACATCTTTACTTCAGAATTGATGGGGCTCCACAAACATCTTCATGAACTTGTTTCATAACTTCCATGCTATGTGGGAAAGATAAGCACTTGAGTAATAACCCATCCAATCCCTTTTTGTATAACTCTACTTCTAGTAGAACAAAATTATGATCTTGAGCCTTCGTTCTGTGAGGAACCCTCTTATTTGGATTCTCTAAAAATTCTTTGAATTATGTTCTCCAATCTTCAGCAATATTCATGTCATTTTTGAAGATGTCTAACGGTTGATCTTAAAAATTTGAAGGGTGATTCATTTTCTCTATCATGATGAGCTTATGGGTCAATTCTTTACCTATTTTTACACTAGAGGCTATTTGAGCAAGCTTATCAACCTCCCATTTTGATTCCCTAGGCACATGTTCAAATTCCATCAAAGGAGTCAACGGAGTTGAATGGCGGTTGTAAAATGTGTTAATAGAAACTAGTGCATTAGCATCTTGTTTTAATTTAGAAGTACCAGTGAGAATCTCTCAGAATTACTTTCGAGAACATCTTTTGCCCCAAGCTCTAGTAGGATCTCTAAACCAATCACTAAAGCTCTATACTCAGCATGATTGTTGGTGCATTCAAAGGCCCGATTAAAAGACAATGTAGTCTTTACTCTCCTTAGTGAAATAATCACTATTCCTGCACCAGTTGAATTCTCTGTGCTTAAACCATCAAATTTAAGGATCCAATGTTCCTTTTCTAATCCGCAGATTCCTAGCTCCATACTTTGCTTCGTTCCAATCTCTGAAGAAGGATGATCAACTAGGAAATCTACCAATGCTTGTCCCTTGACTGATTTATGTGGAAAATCAACAAAGGTGAATCCTGATAAAGCAAGAGACCATTTACCAATCCTCCTTGTAATAGTGGTCGATTAAGCATGTACTTCATAAGGTCAGTATGAGAAACCACATAAACTCGAGACTTGATCAAGTAATGTCTCTGTTTAGTACATGGAAAGTACAAGACCAAACATAAATTTTCAATTGGAGTATATCTTGTTTCTGTTGGATTTAAGACCCTACCCAAATAATATACAGTCTGCTCATGACCTTTAGAATTGTTTTGTGCTAAAAGACAACCTATTGACTCATTTGCGGCAGATAAATATAATTTAAGTGAATGGCCTTGTATACGAGGCATTAAAACAGGAGGTTTAGAGAGATAGTCTTTGATCTTGTCAAGGAGTTTCACTTGATGTCTCGTTCCTCCACCTAAACTCTTCCATATCTTTCAACTTCACCAAGTTAGAGAATTCCTTGATTTTACCTTCCATGTTATAGATAAATCTTCTTAAATAATTTACTTGACCCAAGAACTTTTGGAGTTCCTTCTTGTTTTGTGGAGCTTTGGCTGAAGCAATAGTTTTTGCTTTGTTCTGATCCACTTCTATCCCTCTTTGGTGAACTAGAAATCCAAGAAAATTCCCAACGCGAACTCTAAATGCACATTTGAGTGGATTAAGCTTCAATTGATGATGTCCCATCCTCTCAAAGCCTTTCCTTAGATGATCCACACGCTCATTGACTCTTCTAGATTTAACCACAATATCATCAATGTATACTTTCGTAATTGGCTAATGTCATGAAAAATGACATTCATTGCCCTTTTGTAAGTTACACCTATATTTTTTAGACCAAAAGGCATGACCAGCCATTCGAATGTCTCTATGGAGTCAGGACATCTAAAGGCGGTCTTAGGTATATCTTCTATTACTATTAGAATCTGATTGCAACTAGAGAAATCATCCATAAAGGACAACAATTCATTATTAGCAGCATAATCAACTAACATGTCTGCAATAAGCATTTCATACATATCCTTAGGAATAGCAACATTTAGATCTCTAAAATCCACACATACCCAAAGTTTTCCATTTTTCTTCATCATAGGAATAATATTTTCTAACCATTGAACATACCTTGTAGGCCTGATGAATTTGGCCTTCAAGAGTTTCTCAATCTCGTTCACCTTCAGCTCTACTTCCTTGGAAATTATTCTAGGTGGTTGTTGAAAAGGATGGAACTCGGGCATAATGGGAAGGCGATGTTCCACAAGGCCCCTATCCAATCCTGCCATTTCATTGTAATTCCAACCAAAGTAATCTTTGAATTCCTATAATAGTGATATGATTTGTTGCTTGAGTTGTAGTGGGTAGAAAAGAGGTCAGCTATGTTGCTTAAGCTCTTCCATAGTGTTGAGGTTGACCTCTTCCATAGGATCATGAACCTGAGGCTTGTTGTCTTCCATTTTAGGAGGAGCTTGCTCCAAATCTTCAATCTGAACTTCTTCCTCCTCTTCATATGATTCTTCTTCATAAATCACTTTAGCTCCACAAATGTCTTAGAACTATTCTTCAACAATTTTTTTAGTAACTTGATGCATTTGCATTTTGAATGTCGTGGCTGCAACGACTGCATTCTCTTCATGAGAATTCTTAGTCGTTAGAACAATCAACTAATGATTTATCGGATTGACATTCAAAGTTTATTAGTTCTAAATATATCAGTCCATCATACCCTAAGTTACTGCTCGCGTGCTCTTAGGAATCTCCATCTTTGTGTCACTCAGAGGGCCTCCTAGAAATCAGAACACAGATGCAACTCTATTCTAGGTATAATGCCCTGATATCAAGACCAATTCACTACATGAACATATATTAATTAAATACGTCCAATTTTGGAACCCAAAACAACATTTAAATACTACAAATCATAACTAGAACACCAAATCCCTTCCCAATAAGAGCTTAGCCTTCCATCACTAGTTCACGAACAATAATGACTAGTTAATCAGACAAATTCATTGAAGTTGTATACAAAAACTAAAGAAAAAGGATTCCATAAATAAATTCCAAAAAACCTTGAAGTTCAGATAGAAAATGGAACTAAATATTCTTTGATTTTAGCTCAATATTACATTTTAGCTAGACACATCTAGTCCTAAAAACAAAAAATAAAAAAATAAAAAAAAAGAAAGAAAAGAAAAGAAAAATAGAAAAGTCTCCCATTCTTAATCTTCTTCCCATTATGAAATTTGATAGAAACTACATAAAGTTGAGCAAGAAACTCTCTCAAAGTTCAGACTATTTGGCATACTGTCCGTAGGAGTTTCTATTTATAAGACCTAGAGATTAGGCCTTGAAAGCGGGGTGATAACTAGAACTTTGAAAGCCTGAATTTACACTTTTTTTTTTTTTTTTTTTCCCTAGTCGTTGATGTCATTGCTCATGTTGCGACATTGCTTTGATCATCGCGGTGATCATCGACATACGATGCAGTGTCCGCGACTCTTCTGAATTCTACATGTTCGTGCAATGTCATGGCTGATGTCATGACATTGCTACTGTGATGTCGCAACATTGCTCTTTGCCTTTCTGTTCTGATGTCGCGACATTGTTGCTGGTATCTTCACTGTCACAACCCTGTTTTGATGTCGCGACATTCTTCAGTTGATGTCACGACATTGCTCATTCAATTCTAATCTCTTTAGCCGATGTCGCGACTCTGCACTTGATGTCGTGGCTGATGTTGTGACATTGCTGCTGTGATGTCACGACATTCTTCTGTCAATGTTGTGACATTGGAAGTTTTCTAGGTTGCTTCTTTCAGTCGATGTTGCGACTTTGAACTTGATGTTGCGGCATACTAGACTTGATGTCGCGACATTCTCCACTCGATGTAGTGACATTAGGCATTTGACCATTTTATGCTAATTTTTGCTTCTTTTCTTTAAATTCCTACAAAACATAAATTTAGGTAAAGACTCCATAGTTATGCAATAAAATGATCTTTAAAGCCTTAAATATGCATAAAAAATGGGCTTAAAAATATATGAGATTTAGACTCATCAGAGAGTCGCCCACCGACGCATGTCCCATACCTGAAATGTTATCCCATATAGGGTGAGCCACGCCCAGTAGAGTAATTCCTATAGAGGTTACTCTCTACCTAAGTACACATGCAATGTTAAACTTTGACAATTCACATTCACATCATGATTCAAGCAAGAATATGCAATCTAGGTTGGAATTCTACATGTATCATGCCATGAAATGAGATGAGACCCACTCATGCACTATGCAGAGTCTTTATTGACTCCCATAGTAGTGAGTCTTTATGAAGCCTACTTAAATGTAATCTGATACCCGATGTGTGACAAAATCCGCCATTTATGGATTACATTCAATGATCATTTTAGAAACAAAATCATTTGTTTATAAACCAAAAGCTTTTTGGATGTTAAACCTCGAATGATCATTTCATTTGCAAAACCATGTGTCTTTTTGTGGGCAACAAATTTTCGGGGTCCCGCCTCAAGCTCTGCACGCCTTCTAACACTTTTTGGACTTTCACCGTTGGAGTGTCTGAACCAGTCCGGGTCTTTCTCTCGAATGAGTATTTAGCCATTCTTGTTATTACCCGACACAAGTTTTTTTTACTATTTCATGCAGCAGTCTGACTACAATTTGGATTTAGATCCCAGCGATCTGAACTACTCATCGATAACCCGGTGTGGTGTTTGATTTCAACCATGCACCCACACCCATGAAATGCGATGTTCCCGTGCATATGCAATGTAGTGTACCATTGCATGTCAATGTCATGTCCCATATGTAATGAATGTCATATGGACAATGTAATTCATACATTTTACCATGTATCATGGACAATTATATCACATGTATATAATTTCCAATTCAACACTCATAACAATGTTAACACATTTAGAACACATATAGTAACATTTCATCAAACCCCTGACAAACCCGACATCTTTATCCGCATTATCAAGCATTAACACTTAATCCCTGAAAATGAAAGCGTGGCATATAGAGTGCCTGGCGACTGACTATGACCCTTTAAGCCCAGGAGCTCAGAAACTAGCGAACAAGTCCCTTAACATTACAGTTATTCTTTTTAATCCCTATGATCCCTAAACAATTTTTTGGACATACTATACACAACCACAATTCAATTCACCAAACGGGCCACAAAACGACCATTTAAAGCCATTTAAAACAAGCCAAATAGTCCCTAAGAGCAAGTATGTCAGCCAAATAGCCCTTAATTTAACCCCAAACAGTCTCTAAGGGTATAATTAATGCCAAACAACCCTTAATTCAACCCCAAACAACCCCTAAGAGTAGAATTAATGCTAAACAACCCTTAATTCAACCCCAAACAACCCCTAAGGGTAGAATTAATGCTAAACAACCCTTAAATCATTGGCTTGGCCTAGGGTATAATTAATACAGTATCCCTTAATTCATATTTTTAATCCACAAAAAATAGGAATAAACCAAAATAGGAAGAATCCCTACCTCTTGGAACCGCGGTACGGGTAGGGAAGCCTCCTGCTTCGAAATCTTTGATTTCCAAAATCTCCCTTATTTGGATCTTGATTGAAATTCTTTATTTTTGGTAGCGGCTGCTTGCTTAGCCCTCATGAGGGTGATGAACTTTCATTATTTTCTCGACGAATTTCGACTGAGGGAACTCTGTAGATAGAAGAGAGAAGTCTTTGGCTTCTCATTTTCTCTCTACGATTTCTCTTTTCTAGAAGAAAATATGTTATTTTCTGCCCAAAAATATGATTTTAACCTTATCCACAACTTAAATGCTTGGTCCACGTCGTGCTACGTGTTCACGACTAGTCCGGGTTCGTTTTTGCCCTGAAACGATTTATTTTCATCCCGACTTAAGTTCAATTTATTTTAAAATGAACCTTACTCAATTTCTTTTCCACTTTTAAGATTTTTCTCAAAAATCCCGTTTTTGGGGTCCACCAGGCACATGACGCCCCAAAAATTGTGAAAATCCAACTATCTCGGAATTCAACGAAATTTGTCTGTGTAACTAGATTTCGCGAGAAAAATCCAGCGGTGAGGTTCGTTTCGTTATCCAAGATCTAGAAAATTTTCATATTTGCAACCTGTATTGTAGCGGCAATTTGTCGTTTTACCCTTTTTTGAAAAAGTTCAAATCTACTCGAGTTTTACAAATTAGATCACCAATGCCCCTTCCTAATGCTCTCAACATTCTTAATAGAATCACATTGACTGTTGATCCATTATCCACCAATACCTTGGACACTAGTTTACCATTAAAATGTGCTCTCACATACAGTGGTCTTATGTGCCTTGTCATCTCCACAATAGGTTTTTCCAATATCACCTTCTGAGCTCTACTTCCTTTAGAGGAGTCAATGGTGATTACCCTCTGACTATGCTTTTCCTATGCTTGAGAATGTTCTTTCTCTACCTCCACTAGGCTTTCCTCCATTTATTTTGACTTGAAGAAATATGGTAAAGTTAGAAATGGTAGAACATTTCAAATAAAAAAATGAAATGTACCTATAATAGTTCACCGAATCCATTTCTTCGGATCCATGACTAGACTCATCATCTGTTGTAGCCTTCCGTCTAAATTTGGTTTTCTTTGGAGTAGGCCTCACTTCTTTTGGTTTTCCTTGTGGCATTTCTTTAGGTAATTTCCTTTTCTCCATTGCTCTCAGTCTCCACATCCCTCTCTTTTGAGTTCTAGTGAGCTCTTGGGGAAATTTCTTATGCTACACCACATGCCATAGGATGAGGAACAAAAAACCTTGGAGGTATTTTCCTCCTTTTAAGTGTTCATGCCCTTTCCCTCTAGACAAGTATGTCTCTCTTTTGGAGAAACATTACTTTCTTTGAAGGGTTTCTCTTTCTTGATTTCCTATTTTGAATGGTATGGATACCTTCCATTCTTTTCTTTTTCTCTGGTTGTAGACATTTTTCCTTTTACTATTAATTCATCCTTATAAACCAAATATTGTATAGGAATCTATACGTTTCTTATCCTGGCATTAGGAGAAAATCTCTCATTCTTCTTTACATTTAACACTGCTCTCAAATCAGTAGTTACTATGTTGATTCAAGCCACTGGTGGAAAAGGATCTTCATCAATCACCATGGCCTCCTTTTACTTAGAGAACTTCAGTATTCCCTTATTGATCCTATCTTGGATAATATTCCTGAAACTCCAACAAGAATTAGTACCATGATTCCAGGAGTTATGATACTTACAATATACTTTTCCCCCGAGTTCCTATTTGATGGGGATTTGGTGATCTAAGGGAAATGTGATGAATTTCTCCTTCTAAAGGAAATCAAGATTTCCTCAAATTTTGCTGCATCAAAAGTATATTTTACATGTGTATTGGAGGTATGTGACTTCTTCCATAAGTCAGGTGCTTTCTTCACCAGTAGAGGGTAAATAAAGGAGCTTGTACTTAGGAGATCTGCTATTGCAATTTCTTTAGAATTCACCTCCTGGCAGTAAGTTCCCCCTAGGATGTCTTTCTCCTTTGACTTTCTTCCCTGAGCAATTTTTCATACTCTGTAACCTTAGCAGTAAGCTCATAGAAGTCTCTGAACTCCATACCTTGGAACTTCTTCCTCAACTCTATATCAAGTCCCCTTTGTGCCATCTTCACGTACTTTGTTTCTAGGAGATGGATTTTGTATCTATTCTTCATTCTTTTGAAACGAGTAATAAATGACTCTATTGATTCTCCACCCCTTTAGGTTACCTTTGATAATTTTGTCATGCAAATCTTAGGTTCAACTTTGAAAAATTGTGTGGAATAGTCTCTCTATTTCTTGCCAACTCATAATAGAATTCCTTGGCTATGGTGCATACCAAATAAAAACAATTCCAGTTAGTGAGTTAGGAAATAACCTAAGTTTGAAATAGGGGAAATTTTCATATTTGTATTCCCTACACTGCTGTGAATCCCAGCCACATGCTCCGAGGTGGGTGTCCATCTTCTCCGAGGAGAATAAAGTGGTCGGGATTTTATACCCCCTTGGGTAAGGATTTTCTCTATCTATTGCCTCTAGATATGACTTATAGAATTATGGGCAACCAACTTGTCTAAGGCCGGACTCGCATAGTTCTTGTACCGCCTCCCTTATTGCCTCCAAATCTGGCGGTGGAGGTGGCTGCATAAAAGGTTAGGAAATTTGTTGCCCTACAGTAATGACCTACCCCCACAAGGGTGGTGGAATGAGTGCCCCTCCTGCCTCTAGCTAAAGGAAGTGGCTCATTATAGGCTCTAGAATGTGTAACCGGATTGGTGTTAACAAACACCCTTTGAGGAGTCATTGTTTTAACAAGATTATAACGTTCTCCATTGAAATTGGTCAAATTTCCATCTTCTCTCCTATGGGGAGGAAGATATTGACTTTCAACCTATCTAGGAGAGAGGTGAGATCAACCTCCTTCCTGAAAATTCCTGGGGTGTTGCCTCCCGGGCTCATTAGATAGTTGTCTTGTAAATCGAGAAGCAAATTTTAGCCTTTGTTGTCCAATAATATTTGAGATTGCCTTTAGGAAAGTCCCTTGTGACCAAGATTGTTCTTCTTGCTTTGCCACAACGGCCTTAGCTTGCTTGGATATTGTTATGGCCTGTTCATCAAACGCGTTATCCTTTGCATGCATACTTAAACATGGCTTTAGTTTTCGTAACAATTTCAGGTTGTTAGACCGACCTCTACTTGAGTAGTCATTCTTTCATCAAAACGTTGTCCAACCAATGCGTTCAATCTGTAGATCATCGATCATCGCCTAAAACTCATCTGTTGTAGGAACATGAGTATCATCATCATCTACATTACCTATGCTTGCTTCCTGTTTGAATTGGTTGTCTGATGCGTATTCTTCTTAGAGAAAATCTATTGTATTTCTCTCAAATTGTTCCACCATGGCTGGAATGAGTCTTTCATGTCTTTGTAACGACATTGTTAGATCTTGAGTCTTAAGACTCCAAGCGATTTTGCTTCTTAACTCGGTGGCATCTTGACCAAATAATGGATGCCGGACGATGTTTCACAAATGTGTCCCAGTAAGCGTGTAAAATATGTTGTGGTGATTTTTTAATTTCATAAGAACATACAAAATACAAGCATGTTGGAGTGTCAGGAAATTAAAGTGTTTCATTTGGAATGAGCATGTCAGCTTACAATCTCAGTATGTAGGGCTCCTTAGTCTCTTTAACAGTTCCTCATAATAAAAGTAGAAAATGTCGTACAAATATAAATATTGTAGGAATTAAATACTGAAGAAAAGTGTTATATTTCCTTATCAAGGAATGAAATAACATGGTGTTGAAAATTAACAAACTTGAATGAAACTTTGAAATATAGTGTTGGAATTGATGAAGTAAACATTGGATTTCATTGTGAAAAAGCAATATTGTGCTAAAAAATTGACAAAACTTTAATAGAACTTGAAACATAATGCTAGAATTGTTAGAGAAAATATTGGATTTTACTATGAATTAATGAAATAACACTGTGCTGGAAATTTGACAGAAACTTGACTAAAACTAGGAAATAGAGTTCTGAAAATTGAAGAAACTTATTGAAAAGTTAGCATTTTCTGAATTAGATTGACATTGAGTCAATTGATTTATTGAGTTGTTGAATGATTTATTGATTGTTGGTCGATCTTTTGCTCCTTTTATAGACATCTTGATTTGTTGCCCAGTCTCCCTCCTCTTTATTCTGATAATTGTCGCGTCTTTTCATTAAGGAGCTTGTTCGCCGAAGCTCGTATATTTGCATCGTGGGGTTTAATTCGCAAGAATATTCAGCATCCAATATCTTGCCCACTTCTTTCCTTTTGATAAAACTGTTTGGCTTAAAAAATCTTAAAAATTCATGGAATCTGCAGAAACTTTTCTATGGGCTTGTTCTTATGGATCTGGCCCCTTTTATATAAACTTTTATTCATGGGCTTGGGTTTAGGCCTAACCCATTACTAGATCAAACCCAATTTCAATTTTGATGCAAACAAATAGGCACTTCAAAAAAAAAAAAAAAAAAAAACACATATATATATATATATATATATATAGTAGCATACTTTTAGTAGGGATCAACAAATTTCATAACTAAATATACATATGGCCAGAGAATTAATGGTGCGGTACTATATCAGCACATATGGTTGGAAAAAATAAAAACCCCTCCTATATAGTAGCCCAATAGACACACCCATTTTAGGCCCTCGACCATATACAACCTATTAGACACATTGATGTTTTGACCGTGACTATATATTGTGCATATTATCTTTACCTCACCCTTACTTGCTATCCCTCTTTGGATTTACTGACACGTTAGGAGTGAGATCAACTTTGAGGAGCATTGTTTATGGCTTATCCTCTGCCTTGAGACAATGCCTCACCTTGTCTTTCATCTTCCCCATTCGAATAGTTGAAGATTATGTTGTTAACTCTAGAGGTGGAAATGGGCCATCCTGACCCATTTTGGCCCAGCCATATCAGGCCACAGGCCAAGTAAAACTCTTTATCAGTTTAAACAAAGCCAGCTGTTGGCCACAGACAACTACGTAGATTTCTGAGATGAATTGGGTGACGAGCACGAAAATATAATCTTAAAAATAACATTAATATAGAGTTTTGGAAAATATAAAAACAAGTTAATCCATTTTATTTTATGTTCATAATTGATTTAGTGGTTAACAACACACTAACCCTTTAAAAAAAAAGCACTAACAGGGCCTATTATCTACATAGGTCACTCCATGTTAATAATCAAACTACTTAAAAAAATTAATTATATAAAGATTAATTAAAAGGTAATAAAATTTAAAAAATAACCAAAACGTTCAAATTCCTAAAAAACAGGAAATAAACATATTTTCTATCAAAATCCAGTCAAATATAATTTCCTAAAATCAGAAAAATGTCTCTAATTCCTAAAAAAACAGGAAATAAACCTATTTTCTATCAAAATCCAATCAAATATTATTTCCTAAAATCAGAAAAATGTCTCTAGGCATAATAACATATTAAAGTGAAATCTTATCAAATTGTTATTCACAACCAATAAAAATTTAAAAATAGCCAAAACATTCAAATTCCTGAAAAACAGGAAAGAAACCTATTTTCTATCAAAATCCAATCAAATATAATCTTCGAAAATATCTCTATGGCACCAACCTATTCAAATGACATCTTATCAAATTGTTATTCACAACCAAAGTCCAGACAAACATGTGCAACTCAATTTTCTCCCTTTCTTCCTCTAGATACCCTTTCTCCCATTGGTGCACAAGTACAACAAAGGAGTCCACAGGCGCTAGCAATTTTTTTTTTCTTTCATGTCGTAGAAATTTTTAGGAAATTTCTTTGAAATTCATAGTATTTGCATTTATTAAAAAAAAAAAACCCACATATATTTACAAAAGTTTCTTGGGATTTTGATACAAAGCCATAAAACCTAACCTAATCTCCTAATGATAGCTTCCAAATAGCAAACCCAAACCCTAACTAGACCGATCTTCTAAAAAAAAAGTGAAGCAAAAATAGAGAATGAGAGGCAAGTTGGCTTATGGATATATGTGGTGTGTGGTCATGACCATCGGATCTGTCAGGATGGGTATAGAAAAAAATTGAATGCCCAAATTTAGATCTTCATGGAAACACAAAGATATGTAGAAAAGTTTCTTGACATCTTCCATTCTTCTAGGTCTAAGGTTTTAAGAGAAAGATTAAAGGTTTCAAGAGAAAATGAAAGAACAAAGATGAATTCAAGCAAAGATTGAAAAATTAGAAGAGATGAGAAAAGGGGCGTGGTGGTGAAATTGAAATGAAAATTCATATTTAATCATATATTTATTTTTTAAATGGTTGGAGCTAATAGAGCTCGAGCAGAATGATTCTTATTGAGGGTAATTTAAGTAGAACCATTAGGCGTGACTTATTCGGGCTATCAAAATGAGAATCCAGTCCACCAAATTGTGACTAACATACATACCATAAGACTAAATGCAGCTTTCAGCTCTAGTTAAGCTCAGGTTTAAAATATCCAATATATTGGATATGTCGATATATCAAATATTAGATATTGGTAAGGGTCAAAACGATATCAACCATTGATAATCAGTTGAGTGAAGAATGGAGAAAAAAATTGGTAATATTGACGATATATCGATCTTGAACCTCGTAGAAATTTTGATTGTGACTCACACACGCGCGTGAATGGAGTTTTCAAGCAAAATATGCTTGACTATTCCAGAATATCGTTGATATGTCAATGACTATGGCGCTCTCATTGTCAACTTGTTGAGCTAATCAGGCGTTGAGATCATCACGCGGATGATCTAGCAGCCAATTGCTTTAGCGTTTTCAAACCTTTCAGCGGATATTTTAAACTGATAAAGAGGCCCAATGTTGAATACTTTGATCAAAATAAATTTACTTCAATTTTGAATGCTATCAGCGATCAGTTTGTGATCAGCGGTCGTATTTGAAATCCTGACTTGATCTAATGGTTATGGATTGATCTTAATTGTTTAAAAAAGATTTAACGGTCATATTTTCACCAAAATTAAATTCGACGGCTAGAATTAAATTACAAAGATTTTTTTTTTTTTACCATCAAATGGCTCATTATATCACATATTCTCTCTACTCATATCCAATCTTCATTTCACTCCAATTTTTTTTTTCTTTTGTGATATATCTAAAAACAATGTGGGAATTTTGGTGTTGAAGGTTTCAACTTTCAACAAGGTTAATTAATGTATGTATTTATGTTAATTTACTTTAAAATAGTCATTATTGAATTTATGTTTTGTGTACTTAATAATTAATAGTAATGTCTTACTTAAAATATAGTTTTATATTAGATTATAAATTTAAGAATATAGTTTTATATTAGTTCAAGGTAATGTCATATATAGTATATTATTAAATAATACTATAGTTTATATAATATAATAAATTTAATATGTCTCTTCTTTAAAATAACTGTATGTAGCTTTATTTGATAATTTATTATTCTCTGATTATGTGAAAGCAATTGAATAGGTTGCAATGTAAAGCGATCATTGGTTTTTGTCGTCGATTAACAACTTAAATGCTATCAAGTTCCTACTCTATAAATAAAGTGTGGATGATCGATTAAATTATATATTAGTTAATATTGTGTATACATATTATAAACCTATAGTTTTATATGAAGCTTTAATAGTTTAAATTAGTTTAATGTAGTAATAATATATTAATAAATTAACTTTTCATGTTAGTTAATATTTGAAATTAAGTTATATGTTAGGTAATATTGTGTATGCATATTATAAATTTGTAGTTTTATATGAAAATAAATTCATTTTGAATTGTATAATAATATAGTTTATATAAGTTCAATTTACTAGGAAGGATAATGGAAGTAATATTGGAGGCCGAAATCCAACATGAAAATATTGCACACATGTGGAGGGGAATATAAATGGTACAATATGTAATTACTGTGATTTGGCGATAAAGAGTAGTAAGATCACTCGCTTTAAATTTCACCTATCACATTCGAGATCCCTTTCGAATCTGAAAAAGTGTCCAAATGTGCCTCGAGGTAAACAAAGAAATGAGGTAACTTTTAGACGAAAGTAAGCGAAGCGAAGAAAGCTGACGGAAATACAGAAGATATTAGTTAATTTATAAGGCCGCGATGAGGGGCTGCGATAGACATCATTGATGATGAGGAGGAGGAAGAAGAGGATGTTTATATGTATGCGGGTGGCGCGGCCCTGTAGAGCTGAATTTCGGCGGCGTGTCGTCGCGTCAGCTAGTTAATGAAATTGGCAACAAGAAAAAGGATTTACGAGAGGGAAAATAAAAATGGTTAAATCTTTAACTTAAATTAGTTTTTATAAAATAAATGAATTCACTTTGATTTCTAATTGAGATATTGCAACAGGTGAGCACTTGTGATCACGTAAACCTAATCCCAGCCCAAGGCGCATGCAAATATATCAGTGTAAGATCATCGGATCCATCACCACCTCTTGCTCCATCATTACCGTCTTGGCCAGAGACAATTGAACATTAAAATATTTTCAAAGGTGGTCTTGTCAAGCGATGAAGCTATTGTCGATAAATTAACCGTATATGAAAGTGTTGCGCCTCATAAAACGAGACTCTTACCACTTGAGAACATGATTACTAGTGCCTGACAAGCTGGTAATGTGATGATCGAAATATATAATTAAAAACAAATACTTGGACATGGAGTATAAAGACCTTGGAAGATTATGTGAACATCGAGGGAAGAATTGAAAACATGGGTGCGATTATGCCGCGATGAATGGGCCCGACCACGAGAAATTGAGCATCATTAATTTCGCGGAGTGTATTATAAAGGAAACCTGATATTAACTAAGTTCGTTGATCGTCGATAGGAATAAAAGCAAACAAAAATACATTTATGGTTGTTAAGGGACGTGATCAAGGAAGTTAGTGAAGCGAAATGTTGTGCGAGTGTCGAACGATGATTCGGCGTTTGTGAAGGTAGGGAAGTTGCTAATGAAGTCTGATTTATATTGGATTTGTGTGCCTTGCTGCGTGACTTGATGTTTGAAGAGATTGGTAAAGAATTTCTTGTTTGGAATTGATTCTCATGCACGAAAAATCACTAACTTCATCTGATCATGGTTAGTACCTTTACTTAAAGTAAAGTACGTAGTGAATATTGTACAGGGGGCAGCAAAAATTTGCAACAAATTACATCGCCCTGGAAAGTCTTCTAAAAAAGATAGATGATTTGAAGAAGATCTTTATTAGTGATGAATGTGCTTCTCATAAGCTTAGTCGATCGACCATTGGACATGAAATTTGATCTTTCATGTTTGATGAATCTTATATTGGGAGAAGGTACAAGGCTGAGTGTCAATCCCCTATGAGGAGCCTTATATACGATTCTTGCATTGTTGATTTGATAGTCAGCAATCTGAGTTGTGTATGAGTTGATTTGAGTAATGAAGCAAAATTTACATCAACTCAAAACCAAAGATTGGGTCAAAACAATCATTGCAAATCGTTGACATAGAACTCTCAAACATCCTCTTCATGCAATAGGTAACTAAGCGATATTATAATCACATTTATTGTATATTATCTTCCTTTTATCACATATTAATTCTAAATCATTTTTGTAGCATATTATTTGAATTCGAGATTTCAATATAGACACAGGTTAGTAGTGATACGAAATTTACTCATTTGTTCCACGAAGTATTTAGTAGATTATCTTCCTCTTATTGAAGGCCTTGGCAATTTTGGAAATGATCTACATTAATAGGTACAATTCTAATTAATTGATTCAATTTATTTAGTTCTGCTTACATATATTGATTTGAAAATGCATTTTGATTGAGCTTATAATGTTTGAATGAAAAAAAGAGGATTCGGTGATAGAGCAGCAAAAGCCTCAAGAGATTTAATGGTTCCTGGTCAATGTTACTTCTCATTAAAACTTTAAAAGTAAAGTCTATTATCATGTTAATATTAAATTTTGAATGTTAGTTATTTTTATTGCAACTGAATGGTGGTTTATGTATGGAAACCATGCTCCACGTGAAATTTGGCGTAAGGTTCTTTACGAAATTGCATCTTTTTCGCGTGTGAGGAAATTAGAGCATTTGCTCTAATACGCCTGAAACAAAGAGAATTGACTTACTTACCAGGATCCAACAATTAGTTTTTTGTTACTATAACATGAAACTAAAGATACGTGATATGCAAGCAGAGACCGATAAAGTTACTGAAAAGAATTACCTTGATTTACTTGACATTTTAGTCAAGTTTAGTGAAGAAGAGGATAATCAATTATTCTAATGGGTTAGACCTCTCCATTTGGATGATGAAGAAAAAAATCTTGATCCACAAATTACTGCACATGTTCGAGAAGCAGGTGTTGATGTTGAGTGTGTTTAATCTAAAGAAATTCATAATGAAAGTTTTAGTCGAGCCAGCGCGGGGAGGCTACGTTTCGGCAGTTGTTGCTTCTAGGCCACTGCTTTTGATTCGAGTGTTGAGCGTAGTGAGTAGGCGCAGTTTGTCGTACTTACACTCACGAGGATTATGATGGCTCCCGAGAGGAGGAGGTGGCCGATGATGGCGATATTAGAAAATGATGTTGGGGATATTGCATATTGACAAATAAGTCAATATCGAATTTAAGTCTGTCCCATTTCAGTGAAGATGATTTAACGCGTCTTCTGTGAAGATGAAAACCACTTGGGTCTAGGAGAGAATTTGATGCAGGTATTTGAAATTTATTGGAAAGTAGGCTATAGAATTCGACCAATGAAGGATGTGCATTCAGCGTGAGGATTCCGTTTCGATAGTTTTGGTGTGGCGTTGACATTTCGATTATAATGATTCGTCGATGACGACAACATTTTCATAACAACGAGGAATGAGTTATGGTCGGCGTTAATAACCCGAATCCTTGGCTTGGGTGATGGAAGATATGGAATAATAAATTATCGCCATCACCAGCGAAATGTAAATTCCGTTTACCGTAACAAATGTGATAAGGATTTTGAATGAGCGTGTGGGTTGAGCGCGAATTTCTGTCATTGGAAGGTTATGGAGTCTGAAGTTAAGGCGTTTATGTATGAAAATGTTAAAATCACATAATTAATATTAAAGCAGATTTCACGGTATAGTATTATCTTACATTAAGATGGGATCGACTTTTGTCGAAATGTTGCGTGGAAATATTGATTTTATTTTGGTTTTAAAGCTTCATTCACGATGTAATTTGATGTGTATGTTTGATTATTAGTGTATTTTTTATATTTTTATAAAGTATTTTTATGAATTTTAAAGTATTTTTGTTAATTTTTTATATATTGATACTCATATAAAAAAATTTATCGATATATCCATAAAATCTAAGTATCGATATATCGTCGAAATAGATATTTTTAATGGGAAGTTTAACTCATCAATTGAATGAATTTGGAAGATGCTGTCATCGGTATATGACATTTTGTACTCTTGATGCCTCTTTCAAAATCGTGAACCGAATTACGGGCTGTGATCAAGCTCCAATCCATCGAGGTACCTCCGATTTCTTAGCCTTTTCATTTCCATTTTTCAATTCTTTGCCCTTTTTATTTCTCTTCAATTCCTGTATACAATCGTCAGATCTTTTAGGGTTTTACGGAATTAAGGTTCACAAATTTATTTTTAGGGTTTCATTTGTTTAAGCTAGGGTAGGAAAAAAATTTGTGGCACTTAAATGCCAATTCAGACATTCATTTCAGTTAAAATTCGATTCATTTTGTTTGGTTTAGGAAGTGCCAGAGAACAAGAGGCGTGATTGAGGAGACTGGTTGCAGGGGTTGGGATTGAATCCCTTTTTCTACCGTAAGTAAATTTTGCTCCTGTTTCGTATATTTATCTGTTGGTTGCGGTTTGATTGAAAGATCTGGGATGAATTATAGAAAATTTTGATCCCCATCAGATCAATTTCAACTAAATGATCATAACCCTAACTCTCTGGTGACTGATGCCACCACTTATATTTGGTTTTTCATTGATGTTCTATCTGCCAAACCGAAATTAGTTAAATTTTAGATTTTTAATCCATGTTAGAGGATGCTAAGATTTTAATTGTGCTTGAATACTCAGAAATGGAGCAAGAAGTAAGCAAAAGGAGAAAGTGAATAACATGGTTTGTTCTGACCAAGAGTACCTATGACAAGCTTCTCTCTGAAGTTCCTAAGTACAAGCTCATCACTCCATCGATCTTGTCCGACAGACTGAGGGTAATGTTCTGGTTTTGCTTTCTTTGACAGTGTATGATGCATCTACCTTTGTTTATTTTATAAGTGGTGGCATCAGTCACCAGCGTATACCGGGTACGCTGATTTCTCTCCTTCTCAACGTTATAGATCGATAAAATGCTTGATATTTTAAGTTCGGTTTCTCGGGATTGTTGTTGTTTTTCTTCTGAATCTGACGTTTCTGAATTTACTTCAGTATTGAGAGTCTATATTAGTCTTAATGGATTTTTGTTTTTTGTTTAGTGTTGGATGATGTGCCCAAGGTGTTTGGTGAAAAGCCCAACTGAAAATTTTGATGATTTACACCAAAGAAGCGTTCTGTTAGGATCAGTAAGAGTAGAAAATGAGTTGTAGTCATATGAATCAAATCCATGGCAAGACTTTTTACCAACACAGGACTTGGAAGGGGTGCATCACCTGATTCACCTATTCTTTTCTCATCTAAACCCCTGGTTAACAACTAAACAATAATGGGGTTGCTTGGATATTTTTATTTTTATATTTTATTTAATTTCTGACCTTTTGAAATCCAAATCCCTTGCTTTCTCAATATTTATTTACTTTTATTTTTAAATTTGGGTTTTGGGATTGTGGCTCTTCGTTTGTAAATTTTCTTGCTGAATTTTATCAGAGGTACATAATTCAAGTATGTGGGATTGCTCTGTTAAATGTTTCTTTAATTGGTTGAATGTTTTCTTTCCCTATGATTTTCACCGAAAACAAAGAGATCAAAATAGTTATTAATTTTCCTTTTCTATCCTTATTTCAGCGTTATCTATTTCTTTTGGAGACACCATGGGTGTGGAGGTTATGGGATTTGAAGGAGCCCCAGCATCTGTAAGGAGGTTGTAACTGAACCCGGAAAGTGCCTTTTGCATGACAAGGAAAATAGGATACTCGATCAAGTACCACTGATCACTAGACCATAAAATTTGGTACGCATGGAGATGAGTCTGTTAAAGGGAAGGAAATAATGTTTCTGATAACTTTCAAGGATGGTTGATAGGTGGCCTGCTCTAACTAGATTCATTCATTTTATTTTATCAAATATAGATCTTGATGATCCAAAATAAAAGCCAAATTGGATCAGGCTAATAAGGAAGTTAGAGGAGGAATGAGGCCCCGATATTAAATCACGGAAGCATTGAAGGCCAAAGGTAAATTAGTGGTTCCTGGTTTTGATTGCATGTGGTAAATATGATAAAATTGCCTCTATTACAGCTATAAGTCATGTGGGGAACAAATTTTATTCAAATATATTTGTTGTAAGAAATTTTGCTTGGTAAGTTAGAGATCACTTTATCTCCTTTTTAACATGCATTATTTATCCCTGACAACTATCAGCAATAAATTTTGAAAGGAAGATAACTCTGACTCTCTATTTTCAGAACTTCTAAAAGAAAAAAAGAAAGAAAAAAAGACATACCATTGCTCTCTGGAAGGAAAATCCTCACAAAATTGCCTTCATGGTTTTGTCTGCAGTATCATGGTGGGACAAATTTTGGGAGAACAACCTCAACCTTTGTGACTACATGCTACTATGATGAAGCCCCCTCTTGATGAATACGGTTGGGATTATCAGTTCTTCTTTCTCTGTAATTGATCAAGAAAAGAAATGAAATATGAAGATCTAACTGACCTTCTCCTTTGTATGTTCTTCAGGCATGCAGAGGGAGCTGAAATGGGAACGATTGTGTAGCATCCCAAGTGTGATCTAGTACTGGGTTCCAGCAATTCTTAGAAATGCTTCCATTAATTGGTATCAGGATGTGATTTTCACCGTGATAATCGAATATGCACTTGTGGATAGTTAATTTATCTGCCTGATTGATAGATCATTCAACTATTGACATGTCTTGCAGTTCAATGGTTTGGTTTGGCCTGGCTCTTCTTGGGTGTTCCCACAAGCAGCTCACTTCTTGGGTGTAACATATTGGCAGCATGGCGGATTGATATTTCTTGACTGCCTAACCCAATGGAAGTAACATAGGAAAATGTTGGTGTTAGATGCAACAGGAATTCGAGAAAATGAAGGAGAAGCAACCCGACAAATGCCAACAAATGCCAAAGGAGAGAAGATGTACATTCAGACCCGAATGGCGAAGAACTCTGGGAATTACTGAAAAAAGACAACACCTATATCTATATGTGTGGGCTCAAGAGCATGGAGAAGTCCCTTCTCCAACCTTGATTACTTGACTAATGGTGTCACTAGCTGCTAGAGATTGTAAGAAAACAAACTTGAGATTTCATACTGAGTATATATGTACAATGAGCTCAGGCATTGATTGGATAAATTGCAAGAGAGGCAGTTGAAAAAGGCAGAGCAACTGTGAGCAGCATGAAGATGATGGGGTCGATGAATTTCTTGAGGCATGAGGCCATGCCCATCATCACCCTGTTGCAACTATACTAAGCTGCAACTCCACCTGATAGCATGGCCACAAGGACCAGGACTAAGCCAATCTCAAGTATCCTCAAAGCCATGGGAGTTTCAGCTATGAAGACAGATATGGAACTTCTCTGATAGGCATGGAGAGTTGTGATAATATCACTGATATGGTATGCTGTCAGGGCTGAAACAGAATGAAATACTTCCCATCATGTTATTCAAAGAAAAAGAGAAATCTCCTCATTATTGTATTAAACACCCGGAAAAAATCACACAAATCATAATCATTCCAGTACAAAAAAGATACTATCCTCATTACCTAAAGCAATCATTCAATTACCATCACTTTTGGTTTTTACTCGTTGCAAAAATAAATTACGACTATTGGCTAAATTTGATTAACCTATAGTCATGGCCGGCATTTGCCCATGGCTAGAGTACCCTATAACCAGGGTCGGTACCTAACCACAGATATAGAGTACCTTATAACCAAGGTCAGCATATGACTGCAACTATAGAGAATCTTATAGCTAAGGTTGACATCTGACCACGGTTATATAGTATCTTATAGCCAGGGTTAATATGTGACTGTGGCTATAGAGTACCTTATAGTCAGGGTTGGCATTTGGCTGCAACCATAGATAACTTATAGTCATGTATTTGAACTTGGTCGCGTTCATAACATTTATCAGCGCCATTTATGGTGTGTGTTATCATGGTTTATTTTAGTTTGCAACTATTTATTATGAGTCGCATTATATATTACTTTTTAGATAGGATTAGTGACTGTAGGTATGGGTATAGGTATTTCTTCTTGGAGTGAGATATCAATACATTTTGAAATAAAGTAAGTCAAATAAGTATACAAACTATTATTGATTTAAAAAAAGAGTTTTGAGTTATTAGAAGATTCAAATAGAACCAAATAATTTTTATCTGAAAAAATGTTCTTCGTTTTTTAAAATATATGAATACATTTTCCTTTAAATTAAAAAAATCCACTTATCATTATTTGTCATACTTATATCATGTCAGATTTTATTTTTAAAATTTTGGGGAAATTAAAAATAAAGAGGATTTGCCCCAAAAATAAAATAAAGTTTTTGTTGGAGTTGTTGGGAATTATATATATATATATATATATATAGGTGTGAATGGAAATGATGAAAAGTTGCCTTGCCTGACATTCTGACTTTTTCAAAATTATACGCGAATATTCTGTTTGAGTTAACGCGCAGTTCACATAAATTCAGACGCCGTGCAAATTGTACACTTACATTTTTCATGCATTTGAAAAACATTGCATTTCCTTTCTCTCTCAAAATTAACTTGGTCGTGTGATTAACAAGTTCTTTGTGTTCGAGATTCTGGCGTTTGAAGTCTGCTGCCCGTAAGGTGAGCCGTTCTATCGAGAGATTATTCCTATTAACCTTGGTGCCGAGGAGGAGAATAAAAATTCCTTAAGGCTATGATGAATACATTGGCTCGGTTTTATTTATTGCATTTGCTTATGATATTTATTTTGTTTGGTTATAACTTTATTCATTTTAATTGCTTTCAATTAATATAAGTTATAATATTATTTAGTACTATAAATTAATATAAGTATTACGGAGTAACAATCTTAAGAAATTTTATTCTTTTATTTATTATTATTTTCCGTCACACTTATTTTAATTTCTTCAAGACTAAAACTCCTTTGTGGTTTCTGCTTGGAGTATTATTTGTTACTTATTTTAAATCGTTTCCAAGACTAAAGCTATTTATTGGTTTCTCTTGGATTTATTCATTCATTTATTTAATTTTCGGTTCTATTATTATTATTTTTGTTGGAGACTAAAATCTTTGAGATTTTCCTCCTACAGAGATTAAAACAACCGTGGTTTTCTACTCAAAATTTAGGAGACTAAAATCTTTGTGATTTTCTCTTTCTCTAGAATTAAAACGCCGTGGTTTTTCTACTCAAAATTTAGGAGACTAAAATCTTAGGATTTTCTACTCCTATTGAGATTAAAACCTTTGTAGTTTTTGCCAGGTAATTTCGTAAGGAGATTAAAATCTTTGTGATTTTCTACTCGAGTTGATACTAGTAATTTTTACTAATGAAGTATTGGTTTTAATTTTTCGAGAAATGGGATCTGAAATGAACCTTGTGTTCCAGACCAAGTTGCACAACCCTTTTCTTGTAGACGAGAGAGCACAGCAAGTTTTACGGTGTAGACTGTCACAAACCAAACAGGGCGTGGCCGTAGTAGGAATGGGAAGGCATAAAACGCGAAACGTAGTAAGCCTAGTGAAATACTCATACCACTTATCATTCTAAATTTTGACGTAAAAATATCATCACATAATCCTATATATATATATATATCTGCTCAACTTAAATATCAAAAGAGAGATGAAATCTCGATCCCACATACTCCGACAGTATACACAAGTAATAGAATACGAGCTGATTACAAAACATATTAATATCCAAATACTGCGGTGACACCTAGATGAAATATACAGGGAGTCAATAATAATAATACATGTCATTTGTGAAGAAATGAATCGGCGGCAATCAAAAGATCCCGAGGCGAGGGGAGGGCTGGTACCCTGAAAAATAAATTGGTATCGGTCGAGTGAGTTAACATCCTTATAATCTATACCACATCTACAATAGCAGGATACACATACATATAAATTACAGTATAATAATACACTCACATAAGTATGCATGCACACATTAGAAGTTTCATATCATCACATAGTCATCACAAAATCGAGAACTACAAGGACCCTATGCTCAATCTTATAAGCCCATCGTGGCTCTCTCGAATCAATGTAGTAGCGCCCCGAGAGAAATGCTCGACCAGGGTCCTTAACTCCAGTTGACACTTAAACCAACAAACTATAGCTGGCGCCCTGAAATGCTCGTTACGGTCCTTAACTCAGCGAAACTATCACCATAATCCGCATAGCGGCGCCCGAGAGTAGCAGCTCGGCCCGGGGACCTTACCTCGGCATCCCCAGGAAAGCCTTCGACCGGGGAACCTCCTTATCGCCGGCATATCCGTGTCATGATAAGTTATTACCGGTGCGCCGCCTTGATCGATGGCCCCATTAGGTGGTATGTCTGGCATGGTTCCATTACAAACATTTCACATACAATGCAGCAATATCGCACCAATAATACACATTCGCATCCATCATCATGCCAGTCTCATATGCGGATATATTTCATAACGAACTAAATAATTTAGTTACCATGAATACAATTCAATGATAATAATCATATCGATGATAGGTGGAGAAGCCCTAATGCCATAAATGTTATACCATGCATGCGAGATGATGTGTAAATGGGCTATATGATATCAACTCACGAGTATGTCGGATCTCGAGATCGCTCACAGCGCCTCGGGCTGTCACAGTGGAATTTGTCGGACAAATCTAAAATGGAAAGACGTTATTGATAAATAAGATTAAGATTTAAATATACTCTAGACTATTAAGAAAGCTCACGAGACTAAGCCAGGCATAGAAAGCATGCTTATGTTCTCACAGAAATTGTGAGACCTCCACACAAAACTGGACTTAACTCCTGTAAATCGGTCCAGAACGATAAAAATACACTTCTAATATCCACAATTTATCAATCATAAAATGGAGCTACCTTCTGAATAAATCACGGCTCGCGCAATCCAACACAAAGGTGACAATTCGCGATAATCTGATTGATACAATTTATAGCTTGGATAATTCATTATATTTATATGGATAACTCGGATGCAATTAAAATCACGTTTAATCCAGCGTCAACGCGGTTCTAATTATAGGATAAAGATTAAACTACAACATGGAAATACTTAGTATATATTTTAAGTTACACCTTTGAAACCTGAGCATGAGCAATTAAGCGATAAATAAAGGCATTTTTCAATATTCTAAAATAACCTTTACGAAAATTCATCAGAATATCGAACAATTATACGAACTAGAGCCGCCTGCGTTTTTTGGGGTATAGATTCTTTCTAGAAGCTCGAATCGCAGCTGATTACTGCCAAGTCGAATCACCAGGCGGAGGCAGACATTCTGTCTTGAGGCGCGCTTCGGTTAGCCATGCATGTGGTGGCGGAAAAATTGAGGGTTCTGCCGGAATTTGATTCCCAGGAACCTGCGAAACCCAGCGCTCAAGGGACGAAAATGTGGCCAGTTCGTCGAGAGGACCACCGGAGTGTGAATCGGGCAGAGCAGTCCTACTGGCGAGTTTCCCCCCTTCGTTCACCGTGAAGCGTTCTTGGAGCGTCGATCAGGATGGATCCTTCAGGTTTTGGGGCGAGGAGCTCCAGATCCGGTGTCGACGGCGGAGGTGGCGGAGATGAGGTTGATCGTCGGCGGCGGCAGGCGAAGAGAGGCTTTGCGGCGTGACTTCGGCGAGACGGTGGCCGGGCGGCTGAGCAGGACAAGGGTGGCGATTGGGTTGCCTTTTTCCCGGCGTCGGGCCTTGAGCAGTGGCGGCGGTGATCGGCCGTGATGGTGTTCTTGACGTGGAGAGGAGAGGGAGAGGAGAAGGCTGTGGTGGTTTTCCCCCTTTTCCCTCCTTTCAAGTTAACCCTTAAATCAATTTTAATTTAATATTTTAACAAATCAAAATAATTATTAAAACAATTATGGAAATAGTTAAAATAAGCCAGAATTCTGAGTACATTTCTCTCTCCCCCTTAAGAAAGTGAGTCCACTCGAATTTAAGAATAAGAAACATACCTCATTGCGGAACAAGTATGGGTATGAGCGTCGGCGTCTCTTGCCGGATTCCCGAGTGCTTTCCTTCGAGTTGGATAGACCTGTAGCTAGGACTTTGACCACCATTGGAATGACTTTTGATTGGAGCTAGCCAGACACGAGTATCCACAATAGCTACAGGTCGCTCCTCATACGATAAATCCTCACTGATCTCTACTTCTTGGGCCTGTAGCACATGTGAAGGATCTGGCACGTACTTCCTCAGCATAGATATATGAAAGACCGGATGAACATTGGCGAGAGTAGTTGGCAACTCGGTCGGTAGGCTGCACATCCCCAACTACATCCACAATCTCAAATGGTCCCACGTAACGAGGTTACTTGACTTCCTTTTACCAAGTCTGCATCCGCCTCGCATCGAAGCAACCGAATACATACTCTTTACACCAAACTCCACATGTTTCCTCTTGGGGTCTGCATAGCTCTTCTGTCTGCTGAAAGCGGTCCTCAACCGATCTCGAATGATAGGAATCTTTTCAGAAGTGATTTGGACGGTCGGGACTGCTAACTTCCTTTCTTAACTTCTTCCCGGCAAGCGGCGATCTACACTTCACCGTCCTGATGCCTCGTGGCGCCATACCGATACTAGCATGATGCTTGTTGTACGAACTCCACAAGGTAATCGCCAATTATTGGCCTCGAAAATCCATCCGCACATCCTTAACATGTCCTCAATATTTGAATAGTCCTCTGGGCCCATCCCTTCTGTCACGAGGGTGTTTGTGCTAAAGTCAATCGATACCAAGCTCCTCATGAAGCTTCATGAAAACTAGAAGTGAGCTAGGGCCCTCTGTCGAACACGAATTGAAGCGGAATCCCCATGAAGACTAACAGTCTATGTATATACACCACGGCATAACTTGGCTACGGAAAAAGTCGTCTTCACAGGTAAGAAGTGTGCCGACTTAGTCATTGATCGTATCACTTGAATGGAATCATACCGCGGTTCGAGAAGTAACCTTGATCCGCAGAGATCCCGTGGTAATATTCTCCCATTTCCACTGCGGAATGGGGGAGTGGGTGCAGCTTGACCCAGCGACGATGCTTTCAGTTTGACACAAGCGGCAAGTGAGACACTTGAATCTGAAACTCATTTACATCCTTCTTCATACCACTCACCAATAGTTTACCCTTAAGATCATGATACATCTTAGTGGATCCCGGGATGAATGCACATGCATTGTATGATGGGCCTCTTCATGTCGTTTACGAGTTCATCGACATCGGGGACGCCTGACACAGTACCCGATCTCAACGTGCCGTCATCCCCGATCACAAAATCATTTTGCACACGACCTGGCAGACCTCATCCTAATCTTCATCAACTGTGGGTCTGCAATTGTTTAATTACGTCCCATCGGGGTGGTTGACTCGAAATGTCTTAAAAAGTGCTCAAACTCCCGACACACTCACAGTTGTAAACCATGATCACACAATTCATACAACTCCTTAGTTAATTGTCGCTTCTCTGCACTAATGTGGGCGAGACTGCCTGATGATTTCCTACTCAAAGCATCTGCCACCACATTAGCCTTGCCTGGATGATATTGAATTGTACAATCATAGTCCTTTAAGCGACTCAAACCATCTTCTACGTCTCGGAAGAATTTAGCTCCCTCTGTGAAAAATATATTTTAAACTCTTGTGATGCATTGAAGATCTCACACGTCTCCTCTGAATAATGTCTCCGGATCTTCAATGCAAAAATCCGGCGCCGTCTCAGTCATGGTGGGGTAGTGCCCGCTTCGTGCTTCTTGGTGTCTACGAAGCATAAGCAATCACCTTCCGTCTTTTGTCAATGCGCACTGATCAGGCTAAAGGCATCACGATACCTTTGTATAACCTCTGTACCAGAAGGTAATGTATCTTGGAGCGAAGGTCAAACAATTCTTCAACTTTTTAGAAAACTCGCCTCTGGAATCTACGTCACTTTGAAATCTCGCGTTCTTACGGGTTAGCAGGTAGCCAGTGCGGCGATCCTCGAAAAATCACGCGAAAGCGGCGTAATAGCGGCTAAACCGGGAAACTTAGTCTGGAATCCGCGTGGTTGGTCTGCTTGATCCATCCGCCTACATCTTCTTGGGATCACTTGAATACCTTCCTGTTTTCGTATCCCAGAAGGCTGTATCGACCGAAATTCACACTTGGAGAATTTGGCATATAGTCTTGCTCCCTCAGTGCAATACTATCATAAATGTCTACATGTTCCTCACTCACTCGAGAATATGCTAAGATATCATCAATGAACCTGATTACAAGCGATCCGGGGAAGGGTTTATGAACACTCATTCATCAATCCATAAAGGAGCTGCTTGTAGCATTAGTAGGTCAGACATCACTTGGAACTTCATAATGGCCGTACCTCGTCTGAGATCTTGTCTTGAACATCCTCATGTCTTATTCTCCAGGCGATGATATCGACCGTGGGTAATCTTAGAAAAACATGATGCACCACGGGGCGGTCAAGCAGAGTCATCTCGGGAGCGGATATTTATTACGAATGGTCACCTTGTTCAGCTGTCTGTAATCTATACATAGCCGTAGGAACCGTCTTTTCTTCTTTACAAATCGCACGAGGCCGCCGGGGAATGCTGGGCTGACAAAAACAACTGTCTCTTCAAATCACATGCTTGCTCCTTGGCTCCTTCAACTCCCTTGAGTGCCATCCATAAGGTGGCAAGGAGATTAGAAGGCGTGGTCTGACATCGTCTGAAAATTACATCTGGGTCCGGTGGCGGCCACAACGCTCCTCACGGGAAAACATCGGGAAGTGCAACAATAGGACATCATCAACCTTACCTATATCCTTTGGGTGTCCCTCACCCAAGAGCAGAGATAACCACAGCACCACAGCGTAACATCACTTTAGGCGTAATGGCTGAAATTAAATTAGAAGGACTGGTATCTATCACCTACAGAAACCGGAAACTCTGAATCCCCTGGAATCCGGAAAATCACTTGTTTCTCTCGGCAATCCCGGGGTGGCGTGAATGCTGGCCAGCAATCATACCTAAAATAACCTCGAAATCAATTACATCCAACAAAATAAGATCTGCGGGAGGTCTGCACTGCTACCAATCGGACACGATGGAAAGTAAATATCTGCCTCTAGGCATCACTTTCGGAAGGGGTAGTGGCGATACTTGAGTCTCAAGTCACATTGTTTGAACACCAAGCCTTAATGCAAAACTAGGAGACACAAGTGTGTGGCACCGGATCTAATAACACCACAGCCTTAGTATAACGAGGCTAGGAATAATTTTGTCTGACAGCATTTGGCGTACGGCGTGCGAGAGTGAGTGTAAAGACTGCGGCGTACGTCGAGGCGGTAGGGCTCGAATCGACCACGGCTACCAAATCACCTCTGGGCTCTACCTCCATATCCTTGTAGCCTGCGTCATTTATCTTCTTCCCGCACGAGAAAGAACTAGGCGTCAAATGTGACTGGAGCGACGACACTAGCCCATGAACCACACGAGGGAAAAGAGGCTGGCGGTGGGGAAATCTAGGACATGTTGGCCATATGGCCCAACTCTCTCCACACCTAAAACAAGCTCCACTAGCCGCCATACAAGGGCCTTGATGCATCCGCCCACAATGTGGGCACATGACGTCTTGAGAACTAGCGACTGCTTTATTGCCACAGAGCTGAACTCTGTCCCGCTTGGAACTATAGCCCCAGCGGTACCAAGCCCACATCCTCAGGAAGCCTCTATAACCCTTAAGTTTGCGTCTACCCTTCTTGTGACCCCTTGGTCTAAAGTTTGCTCTGTGTCTCTTGACTGTACCACCGAGTACCTGTACCACCATAATGCTATGACTGTGAGCGGTGTGTAGTTTGCTGCTACGTGCGGGTGTTTCTTCTGCTTTCCATCCCGCTAGATACCATGAAGAGGCGGTCGGTCTCCATACGTCTCACTTCATCGGTGACCTCGAAAGCTACACTTCCTTGGTTGTACGAGATATGAAATGTGGTCCCGAAGCCCGGTGAATGTGCCTGCGTCTTGGCGACCTCATTGCAGTAACTCGGGCGAGATTTACTAAGATACGTGAACCTGTGGGTGTGCTCCACTACGAGACATATCATCTCTCTTCAAGCGCTGTTGTCTCGGTACTCTTGCCTCATGGCAAAAGAAATAGTTATCTTCAAATCTTGCTGAGCGGGTATGTCATACCTCGAGACGGCTTGATGTAATCCTTGTACCCTTTACTTGATACTAAGTACTTAAGGGAGAAACACGCCATCTCGTCGTCCAGGTATCGAGGATGCTCTCGGATCGAATGCTCTCTTCTCCATGATCAGGAAAATCCATTGGGTCACCGAGATACTCCATCAAATACAACCTCATTAAGCTTTGGTGTACTTGGAACAAAGAATGTGATATGGGTGAAATCTAGTCCAGGTTGAGGAACTATTAGCGACTCTTTGTGATGCTATAAGTTCATTTGGGCTGTCGCACCAGGTCATACACCGCGAAAATGCCTCCATAGTAAGTGACAAACATCTCTTTGTACTGGCCTTGTGCACAGGGCATATTAACTGTGGCTCCTCGGCTGTGGCTCATCGGCCGTACTGTGCAGGCTGCTTGCACGGGGCTGCCCAGTGCTCATCGCCCTCTCCGGGGGGCGGGTGGATGGTGAAGAGATACCTCATCTTGGGCCTCCTGGGCCTCATCATAGAACTGTGCTGCCTCGGCAGTTGCTGCCGCTGCATTCACCCTCGATCTCCGTCTCATACTGAAGAGTAAACACAAGACTATCAGATTACAACAGACGCCCTAACGGACGAGAAGCGGCTAAGATCTGCGATGGTGACAGGACAAAGGCGAACTCGATTTAACTCCTTTGATCTTGGAAACTTAGACTCTGACCAGGAAATGAACCTATGGCTCTGATACCAACTTTGTCACGACCCAATCTGGGGACCGTGACCGGCACTAGGGAATGGGGAAGCGTAAAACCCACCCAGAAACATTAGTAAGCTAATTGAAATACTCATACCACTTATCATACAAATACGTAAATATCATCACATAATCCTATATATATATATCTGCTCAACTTAAATATCAAAAGGGAGAGATGAAATCTCGATCCCACATACTCCGACGGTATACACAGAAACTAATAGAATACAGTGATTACAAAACATATTAATATCAATCTTTGCGGTGACACTAGATGAAATATACGAGAGTCGATAATAATAATACATGTATCATTTGTGAAAGTAAATCTTATTTGACAATCAAAGATACGAGACGGGGAGGGCTAACGATTACTGAAAAATAAATTGGGGCTGTGGAGTCTCGAGAGTGAGGATAACATCATATAATCTTATACCACATCTACAACCCGACGGGATACATACATATAGAATTACAGTATAATAATATACACTCACATAAGTATGCATGCACACACATTAAGTTTCATATCATCACATAGTCATCACAAAAATCGAGAACTCCTAGCGGGACCACATGCTCCAGTACTTTATAAGCCATACGGCTCTCTCCAAATCAATGGCGGCGCCTGAGAGAAATGCTCGGCCCGGGGTCCTTAACTCCGATTGACATAAGCCCGACAAACTATAGTACAGGCGCCCCGAGAGAAATGCTCGACGGGGTCCTTAACTCCGGCAACTATCCTACCATAATCCATAGCGGCGCCCGAGTGCCTTCGACCCGGGGACCTTACCTCCGTCCCACGAGAGAAAGCGCTCAACCGGGAACTCATATACATAAACATAAATGCATTGTCATAGTGATTGTGCAGTGCGCCTTGATCCTGATGTAACCCATTAGAACGATCTCTTTGCTATAGTTCCCATTACAAGCATTTACAGCCTGATACGGCAATATCGCTTAACAATACACATTCACATCCATCACATCATAACGGTCTCATATGCGGATATATTTCTACTTGAACTAAATAATTTAGTTACCATAGTAATACAATTCGATGATAATAATCATCGATGATGATGGGTGTAGCCTAATGCCATAAATATTTATACCATGCATGCACGAGATGATGTGTCAAGTAGAATTATATGATATCAACTCCACGAGTATGTCGGATCTCGAGAATCGCTCCTGGCACCGAGTACATCTGGCGGGGCTGTCGGACAATCTAAAATGGAAAGAACGTTATTGATAAATAAGATTAAGATTTAAATATACTCTAGACTAGGCTAGAAAACTCACGAGACTAGCAGGCTTATAGACGTACTTATGTTCTGAAAATTAATGAACCTCCCTAAAAACTGGACTTAGCTCACTTGTAAATGAATTAGAGCACGATAAAAATACACTTCCTAGTATCCACGATTTATCCCGATGCTAGAAATTGGAGCCACAACTACGAGATAAATCCACGGCTCGACGCAATCCAACACAAAGGTCAACAATTCGCGATAAACCACAGACCAAGTACAATTTATAACCGGATAATTCATTATATTTATACATGGATAACTCGGATATAATTAAGAGAAATGCGTTTATCAAAATCAACGCGGTTCTAATTATATAGGATAAGATTAAACACAACATCGTACCGGCGTATATATTTTAAGTTACACCTTTTCAAAACACAAACATGAGCAATTAAACGATAAATAAGGCATTTTTCAATATTAAAATAACCTTTACGAACAATTAAAATACGAATATCGAACAATTATACAATTAGAGCTTCGCGTTTTGGGGTATAGATTCTTTCTTAGAAGCTCGAATGCAGCGGAATTGCCGTCGGAATCCGCGGGCGGCAGAACATTCTGTCTTGGGCGCGCTTCCGAGGTTCGCCGCCGCCGGCGGTGGCGGAAGAGTGAGGTTGCGAATTTGATTCGAGGACACCCACGAATGGCCTTTCAAGGGACCGAAATGTGACCGTTCGTCGGAGGATTACCGGGTGGCGAATCGGGCCCGGCGGTCCCGCCGGCGAGATTTCCCAACCGTTCACCGGCGAGAAAGCGTTCTTGGAGCGTCGTCAGGATGAATCCTTGGTTTTTAGGGGCGAGGCTCCAGATCCGATGGTGTCGGCTTGGCGGAGGTGGCGGGAGATGGTTGATGGGTCGTGGCAAGGGCGAAGAGGCTGCGTGACCCGGCGAGACGGTGGCTTCGGGCGAGGCCAAGGCAGGACAAGGGTGGCCGGTGATGGGTTACCTTTTTCCCGGCGTCGGACGGCCAGATCAGTGGCCGGAAATGGCTGATCGGCGCCGGCAGTGGTGGCTGCGCGCGTGGAGAGGAGAGGGAGAGGGAGAAGGCTTGTGGGTAGTTTTTCCCCTTTTCCTCCTTTCAATTTAACCCTTAAATCAATTTTTAATTTAATATTTTAACAAATCAAAATAGTATTAAAAACAATTATGGAAATAGTTTAAATGGCCAATTTACGGGTATTACAGACTTCAAAGATGGCAACAAAAGATGTTCTTACATCTAACGATACAAGTGCGCAAAAGTTAAATAGAAGAAGGTTGAACTCAGAATGAACAAGTGCCCGAAAAAGATAGATCTCTTGTGATTGAAGCCTGGAAACATTCCGACTTCCTTTGCAGGAATTATATTTTGAGCGGGTTAGATGATATTCTATATAATGTCTACAACAATATTAATACTTCCAAAGAATTATGGGAAGCACTTGAGAAAAAGTATAAGGCTGAAGACGTTGGTTTAAAGAAATTTGTGGCATTAATTTCTTGAATTATAAAATGGTTGATACCAAGGCTGTTGTGGCCTTAATCCAAGAACTTCAAGTAATAATTACGATCTTCTCAATGAAGGAATGATTGTGTGGCGTTCAAGTAGCTGCATTTATAGAAAGTTACCTCCCGCATGGAAGGACTTTAAAAATTACTTGGCTCTGGCGTGGGGAGATGACGGCTTGAAGACCTGATTGTCGATTAAAAATTGAAGAAGGCAACCAGGCATGCGAAAAAAAAAGAAGCCTTAGAGCGATCATCCATATCGAGGGCAAATATAGTTGATACGCCTAATGCAAGAAAAGAAAGAAGAACTATGGTCCAAAAGAACCCTGATAATAGCAATAAAAAAATTCAAAGGAAGTTCTTTATAATTGTGGTAATCGGAACATAGGTCCTCGGAATGCCGTGCACCTAAAAATAAAAATAAGAATAAAGGTCAAGCCAATATTGTCGAAATCGATGATATGGATATTGAAGATTTGTGTGCTTTTCTTTCCGAGTGCAACTTGGTTGGAAACCCAAAGGAATAGTGGATTGACTCTGCTTCTTACCACGCCACGTGTTTGTCTTTATCAAGGGATGTTCTCTTCCACACAATAACTTTGGCCGGACCCTAGGAAGAGGCGCATATGGGAAGTGCTTGGCTCAGATAGAATGAGCTGGAAATATTAAAGAAAATGACATCGGGCAAAACTACGACACTAAAGAATGTCCTCCATGTGCACGAATCCAGTAAGAATTTGGTCTCGACATCATACGGTCGAAGCAGTTTAAGGTTGTATTTGTTTCGATAAAGTTGTAATAAGTAAATGATATGTATGATGGAAAGGGTTATCTTAAGCGATGGCCTTTTCAAGCTCAATGTAATGACAATCAATAATAATAAGAATAATAATTCTTACGCATTTACTTAGGTCGGAATAATTTATGGCATGCCGCATTTGGACACTCTTAATTACAAATCTTCTGAGAAAATGATAAACAGCAAATATTGCCAAAGTTTGAATGTAATAAATCGAATGTCAAGTATGTGTTGAATCAAAATTTGCAAAACATCCACATAATTCGGTTGAAAGAATTACACAGACCGCTGGACGACATTCATACGGACATTTGTGATGAAGTTAATCTGGCTCTCGCGATTGGAAAAAAGTATTTCCTGCTTTTATTGTGATTGCACTAGATATTGTTATGTATATTTACTTAATAGCAAAGATGAGGCAATTGATGCATTCAAACAATATAAAATTGAAGTTAATCAACAATAAAAAGATTAAAATGATCAGAAGTGATAGAGGTGGTGAATATGAATTTCCATTTCAAGAAATATGTCTAGAAAATGGAATTATTCATCAAATGACAGCTCCATATACACCACAACAGAATAGAGTTGCTGAAAGGAAGAATCGAACATTGAAAGAAATGATGAATGCTTTGTTACTAAGTTCTGGTTTACCTCAGAACTTGTGGGAAGGCTGTCGCTACAATTACGTAGATGCTGATAGAGTAACCTCTGAGTAAGACACAAATCATTCCATATGAAAAATGGAAAGGTAGAAAACCAAACTTGAATTACTTCAAAGTGTGGGGGTGTCTAGCAAAGAAACACAAGTTCCTAATAGAAAGCAGGGATAAAATAGGACCCGAAAACAATAGATTGTATTTTATTGGATATGCTGTAACAATAGTAAAGCATATCGTTTTACGGATTTATAAATCAGAAATTCCAGATATTCACTCTAATACAATAATAGAATGTCGAGACAATGCTGAATTCTTTGAAGACATTTTCATTATAAGAATGAAGGCAAAACACTTGGTGAAAGTTCAAGCGACCTCGGGAAGTGCGGGGAAAATGTGCCTAATATTGAGGAACCACGGCGTAGTAGCCGTCGGGTACCTAAATCTTTTGGTCCAGATTTTCTAGCATTTCTGTTAGAAAATGAACCTCTGACTTTTAAGGAAGCAATGAAGTCTTCTGAAGCTCAATATTGGAAAGAAGCAGTCAATAGTGAAGTTGAATCCATATTGAATAATAATAAAGTAGGGTAGTTTGATCTTCCTCCCGGGAAGCAAGCCATTGCAAGGATATAATGGATTTTAAAAAAAATTAAAAGATGATGGTACTATTGACAAGTATAAGGCAAGACTAGTTGTCAAAGGATTTAGACAAAAAGAAGGTCTTGACTACTTTGATACATACTCACCGGTCACAAGAATTACATCTATTCGATTGTTAATTGCTTTGGCTGCTGTGTATGATCTTCAAATCCATCAAATGGATGTGAAAACAGCCTTTTTAAATGGAGAATTGGAGGAAGAAATTTATATGGAACAACCTGAAGGGTTTATTGTCCCCGGACAAGAAAATAAAGTCTGTCGACTTGTTAAGTCTTTGTATGGACTTAAACAAGCACCTAAACAATGGCATGCAAAATTTGACAAAGTAATGTTGTCCGAATGGTTAAAATTAATAGGTACGATAAATGTGTATATATAAAAAATACTCTAATCATGAGGTCATTGTTTGTCTATATGTGGATGACATGTTAATAATAAGCAAAAATATTGTTGGCATAAGTAGCGAATGCTATCAAATCATTTGATATGAAAGACTTAGGAGGTCTGAATTTTATTCTAGGTATAAAAATCTGAAACTCCTCGAGTCTGCGTATCACAGTCTCACTATATTGACAAAGTACTTGACAAATTCAAGTATTTGAATTTCAAAGAAGTGAAAGCGTAATAGACTTAAACCTTGCTCTTGCAAAGAACAAAGGTGAAAGTGAGTCACCAGTGGATTCACGTAAAGTTTTAGGATGTCTAATGTATATCATGAATTGTACTTTCGACCGGATATCGGCTTGTGCAATAAGTAAACTTAGTCGATACCGCGAGGTAATCCAAATAAAGCGCGTGAATGGCAATGAGGCGTGTTTTGGGATATTAAAACATACCCAAAATTTTGCTTTGCATTACAAGAATTATCCGGCGGTGATTGAAAGGTTATAGTGATCTGAATTGGATCGGTTCAGCAGAAAGCAAATCACTAGTGGATACGTGTTCTGATTGGTGGGGAGTAGTGTCTTGGAAATCTTCTAAGCAAACTTGCATCGCCCGTTCTACAATGGAAGCTGAATTCATAGCTTTGGATAAAGCCGGTGAAAGTGATGAGCCGAATTTCTTAGAAGATGTCAGTTCTGGCCTGGCAGATTACTTCAGATGGCGTACATTGTGATAGTCGGCTATCGGAAGGGTTGGAAGTGTTATATACAATGGAAAATCTCGTCACATACGGCGAAGACATAACAGCATTGAATAATTTAATCTCTTAGTGGGTTATCTCAATTGATTCACGTAAGATCAAAGATAACGTCGGATCCATTAACAAAAAAGGCATCTGAGGATTAGTTGAAAAATGTCGAGGGAATGGGACGTGGCCTAGAATGACGAAATCATCATAGCGTGTTCTCTACCTAGTAGGCGGAGATCCCAGATCTAGAGTTTCAAGAAAACAAAGTTGTGTTTGATGGTCCAGCATTTGTCAAATTTATTAAATCCATTCTCATGATGAGACAATGTTCAGAAATAAGGATAAACCTAAAATGAAAGGTTTTTAATGATTTCTAAGTTTGACATAAGATTGATCAAATGGTGTATTCTGGCGAATACTGCGTTTAAAGATCACCACTATGTGAGTGTGAAGTGTGAGCACGCTTCAAGGAGAATAAAAGAAGAGCCAGTTCTAAGCTTTTCATGAGACCGAGGGCGGTGTTCATGGCTAAAACGAACCTGGCAATGAGAACCAAAAGCGGATAAGAGTTGGTTGTGTGACCATATTGTCTTAGTATACACTAAAAGTCGACCGGTTCAAAGATATCGCGCGTCTGGAATTGAGTATACTTTCGATATATGTTAAACTACGGAAAGTTCAAAGGAAGCTCTTGTCGATCCTTTGTAATTCTTAGTTATGAATCACACAGTTTTATGCATAGTTTTCAAAACTTGTCATTCTCCATTCATGTGGGGGATTGTTGGGAATTATATATATATATATATAGGTGTGAATGGAAATGATGAAAAGTTATAGCCCTTGACGGAATTGCAAGCTTTCGAGTTCTTGGCGCTGGTTTCTATAAGTCGGGCGCCACCACATGGAATTTATTTACTACATTTTTCATGCATTTGAAAAGGCGCATTTCCTTTCTCTCTCCAAAATTCTTCGAGTCGTGTTATTCACTCTGTTCTTTGCGTTAAAAATTTGTGTTTAGTCTGCTTCTACCGGTAAGATTCTAAATAGTTCTATCTGGGAGGAATTATTCTATTAACCTTGGGTGCAGAGGAGAATAAAATTCCCTTAAGGCTAAGCAGTGAATGTTGGCTCGGTTTATTTGTGCATTTGCTTATGATATTTATTTTGTTTGGTTATAACTTTATTCATTTTAATTGCTTTCAATTAATATAAGTTATAATATTATTTAATTACTATAAATTAATATAAGTATTACGGAAGTAACAGGAGTAAGAACAATGAGATGGACATGCTTGTACTTGATTAAATCTTTGATAAAACAATGAGAAACGTAATTAAATTATGGTTTGCATTAGTCATATACGAACATATATTTTTGTGCTTAATAAGCCAAAAAGTTTGAAGATCGCACTAATTTTGCATTAATAAACCAAATTACGAGAGCCAAGATTGTATTTTCATTTTCTTTGGATTATACAAGTAGAAATAGAAAGAAGGATTTAAAAAATAAAAAGAAAAAATAATTAAAGGGCTTCTCTTTGAAGTATTTTTTTTTTACATCTATTCACCTTACATATTACATTTAGTACTCCAATCTGGATTCGATCTTTTTTCTTATTTGTCCATTTCATCCCTTTACTGCTTGGCTTCTCTTGAAATACTTAGTTGATTATAAAAGAGATTAAAGAATAGTATAAAATTATATCTGGCAATAGAGTGATTGAAGATATACTATAATTTTGATATGTAAAGTGAATAAATTTCAAAAACATAATAAATTTAAAAAAGAAAAAAAAACAACTAATCCATTATGCCATGCTCAATAACTAGGAAGCCTCCATGAATGGTTTTGATAGCTCCAAAACTAACTGCATAAAATGAACAAATTAACTTTTAAAACATGGATGTTTTCGGAAAATAATTAAAAAATAAAAATAAAATCTTGAAAAAATGTGGTTTAAAAACTAATCATAAGTATAGTAAGTATAGTCAGGGCCGGCCCTTACTTTATAGGGGCCCTAGGCTATTTTTTTTTTGGGCCCTATTATATATATATATATATATATATATATATAAGTTAAAAATAAAATTTTTATTGAACAAATATATTGACATTACATCAAAAAAATTTCTTGTAAGTTTATTCTATGACATTTTTAGATAAAAAATCAATAATTAAACTATTAAAATCAATTTGTTCTAGCATATGTTTTTCGATAGAAAGTATAAGCCGTCAAATTCAATCTTCTTGTGACATTGTTGATGAAGGTATGATTTGATTAACCCCGACTTTGAAACTAACTGCAGAGGCGGCTTTATGCTTGAGGTATGGTCGATAGTGATACGTAAGCAATCCATACATTTGGAAAGCGAGAGTAATTTATTTTAAATAGTCTAACACTTCAATTGCTCTTTTAGTCTCATTTTGGTAGCACTTTCTCCACCAATCTTTAAGCTCGAGAAAATAACTCACATCCCCATCGATATAGTCGCGTGTATATAAAATTTTCAAAACATCATGACAGACTTCAAACAATCATCATACATGATATCTTAACTTGTGTAAATCAAATAAAATCAAAATATCTTCATATTTTTGGAAATTGTTCAAATCTCTTATTGGTGAAATATCTTGATCAACTATATAAGAAATAATCAACTTCATAAAATTCTTGACTGAATGTGTAATCTCTTGCCCAGCATTTTCATCAATTTGTTTCTTTCGCAAATAATACGCTTTTTTCACAAAATGTAGGTTCAATTTCATCGGCGAATGATTTAACCATGATATCTATCATATTTAAATCGATTTCTCTATATAGGTCTCAAAGAAAGAAATAGAAGTCTTTGAATGACTAATAAGCGTCAATAACTATCTTTACTTTGCAACGTTTTGCTCACTCTATTAATGGTAGATAAAATATTGTACCAAATAACCACATGCCAAATAAGAATTCAAAATCCATGATATTGTGATAAACTTTAGCATGCTGAATGTGTCTTGGATCATAAAGCTTGTTTCCACGAGTGAGTTAAAGCGACTTTAATTTCACGGAGCTTGAAATCTTATTGTGTAATTCGAACGAGAAACTTTTCAGCGTGTGCGTGATAGCGAACTAAGGGTCGGCAGCACTACGTTATCTTCTGAAAATTACCAAATGACTTTGGCAGAGGAATGAAAACGATATATATATATGCATTGTACAATTCAAAAAAGATTTAGCCTTTAGGCAATTTGCCATATCCTGAAATCTGAATTAAGACTATAATGACGCGCGTAATGGTGTGTAGAAAATTTCTTTAGTTCTTAATACTTTTTTGTACACTTTATGCTTTCCTTTCATGTCGAACCGTTATCATGCTTGGCATGGCGGATCGCGAGATCAAGTTCAAGTCTTAAACATTTATTAATTAAACCGAATAATCCTTTTGTCTGGTATCACTCCACTTTCAGAAATCCTAAATAGAACTTTTCTACCTTAACTGGACTTGCAGAGACATCCACACATCGTATTGTGAGAGACATTTGTTCTTCATGACTTATATCTGGTGTACAATCAAGTATAACTGAAAAATATTTTCAACCTACAACTTTTAATAATCTCGGTCTTTATTTCACACACTTGACATAAGTGTAAATTCATTTTGAATTTTGTGACTAAGATAATGATAATGAATTTCTTTTAAGATCATGGGAGAATTCTTTCGTGTGGATCAATTCGGCAATCATTTCAATTATGCAAGAAATTTCATTATTTTCTTCATAAATTTTCTCGATGCTCATGAAATGCAAGGTGATCTTATGAAAGCTAACAACGAAAGCTGATACCATGAAAACTTGTCTCGATGTTCTCTATCTTTGTTGATTTGATCTTGTAATGTTTTATCGATTATCGGAGTGCTTATGTCACCAGCTACAGTTCAATCCATCTTAACATGTTACGCGTGTCTTTCTTTCTTAGTTTCGAAACTTTTGAGCTTATAGCGATATTTTTACGTCGTTAGTTCGCCCGTTAGGTAATTGAAAAGTATTTTCCTCTTAACAAATAACTTGTAAGCAAAATACTTTATCAATGAAATTGAGTAAACCAATAAATTTTACGATGGTTTACTTGAATTTGATGAAATACTTGAGTGTAATGTGTAGAGAGAAATCTTGCAATTTTACGGTCTTTTGGAAAATTATCACTTTACTTTAGAATGATACTCTTCACCCGACATATTACATTAAATTTTGATCGATAATTTTTCCAATTTCTTGGATCTGTAATGTCTAAAAACGAAAGAGCAACGTGTGTATCTAATCATCTTGTTGTTAAATTCGTATTTCATAATTATCGTATTTGTTCATTCACCATTTTGCATTCTTGAAATTTAACGTCGCGATCATCCAAATCTTCTTTAATTTACTAAATTCTCCCCCTCTTCAGTAACCATCTTTTCATCTTGAACCTTCTCCTTATATTTCCTTGTCGGCATTCTTTGTATTCTTAGAGAATTTGTGTGGCTCATTTGAGATTATTAAGCTTAGGTTTTTAACTTCTTCTTTTCTTTTTTCGTATCGTGCAAATCTTTCCCAGTAGGCATACTTGGCTGATTGATATCAATTCAAGATCGAGCTTTAAATTAGATCGATAATGATAGAGCACGATGAGAGAATGCTTGATAAATTTGATCAACGAAACGTATCTTCTTTCTTGAATTGAAGTTTGCATAATAAAAATATAAAACTAACAAAATTATTATTTGATAAAAAAATATAAAATAATCAAATAAAAATACGTTAAAAAATAAATAATAAATTATTTCATACATGATCAGATGCGAAGATTTTTGTGTGTTTGTTTTTATCGGCCAAAAAGGAGGAGCTATTTTTTGAAGAAGCGCACAATATTTTTGAACGGAGAGAAACTTAGATGTTGAAAGAAGTGTATTAACTTTTTAACAAAAATAAAAAAGAAGTCGTAATGAAATGTCGGTAATTTGAAGGTGTTTCTGAAAAGGCGTATCGTTTAATGAAGTGGGACTATGTGAAACTTCGCTTTATTGTATTTAAAGAGGTAAGTCTTTGAGAGCTTTATTGCATTTAACGTGAGTTCTTTAGATTTGTTAACAACGAATTTTATTATATTTAATTAATTATAAATTATAAATATATATAATATTTTATTATTCGGCCGTATAAGTGGGGCCCTAAACTGACGACCTACCTTACTATAAACGAGAGTACGTGTGAAGTATAGTGTAATTTTCTTCATATAAACTTGACTCATAGAATAAAACTTCAAAATATATGTTTTGATTGTAAAAAAAAAAACTAAGAAAAAAGCTATTTAAAATATATTTCTTTAAAAGTTTTTTTTCAAGAAATACTTTTAGATCTACATAACAAAAATTACACTAAATTTAGGAATATTTCTAAATATTTTCTATTTGAAGAATATTTTTCTTTTTTATATTAAATATCTAAAGGCCTCCTTTTATCAAATAATTGAAAGGAGGTTATCCATAAAGGTGAATCGGAGCGTAACTCTTTGCAATTTCACTCTCAATATATCTTTTATTAATTCAATTTCAATGGATTTATGGGGGAAAGTGAAATTGGTGGTGGGGGTGGTGGTTATTTTATTTCTTATTTTTAACTTTTTTATTTTTATTTTTTTATGACAAATCAGTGACATATCTGTAAATGAAAAGTAACATTACAGTTATAGTCTGACGCGTTTTTTGGAAAACAATTTATAGTAACGAACCTAACATAATGTTGAATGAATCAAAAGCGGCGACTACTGTAAAATGCAATTAACGTTGTCCAACGACATTTGAATATTAATTTAGGTTAAAAATTAATTTTATAATTATTTTTCAAATAAACTATTTCGATCTAAAATTAGAAATTTCTTCGTCTAAAAGAAACCTCCTTTTTAGGTAGGCCTGTTTTCTGGTCATTCTGCCTATGAGGAAGAGAAAGTACATATGACTATGAAAATTCATGTTTATGGAAATTTTATTAAGAAAAGTGTATTCATTATATGAAAAACGAACCTAAAATAATTACTACCTTTTATCATCCTAACTACAACGTTTTACCATTTTAGTTGCTACTTATAATTTTTCTAGGTATTATCTTTAATAAATATGTACTATTTAACCAATGAGGATGTAAAACTTGTTGGGATTATGAGTGATGAGTGAAATATTATAAGAAGTAATATTTGGATGACTTCTTCAATTAAGCAGTAAATGTTAACGATTTGGAATGGAGTCAATCCACAGGATAGAAAGCAATAATTGGATAGCCGATATCGACGGCTACGAGAATTAAGCAGCGGTAAGGTGGTTGTCGCCGTCAATGGAAATGTAAATAAATAGTTTGGAGGCCCGAGTCGATCAGCGTAATAAAATCAACCGGATCGATTATTTGTTAATATTCGGAAATAGAGAAGATGTAGATGGATGGTCGCCCGTCTTTACAAAAAATAAGAAGGAATATAATAATGTGTGTTATAACGTGGTAAAATCCTTGGTGGGAAGCGGCCGTGAAGATGAATCGAGAAAATGTCATTTATGAGATAAGCAGTGCAGATGTCCTTGGCGAGATTATCTTCCTTGTCTTTTTAATTTTATCTACCCGATCACATTTACGTGAAGTAATATGTTTAAGCAGTCTTACCGGTGTGATAGCGAGATTGTTTAGTAGCTGTCGGCACTCTCTGAATCTACTTGTGATTGAAATAATGATCTCTATAACTCTTTCTAATATCCTGAAATTATCATTTGGTTTATGTTCCTCGTAGCCTATTTATAGGCAAAGGTTTGATCATTGGATGAATTTCATTGGTTGAAATGGAAACCAATTTCATTGATCGAAACAACCGTCAATTCTCATCTACAAAACATGACATCCTCGACGTACAACTACTGCAACTACAACTGCAACAACATTTATGGACTGGACCCACAAAACTTGAATTCTAATTAACACACCAATATAGTATAAAGTAATAAGATAAAATTTTACACATCATGATATTGGTCCCTTCATAATATATATATATATATATATATATATATATATATATATATATTAGTCAAGTAAACATTTATATTTCCATAAAAATACGAGAAATGTCGTGTGAGAACACTACAAGCAACCTAAAAAACATTCAACTGTCACTTTGAAAAAGCAAAATTAATTATTGAAATGGAGGAGTTTACGACAGTGAAGCAATCATGAGCAAGAAAAACACTTAAATCAGAAATAAGAATCCTGATTGACTAAGCAATCACAAATGAATTGTTTTTTTGGTTCAGGAATTAAAAAAAACTCATCCTCGTATGAAAACGATTTTTAAATTATTAGATGGTGATTTTATCATATGAGATCTGTATAAATTAAAATTTTATTTGAGAAATAAAATTATCATCTAATAATATAAAAATCGTTTTCATATAAAAACGAGTTTTTTATATCCGAACCTTTGTTCGATCGGCACTGGATCAAGGTCAATGGACGGTTGCCCTAATCAAATTCTCAACGACTTTCATTAAAATAAATGCTACACGGATACGGACGGCTACATTTCTCTTTGCCTAATTTATGTTGTTTTTTTGTTTCTTTCATTCTATAAAACAACATATTGTAGTTATTTTTAGAATAGTTTCTTATTTTCTAGAATAAAAAATTTAAAGAATACGCTTCAGAATTGAATACTTTAAAAAAAAAAAATTAAATCGAAAAGAATACGTTTTTAGATCATTTTTACAACTTTAATTTGTTTTTAATAATTGTACAAACATATAATAAAATATTGAACATAAAAAACATTTCAAGACATATCTAAAATATTAAAAATAAGTTAAAGATAACTTGAAATGTTTGTTCTGAAAATTTTATTTATCCAAAATTCGAGAATATGAAAATTTTGATGTATTAATTTTTAGTTTTATTTTTCGAAAAATACGTTTCGTGCTGAATTTGGTTGAAAATACGTTTTCGTTCTGGCTAGTTTGGTTGAATTTAATTAACAAGGAAAAGCAACTACGTGTTTTTCGATTCATTATATAAAATGTTAAAAATAGTGGTCGTTTTAACTGTTTTGAAAATTTGTTTTAAATCTTTGATACCGTGCTTAAAAACGTGTTTTTATTTGTTTCGAAAAGTTTGAATAAGAATATAAAATTTTACCATTACAACAATTTTTCAGTATTCGAATAGACTTTTATTTAGAAAGTACAAAGACACAATTTTTAAAATTATTTTCAAAAACAGTTGCTGAACACATCTTTGATTATGTTTCTTTAAATCACCCTCCAAACATAGCCATCATATATATATAAAAGTAAGTTTTAGGAGAAAAAGTAATTATTGATAAAGATTTGAACTTTGTATTGAAGAGTTATGTCATGAAAGCGATTTTATTAAAGAAAATAAGACTTTGAACATTTTCAAAATTTTAAGTAGAAAATTTGTATCTCTTTTTCAACGAGTCGGTAATTTAGGCCTAATTAAATTTAGGTTAGTAACAAACCCAAATTAGAACTAAGTCAATGCGTAAAATGAAAAATACGTGTAAATTAAGTTTGATATGATCTTGTTCCATTTTGCTTTTGGTTCAGACCATTCGAATTGATAACTCTAAACTTATGTTTAGAGCTAATAATTTGAATCCGATCAATCCTGAATTATGATTGGATTTGACCAGTAAAAGAACAGTCCAATATTCAATAGATCGGTCCGATCATATTCGATTTTATCCTTAGTTTGGTGTGGGCCTAGCCGATCCGATGTATTATATATTATACCTATTTTTACAAAGAATTTATTTACATTATACTATGTTATACCATCACTGTCACACATTTATTTACAGTAGACTGAAATGCACATACACCATAGCATGCTCATGATAAATGTGTAAACTACGCTTAATTTGGTTTAATACGATGATAATGACCATGTCTTTTACCTTCTTATCTTATCTCTTATTCAAGGAACTCTTAATGGTAACAAATTTTATTTTTAAATATCAAATATATGTCAGTTCAACAAGGATCAGTGTGATAGATTAATAAAATTCCAAATTCCCTAAAACAATTAAGAAATGGAACATAGACATAAATAATAATTTATCTTCCTTTTACTTTCATCTCGATTAATAGTTCCTATCGTTAACTTGATCGTTAAAAAATAAAGATTGTTTACAGAGCACCCATGGATACAAAGCCATAACCCATGAAAGGGACAAAAAAAGGGACCAACTAATTATTAAATTCTAGTATTCCGTTATTACAAGGATTTGGGTTCTCTCGTATATCCATCTCACCATCCCTTTATCAGCGTACAACAAGGATTTGATTATGAATTCTGTGGGAACCATGGGCTTTGGCCCAGATCCTCCGTCCAATAAACCCCAACAACTTCCATTCTATAGGTCAATGGCCTAGACAGTTTACAGACCTAAAAATGAAGCCTATAGGGGCCTAATCTTCGACAGTGCTCTTCGTTTACAATGCGGGCGGCAGCACTAATGACGGACGGGAGACATGTCTTTCTTGTAATCTTTAACACCGGTTGTCATAACTTGGAAACATCACAATCTTGTATGAATTCTGCGCGTAACCTTCTCGATGGCGGTGGCTTGAGAAGAAAAGGCGATTTGGTATATATAAAGGGAAAAACGGGTTATAAAAGCATGACAAGCGTCGTCTTTAATTCGGTTTTGAAGAATGTCTAACTTCTTGTAAGCGAGACCAGCAATATATTTCAGTAAAGAGGAGAGGGGATGACAGGTAGTGATTAGAGGCTTTCTTGTAAAAATAGGGATTGATTCTCTCTATACAGATCTAAAGGCACGGCTTTGGTATCGGAGCGTGACGCCGCCACTCTTTTGTTTATTTTGCGAGGGCGCATCTTGGCCAGGTTGATCTTGACGATCCCGTGGCAAAATGGTCGGAAATTCTGAATTCTTGTATGTACATCTAAATCCGCTACCGCGAGCCGTTTATGATACTTATTTATCTTGTTTGAAAGTGCAGTTTTCATAAAAAGTTTGAAAGAAATTGATAATAAGTCAAAGTATTAACTTTTAACAAAAAAAAAAACCAAAAAAACAAAAGGCACCTAAGTTTTTATATGGTTTCATTTCACGATAATTGTATTATTATTTTTTTAGAATCGACAGGGTAATTGTATTTAAAAATGAGTTCACATAACAAAGAAAAGAAAACAAGTGAGTGATGTAATAAATAAATAATTTTTTAATCTTAATCACACCTTTTAAAAGTAGAAATGTAGAATAAGTGGAAGCACAATTTCCAGGTAGGAACTGGTCGAACCATCAAACATCGTTCTCTAAGGTCCCTCCCCCTGGAAAGTCCTCCCTCCTCTTTGTTGACTCATTTGGCGTTATTTTAAGTCTTGCGAATCGAAAGCAATCTTTTCATAGAAGAAAAGGAATAGGCACAGCCTTCTCTTCATATGTGCAAATATATATTCTTCCTCTCACAATCTCTCTGCTAAATTAAATTTGTCTTCCGTGTTAAAGGGTTCAAGTCCCCGTCATACCGTCGAACCCTCTGGAAATGAAGGTGAGAGCTTTTTTTCCTGGAAAATCCTGGATCTTTCTCTCCCCTGTTTCTGTTTATTTGGATTCCTTTCTATTCAATATGCTTCATATTATATCTTTTCGTGAACGGGTTTTTAAATTCATGACACCCCATGTGGGGTGGTGTTTTTTGATTCATTTCATGAAGTTGAGGCATGATCCTCTTTTTGGAGTCTCAACTTACTTTTGATTTTGTATTTTTTGTTTTTCTCTGGTTCTCTTCCTGCACATGACTTGGATGTTTGAAGCTAGAAAATCGGATCTCTTCTGCCTTTTTTTTTTTTTTTCTCTTTTGTTTCAATCATTTCAGAGTTTATTACTATGTTTGCTCACTGTTCTTATTGTTTCGATCACAGAAAGTTGTGTTGAAATTGGACTTGCACGATGACAAAGCCAAGCAAAAGGCCATGAAAACAGTCTCAACTCTTTCAGGTAATTCAATTTTCCCTTCACCAGCCCTGTTTGTTTCACGAGAAAGAAGAGGAAAACAAGAGTAGACCTCTGATTTTTTTTTCTTTTTTCTTTTTTATTCTTCACGTGACGTAATCTCACCTTCTTCTCCTCTGGAAAAAAAAAAACAACAATTGGCAGGGATCAATTCAACCATGGATATGAAGGACAAGAAATTAACAGTGGTGGGAGATGTAGACCCAGTAGACATAGTGGGAAAATTAAGAAAAGAGTGGCACACAGAGATCCTAACTGTTGGCCCAGCAAAGGAAGAGAAGAAGGACGAAGGAAAGAAAGATGAAGGGAAGAAAGATGACAAGAAGGATGATGACAAGAAGAAGCAAGATACAGACAAACAGATAAAAGAGCTTGTGGAAGCTTACAAAGCATACAATCCTCATCCTGCCAAGTTTTATGTCCAGAGCATTGAGAAATCCAACTTTGTGTTATATGCTGAATCATATATTAATGTTTTTTTTTTTTTTTTTTTTCTTTCTTTCAAAACTTTGGACAAAATGTTATGGTTTTATTTCATGGCCAGCGGCACGGCAGTTCCTCCCTGGAACTACCGATGTGGTGTTTGCACTTTAATTAATAGAAACCCCAGAGTAAATAGCCTTAAGCTTTGTGTTTGGTTCTCGAGGAAACGATGGAAGAAAGATAAATAGTATTGTTCAAGTTGCTCTTGGAAAGCATCAAAAAGAATTTGAGATTGTCACCTAATGCATATTTTTCGACTTTTCTCACTATTATTTTAAAAATTTTCGGCCTTTATTTGTCATTATATTTTGGTTTAAGAGGGTCCTAAGATAGGAAAAAGAAAGTACTACCTTGATTTATTATGTAAAAATATAAAATGAAATACATTGAAAATGGATTAAAATCATAGTGAAAATTATATATAAGTGAAAAGTGGTTTTGAAAGCGTTCTTCATTTTAACCGACTTTCTAACTAAGCAATTGTGGTGATTTTAGGTCGTTTTTACGTAAAATCGTTACCTACCTTCTCTTTTCGTTTTTTGATAAAATGGTTGTCCAGCATAAATACAGATTTTTATATGTTTTTTTATTATTTAGTCCTCACTTTTATGCTTGTGTGATTGTCATCATTTTGCTGTAACGAGTGGTTATGTCGGCTCATTATGATAATTTGGTTTTCGTCATAATGGTACGATATTTATTTATGTTTAAGCGATTGAAGCGAGCAAGCATGTAAGATCGAGATAATAAATTCATCAGTAAATGACGCTATGTTGTTGTATAATTGGAGTTAAAGATGTTCTATCTATTTATTCTAGGTAAATCTATAAAATTATTTTTCTCGATAAAAAAGCCGTCCATTAATTTTTGCAAGGAAAACACTTGAAGGACGGGGGTGTTCGGTGGCACAACAACCATTTCAATTAGAAGACTTCTAGAAAGTCTCTAAAATAAAATCAATGGTTCGATCAATCCAATGGCTATTATTCATCTAGTTGGCAATATTTTCCCAAGTCAACATTGACACTCATTTTAGTGGTTGCGACTATTTTTTCCCTACGAGTTTAGGTATTGTTTATTCCCACCCATCTTGATTATATAAGAAAATAATTTTTATATCATTAACAATTTAAAATATAAAAATAAACAATAAAATAATAGCTAAACATGGCCAATATGAGAATTTCTGATGCTCATCTTGGAGCCAAAAAATCAGCTCAGAGTCATATTTAAGTTATGAGGACGGAAATATTTATGAATTAATTGGCTAGTATATAAATATTGGTAATAGATAGGGGTGGTAATTTGAATGGTCGGGTTGAAATCGAGTCGAGTCAAAATTAGCCCAATTTTTTGGGCATAAAATTTAGCAATTGGATCGGGCTGGGCTGCTGCCTTTCTCGAACAAATAATTCAACGATCGCCCAACCCTAATCTGAATGAATCAGCAAGAACTCAGCTGAATAAATCACTAATCTGAATAACTGAGTTTGTCCATATGAGTGTAATAGGAGTTCAAACCTATACTTTTTTCCAAAATATGAAATACTTTAAATAAAAGTTTTTATTGAATTGTTTGAATGAAATTATGCTTGCTTTAAAATAATTAATATATATTGTTTATTTTAATCATTAACTCTGTTTTGTGATTTGTTATTTTTTTAAATGCATCCTAATAGAATTTGACTGTTATAATTATTCATGAATAGGTAAATAATCTTTTTATTAAAATAAAATAAAATTTAGCCGATGGATTTATAAAAATTATTAATTAAAATGGATTGGAAATGACCTTACAAAAGATAAGGATGAACGCTGAACTCATTGAAAGCAACCTGCAGGCATCATTTTTGTTTTTAAAGGGTACCGGTTAGCAGTCTTTAAAATAACAACAATAATATTAATATTAATAAATTTATTCAATTATTCTATTAAATTTATCTACATCTTTCAACTTCAAAGCCTCTCCTTTTTCTCATTTGATATTTTGGAAAATGATAAAAAAATGAGTCATTCATCTGTCTCGCACCCAAAAAAAAAACCTTTAAATAAAGTCTCTGGTCACCTAATAAATATTAATTAACCTCTATAATAGAACAGAGTTAATAGATTTATAATGAAAAGTTTCCAATCTTTGATGCTCACTGTTCTCATGTTCGGATTTGACTACTAATTTTAATTCAAATGATTTAAACTTAAGGCTGTTTTTTTAACATACAAGACAAATAATCTATATGACAGAATTGACTGCACAGCACGCGCCCCAAGACGTAGCTCTCAAAACTGGATTAAACGCAAGACTAACAATAAAACACGACATCCCTAAATATGTGCCTCAAAAAACAAGAGCTCCATATCCTGAATCAAAACCAAATCTCACTAATATGGCAGATAATTTCCACTATCCCTTATTATCCGACGATGTTGAAAGAATCCCCATCCAATAAGAGATAACCTGGTCATCATCCAACTGGAAAACATATACTATAAATACCAAAGCAATTTACTCCAAGTGAGTCGCACGTTGCACTTACGCGACTAATACTTCATTCTAAACAATATATTCTTCCACAGAAAACCGACCAGATAAGATTTTGAACGGCGTGCCCCGCGATCCTTCTTGTTTTTCGGCAGAGGATCCAACGTCTCAGAAATGGGCATCATAAATGATAGCTCCAGCTCGACCAAATGATTCCAACACGCCCAAAATTTACCCACGCGATCAATAATCGGCACCGCGGGAAGAACGCTCTGACATAAATAGTGTCGGACTTCGAGAATCGATTAAGATCAACCAATGATATAGGAGCCGCGCCTAATCCCCAAGGATGCAAGACCAAAGAAGGCAACTGCAGATACACCCCGCTGGTAGCGCACTGGAAACTATACACGATAACACAAACGAGATGGAGACACCGTCTCACCAACCGGGCCACATAAGGGAATTAGAGCAACTCACCAGGTAGATGCAACGCCCGCGGGAAGTACGACAGGCCCATGAAGGCCATAACACCACCCTCAGAGCTGAATCGGCCATGTGTTGGCGGGCCACGCACCCAGGAGCCTGGGCGGCCACTTAAAAGGCTATATAGCCGCAGAAATAGTTCAACAGCAGATTAGCCCACTGAGTCTCAAGCACCAAGAGCTCAATCAAGCCAAGAAAGGCCATATAGCCGCAGCGCCCAACTCGTGCATATTAGCCCACCTGAGCCCAAGAAATTGGCCTAAAGAGCTCAACTGCTCATGAAATGCCATATAGCCTCAGAGCTATTTGCCTAAAAAGATTACTCCACGGCTCAGCCAGCTTTCAAAAGCTCAACCGGCCAACTATACAGCAGCCTAAGAGCAAGCTCAAACAGCAGATTAGCCCACTTGTCAATAGCTCGCCAAGAGCCTAACCCGTCAATCCAAGGCCCCGTAACCCGCAGATTAGCCCACTCTGAGCCTCGCAGAACTCGCTTCAAAAGCTCAATCAAGCCAACTAAGGCCCGGTAGCTAGAGCCGTCAACCAAAGTAAATTAGCCCACTCTGAGCCCTCGCATTCGCTTTCAAAAGCCCAATTGCTCAACTACATTCTAGAGCCTAGGAGCCGGGTCACTGGGGCTGACAACAAACACCGAGCTAACTCCACTAAGAGCTCAACTGCTCAACTAAGGCCCGATAGCCCAGGAGCCGCCTACCAAGCGCATTAGCCTACTGAGCCTCGCAGCTCGCTCAAAGCTCAATTGCTCAACTAAGGTCTCAGAAATTATTGGCCTCAGCCTCAGTGCATTAGCCCACTGAGTTCAAAGAAATTCACAGCCAGCTCAACCGCCTCGTAAAAGCCATATAGTCACAGTAATCCGGGTCAAATCTCATTAGCCCACCTGAGCCCCAAAGACTCGGGCTGAAGAGCCTCAATTGCTCAGAAAGGCTACTGATAGTCAGTTTGGCTCAACAGTGAGGATATTTCACTTGAGCCCGTAGCTTCAGCTAAAGCTCAATCAAGCCAACTAAGGCCCGGTAGCGCCCAGAGTCTGGGCTTCACCACAGTGCATTAACCTGACGGAGCCCTTGAGCTCGCTTTTCAAAAGCTCAACCGCTTCAACTACTCAACTAAGTCCCTGTAGCTCAGAGCCGGGCCTCAACCAGCAGATGACCATCAGCCTCGTAAATTAATTTTCAAGGAGCCTAACTGCCAACTATGGCTCCCAGCCCCGTGAGCTCGCCAGTGCATTAGCCCACTGAGCCTCGGCACCTCAAGCAAAGCTCAATCAGCTAACTACAACTGGTAGCCCAGAGCCGCCTTCCATCTCGTATTATCCCACTGAGCCTCAAGAAATTGGGCCAAGAGCTCAAGGGCTCGTGAAAGGCTATATAGTCAGCAGAGCTGGCTTCAAATTAAGTAGATAGCCAACTGAGCTCTCAACAACTGGGCTTTGCAGAGCTTAACAAATTTCAGAAGGCCTCGCCAGAGCCCAGCCTCGCCAGAGCTTAACAACTCGGGAAGGCCTCTGCTGCCCAGGAGCCTAGCCGTCACTTGCAAAGCTTACCGCCAGGAGGCCTCACACCAAAGCCTAGCGTACTCGCTTGCAGAGCTTAACAGCCTCAGAAGGCTCCAGAACGCCCAGAGCCCAAAGATCTTAGTTCAGAGCTTAACAAATTAAGAAGGCCTGTGTCCCAGGAGCCCAACTGAGCCAAGTTGCATAACCTTAACAATTAGGGAAGGCTTTAGCACCTGTGAGCGCAGTCAAGCCAGCTTGCGTAGCTTACTGTACCAAGAAGGCCTCGCGCCAAGAGCCAAGTAGCTCGGGCCTCAAGGCTAACACCTCAGGAGCGACAACTCGGGCTTCAAAAGAGCATAAACAGCTCGGGAGGCAGAATAGCCTAAGAGCCAAGTAGCTTAGTTCATACGCACGTCGAAGAACGAATAGCCTGGGCCTCGTAAGAGTATAAATAGCTCTGGGAGACAGACAGCCCAGTAGAGCCAAGTAGCTCACCAAGGTAAAGTAGCCACAACTATGTGAAACAGAGCTACGAATTCGCTTAAAAGAGCCTTGCAGCTTAGTTTCATAGATGATTAGTCACCAAAAGAGCATAAACCGCCCAAAAATGTAGAATAGCCCAGGAGCCAAGTAGTCGGGCCGTAAGGCGCAATGTACTTAAACCAAGCAAAACTAAATCATAAGACAATAAAATAGCGATAAACTAATCAAACCCTTCCTAAGTAGCCACGTGGATATCATGCCTGGATCCAAGAAGCTTATTAGCCTACGCTTGCTTAGTCAAAGGTCAAAATCGATGGGGTTTGAAATAAATAGGTGCACAGCCCAAGACGCAAGCCTAAAATGGGATTAAAACTAGCCCGCACTAGCAATAGGCCCTGATTATCCCCAAACATGTACCTTCCAAAAACAAAGAGCCCATATCTTGTAAATCAAACCAAATTTCACTATTAAGTAAAGAGATAATTCCCAATAATCGCTTATGTAATTTCAAAATACCTTAGAATTTTATATAATAATTTTAAATATATATTCCTGGTATGAATTGAGACAAACTTGGGTTTTTCAGGAAAACGATAAATTGATAAATTGTGAAATGTAAATTGAAAGTGTGGAGCGTATGATTTAATATTATATGCTAAAATGAGAAAGTTAGTGAACCCTAAACCTAAGTGAAAAAGGCAAATGAAAAATTCAAATGAGGACTCCAAGGGTCAATTGTTATAAAGAATAAATGTCTAAGTGAATTTATGATAAAATGATGGCCAAAGTGGAATAATAGGAGACTTAAATGAAAAACGGGTTAAGAGCCAAACAAGGCCTTATGGAAAGGAAGAATTAAAGACCAAAAGGAGAAAATGAGGAATAAGAATGAGTGTGTAGGCCAAACATGGCCTTACACTTAAATGGGTTAAAGGCCAAATCGTCTATGGATTTAAGGGATAAAGACCAAAAATGGTCTTAGGGTCATTATATGAGCAATCTGCTTTTTTGAGGGAGAAAGAAGGAGAAAGGGAGAAAATCTAGGGTTTGCAAGGAGGAGTGGTTGCTGGTTTTTGTTTCCCATTTTTTTGCTCCTATGAGACCAAGCAACATACAAGAGGAGATTTGAAGAGGTATAAGAAAAATCAAACCCTAACTCCCACTTTTTGATTTGAATTTGGGTGAAAAGCCCTAACTTGGAGTAAAACGATTTTTATTGATTCTAAACCACATTTGGAGTTGTTTTGGGTGGATTCCATGGTGGATTTTTGATATGGGACGAATTGGAGAAGGTTTGTAGAAGAAAAATGTGTGAAAATGCCAAAAATTCAGCATTTCTAGGCAAAAACCCGTAGGTGGTACCGGTACCAAAGAGTGGTACCGGTACCATGATGCAGCAGCAAGTGGTACCTAAGACCACCCAACCAAGACTCCACCAACAGCAAAGAGGGACTGGTACCCCACTCACTACTTCCAAAGAGCCTCGCTTTTGCATATTTTGCACCATTAAATATCAGATCACAATCGATTGTTTAGGAACCCTAAGAAATGATTAATGGGGGTTCAAATAAGAATGAGACTAAGTGAAAAACGTACCGTACCTCGCCGCCTCGGCGAAGCGCGTTTAGTATGATTATTTGTTTAACCCTAAAAGTGAAGAATTTGTATTTGACTAGGTGCGGGTGAAGACAACAACCTAACCTAGGACTGGTATCGAAAGAGAAAAGGAATCGATAATTGGTTTGTTCTCTATTTGTTCTCTGACTCTATTCTTATTTCAAGTATTTTGGTAGTTTACCAAGTAAATATGAAATGAGTACATGAATGAGTATATAAAATGAGTACGTGAATGAGTATAGGAAATGAGTACATAGATTGAGTATATCTTTGAAAAGATAATACGAAAGTGAATATGGAATTGAAATGTGATATTTGAAAACCGAATAAAGCCGAATGATAAATCGAATTATAAACAAATCGGCCACCCTCACATCTTGAATTGAATCGATATACCGAATGAACCGCCGATCTGATGTACCAATCAGCATCCGCCACGTAAGGCACCTAAATCGTCTAACGCCCCACTCGGCTGCATGCACCAATCGGCATCCGCGATGGCGTATGACATTGAAGAAATGTCCCACTTGGCGGATGTACCCAATTCCAGATCCGTCCCTGATGGCGTATGACATTTATGATACCACATGCTCCAGGGTATACCAAACGACATCCGTCATGATGGGAGACCGAATTGTTAAATGTGTAAGCACATTACCGAATGATAATAAGGGCGGGGTTCATTAAACGGAATCCGTCAGAAATGTGATTTGAATAGTCAAAGTGAAATAACCAACATTGACGAATGTAAATGAGATTTTTATGTATATGCTTAAATTTCATAAATTGAATTGTGAAATGAATTGTTGCATTGAAAATGCATGTTGTGATATGGTAAATGATTTGTAAATTGAAAGCATGTGGAAATGAATAGATGAGTATATGTTGGATATAATAGGCATGGTTTAATGTTAAATGCATGCCGAAAGGCATTGAATATCGAATAGAACTATAGTGTGAACCACTCACATGAAAATGCTTAGCGTATAGTTTTTATCTATGCGCAGGTTTCGAGTAGACAGAAAAGAAAACGTTATCGTGAAGCGCAGAGTCATAGCAAGTCATACGATAAGACGCACCTGCCTACGCATATCATTTCCTTTTGAACATGGAATATTTTAGAACAATTAGTCGAACTCCAAAGAATGTCTTGTTTTGTATATCATTTTGAAAGCAAGATGGGAACGCCTTCAATCAGAATCAGATTTTAAGAAATGTAAATGCTAAGGCCTACCATTCAAAAATGCTTCCACGCAAATCGGAACCTAAAGAGAAATTTATAAAGAAATGTTTTGATAAGATAATTGAAAACGCCAGTAAAATCGCTCCAGTTCGGATCCACCCTTCGGCCAATTTCCTGAGATTCGGTCAGCGACACATTCAAAAAAGAACGAAACGAATAAATGTAAATAAAGAATTAAACGGCGCCCCCGGGTTTTTGCCGACTTAACCGGCCGAGCCGGCCGGGGGTCGCGCGCCCATCCTCAGAATCAAACCAAATCTCACCAATAAGGGAAGTAAGATAATTCCCTAATAACTACTTTATCCCAGAATCAAACCAAATTCACTAATATGTTAGATAATCAATAACCTGCCCAATTATCCTCCTTTACACTCTGACAACGATAAAGGTTAAAATCCTCATCCAATGTTATATAATCCTTATCACCATCAAACTGGGAAAAAACATATACTATAAATATCGCGCCACCCCCATCTACAGCGCAAGACGCAGACTTACGTACTCAATACTTCATTTCTAAGAATGGACATATTCTCTCCCGCAGTTTAAAAACCGATTCTTAGTGCATCTGAGCTGCGAACCCGCGAGCCTCTCGCCGATCCTTTTGTTTTTGTTTTTGCAGTATTTGTTCAACGCCTGTAGGTACCACGGATCGCCCAATGATACTCCAGCCCGATCCAACGATTCCAACACGTCTGTACCCCACTCGATCAAAACGATCATCAAAAAATATTAATTTATCCCTCTTTAAAATTGAGAGTTCTATTTGCACTTTTTTTTTTGTATTAAATATACATCATTTGGTGGAAAAAATAATTCCATGTGAAAAGTTTGAAAAAACTAGCTTTGATGACTTTGTGAATTTACACCATTTTTTTTTAAATCATATTTTCTCCCTTAATTATAAACAAAAGTAGAAATGGAAGTATCTCCTTTAAATTTTGATTGTATAGGTGAACCTGAGGACTAAAAACACAAAAAATAAATAAATAGATAAATATCCACTTCCTAAATCAAAATTTCTTTGCAAGGGATTCCTCTTTAATATCATTTTACTTTTTTCGATTTTCCTCTCATTTTTGTTTTACTGGTATAAATATAATACCTTCGGATCCGTGTGGAAGTGTGAACTCTCTTTTTTCTTTGTTTTTGTCCATAGGTATAAAAAATGAAGAGGCAGTTGATATTTTTATAATTTAAAAAGATCACCCATTTCAATAAAAAATAACCATTAAATTTATCAAAACGTGAAGGTAGAGTTGATTTGATCCATTGGTAGAGATGAGGAGGAATGTCATCATTTTGCAATCATTATGTATGATGTTTAGCAACTTAGCCTCAACAGAGTATTGGTTTTTGCCTTTTGGCATGTACCACATGCATGATGTCATCCTAACTCACATTTGTCCACAAATTTTTTGATGGATTAATTTATTAATTATGAGTTAAGTATAATCATATTATAATTATAATTATATAATTATATATATTAATTATGAATAATTTATAAAATGGCTTAATATTAACTTATCATGAACTCATAATATCTTTTTCCTTATTTTGGTAAGTGGATTGAAGTTCAATTGTTTTTTTGTACTTTATATATATATATAAAAGTAAATACAATGTTATAATTTTATAAGGGTTTGATAAAATATATTTTAAGAAAAAGGAAATAGTTATTTTTAATCCTAATATTTTTTTGATTTCATCCCTTATAGATTTGGAGACTAATAACAATCAGCACTTAAATCCATAAGTGATAAGTTTACCAAGCACGACCGACATGCGCTTATTTGTTTAATAAACTAATTATTTTATAATATATTTATTGGGTCTTTTGATTATTAATGAATTAATTTTTTGCTCAATAAATATTCTTAATTTTACAAATAATTTAAAAATTAGTATCATAGCCATTTTATAATACTTTTTTTTTTTTTTTACCTTTTTTGGGTTTATTCATGTTTTCCCTTATGCAACCAATTTCTTTTATCAAACTTGTTATAATTCCAAAGCGGAAGCAATGGTTTTAAAGATGAATTTATGGGCATTAAAAACTTTGGTATGAATTAAATTCTTGAACTATCTTAGTCATTATATTCTTACCATAGAATTTAATAATGGGAGGATACATAGTATTTGATATATTCATAAGTCCGTGTTCTCAGCATGAAGGTAAAAATGAATTTTTTTTTTTTTTTTGAAGAATGAAATTTTTTTTTTAGTTTCCTTATTTGTTTGACATGCATGTCAGTCGTGAGATGAAAACTACAAGATTTCGACGATAAAATAAATAAATAAATAAATAAAATTATTTTATTTTCCTTCATTCGTATATTACTTGTAGTGTAGGGCAGTACATGTTTTCTTATAAAGGGCATTAATACTTGATGATTGAGATAAAAAGTATAGAGAAGTGGGGCTCACTTGTTGTTTGGATTTCTATAAAAGAGTCAACACGTATTCCATCATGTTGAATTTTGATGGTAACATCGACCCTACTTAATTTTGGTTTTTTGTTTTTTTAGACCCTTGCATTGGAAAGTAAAATAAATTTTAAGATAATGTTATGCTCAAAATAACTTTAAGGAATGATAGTGGTTTTTCTTTTTAAAAGTTTATGGCCTTTCACGTATTTTTCTTTTTAATAAAGGCATCCTATTTTCACAATTTGTAATATTTTTAAAATATTTTGCAATATTGTGTCTTTAGCAATTTTGCTATATTTATCCAATTTTGGATTTGGCACAAAATTGCATTTTCACCTAATTTTACAATATTTTTATTGTTTCCTTTTTCACATATTGTTTTAGTAATTTGTGTTTGTGCTATTTGTGATTATTTATAACATCATATTGTGAAAAGGATTAAATGAATATTTCACACATTGGTAAAATTAATAAATATCAAATACGGCGAACTTGTTTTTCATGAAATGGAAGACGCTCTGATATTCTCAAATTAATGTCAGAATTTGTTATTTCTCTCATTCACAGATCAATTTTCATAAGATCCATACCATGATGTGAAAAAAGCTCGTCCTATCGATTACTTTATTATTTAAGAGTGACGCTTACTGTACAAGAGATTTCACTAAGTGTCATGAACCGCACAATTTTACTACCATATATGTGGAAATTTACATATTTGGTTGCTTATTAACCAAATAATTGTTCTTACTTGTGTATGGAGTCTTTTGTATTTGTAGTTACTAACATTCGCGACCATTTTTGTGAGTCATTTGGCAGTTGGAAGAATCAAATAATTTGCATTTCTTGTTTTACGTATTTTGACATTTCCCTCGTTTATTCTTCGCCAATTTTCCTCGCCTCTACTATCAATAAACTTAAATTCGACTAATTACAAAGAGTTTAAATCTTTCTGGGCGATGAATTTTGACGCTTATGAAACCGAACTCTTGCTCTTTTGAAGTTGAAGCCCAAAACCCACTCGACTTAAGGCAAGGTTCTCGTGAAATGAGAAAAACTTGGCGAGAGGATCGGTGCATTCTAACGCTTGTCATGTTTCACGATCACTTATAACCATATGTAAGACTCTATTTATTAAAACATTCCCCATACTAAGAATGCAAAAGAGTTCTTAGATGTTGTTGGTAAGAAATACACAAAGTTCTCGAAGAATGAGAAGAATGAGCTCGGGTCACTCTTCTTCACCCACTTTCTTATGACGACAAATGTGAAAGACTAAAACATCGATAAAATATTATTGCTACAACAAGATTAAGACCATTGGTATGGAGTTTGACTCTGCATTATGTTGTCGGCTGATCACTGACTTTTGTCTTCACAAATACAAGATATGTCTAGTTATAATGCTCAAAAGGAGCAATGGACCATTGCAAAGATGATTGCAATCCTAGCTAAGGAGGAGGAGGATATGAAGAATGGAAGGTCTAGGAGTATTTCTGTGGCGATGGGGTCAGCGGAGAAAATATCCTTATAATATAGATTCCAATGAGAATAAGTATGTCAAGAAGCAGAATACTGGTGGCAAGGGTAATGGCAAGAATGTGCCTTCTACTTCCAATGCCCTCAAGAATGAGGGCTTTAAGAGAAAATGTAACTATTGCCATAAGTTTAAACAAAAGAAAACAAATTGTAGGAAATTGAATGTCGTCGAGGAAAATAAAGGTGATGATAAGCAGAAGGAGTCCAATTAGTCAGGAGCAGTGCATGTTCATGGAGACGGCACAAAAGTTCTAGTTGCTTTTTTAGAAGTTGTTAGATTGCATCTTAGTACAAAAAAAATTTCTTTTTTTTAGTTACAAATGTGGGCATCTTGACATTCTGTATTAGAAAAAAATTTAATATATGTACCTATTTCGATAAACATAGATATAGTTTTTTCGAATCGAAAAGCTAATTTATAATGGTATTCTTTATTGATCGGCAATGGAACACTTTGTGGGAATCTTTACAGATTAGAGTTGTATGATTTGCCTTCTTTTTCTCTTACTGTTAATACTGTTAGTAACACCAAACATTTGAGATTAAATGAAAAGTCTTCTATTCTTTAACATAAACACTAGATCATATTTTCAAACAAAGAATGGAGAAATTAATTAAGGATGAGATTCTTCCGGACTATGATTTCTTAGTTTTTGATATTTGTGCTTAGTAAGGATGAGAAATTTATTCATTTATTCAATTAAATTTATCTACATCTTTCAACTACAAAGCTTCTCCTTTTTCTCATTTGATATTTTGGTAAATGATAAAAAATGAGTCATTCATCAAACAGCCTTTAAATAAAGTCTCTGGTAACCTAATAAATATTAATTAATTTTATTATATAATTAAAGCGCGAATAGATTTAAAATGAAAAGTTTCCAATCTTTGATGCTCACTGTTCTCATGTTCTGATTTGACTACTAATTTTAATTCAAATTATTTAAACTTAGGGCTGTTTTTTTAATATACAAGACAAATAATTCTTATATAGAAATATTAATTTATCCCTCTTTAAAATTGAGAGTTCTATTTGCACTTTTTTTTGTATTAAATATACATCCTTTGGAGGAAAAAATAATTCCATGTGAAAAGTTTGAAAAAACTAGCTTTGATGACTTTGTCTTCCTCTAAACTTCTATGCTCCATATGATTTAAAAGATTTTAAAGCGGATTCACCACTCAAAATTCGTGATTTCGGTTTATGGAATACTTAATCTTTTCATAATTCAAAAACTAAGTTTTTAAATTTTTTTAAATTTTTTGACTATAGATATAATTTAAGTATCAAAAAGATTCTTATAGTATTAATGCATTTATAATGTTAAGCGAAGTCTATATTTATAATATCCAAGTCTTAATTTTATATTGAATACAAGATATAAACAAATTCAAACAAAGATTTATATAATCTTTATACTCTATAGTGAAACATTTTAACAAGGAGATGAATTAAATATTAGAAATTTTTGCTTTGCTAGCTCAAGTAGTAAGGTGCTCATTGTTTCAAACAAGTATAGGGCATAAAGATGAGGGTCTCAAGTTCGAGTCCTAATGAAGATAATTTACTATCTTAACATTAAAGTGTAATAAAATAAATTATTAGAAATCTTTTTAATCAAATAATCTAAAAAATTTACAAATATAAGTCTGCTCTTATTTTTTCTTGAAAAATAACCTATTATAGACAAAAATACATTTGTTCTCTTAAGTATATACATGTGTCTTATAAAAAAAATTTGTTATTTTTAAATGAGGGTGTTTTTGTCAAAATATTGTCAAAAATTGATATATGGTTAGATTTCTAAAATTTATGTTTCAAAATGTTTTTAATCAAATCATCCTAACTATTAAGAACAAACTTAAACAAAGACTTATATTATTCAAAATCCTTATTTTTATCTCCTATATTTTTCTTTAAATTTATTAAAACATAAATCACTTCATTATTTGTCATTAACTTTTCTTTTCTTCCCCTAATTTCTTTCCCTTTTCCTTTGAATTTCTTTGATTAAAAAGGATTAGTCAATTTACACCTTAAATTTAGAGGTGGCATAAACCAACATCAATAGTCTTGTAGCTTAGTGGCATACGAGCCTAAGCTTTTGAGGGGGCATTATCGGTTCTCAGGTAAATTTAGGGGACATATATCCCTCGGCCTTAATTGGATCCGTCCTTGAATTTACACCAAATATATTTTTTTAAATCATATTTTCTACGTTAATTATAAACAAATGTAGAATTGGAAGTATCTCCTTTAAATTTTTATTGTCTAGGTGAACTTGAGAACTAAAAACACAAAAAAATAAAAATAAATAAATAGATAAATATCTACTTCCTAAATCAAAATTTCTTTACAAGGGAGTCCTCTTTAATATTTGTTTGCATGCAAATTGAAAATTTGGCCTGATCCATGCTCATGAATAAAAGTCCAAAAAAAGGAGCTCATATCATTTTGTACAAGCCTCATGTATCAAGTCTGAAAGTAAGATTTTGAGCTTTTTAAATTTTTCGGGTTAAACGAAGCATATCGCAGGGCAAGAAAGAATCGGCGAATTACGCGCTAACGTAATATTTCTGCGAACAAGCCTCCATGACGGAGACATGAATGAACTGAGAATCGACTCCACAATGGAGCCGCGAGGTTCTGAGTGAATAAGCTTCCTTTAGCCAAGACATACGCTATTTCAGAAAGTTGAGAGAGTTGAGAAATTCAAACTTGGACAACAAGTTTTCTACATATATAAAATGAGCAGAGAAAGATGAAGCAAAGGACAACCAATCAACTAATCAATCAATCACTAACTCAGACTCAATGTCAATCTTCATCAAATCTTAGCTTTTCAACAAGATTTCAACAAATTCAAGCTTTTCAATAATCTCAACATTTTCAGCACTTTATTTCCTGGCTTTAGCCAAGTTTTTGGAAAATTTCCAGCAGTGTTATTTCATTAATTCGTAGTAAAATCAAATATTTTATTTAGCAATTCCATCATTTTGGTTACAAGTTCTATTCAAGTTTTTATTAAGTTTTCAAGCACAATACTATTTTCACAATCAAATCCAATGTTTACTTCAACAATTTCAATATTCTAGTTGCAAGCATCATTCAAATCTATCAATTTTCAGCACCGTGTTATTTCATTAATTCTCAAGGAATTTAACACTTTTCTTCAACAATTAATTCCTGTAATATTCTCATCCATATATTTTCCACTTTGATTCTAGGGAACTGTCAAGGGAATCAGGGAGCCTACATAGCCTGATTAGAAGTTTGATCTACGAGTCATTCCAGTTTTGAAACACTTTAATTTTCTGGCATGCCCTCACGCTTTATTTTGTATGTTCCTTGTGTGATTAAAAAATTACCACAACATATTTTTGGCATGCCCGATGAAACCCATATTTGTGAAACATAACTTGGTGGGACACATTTTTGTGAAACATCATCCGGTGGATCCAGATGCCACCAAAATTGAGAAGTAAAACCATCTAGGAGTCTCAGTACTTAGTATCTGATGTTGCAGAAGCAGCACATGAAGGCTTCGTTCTAGCCATGGTGGAACAATTTGAGAAAAATACAACAAATTTTCTCCAAGAAGAATTTGCATCAAACAACCCACTCAAACAGGAAGCAAGCATAGGTACTATAAATGATGATGATACTTATATTCGTAATGTCGTTGAGTTTCAGGTAATGATCGAGAATCTACATAGACTGAATACGTTGGTTGGACAACGTTTTGATGAAAGAATGGTTGCTCAAGTAGAGGCTGACTCTAAACAACTCAAAGTTATGTCAACAAAAACTAAAGCCATGTTGGAGTTTACACAAGCTTTGATAGATAAAGCAGATGAACATACCGTAGTGCTGTTCGAGAGAATTGAAGTTACGTCAGAATGAGAAGAACAACTTGTGCATAAGAGGGCCATCTTAAAGCAATCTCAAAGATGCTTCGAACTACGAGGTCGAACTCCACTTCGATTCATCGTGCAACAAAGCACGAGCTCCAAACACAATTGTCGATTGAACACGAGGGGTAGCTCCCTATGAATTTTCAGGAAGCAGGTGGACCTCACTGCTCTCCTAAACAGGTTGAGAATCAATATCTTCCTCCACATAGGAGAGAAGAGGGAAGTTCGAGAAATTCTAATGGAGAACATCCTAATCCTGTTAGGACAACGACTCCTCAAAGGGTGTATGCTAACACCAACCCGGTTACACAACCTAGAGTTTATACTAAACCACTTCCTTTAGCTGGAGGCACGGGGGCACTATTTCACTACCCTTAGGGGTAGGTATTAATATAGGCCAACAAATTCCTCGACCTTTTATGCAGCCACCTCTACCAACACAAAATTTGGAGGTAATAAGGGAAACGGTACAGGAACTATATGGGTCTCAGCCTTTAGACAAAGAAGCCGCCCTAAAAATTCGATGTGGGGCCATATCCAAAGGTAATTGGGATAGAGAGAGTGAATCCTTACCCAAGGGAGCATGTAATTCCTAAATCTCTTTATTCTTCGGAGCATGTGGGTGAAGGGGCTTCAGGTGGCAACACTTGCCAATAGCAATGAAAGTAAAAATCCTAACAAAAACCCATCCAAGGACCCCTTATAGCATCAAATCTGGTTCTATAACAACGAGAAGGGTATAGGATTACCTAGTGTCAGTTCCAAAACCGAGCTAGTGGTCGAGGCAACTTTAGACCGAAGCGAACCAAGTCCTTGGCTCGCCTCTAATGGTATCCACACGAAGAGTGGAGCCGACAACCTCAAAGGCAACGATCTCGGAAAGGGTCCCGGTGCTAGCCAAGTCTTGATCCAAAGAGGAAGCAAAAAACCCGAGTCTCTCAAATTCTAGAACACCTTCTTGGAGATGAGAGAACAAAAATGGCTTTGTCTCATGAACTCTTTCAAGTCTCAAAGAGTCATCATTTTTTTTTTTTTGGTTTCCTTAACATTGCTTTTATAGGAAACCTTATCTTGTGAAATGACCAAAATGCCCCTCACTCTAAGCGATGATGGGTCACACTCATCCCCATGTGTTATGGAGAGTTCCCACACAGCCTAAAGCCGAGGTACAAGCCAAAACCTATTATCTCTCTAAGTGAGGGCTTTCGAACCGGAGATTCCACTAATCCCGTGACATTTCATTCATGAGAATTAACTCCCTCATATTTGGATCACATCCAAATCCATTTCATATCAGTCCCACACTCTTCTTAATGTATGGCCCATTAGGTTCCGGTTATGTTGGCCACTTGATTCAACTATTGAATTAAGCAAGTCAAGATTGGTATCTAGCAACACATCACAACCCTTAAATCGACTGTGAGAGTCCGTGGTTCGACCGCATACCCTTCCCATAGACAAATACCATGCAATTCGGGTCCTTCAACACCCATACCCTACTTGGTTCAGAGCATGGACAATGTGCAGCTCCCACTAGACTGGCTATGCCACACCTAGCCCAAGTGATATTTGATCTTGTCCTTAGATTCATCACTCAACCGTATAGGATTGAGGTCAAAGTACAGGATTAGCATCCAAGATATCCTTGAGCACCTCAAGTCTAAGGATACTTGCACCATTGCTATGATGAGACAATCATCTACATTTAAATAGATGATCCATATGATTGTCTCATTATAGGTCTCCAATGTACTTAGCTACTCTTACCAAGCATCCACACGCCAACTTTGATCAACTCATGATCACAGCTTATAAGATCTATTACTTGATCCAATCAAAGAGTATGACGTATGCTAGTCTATCCGAATCAACAATGTCAAGTCTTGTTAATCCTATGACTAGGGATAATTTAGACACTATCATAATTGCACATGATAGGAATCTTATTATCATGATCCCATCATGATTTCCTTCATGCTATGTTATGTATAATGGACTTCATTAATTCGATTAAATATCTATATCAATTCAACGTATGAATATCAAATTAACGAAGAAGCCTTTAATATTAAATAATAAGTTGTGCGTACAATAAGTGCTAATGGCAGTTCCCTTCAAAGCACTTCTCTAACATGTGGCCAGATTCACAATATAGTATGGGGAATTTGCCAACTATGAAAATTTTTCCTATCTCAAACTCAGGTTATTTCCTAACTCACTAACAAGAGTTTCTTTTACTTGGTATGCGACATTACTAAGGAATTCTATCATGAGTTGGCAAGAAATGGAAAGACGGTTCCGCTCACAGTTTTTCATAGCAGAACCTGAGATTTGCATAGCAGAATTATCAAGGGTCACCCAAAGGGGTGGAGAATCAATAGATTCATTTATCACTCGTTTCAAAAGAATGAGGAATAGATGCAAAATTCATCTCCCAAAAACAAAGTACATAAGATAGCACACAGGGGACTTGATATAGAGCTGAGGAAGAAGTTCCAAGGTATACAGTTCAGAGCCTTCTATGAGCTTGCTGCTAAGGTAACATAGTATGAAGAATTATTCAGGGAAGAAAATCAACGAAGAAAGACCTCTATGGGAACTTACTATCAAGAGTTCAATTTTGAAGTAACCGCGGTAGCAGATCTCCCAAGTACATGTTCTTTCATTTGTCCTCTATTGGTGAAGAAAGAACCTGACTTTTGGAAGACGTCACAGTCCCCCAATACACAAGCATAGTATACTTTTGGTGTGGCAAAGACTAAGGATTTCCTTATGAAGGAGAAATTCATCACATTTCCTTAAGATCACCAACTCCCCAACAAAGAGGAACTCAGGGGAAAAGTATACTGTAAGTATCATAACTCTTGGAATCATGGTACTAATTCTTGTTGGAATTTTAGGAATATTATCCAAGATAGGATCAACAAGGGAATACTGAAGTTCCTTGAGAAAAAAGAAGCCATGGTGGTCGGGATAGAAGATCCCTCTGACTCAGTGATCCCAAACACTATATCTATAGATTGTAATAGTTTCCGAATGGTAGATGAGAGTTAATAACAAGATAAGAGCATGGATTCCAAACATGACGATTCAACGAGGTATGGAATGGCATGCAAAGCCTATGGTGAGAGAAATGGAAATAATTGGTAATCATTCAAATCGCTGAAGAAAACAGAGTGAAAATACTTTCAGAAGAAAAGAATGCCCAGAGAGCATACTTACTTTCCAGAAGCGAGCGATAGGAACACTTCAAGGAGGAAAATAATTCCAAGGTTTGTTGTTCCTCCTCCTGTTCCACCTGAACAAAAGTGGCATGTAGTACAACATAAGAAATTTCCCCAAAAGCTCACCATAACTCAGAAAATAAGGATGTAGAGACTAAGAGCAATGGAGAAAAGGAAATTACTTGAAGAAATGCCATAGGAAAAGCCAAAAGAAACAGAGAACTTGAAAGAAGAAGTGAGAATTACTTCAAAGAAAACCAAACTTGGAAGGAAGGCTACAGAAGATGAAGAGTCTAGTTGCGAATAGGATGAAAAAATGGATTTGAAAACTATTCTAATATGTACGTTTCTTGTTTCTTTTAAATGTTCTACTATTTCTCTAACTTTACCATATTTTTTCAAGTAAAAAGAGATGGAGGAAAGCTTATTAGAGGTAGAGAAAGAACATTTTCCAATAGAGGAAAAATAAAGTCAGAGGGTGATCACCATTGACCCCTCTAAAGGAAACAGAGCTTAGAAGGTGATACTGGAAAAACCTAGTGTGGAGATGACAAGGCACATAAGGCCTCTATATGTGAATGCACATTTTAATGGTAAACCATTGTCTAAGGTATTTGTGGATAATGGATTAGCAACCAATGAGATGCCATTAAGGATGTTGAGAGCTTTAGGAAGAACCATTGGTGATTTGATTGAAACAGAGGTGTATGTGTGACACCCCCAACCCGGCACTCAGTGTCAAGCGAGGGTGTCATTTTTTTTGTTTTTCACTTATAAACTTTAAGCTTGTTTAATCATATATTGTTAAACACTTAACTCAGCATCTATATCCTCGTAGCGCCGATTACAAAATATATACAAGCTCCATATTGGGAAGTGTTCAACATTTACAATATTTACAGTGTTTACAAAATAAACAAAATTACATATAAAAAATAGACCAAAAGGTCTTCCAATGGGCACCTAGTGATGCGTGGCCTTTGACTGTTGACGTGGATTGTCTTGTTCTCTGGTTTCCTCTTCTGTACCTACACGGATGAAAACACCCGTACTAAGCCACGCCAAGTGGGAATTCATCACATACGTGGATCGACCCTTACTAAGGGTCACCACACTTCTATACAAATGCATATACTTATAACACATATAACATTTACATATACTTATCATTTCTCATATATATGTTTTTTCATAACAAGTTTCATTTCTTATCATATTTCATATACTTTTCAAATATCTCAGACTTTACTTTTGCTTCAGAATCGTATATACTATCATCGGGTGATAGCAAAGTAAGGCGCTTTTCATATCATGTCATATATTCTATACATTTCATTTGCACATATTTGTATTTTCTTTGATGCTTTCATGTCTACATAAACCTGGGCTTAATAATGGAAATAATCAGATAAAATCTCGAAGGTACTATCACCGTGACGAGACAAAGGATCTCCATCTATATAAAAATTCGAAGGTACTATCACCGGTATTTATAATGATCTCTATCTCGTATTTGACTCCAAACGGGTCGCTTATAATGATCAAAAGGATCGAGGTCATCGACCAAACGGTCTCAATTATCTCGTGAACTGTATGCCGCAACTATATCCCCATAGGCATGCCTATCTATCCCTCTACCAGGTTCTAAGCAGACAATCCATGTGTATTTTATGTTCAATACATATCGTATATTCCCGAATAATTATTGTCATTCGGTAATTATATGCGATATTTACAATCATTTATCCGTATATTTACATTTTTCATATCTCATTATATGCATGAATAAATATGATTACCATATATGCTGATGAGCTATTTACTATCATTCAAGTTTCTCATCAAGCCTATATATATACTTAATGATTCTAGACTCAAAGCGGATTTCCATGTAGTCCAAAAACACTCGAAATAGTTCTCAGTAATCCTATCCAAGCATTCAAAACAACTCAAATTTCAACCCGAACTATCTCGAAAAACAAATAAATTCAAATGGATATCCGAAAATAGTCCCGAAAATTCCTAAAAATTCATAAACTCAATCTAAAAATTTTGGGACTGGATTTTACGGCATTTCACGACCTCAGTAAATCTCAAGCCATTAAATGACCTTTAGGATAGAAATAACCTAAGTAGGAAAATTCCATACCTCTTGGAGTTTGACGAAACGCTAAGATTTTGGTGCCCACGCGTAGCTCTTGCCGTGTAGACCAACTTTGTCTTCTGCTTGACAAAAATCTACGATCCAATTTCCATAAATCTTAGAGAGAGTTTCTCTTTCTAATATCTCTATCTCCTCACGCTCTCTTTCTCACGTTAGTTCTGTCCATTTTATTTTATCTTTTTTATTTTATTTTATTTATTCTTATTTTATTTTATTATTATTATTATTATTTGGATATATAACTCATATTACCTCATTCGGTCCATTTCTCCTCGGTACTTTTATTTCTTTTCGCCCACTTTATTTTAAATGAATCTCGCCTCAATCATTTCGACTTTCTCGAGATTTTCGTAAAAAATCTCGTCCCTAAGCTCATCGACGACTTATCAACTTAAAATCGTAAATATCTCGACTGGTCTCATAATTCGACGAAACTTTCTAAGCCTCACTAGGATTGAGACGAATTTAGTGGCACAACCCGGCTTTCACATTCGAGATCTAATTTTCTGTGCTCCTCAACCATTACTATGAATTTATTATTATTATCTTAACTAATTAAAGTTTCCATGATTTGTACTTTCACCCTCCACTTTCCTTAATTGCAAAAGTGACATCATTCTTGAAAACTTTACAATTTCCTACTTTTGGCATACAATCTTTATTCTTATGTCATTCGTGGGTCCTTAATCACAATTTACCAATTTACCCCTGACTTTTGTATTAATTGCTTTGCTTATTTTATTTTTAGTATTATTTTATTCCGAAAAATATACATTTACTTTTATTATACCAAACATGTTATAAACCTGTTTATGGTATAATTCGGAGTGTTACAAGATGACGCCTTATTAGAGAAATCACTAAGACTCGAAAGGCAATCTCGTATTGACATCATCAGGTAGTAAGACTTCCTTATCAACTTTCTTTGTGATTAATTCTACTTCTAACTACAATGCTTTGTTAGGAAGAGACTGGATTCAAACCAATTGGTGTGTGTGGTCCTCCCTTCACCAATTTTTACTATTTTGGAAAGGAGATGAAGTGGAAGTGGTATGGGCAAACAAACAACCTTTCATTGCAACTTCAAATTTTGTGGAGGCCAGTTACTATGACCAAGAGTTTGGTCCAATAAAATTCAAAGGCAAAAAGAAGAATGGAACTCCAAGAGAAATATACATGGAGTCAAAAGATACTAGTAACATTCAAGACCAAGTTGCCAAACTTCTGAAGACATCTGATATTGTACCATTTAGGCCGATAAGGGGTCTAGTCATTGAGGAGATATTTGACTAAGTATTCTCATGAAGAGAATGCAACCACTGCAATCGCGACATTCAAAATGCAAATGCAGCAAGTTACTGAAAAAGTTGTAGAAGAACAGTTCCAAGACATTTGTGAAGCTGAAGTGATTTATGAAGAAGAATCAGAAGAAAATGAGGAAGAAATTCATATTGGAGATTTGAAACAAGCTCCTCCTAAAATGGAAGCCAATAAGCCTCAAGTACATGATCCTATGGAAAAGGTCAACCTTGGCACTATGGAAGAGTCGAAGATTACTTATATCAGTTCTCTCCTATCCGCTAACTTAAAGGAACATATCATATCATTCTTGCAAGAATTCAAAGATTTCTTTGCTTAGAATTATGATGAAATGTCGGGATTTGACAAAGGCCTTATGGAACATTGGCTTCCTGTCAGGCTAGAATTACACCATTTCCAATAACCATATAGAAGAATGTCTAAGGAAGTAGAGCTAAAGGTGGAGGAAATTGATAAACTCTTGAAGGCTAAATTGATCGGGCCTACAAGGTATGTTCAACGGTTAGCAAATATTGTTCTTGTAATGAAGAAAAATGGAAAACTTTGGGTATATGTGGATTTTAGAGATTTAAATGTTGCTAATCCTAAGGATATGTATGTGATGCATATTGCAGACATGTTAGTTGATTCTACTGCTAATAATTGTTGTCCTTTATGAATGGTTTCTCTGGTTACAATAAGATTTTAATAGCAATAAAAGATATACCTAACACTACCTTTAGATGTCCTGTCTCCATAGAGACATTTGAATGGTTGGTCATGACTTTTGGTCTCAAAAATGCAGGTGCAACTTACCAAAGAGCCATGAATGCCATTTTCCATGACATGTTAGGCCACCACATGGAAGTATACATTGATGATATTGTAGTTAAATCTAAAAGAGCTAGTGAGCATGTAGATCGTCTAAGAAAAAGCTTTGAGAGGATGAAACATCATTAGTTGAAGCTTAATCCACTTAAATGTGCATTTGGAGTTCATGTTGGGAATTTTATTAGGTTCCTAGTTCACCAAAGAGAGATAGAAGTAGATTAGAACAAAGCAAAAGCTATTGCTTCAACTAATGCTCCACAAAACAAAAAAGAACTCCAAAAGTTCCTAGGTCAAGTAAATTATTTTAAGAAGATTTATCTCTAACCTAACAAGTAAAACTAAGGACTTCTCCAACTTAGTGAAGCTGAAAGATATGGAAGAGTTTACATGGGAAGAACAACATCAAGCAGCCTTTGACAAAATCAAAGAGTACCTCTCTAAACCTCCAGTTTTAATGCCTCCTATACAAGGCCACTCACTTAAATTATATTTATCAACTGCAAATGAGTCAATAGGTTGTCTTTTAGCACAAAACAATTCTAAAGGTCATGAGTAGGTTGTATATTATTTGAGTAGGCTCTTAAATCCAACATAAACAAGATATTCTCCAATTGAAAAATTATATTTGGCCTTGTACTTTATATGCACTAAACTAAGACATTACTTGATCAAGTCTCAAGTTTATGTGGTTTCTCAGACTGACCTAATGAAGTACATGCTTAACCGACCACTGATTATAGAAAGGATTGGTAAATGGTCCTTTACTTTGTTAGAATTCACCTTGGTTTATTTTCCACATAAATCAATCAAGGGGCAACCATTAGTAGATTTCCTAGTTGAGCATCCTTTCTTAGAGATTGGAACAGAGCAAAGTGTAGAGCTAGGAATCTATGGAGCAGAAAAGGAGCCTTGGATCCTCAAATTTGACGGTTCAAGCATAGAGAATTCATTTAATGTGGGAATAGTGATCATGTCACCAAGAGGAGTAAAGACTACATTGTCTTTCAATCTGGCCTTTGAATGCACCAACAATCAGGCTGAGTATGAAGCCTTGGTGATTGGTTTAGAAATCCTACTAGAGCTTGGGGCAAAAGATGTTCGAGTCATTGGAGATTCTCAATTGGTACTTCGATAATTAACAGAGGAGTACAAGTGCAATAACTTGCTATTAGCACCTTACTTTACTGCTGTTATTCAATTGTTAAACTCTTTTGACAATGTGGAAATTGAACATCTGCTTAGAGAATCAAACTGAGAGGCTGAGGAGCTTGCCCAAATAGACTCTAGTGTAAAAATGGGTGAAGAATTGACCTATAAGCTCATCATGATAGAGAAGAAGAATCACCCTTCAATTTTTTAAAGGGGGATCGACCTAGACATCGTTAACAATGACATGAATATTGCTAGAGATTGGAGAATCGAATTCAGAGAATATTTGGAGAATCCAAACAAGAGGGTTCCCCATAGAACGAAGACTCAAGCTAAGAATTTCGTTCTATTACAAGGAAAGTTACACATAAAAGGATTTGATGGGTTATTACTCAAGTGCTTATCTTTTCCAAACAACATGGAAGCTATGAAGCAAGTTCATGAAAGAGTTTGTGAAGCCCATCAATCTGAAGTAAATATCGATGGTTAATTAGAAGACACGACTATTTGTGAAGCTCAGAATTTTGTTCTATTACAAGGAGAGTTATACATAAAAGGATTCCTGTTCTTGAATTACATTCAATAGTAAAGCCATAGCCATTTGGAGGGTGGGCCATGGACCTTATTGGGAAGATTCATCCAGTATCATCAAAAGGGCATAGCTTTAAATCTGGTCCACTGGTATTTCAGCAAGGGAGGGGGGGGGTGGAGGCTTCACACAGTGAAAGCTTCGCGTAAAAGGATGTGATTCAATTCATTAAGGAGCAGATTATTCATAGATTTTGAATTCCTCAATCTATCACTACTGATCGAGGAACAATTTTTACTGAGGAAGAGATGAATTATTTTGCAACGGATTATGGAATACAACTCATTAGATCAACTCCTTTTTATGGACAAGTAGAGAGTCCTGGAGAAAATGCTAAAGGAGAATCTCAAAGATTGGCACATGGTTTTATTAGAGACATGGTGGGCATATAGGATTTCCAAAAGAAGCTCTACAAGGGTAAGTCCTTTTTCTTTGACCTATGGATAAGATGCAGTACTCCTAATGGAAGTAGTAGTGCCTTCTTTAAGAGTGTCCAGGAAAAATGGCCTTACTCCTCAAGAGTATAATGAGGTCATGATGATGGAACTCGAATCAGCAGATGACAGAAGAATATAAGCCTTCAAGTACATGTTGATTCAGAAAAATAAAGTGGGTTAGACTTATAACAAGAGAATCAAGAAGAAAAGCTTTGAAAAATGAGAGCTTATTTGGAAGATTATTTTGCCAATTGGTTCTAAAGACAAAGAATTGAGCAAATGGTCTCCCAACTGGAGTGGACCTTTCAAAGTGCATTGAGTACTACTTAGAAACGCATATTGGTTAGCAAACCTAAAAGGAGAGTTACACAAGAGGTTCATCAATGGGAAATACTTGAAGAAGTACTTTCCTACCAAGTGGGAAATTGTAAGAAATTCCCAAACGAAATAGGCCAATTCCATGGCCTTTAAAGGTGTAATGTTTGAAAAATGTTCTATGTTTTGAGTAAAAAAAAGTAGGCTTTTTAGCCGTTGTTTCTCAAGCATTCAAGTTCTCTAAAGTTGTACCTTGTTCTATTCTATGTTTCAGAGAAAAATAGGCTCTTTAGACATTGTTTCTGAAGCATTCAAGTTCTCTAACATTGTACCGTGTTCTATTCTATGTTTTGGAGAAAAGTTGGCTAAGAAAAGTAGGCTTTTTAGCCACTGTTTCTCAAGCATTCAAGTTCTCTAACATAGTACCTTGTTCTATTCTATGTTTTGGAGAAAAATAGGCTTCGTAGCCATTGTTTCTCAAGCATTCAAAGTTTCTCTATTAAGGTGCTTTGTTCTATGTTTTGGATAAACACATATCTAGTAGGCTTTTTAGCCACTGTTTTTCAAATATATAAATTTGTCCAACAACATACATGTGTTCAATATATTAGTAGGCTTTGCAGCCACTATTTTCCAAATCTCTCCAATGTTGTACCTATACCTAATATACGTAGTATATATTCTCAAAGAAAGTAGGTCCAAAGACCACTTTTAATCAAAAATAGAATTACAACATCAACCCACATCAAAATGTAGGTCTAGTGCCACCTTGATCCACTAATGCAATGCCATGGTTGTAGTGTACGTGTGTTGGTGTCAATGATTTTCCGCAATTCATTCCATACACACATCAACACACGTCAAAAGGTAGGCCTAATGCCATGTTGATCCACTAATACAATGTCATGGTTGTAGTGTAAGTGTGTTAGTGTCTATGATTTTTCAGCAATTCATTCCATACACACATCAAAAGGTCGGCCTAGTGACACCTTGATCAACTAATGCAATGTCATGGTTATAGGTTAGTGATTTTCCGCAATTCATTCCAGAAACATCAACACACATCAAAAGGTAGGCCTAATGCCACCTTGATATACTAATACAATGCCATGGTTGTATTGTGCCTATGCAATGTAGTGCTCAATGAGTCTCCAACAACATCTCAAGAAAAAAATTTCAATTTTCCTCTTTCCACCAAGCAAAAATAGTAGGTCAATGGCCACCTAGCAAAGGTAGGAAATTGAGATATTAGCCTCAGGACAATCACTTGTCATCATAGGCTATGGAGTACAAAAGCACAAGTCAAGAAAAAATGAGCACAAATGAAGATGGGATCGGGTTGGAAGCCATTGAACCAACACAAGAAGCTCGTGAGAAAACAAATCCAAGTTTGTTAGTCATGACAAGGATTTAAATCTTAGGCTGCAAAGTCATGGAATGTTCAACATGGCATAAATCTATATGGCAGAAAGCTATCTTTAAGTCATTTCCGTCGGTAAACAAATCGAAATTCTTTGGAAATGCGAAACCTACAATCTGCGAAAGAAAGGTCGATTTCAGGTGAAAGGTAACTCAACCCAAGGTTGTTGAAACTCATTCAATATACACTCAAGAAAAAATTTTAAAATAGTCAAACGACTTTAAAGAATTTTTTCGAAGATGTATTTTAGACTCTTTTTAGAGTTTGTACCTAAGAAAACTTTCGTAATAGGCTAAAAAGCCTCAATGAATTTTTTTGAAGGGTGAATTCATGATTATTTTCAAAGGACACCCTGGAAAAGGTTCAGAATAGCCAAACGACTTCCAAGAATTTATTTCGAATGTGTATTTTAGACTATTTTCAACACCTAAGAAACCTTTTGTAATAAGTCAAAAAAGTTCAATGAATTTTTTCGAAGGGCATACACATGATTATCTTCAAAACATACACCTCGAGAAATGGTCAGAATAGCCAAACGACTTCCAAGAATTTTTTTCAAAGGTGTATTCTCGACTCTGTTAAAGTCTACACCTCAGGAAACTTTTGTAATAAACCAAAAAGATTCAATGAATTTTTTTGAAGGGTGTACTCATGATTATTTTCAAAGTAAACACCCTGAAAAAGGTTCAGAATAGCCAAACGACTTTCAAGATTTTTTTTTGAAGGTGTATTCTCGACTTCGTTAAAGTCTGCATCTTATGAAACTTTTGTAATAAGCCAAAAAGTTTCAATGAATTTTTTCGAAGGGTGTACGCATGATTATCTTCAAAACATACACCCGGGAAGTGTTCAGAATAGCCAAACAGATTCTAAGAATTTTTTCGAAGGTGTATTCTCAACTTGGTTAGAGTTTGCACCTAATAACACTTTCATAAGGAGCCGAAAAGTTTCAAGGAATTTTTTTTCTCAAGGTGTACTCATGATTATGTTCGATTTCTACGCTCCGGGAAACGTTTGAAACAAGAAGAAAGCCTCAAAGAATTTTTCAAGTATGCATTCAAGATGATTATTCAAAAAATCTGCTTTTAAGAAGAGTTTCTAACAACATCAAGGAAAAGTTTCAATTTTGGGCATCAAAGAAAGCAAAGAAAGCCTAAAAATTACATCTAAAATATGTTTCTTCAAGAAAAACCCCCAATCAAAATCTATATTGCAAGAGAAGCATAAATGTTTTGATCTTTTCATCAATGGAGGTACATACCATAATGAGATTCGATGAACTTCGAATTTCCAATAGCGTAGCAGAGAACCTCCGGTATCGACTATAGGGCGGGCTCGTCGTCGAATCGGCGGTAGAGGAAATGGGAGAGCTTTATCGGCATCAGCGATGAAGTCGTCGGTGGGATGAGTAGAGTGCGAAGGCGGCGAGGAACAACAACCATCGGCGGTGACAAACCCGACAATGGTTTCCGATGGCGGCGAAGATCGCCGATGGCGTAAACAACAAACGACGGGGTCAACGACGAGATGATTGGCAAGTGAAGAAGGCCACAATCAGCGATGTTGGGATTGTCGACGATGATAGGAACATCGACGGACGGCCGAAGAACCGTGCGCAGCATCTCCGGCAGAGCGACCTTGGTGGTAGCCCGGGCAACAGCGGCCGCGATTGCGTGGCGGCAGTGGAAGGATGGCCGATGGAGAAAATGAGACAAAAAAGGTAAATTAAAAGGGTTTCCTTTTTCCAAACAAGTGGGTTTGTTTTAGAAAGAGAAAATAAGTTCTTTGTGGGAAGGGAAGAAAAAAATTCTAAGTTGCTTGGAGGAGAAGTCGGATGGTTTTTCTTAGAAGAAAAAAATCCTTTGGTGTAGGAAGAACAAAAGTTTGAGGTTTAAACCTGATGATGGCGGAAACTTTTTATTAGGGAATTAATAATTGCTTCTTTATGCGATCTAAATTAGCTTGTTCTTGCCGTTGGAACTCCACATCATGGGCCGAAAGTTGGATTTTGGGTTTCATGGTTGGAAATAAGACCAAAAGAATATTTTTTGGAGTTTTAATACATACAATATGGCCCATGGGCCACAATGTATGCAGGGGGAAATTGTTTGCACCTAAATTGAAATTTTGGCCTAATCCAGTTATGGGTTAGACCTAAGCCTAAACCCATGAATAAAAGCCAAAAGAAAGGAGCCCATATCCATTTGTACAAGGCCATAGAAAAAGTCTAGGGGTATTTCTATATATATATATTTTTAATTTTTTAGAAGTCAAGCAAAGCATATCAGAGGTGGCAGAGAAATTGGCAGTTATGTGCTGATGTAGAATATTCTTAGGGAACAAATCTCCATGATGGAGCCGTGGAAAAATCCTTGAGGATCAAGAATCTGCAATGGAGTCGTGGAGAAGTTCTTAAGGAATAAGCTCCCTTAATGGAAGACGTGTCAGTTACTTCAGAATGTTGAGAGAGTGGAGAAATTCAGACTTGGGTAATATGTCTTCTACGTCTATAAAAAGGAGCAAAGAATGATGAAGCAAAGGACAACCAATCAATCAATCAACAACTTAGACTCAATGTCAATCTTCATCAAATCCTAGCTTTTCAACAACCTTTCAACAAATTCAAGCTTTTCAACAAGGTTTTAGTAAATTCAAGCTTTTCAATAAGCTTTCAGCAATCTCAGCAATTTTAGCACTTTATTTCCTAGCTGTAGCCAAGTTTCTGGCAAATTTCCAACAATGTTATTTCATTCATTCGTAGTGAAATCAAATATTTTCTCTAGCAATTCCAACATTCTGGTTGCAAGTTCTATTCAAGTTTTTATCATGTTTTCAAGCACAATATTGTTTTCACAGTTAAATCCAATGTTTACTTCAACAATTTTAGCATTCTAGTTACAAGTCTGTTTCAAATCTATCAATTTTCAACATCATGTTATTTTATTCATTTTCAAGGAAATCTAACACTTTTCTTCAGCAATTCATTCCTGTAATATTCTCATTCGTACATTTTCCACTTTGATTATGGGGAAGCATCAAGGAATGGGAGGCTATAGCAATTAGAAGTTTGATTTCTGAGTCCATTCAGTTTGGAACCACTTCAATTTCCTAGCATGTCATGATAGCTTTATTTTATATGTTCCTGTGAGATTTAAAGAAATCACTTAACATGGCATTCAAAAAATATCATTTACTTTTTCAAATGTTACATCTCATTTTTGTTTACTAATTATATCAAATTTAATACCTCTAGATCCATGTAGAAGTGTGAACTCTTGCTGTTTTGTCCTTAGGCATAAAAAATGAAGAGGCTTGATTGATATTTTATTATTTAAAAAGATCACCCATTTCAATAAAAAATAGCTATTAAATTTATCAAAAATGTGAAGGTAGAGTTGATTTGATCCATTGGTAGAGAAGAGAAGGAATGTCATCATTATGTATAATGTTTAGCAACTTGCTTCTTGCATTACACCCATGATCTTCATTTGTGCCAATGGGCCAAGGAGCCGCTGTAGTGTTGTGGAGCAGTCCCGAGTTAAACATCGTATTAAAAGCGAATGTTATCCAGATAGGAAAGTCTTAAAGACCGTCTAAGAAAACCAAGGTGTCTTCCTAAAGACTTGCTATAGGGCAGTCCGTATAGGATTCCTAGTCCCAGTTGACCATCCTACCATATATGGGAAGTTCGTTATGGATAAGCATATGAAGGTGGAAAATACACAAAAGAGATATTTATCAGTGGATGACCCAGTTTCCAAATCCCTTATTTCTTGAAAGGTTAATCCTTCATAAGGAAAAACATATTTTATCCCTAAAATTAAGAAGATTTATGAACCATGCTCTATAAATCAGAAGATCTCCCACGAAGTAGGTAGATTCCAATTGTGTGAACCCTCTACTTCTTCTTCTCCATATTGTGCGGCAATCATAGAAGGCGTGGACGACACCTGACAGGATCACCTTTTTTGGGATTCACGTTGTGTTCGCGATGCTCAAGAGTTCTTATCAAAGTTCTTACAGTGGCCGTTTGTAAGAATCGAGCGAGTCTTTGTCTGAGTTGTAAGGGCTTGAATTCAATGGCTATCTAGTAGCCCTTCATCCCCTTTCCATGTTTAATTTGCCCGAGGTAGTCACAATGTCAAGCAATCCGATAAACCAATGGCCAAAAGATCAATTCCTCCATTGGCGTCAAGAGATGGAGAAGAAACAAGAGTAGCAAGCAAGATAGATGAAGGAGTTGCAAGGTCATGTCGACGCCTACGATTAAGGCCGTCCATTTGTTGCGAATGAAAAATTTGCGATCTTGAAGATGTCACGTCGATAATGGTCATTGTGCATCTAATCATTTATAATAGAGGAAGGAGCCCATTTCCATGGCGATGTGATACGAAGTAAGAGCAGGCCAGATCGCCTGAGGCCTTATGCCCTATCTTTAGTGATGTCGTGAGTGACACATCTAATAGGGCAAGAATAGATGTAGGCAGAAGGCTGAACCAGCCAGATCAGGCCCTTGGGAATGCATCAGTATTGCTCGTAGATACGATGCCACCAGTATTGCTCGTAGATACGATGCCACCAGTATTGCTCGTAGATACGATGCCACCAGTATTGCCCATAGGCATGATGCCACCAATGCCGCTTGTACATCCTACCTTTGGTATAGGGCCAACATTCTATATGCCACCTGCAGCCTTGATTCGGAGACTTGATGGCCGTACTCTTTTTCGCCTAGGGCAGCATTCTTGACTATGAGCTTATACGCAAAGTTTGTCATACCATCATACACGTTTGCATTAACTCTCTTGACCCTGCGATCTCTCCATTATAATCGGGCGATGATACTAAATTCGAAACAATGAACATTTGTGCAAGTATTCCTAGCTAGTTTGCGAGGCATGCGTGCTTTAGTTTCCTGGCTCTGCGTAATTCAATAAATTCGTTCAATGAACTATGGGCCACATTCATATCGTAGTATCTTTGTTCGGTACGACAAAAGAGAAACATTAGCTCTTTGCAAACTATTCTAAAGCAGGAAGGGGAGTCAATTCGAGATTTCACTAGGAGGTTTGGGCAAGCCGTTTAGCAGGTAGAATAATATAGCATGGAGGCGGTCCTCCAAAACTTTAAGAGAATCTTTGGACTCTTCCCTTTTTCCAGTCGCTATCTTTAGACTTGCCGCGTATGGAAGAAGGGATTATCTGAATGGCGATAATTACTTAATGCGGGAGGACAATATCCGTCTGTGTATCATGTTCTGAGCCCCGGGATGAGGGAAATAAGCCGTTTGGGAAGAAGTCGTTCGAGTCCAATGAAGGTCAAGGCAGAGACCGAAAGTAGTCTTATGGTTAGTCATAAAAGATGAGAGAGCTCCCACAATTCACCCCCCTGAACATCTCATACGATTCTTACTTATCATTCTGCGACTTTGCAAAGTTTAAATGGCACACCCAGATCAGACGGATCTTTCCCGAAAAGCAGAGATCCTTGCGGTCGCGATTATCATGGAGATCATAAGCATGGAACCGATGGAGTGTTGGAAGCCCTAAATTTTGACTTATCAAAATTTGGACACACCTCGGGAAGTATGTCAAAGAAGGTGATATGAGAGGAATCGAATTAGCGGTAGATAGAGTTACAGCTAGAGCATCAATCTCGACAAAATCCAGACCAGCCATAAATTATATTCTAGGCGGCCTATCTGACGACCAATATAAGTTAAAGCGTCAATAGAAGAAGCTCATAAGAGCTGCCACAATTAAAGCCAGGGTTAACACTAACCACACATAAGGCAACCATGAAGAAACCAAGCCAATTGATGGCCTCATATCCTTTCCTCTTTTCAACCCGAACATGATCATTATGCCCCAAACCCCCGCATAGCAATCACAAGTCGCTGCTCAGATCAGGGTGGAAGAGAAGGATCTGCTGGCTATGGATCCCTTGGAAAAAGTGACATTGGACGAGCCGGAAAACTTCACTTATGTCAGTTCTCTTCTATCCAATGAAGAAAGTGAACAATTACAACTCGTACTATTAAATAATATAGATGTATTTGCCTTGAGCCACTTAGATATGGTTAGAATTAACCCGACGATGGCCTCTCACAAAGTTAATGTTATTCCCACGGCCAAACCAATAAGGCAGAAAGTGAGGAGTTTCCATCCTGACCGCTATCAGATTATTCAAACATAAGTAGACAACTTACTGGGAGCATGTTTCATTAGAGAAGTGGACGTGGTGGTGGTTCCAAAGAAAGGCGGTAAGTGGTGAGTATGTGTAGATTACACTGTCCTCAACAAAGCATGCCTGAAAGATAGCTTCCTCTTGCTGCATATAGATCAAATTGTTGACTTTGCGGCCGAGCACGGGATACTGTCGTTTCTGGACACTTTCTCTAAATATCATTAGATTCCCATGCACCCGCCTGACGCAGAGAAAACGACCTTCATTACAACACACGGGTTATACTGCTATAATGTGATGCATTTTGGCTTGAAGAATTCCGGGGCAACTTATCAAAGGTTGGTAACTAAGATATTCCGACCGTTGCTTGGAGAAACCATGGAGGTCTACATCAACGATATGCTTGTAAAGTCCAAAAAGCGCTTTGATCACACCAAGCATCTGCAAGAAGCCTTTGAGCTATTGCGAAAGCACAACATGAAACTCAACCCATAAGAATGTGCATTTGGAGTCAATTTGGGAAAAATTTTAGGCTTTATGGTGACCCAGAAGATGATAAAGGCCAATCCTATTCAACTTAAAGCTATAATGGATTCTCAAATTCCTACCTCCAAAAAAGGCGTACAATAACTGATTGGCTGGCTAACAGCTCTTGGGAGGTTCATATCTTGTTTCACATATCAGTTAAAACCGTTTTTTATCACTCTAAGGGGGGCAAAAAAAGCCAGTTGGAATGAGGAATGCAACCAAGCTTTCATGGCAATCAAACAATATCTTACCGAACCATCAATTCTGGCTAGCCCAGAAGCAAGCGATACACTCTATCTTTACCTCGCGATTTCGGAAGTCTCAATAAGTGTAGCTTTGTTCAAGGAAGATGAAAACAAAAAATAGAGACCAATATTCTTCGTAAGCAAATCTGTCTGAAACAAAAAGTAGGTATACCCGTCTCGAACAAGCCGCACTGTGTCACGGACTTAGTCTTCCCGCTGAGCTCTCATGCGGCACTTAGACAACTCGCCCCTTGGATGTTGCTAAGTCAGCCTCCCACTTGCCTTACTTGTTAGGCTTGGCTTCTACCCACGCCTTAGAAGCGAAGAGAACTTGAGAGAACACTTGAAAGAAAGAAACTCTCTATTGAAGAAAGGACTTTTTACAATGCTTTAAAGAAGCTCTCAACTTGGTGGTTTGCAAATGAGGCCACCTCCTCCTTATATACACATCTATGGAAGTGTGTTTGAAGGTTCTCTACAAAGCTAGATAATTCTAGAGTATTCTACCATGTACATATATTTACAAGAGGTCTCTAGAAAGAATCTAGGATAATCTCCTTCCTTCCATACTCTTCCACACAAGTGTGGATTTCTTCAGAATCTTCTATAACCTTTCCCATTCTTTTGGCAAAGGGAGGTCTCTCCAAGTCTCTAGAATCTTCTCATCTCCCTATGTAAACCCCCATAGGGTCATTTGCTTCTATATGATCAAGAGAAGGGCTTTCCATGAGTGAGGGTGTGACATTCTCCCCTACCAAAGCCGCAAACGTCCTCGTTGATCCTCCTACCCAGAACTGCTCGATCTATTTCTGGAACTGTCACAAAGTATTTGCTGGCTCCCAACTGGCTTTACTCTCTCGTAGTCCCTTCCATTTCACTAAGTATTCCGTGTAGGGATGAAAGTTACTCTTCCTCATGACTCGGTCTGCTATGATGTAGTCCACCTCTTTATCATAGGATGTCACCACTGCTGTGGGTGACCTTGTAGAAATTCCTCGGCCTGGATCCTCCTTATCTTCATGATAGGGCTTTAGATTGCTGACATGGAAGACATGATGAATCTTTTGCCTTAATTATTAACTTCTGACCTTGTAGGACACCTTACTGACCATCCTAGTATGGGAAGGGGCGCTTCATGCTTCCTCCACAGAATCCTTTGTGCACACTCCGAAAGGACTTAAAGCTGTTGTGGTACAGACAACAAGCACTAAGTCTCAACACAGGAGACTCTGCGTACCTCTCTTGTCGGCCCATGGCACTACTCTTCTGTGACCTTACTCAAGTATGGCCTTGTATGTCCTTTACTCATGCCATCGGCTAACAAATTTGTAGGCCACTGGACTCTTACTTATGTACCCCTTGGCTAAGGTATGAGGAGTCATCGATTGTTTCCCCATGATTATCTCGACAGGACTTCTGTTCTTATGGCTCTGCGTAGATTGTAGAAGAACTAGGCTACATGTTAACCTTGATCTGATGGGTTACTTCTAAGGGCCTCAAGTATGAACCGGCCAGTTCCGCGTTGGTGCTGTGCGGAGGAAGTGGGGTGAAGGCTGATGAGAGTGAGCTGCTGAAGCGCGTGGACACGAAGAGCTCCATCCAAAACTTCCTAGTGAGCGTGAGTCACGGTCAGCGTTGATGATGAACTTTGGTAGCCCCGATGCGCCCATTGCATTCTTGAGAGGCCAACAGGTGGTTTACTCTCTTCATTGCAATCCGCCAAGAATACTATGAAATGTATCGCCAACAGGTCTACACCACTATGATAGACCCCATATCCCTCGAGTGGGTGACCAATGATGAAATCCATAGTGACACTTTCTGGCCGCTACATATAGGTAGTGGCTCCAGCGTCCACAGGGTGATGTTGCTCCACTTTGTCTTGTTGGCGCATGAACAAGTCTACTATAAGTCTCACATCATCCAGTATCTATTGATTTAATATTGAATAAACTCTAGTAGTGCCCTCGTGCGTCATTGCCTTGGGTGACCAACCCATTTGGAGTCGTGACTTATCCTTGAATGAGATTCTTAATGTTTCCTTAGGCACGTAGAGTCCACTTCCCGCTGGCTGTAGAGTAGACGATCCTACACCAAAATCGCCTTGTCTTTCCCTCATGAGTCAATGTGATGAGACTCTTGGCCATTGGATCATGCTGCAACCCCTCCTTTATGAGATCCACCATCTCTCCTTGGGGCTGGCTAGTCATGGATGCTAGCTCAGCCTTACGGTTTAAGGCATCGACCACGTAATTAGCTATACCTGGCTTGTACTCTAGCGTGTAGTCAAACTCAGCCAAGAAGTCTTGCCACCTTGCCTGCTTAGGGCTTAGCTTCTTCTAGGCCTGGAAGTAGCTAGTAGCAACATTGTTTGTCTTCACTATGAAGTGTGACCCCAGTAGATAGTGTCTCCACGTTCACAAGCAATGGATGATCACTGTCATCTCCTTCTCTTGGACCGTGTACCTCATCTCCGTGTCATTGAGCTTGCGGCTTTCAAAGGCTATGGGGTGTCTCTCCTGCATAAGAACCCCTCCAATAGCAAAGTCAGAGGTATCAATGTGTACCTCAAATACCTTGGTGTGTGGTCGGGTGGCTGGCATGACACCGGCTCCTACATCATGACCTTCTTGAGTCTTGAGAAGGCTTCTTGGCACTTCTCGTCCATGTCCATTGCTTTTTACTGCTTCTTGAGAAGATCAAGTTAATGGGTGCTTTCTCGAAGTACCCGCCGATGGTGCAGTTCCTGATGGGTCTTAGATTTGAAGAAAAGGCCATTTAGTTTGTGGCACTTTAGTATGAGGATCCCATTCTGAATGAAACTTTGATCTTGCTCTCATCCATCATGAGCTTTTACGTCCTTGATGCGATGTCTTGCTAAAAACCCTTCTCCCCAGAAGCGAAGGAGCATTTCTCCTTCTCATTCTGCCTTAATAACTGGAACACCTCCCGTAGATGATCAACATGCTCCTTCAAGGAGTTGCTATATATAACAATATCATCTAGATATACCACCACAAACTTATCTAGGAAAGGGTGGAATATCTTATTCATCAAAGTGCAGAATGTAGCAGGTGCATTAGTAAGACCAAAGGGCATCATTAGGAACTCATAAGAGCCATACCTCGTCATGCAAGTAGTCTTTGGCTCATCCCCTTCAGCTATCCTCACTTGGTAGTATCCGTCCTAGATCCGGCTCCAGTGAAGTACCTTGCTTTACCAAGTTGATCAAATAAGTCAGCAATAAGAGGAATGGGATACTTGTTCTTAACCATCACCTTGTTGAGCGCCTGGTAGTCAATGCACATCTTCAATGACCCATCATGCTTCTTTTGGAATACGACCGGCACATCATATGGAGCCTTAGATGGTTGGACGAATCCGACATCCAACAACTCCTTCAGTTGTCTTCTCAACTCCTCCAACTTTGGGGGTGCCATCCTGTAAGGCCCCATGGCAGAGGGTTTTGCTCCCTGCTCCAACTTGATCTTGTGATCTTCCTCCCTTCTAGGTGGGAGCTTTTTGGGTAGCTCTAATGGCATTACATCTTTGAACTCATCCAACACCTTCTTGACTTCCGTGGGCATAGGATCTCCCATAAGATCAATCGTGTCTTCCTTAAGAGCCGCCAAGTAGGTCACCTCATTCAGTTTCAACCCCTTCTCCAATTGCGTAGCCGATAGCATAGGGGTCTTAGCTTTGCCCTCGGTAATTGTGGGAACCATACATGGTGCCTCCTCTTCTAAGATAGCCATCGAGGCATTAAAAGCAGTGCGAGCCGGCTTTTGTGTGGAAATCGTCAGTTACTACCTTGAAGTCATCCGTGGGGTGCCGCATTCAAAAGTCGACCTTGCACTTCCCACGGCGATCTCCATTGTCACCGTGAGCTACTCCTTATGATGAAGCAGCGGCGGATCGCGCAGGCCATGCGCCTCCTTGGATGTCTGACTTGATCCTCATTGCCTCCTCTGAGATAGAGATTTGTAATGAGGCATGGTGTCTATCATGGCCTTGGTGGACATCCCATTCACCTTGGCCTCCACGTACATGAGTCCCTTGCTTTAAGGCTGCTCCTTAGCTTACTTGACCTTGAGGGAATTCAACAACTGCATTGACCCCATGTGAGCATCATCACCCTCTTGTTCGGTCTCCCTCTCAATCATTGCATTGAGGGCCTTCCTTTTGGGACATTCACGTGCCCAATGTGGTCCATCGCATAGGAAATAATTGGTCTTTGGCTTGAAATCCCTACGATTGTCCCAACCCTTGCCCTCTTTGTTGGTAGAGTCGGCAGTCCTTCATATGATATTATAACTTTTGTATCCCTTATCCCCATTTTAGCATGTTTACCCCATGAAAGATGAGGCGATCAGACAAGTCTCTGACCGAGGAAATCCATAAGTGACTCCCGCTACATGTAGTCGGCTAAATCCTTTGGACACCACGTCTCCTCGACTCTTGCTCGGCTTTGGCTGCGGGTTGTCCGAGGAGAAAGTTTAAGAGGGTCGCCTCATTCATATCAAGATTTTCAAGCATTAAGGAAGAGAACTCCTTGACATAGTCACGGATCGACCCCGTGTGCTTGAGATGCTTGATCATCTTATGTGCCATGTATTCCACATCTTAATTAGGGTGCTTCTTGATCTCTCTTGAAGTCGCCCGTATACATGGTGCACGTCCTTTTCTATCTCCGTAGACGCCTGGCATATAGTAGAGTTGCGTGTCGGTGAGGTAGAGAGTAACAGTGTGTACCTTTGTCTCTTCATTGATTAGTGCTATCGCCTCAAAGCATCGCTCCATGTGCCACAAGTAGTTATCTAGCTCCTTGGCATCCCGCTTTCCAGTGAAAGTATATGGCTTTGGCACCTCCACCCTTGGTGCCTCATGAGTGGCCATAACTTGAGCTGACAGTGCTACCTTATACATGGCCACCTCTTTCCTTAGCTCCTCTTCATGCTTGGTCAAGACCTCCACCCTTGACTCTAAGCTAGTGAGCATGTCTACGACTCATAAACTCCTCGTGAGACACCACCGAGACCGACGAGCCATGCATCCCCTCTTGAAGGTCTTCGATCTGCACCTTGAGATCCTCAGGCCTTACCATTGCTTTGCTCCATGGAGTCCGTCCCTCGCCCGGTGTCGCCGCCAGCGACCTCCAGCGGAGTGCCCGACCGTCCAAGCTCGTGAGAGGATCACGAGACTTGTTCTTCTTTCCCCTTCCCTTGGCGGAAGGGTCAAGGTCCCTTCCTCGAACTTGCTCGGCAACTTCCTCCACATGAGAGCCCGACTTCGTATCCTTCAAGTTACTCCCACACGTTGCAACCAAGCTTTGATACCAACTGTCACAAACTTAGTCTTCCCTCTAAGCTCTCGTGTGGCACTTAGACAACTCGCCCCTTGGATGTTGCTAAGTCAGCCTCCCTCTTGCTTTGCTTGCTAGGCTCAGCTTCTACCCACGCCTTGGAAGCAAAGAGAACTTGAGAGAACACTTGAAAGAAAGAAACTCTCTATTGAACAAAGGACTCTTTACAATGCTTTAGAGAAGCTCTCAACTTAGTGGTTTGCAAATGAGGCCACCTCCTCCTTATATAAACATCTATGGAACTGTGTAGAACCTTTGAAGGTTCTCAACAAAGCTAGAAAATTCTAGAGTATTCTACCATGTACATATATTTACAAGAGGTCTCTAGAAGAATCTAGGATAATCTCCTTCCTTCCATACTCTTCCACACAAGTTTGGACTTCTCCAGAATCTTCTAGCAAAGGGAGGTCTCTCCAAGTCTCTAGAATCTTCCCACCTCCCTATATAAACCCCCATAAGGTCATTTGCTTCTATATGATCAAGAGAGGAGCTTTCCATGGTGAGGTGTGACAATGGCATACGTGTGGCAGCTAAACTGCCGTGCTGGCTTACACCTGTTGTTGTGCTAACCAATCTCCCTTTGCGAAGCACTATACACAAGCTTGGCCTATCGAGGAGGATGGTCCAGTGGGTTATTGAGCTAAGTGAATTCGGTATTCAATATAAACCTTACTTGGCATTGAAGGGGCAGTTGTTGGTAGATTTTTTAAGCATAAATTCCCCAACAGGATGTGGACTTGGATAGCATTAAGCGGTGGATTCTTAATGTGAAGCAGCTTCGACAAACGGGGCTAAGGTTGGTTTGCAGCTTACAAGAAGCTGGCTGGAAATGATAGAACTAACCATACAACTGGATTTCCCCGCATCTAATAATGAGACTGAATATGAAGCAATCCTAGCTGAAATTGACCTCGCAACGTCCATATCTTCAGAAAAAAAATCATCATACGAAGTGACTCTCAACTAGTAGTAGGGTAGGTAAATGGTGTAACACCCCGAAATATACCCTAGTCGTTTTCAACATGTTTAGGGTATTTTGGAGGCACGGTGAATTTTTAAGTAATTTAAGTAAAAACATGGAAATTTAGAAACACAAATACAAGACATAAGGACAAAATTGGCAGGTGTCAAAAAGGACATAAAAGTCATAAGTTGATAGTTAGAGCGAGAAGTGGAAATAACATAAATTGTAGTGCAATTAATAGAATGAGGGAGGATTAAAAGGTAAATAAAAGAAAGTTTAACAATAAAAAGGGAGGGAGACAAAAATATCTCATTTTTGTTTCCAAACAAGAGAGCTCATACGGGTTGGGATAAAAGAGGAGAAGAGGAAGAGGAAGAGGAAGAGGAAGAGGAAGAAGAAGAAGAGGAAGAAGGAGGAGTCAAGCAAAGGTATGGATTCTAGTATGATTTTGTATAAAAACTACTTGGGTATTGATTGCTAGGGTTTTCTTTGGATATTAGTTTTGTTCACTATCTAGGGTTTTGTTAGGAAGACATCCTAACTCTAGATTTATGGGAAGTTGGATTGGAAAACCCTAGTTGATATCAATTAGATATGGAATCCTTCCTATTTTGTAAGGTTTGGTGAACTTTGGAATGAATCCTTGGATTATTTAGCTAAGGTTTGGTTTAAGAAATTCTAAACCACCATTAAAAGTGTTTGTGGAGTTGTTGGGAGGGATTCCATGTTGGTTTTTTATGAAGGATGGAATAGAAGAGATTTATGGAAGAAAAGTGAATGAAAAATGGTGAATTCTGCCATTTCTGGGGCAGGAATCGCGACAGGAGGCCTAATACCCAACGGGGGTGGTGCGGTACCACTTATGCGGAGGAAAAATGAATGCTAGGTGCCATCCCGAGTGAAATGGAATTTACCCTCCGAACTTGGGTTTGGTCTTAGGTGCCAAACATAATTAGTCTTGGTATGCTTGGTTCCTAACCCCCGATTTGGTATTTTTGCCTAGTTAGATTATGGTCGCATCTTAGAGTATTAGAACTCTAATAGATGATCGACAAGGGTTAAGATAAGAAGAAATTAGTGAAAATATCTTGAGTACCACAGCCTCGAAGCGAATGTGGGCAAATTTCATGCCCCTATAATAAGATAGGAAGTTTCTGAATACATATAATTGTAGGAATGCCTAAGACTAGGTATTAAATGACACGACACTCTTGCTAGTACTACAACACTTCTGTTACGTGAGCAGGCACGTTCTGATCAGTGTTTCGACACTCCAGCTAGTGCTCTGACACTTATTACGTGGTAGGCACGTTGATCGGTCTTGGCACTCCTACTAAGCTACGACATACATTCACGTGGCGGTACGTTCGATGAGTGCCCGACACTCTGCTAGTGCTCACGACACTTCACATTGCATTGGGCGAGCACGTTACGTCAGGAATCTTGGCACTCTGCTGTGCCCGACACTTGATAATGTATAGTATCTTCAGGTACTTATTGTGCTGTATCTTACTCATTTATTATGGTAGTCTAGAGTATTCCCATAGTTATATCATATTAACACGAATGATGGGAAGTAAACAAATGTGTATCATTCGATACAGTAATACCTCGGGTATTTACGAATAAGAATAACTGTAACTTCTGGGAAGATACGAACAAACATAAAGTTGCTATAAGTACAAGTATGAGTCATATGGGAGATCAAATAAGCATAAGTCACATTATAAGCATAAGTAATTGTATAAGTTCCTTATATGAATGCATGAAAATTACGTGCTATCTGTATTGTTAGCAATGCTTCTTATAAATGTGTATATCATAATACGTATGTTTCAGCTAAGCGTAGATTAGCATGAGTTTTTATCAGTGTAGGTTCGGAATAGAATCTGATGATCTTAGCATTCTCTTGGGCGACACCTTAGTAGGGGTTCTTCACTGTAGGTTCTGCGCTCTGATCGGTAAATGTAAATGCATAGTTTTTGTATATGTAAATGGGACTCAGGACTATATGTATGTGACACTGTAAACACCACTACGGTGGTAGTTTATTTTGTAATTTTTGTATACGATATGTTGATTTAGTTATAAGACTTGGACACACCAACATACAATAAAGCAGGTAAAGAGTCCTAGTCTAGTCTCTCGCACCTCCAGGCGTGACAAACGGAGAATATGAAACACGAGACCAGCGCATGATCAAGTATGTATGTCCGGTTAAGCTATGACTAGAGTGTAACGACCCTAAGCCCGATCCGACTTGGTTGGCGGATTCGAATTGAAACCCGGGGACGCTCGTTTAATTCTTTTTTATTTACCTTTTTATTAAATTTTCTTTTTCAAAAATGTCGCGACCGAATCCGGCCCGACTGAATAAGGATCGGCAGAAACTTAGGTTTACTCGACCATTTTCATTAATCATATCAAAACATTTTATTTATGTCATTTCCTTTTTGAGTTTTCAATTAAGCGGAAGCATTTTCAAATGGTAGGCCCCTAAACATTTACTCTTATACAATTCGTTTACAAAATGGCTTATCTTGCCTTTACAAAATGATATCCAAAACAATAGTTTAGAGTTTAATTCTTTTGTTTGCAAAATATCACATGTTCAAAAAGAAATGATATGCATATGTGGGGTATGTCTTATACGCCGCAACTTGCTCTATGACTCTACGCTTCTTGATCTTGTCTCCTTTCCTGTTTACTCGAAACCTGTGCATAGATAAAAACTATACGCTAAGCATTTTCATGCTTAGTGATTTTATACAGTTTTATTCCAATTTTCAATTTAACATGACATGCATTTATCATTAAATCATGCATTTTATATCAAACAATACTCATGCTTATTCATTTTTGTAACACCCCGAAATATGCCCTAACAGTTTCCGGGCTTGTTTAGGGTATATTAAAAGCTAAATGGAATTTTTCGAAAATAAAACGAGATACCCGAAATTAATAATAAACCCAAGGGCAAAGTGGTCTTTTACCACTTGCGGACGTAAAAGGCATAAAACAATAAGTTTGAAATATGAAGAATTTGAGAAAGATGGAATGAGAAATTAGAAAGAGTTAAAGGACCTAAATGCAAAAATGAAAAAAGGAAGTTAAAAATGCAAGGCCAAACATGGCCTTAACTCAAAGATGGATAAGTTGAGTGGTCTCTCATTTTTTAGAGATAAAAATGTAAAGAAAGGATCCAATAGTCATGAAGTTAAGAATTTGATAGGCTAAATTAGAATATAAGATGAAAGTGTGATGCAAATGAAGAGAATGGAAGGGCTAAATAGCAAAAATGGGAAAATAAGCCAAAAATGGCTTTCCAAAGCGTGGCCTTAGGAAGAGAGGATAAGGTGAGACCAATTGGTACTTAAGGGAATCGTACATGCTTTGAAAGGGGAGTTAGGGCTCCCACGTAAGGGAAGAGAAGAGAAGGGAAGAGAAGAGAAAGAAGAGAAGAGAAGAAGAAAAAGAAAGAAGAAAGAAGTGTTTGCAAGAGATATAAGGTATGGAACTATGAATTCTTGTATGAATTTCCATACAATTGCATGGTTAGTAACACTTTGAGCCTAGGGTTTGATAAAATTCGTCAACATGGGTTTCTTGTTGGCATTTGATTTTTTTCTAAGGTTTTGATGGGATTATCCTAACTTAAGAATTATTGAGGTAAGGTGGGTGGAAACCCCCGAATGTACAAGAAAACATGGAATCTCCCTTTGAGTTGGATTCATGGTTTAATTAAAGTAAAAAGGAGTTTGAGTTAGAACAAACCACACAAAAAAATCCTTGTATTGGTTTATGTATAGGTTATGACCCATTATAGATTTGTTTAGGAGTAATTCATGAAAGTTTTGAAGAAAAGATATGTAATGAAAGATAGATGAGTGAAATTTATGAGATTGAGATGAATTTGGAGTGGTTTTTAGAAGTGTATATAGAGTATTGAGTTGATTTGGGTAGCAATCTATGGAAAAATGAAAGAAAAACCACATTTGGGCAAGTCGGTATCTCTTAGAGTCACCAATTAGTGTGTTGTTTTTATTTTATTAGGCGTTCGTATTTGGCCATAACTTGCTCATTACGTCCAGTTGGAGTGATTCAGTTCTTGGTCAAATAAACTTCAAGGATAACCAAAAATCATCGAATAGGTACCTTCAAATTCGATTCTATGTGGCCCAAAAATTCACTCAAAGTGGGAATTAAGTATTCGAAACCAATTTAAGTTATACGTTTTTTGAACATAGAGTAGTCAGGGTTGTTTAGGACATAACTCGAGTTTAAGTTAGCCCCGATTTGGGTGATTACAGTGGAGAGAAAAACCTTAGCACCTTAGCTTCAAATTAGTATATAAAAGACCAGTGTCCAAATGTAAAGTTAAGATCACGAAAATGACGAATCTGATTGGGCTGCTTCTTTAACTTCTTCTCAGTTGCTATTTTAATACATGACTTACGACTTATAACTCCATAGGTGAGACTCGTTATGGGTATTCTTGGACTCTATGGAAAGCTCATTAGTACGAGAATCTACTGTATCTATTAATCTTTGATTTTCCCACATCTTATGCGAAAATTGAATTGTTGTACCAAGTGTACTAATCGCTTGGTTAAAGTTAGTGGAATACATGGTAAGAAATGATGTAGATATGAACAAAGAAATGTAATATGTATAGATGTGTTCATGAAACATGAATGTGTGATATGGAAAGTAATATTTGAAACATGAACATGAACATGAAAGGCAATTTGGCATGAACACATAATGTAGTTAAGTTATATATGATTATTATCACATATAACCAGAACAAGATAACAAATGATAGGAAATATGTGAATGAACAAGTGATAGCCAATTAAGAAGGCTATGAATAGATAAAGACCTGGTAGATCTACATAAATTATATGAAGACAGAATGTGATTATGATCGGTTATGAATGCTATTTGTGAAATATATATAAGTATATATATATATATTGATTTGAATTATTGTTATTCGAAATGCTTGTCATACATAAATGATATGAAGACAGAATGTGATTATGATCAGTTATGAGTTTTATTTGTGAAATATACATATGTATATGCATGTATCGATTTGAATTATTGTTATTCGAAATGTTTGTCACACATATGCATGTGTGCGTGTTTAGACTATAAGTGAGAAATTATAAAGAAGTAAAGTGATTTGAAATATATAATTAGACCGTGGCCAGGCATGATGGGATTTACTGTTGAATTCGTCATGAAGGTAATCGTGTCTTGAATGTGAAATCAAATTTTTATTGAACCAACCAACATGGCCCGGATTCCTGGCCCGAATTCGTCATGAAGGTAGCAATTCTTGAATGTGAGATCACATTGCTCTTGAATGACAAACAAGGCGGGATTCACAGCCAGAATGCATCGTGAATGTCGCTTATGTACGTATGTGAGATGGTATAATTGATACAAAATCAATTAACTCTTGAATGACAAACGGGATGGATTCGCGGCGAATGCATCGTGAATGTCGACTTCTATAACCACCATATGTGAGATGGTATAATTGAATGCAAAATCACATTCTTCTTGAATGACAACGGGGCGAGATTCACAGTGAATACGCCGTGAATAATCAACTTCTATAGCCATATATGAGATGGTATAATTGAATGCAAAATCACATTGCTACTGAATGACAAACAGAACAGGATTCACCAACTGAATCTGTCGTGAATGTCGACTTCTATAGCCATATGTGAGATGGTATAATTGAATGCAAAATCACATTGCTACTGAATGACAAACAGGACAGGATTCACCAACTGAATCTGTCGTGAATGTCGACTTCTATAGCCATATGTGAGATGGTGATATTAAATGTGAAACCACATTGCTACTGAATGACGAACGGGACGAGTTCACCGCTGAATGCATGCGTGAATCATCGAACTTCTATAGCTATATGTGAGAAATCCTTGGCTTAGAAAAGTGAAAAATGACATTAAAAATTGTATTTGTTTAAGTATCTTTTACATTACACAAACATTTTATAAAGGCATTATTTTGTAAATGCATTAAATGTGAATGTTATGGGTCTTTTGAATTTGTAAATGTTTTTGGGATTGCCAAAATGAAGTGCTTCCGCGTAATTAAAAAGTCTAAAATGGAGTAATACAAACAAAATGTTTTGAGAAGATATATGGTTTTAGCACCCCGGCTTAGGTGAATCATCAATGGTCGGACTAGGGAATCGGCGTGACAATTTTCGCATGCTTTCACTTTACAAATCATTGATCATATCAAATATGCGTTTTCACATCTGGCAAATCATTCGACAATTGATTCATGAGATTTAAACATACACTCTAAATAAGTGTTTTTGATTTACAAATCATTACACTCATCAAGTTTGTTATTTCACTTTGTCTATACAATTCACATTCATGGCGGATTCCGTTCGGTGAATCCCGTCCTTTTTATCGATCGATAATGAGAACACACATTTGCTAATTGGTCTCCCATCATGCCGGATGCCGATTGGTGCACCCCGACATGTGGTATTTAAAAGCTATACGTCATCAAGATGGATGCCGATTGGTGCATCCTGTCAAGTGGGACATTGGACAATTTCAGGTTGCCTTCATGAAGGATTCAGTTGGTAAATCCCGCCATGTGGGTCATTCGATATATCGATTCAATTCAAGATGTCAAGAATTGACCAATTCGTTTACAATTTGATTAATCACTCACACATTTCAATTATCACATTTTTCAAATCCATATGCACTTTTCCCTTCGATCTCGGTCCTAGGTTAGGTGATCCTCACCCGTCCCTAGTTAATAACAATCATGCCACTCTTAGTGGATAAACAATTATTATACATTTTTATTGAATGTCGATTAATTTTCGTTAACGGTCTTGGGTTAAAACATTAAATTTGCCTAAAGATGAACACGCTGAGGAAAAAGTGCTCAAAACCTCTGATAACGGGGTTAAAAACACTTTTGAGCACTAGTCACACCCAATGAGAGGCATTGCTAGTCCCTTAACGGTGAAAGAAAGAAAGAAAGAGCATGAAAAACAATATCAAAATTATGTTTACAAAATGATATTTCAAAGAGTGTGAATGGTAATGCCCGATCCTCAGTAAGAATCACGAAAGCCACCAATAACCATCTCGAGAGAGTGATACCATGCAAATCAAACATCGAAAGAGTTTCCTTATCGGAAGAAGTCAACACGAACTTCCACCAAAATCTAAGTGTTTTATATGATCGATTTTCATGATAAAAATTGTCATTTGCACTCCTAACGACTCTTTGCCCTGACGAGTACGCTAGCAGGCTAAATAGGTTAGGATCCTACTCTTATTTCAGAATTCTTTTTGTGTTGTAGGGGTGTAATGCTGAGGAATCAACCTCACCAAAGTCCATGTAACGGGGATCTACCAATGACTCCTAACCAATTAAGGCTTAGGGCACCAAGTCATAAGAATCTTTCGACCACTAGCTCTTTAGGTTTCACCCAGGGCTTGAATGATTTTGGGGCTCGCACAACTTGCTAAACCTCACCCATCCACCCATGTAGCGAGCACAAAGTCGGTGACTCCCAACCGGTTGGTTTAGGGCACCGGGCTTTAAAGACTTTCACCATATACCCCTTGGACCGTGCTCGGGTTTTAAGGCAAAGGGTTTCAATTTTCTTCTTTTTCTTTTTCTTTTTCTCTTCTTTTTATTTTGGAAGACACATTGGCCTTCTTTACATGGGGGTCCTTAACCTATTACAGGTAGTCAACGAAGCTAGGTCAAGCTTTTGCAAGGCTTAGGAGGCTAGAGCGGAGTTTTTGGGTTATTGATGGGAAACCTATTGCATTGTGTGGTTGGTAAGGTGGAAGGAAAGAGGTGACAACAATTAGATTTCAACTAATCATCCACTTAATCAAGCATGGAACTAATCTAACATCAATAGAATTGGATAGTGTTTCAATTTTTCAAACTGTAGGCTAGGAAAAACACAAAAAAAAAAAAAAAGGGTGTGATTTTGAAGCCGTAAATATAAGTTGTATTGTATGTATAAAAAGAAATGTGACTAAATTTTTAGCTTTACAAATAAAAACTAATAGCTTCACCAAAAAGGATAAATAACAAGCCACTGGACATCACAAAATGGGCTTGTTCAAAATAGGCGTCTAAAAACATATGTAAAAGCCACTTCCTTCTTCTTCTCCCACTGTAAATGTCGCATTATGCTGCGATGGGACTCGGATTGAAAGTTAGAGAGAGTGTCCCTCCCTTGATGAGATGTACCCGTCGTTGTATAGGAGACTTCGCAAGCTTTCCACCGATACCTTATTCACTCCATTTGGGCTTCAAATGAACAAATTGGAAGAAGAAAATAGAGGAAAAAAGTGACAAGTTGGAGAATTTTGAAAATTACACCTTTATAATAATTTCAAAAGTGTTCTTTCTGATTATATTTATATTCTACACTCTCTAAGCTTTCCAATGATATGAAAAATACCCAAAACGGAGTTCGGATGAAAAAGTTATGGCAAAAACAAAATTGGACTGTGAAAGTGGAGGGGGTTGCGAAAATTCACAACTATGCGATTTTTTTTTTTTAATAAAAATTATTTTCAAAGATAAATTTTTTTTAAAAAAAAAATAGTTTCAAAAGATAAATATATATATATATATATATATATATATATATATATATATATATATATCTCTTTTTAAATGCGAAGAAATTTCTGAATTTTGCTGCTCTCTTTACGAAACTAAGCAAAAATACATAAAAATAACACAAAAAAATTATAAAAAAATGCAGAAAAATGAAAAATGAGCCAGAAACAAAGATTAACTAAAAATTAAAGAAAACCTAAAGAGAAAAATTAAATAAATCGAAATAAACTAAACTAAAATAAAATAAAATAAGAAAAATGAAAACAAAAAGTGGGGAAGGCGGAACGCCCACCACCCTCTGTGGTCTCTCAGAAGCCTTTAGAGAATTTGTTGGGCTAGTGGAGCTAATGGAGTGCTGAGATCCGGGTGCTCATTTTTTGAGGCATTTTAAGAACCTCCAGCTATGCCATGCGGTGTGACGGTACTTGATGTCTTCGATGTAGAGTGGCAAGCGTTTGAACAAAGACCTTTAACTTCTTGAGGTTTCTGAGCGACGGTGTAGATGGGATGGCCTTTGTTGTTTCAGGTGTTGAATGTGCTGTAGGTGAAGGTGGATGTGCAGGTCGGGACAAGAGCGTGCTTATTGGTGGGCAATGGGCTTTTAGGGCTCTTCCACCTTCCTTTCCACTACCTTAACTTCCTTAATCAAGGGGAGGTTCTTCTTCCTCTCAGCATTGCCCATAGATAACACATAATCGTGGGGCATCTTGCAGTTCCTCGAGAGCTTCAGCTGATTCCTCTTTCAATTCCTCCTGAAGCTGCAGTTGAGCCTGTTCACCCAAAATAGTGTCAATCAGGCACTCTTCCTCCAGATTTTCTTCCTCTTGATGAGCATGTTCTTGGCCCATGACCTTGAAGTGAACCTTGCCCAGTTTGTCAATTTACTGTTGATTTCGCACGGAACCCATCTAATTCAGCGTTAGGGGCTCTCCTTTGTGTCGATTTTTAAATTGGCACGGGCGTTCCACTACCCTCTTGCTCCTCTGTAAGTATCCACGGTTTGTTGAGTTCGATATTGCTTGCTCAGAAGAAGTTAAGCGCGTGGTGGCTAAGAAGTTGAAGGATAATATGGAGAAGCAGGAGGTGCATACTGTGGCAGTCTTAGTTCCCATGAGGAATTTGGGTGGTTCCCTCAACTAGGGTTCATCAATCTTTGCCATAACGGTAGTAGTAGGCGGAGGAACCATGCTTGGAGTGCACTCACCCATGGGCTGATTTCATATAGTCCCTCATGGACTATATGCATTAGGTTTTCTCTCCATTAGATGCCCCGACAATGTTACTCTCCCTGGGTGTTTAATTTGATCAAAGTAATATTGATTCAGGTGGACTCTTGTAGAACATTGACTTTGATCAATCTGCCTTCAAAATTTCTTACCTTTGGAACATGTTCTCTACTTGTGAAACGGGGTAGGCCTGAAGACAGAAAGCAGTCCTACCTAAAGGGTTAGGGTTAGCTTAAAATAAATGATAATAGGAAACCAAGAAAGTGGCCCAGCCAGAAAAAATGTTAAGCGAGAGAAAAATAAAAGTAAATTCACGGATCTTGTGATGAAAGGATCACAAGTATTCATTCGTCATCATTTGCATAAACTAATCCCGAACAAACGGTGCCATTTGATTAAGTGCTTGATAGGTATCCCGGAATCAATAATATTTATAAACCTAAATTCCTCATACTGTCATAGCAAGGCTACTATAGTATAGTGGCTCTAGGGTCGAACACAGGGATGGGTTTTCTTCGCACAAAAGATTTGCAGTTAAGGCCAAAATGGTGAATTTGTTTTGGATTTTAAGGTTTTGGTAAAACGGGACATCTTGGAAGCGAAAGTCAAATAAATAAAATAAAATAAAAAAATAGAACTCCACGAAGTGTCGGGCTGCTGGATTTAGGTTCTAAAGAGTCTGCGAGGGTTCTCGGGTCCCTTTTCCTCGTTGGGGGAGGATGACATAAAGCCATTTCTGAGCCCAGGATCTTCATGTTGCTATACTTGAACCCTATATAAATATCTTTGAAAAAATTGGTATTTGCTTCTGATGATGGTCTCCGGGCGTGGAATATCACCTTGACTCACTTTTCAGCAACTAATAAATGATAACTAATAGATATCCTTGTATCTAACAATAAGCATACAATGAACCCAAAGCTTACCAAATCTTACGACCATTTAGGTGAGCAGAGGGATCGAACCCTAAGAATTTGGAGAAAATAAAAACATCCTTTAATCCTTATTTCAATAACCCATAGATGATAACTAATGAGTATGTGGATCTAGCAATAAGCATCAATAGACGAAAAGCTTATGGAAATCACGATCTTCAAAGCAACTAGAAAGGGATAAAGCGGCGTTTGAATGAAACCATAAATGGTAGAAAAATACCTCCCAGTTTTAAAACATGGAAAACCCTCGATTTCCATGCATCTCTTAATGATCTCTTCTTCCAGGAGAAATGAGTTACAGCCACTCATCCTACGAGTTATCATCCTCGGAGGGTGTTTGGCTGTGAAGGAAAGAAAATGAAAGGAAAGAAAATGAAAAGCGAAAGGTTCAGCCGAAGAAAAATTTTATTAATTAAGAAGCTGATTCTACAGTGCTTGTGTGGGGCTTTTATAGCCAAAAGCCCCTTTTCTGAAGTACCGAAATATAAACCCCGAAACAACATTACAAGGAGAAGAAATGGGAGAGAAAACCAAAAAGTGAACAAAAAATGAAAAAGTCAAACGGGTAGCGGAGCAGTCCATGAGAATTTTGAAAAGTGAGCGGTCTGTGAGGAGCGGTTTGCGGCCTTTGGGAGCTGCGACTAGCGAAAGAATCGCGACATGCAGAATTTAAATGGAGTTGCAAGGGCCGCAGCTTTGTGAAGTCTGCATTCGCAACCATAAAATTCCTCTGTTGACCAATTTCTTGCATTTTCTAATCTTCTTTCCTTCTGGTTTCTAATCACAATCTTTGAGTTTGACTCAGATTCTTGTGCTTGGATCGACTCAACAATTTAACAATAACTTTGCAAAAACTATAAATTAGCCATAAAATGCGATTAATTAGAATAAGCGGGACCTTAATTGTGCCAATTGGATTAATACGATTGGTATAGGTACTCAAAACGCAATAACATGGTTAAAAATAACACTTTTGGCATATAATCAATGGCTCTGAACATGTTTTTCATTAGTTTTATCACTATTTGAACCCCCATTAATCATTATTAGGGTCCTTAAACTATCGGGTACAAAACAAGGTGTTCGAAACAAAATCAGAAGCGCATTGTGAGAGCAGTGACCGGCGTGGTGTCTTTGCTACAGCGTGGCGAAGCACTTTTCCTCGACATTAGCAGGGCTACATGCGGGCTCAGGGACCTTGCCTGGCCATCGGCCTGTCGCGGTGAGTGACCCTTGTTCTCAGCAGAGTGCAGTGGCGAGGGCGCCACTTGACTGCGACGAAGGGGTCAGTTTTCTTAATTTTTCTCTTTCTCTATTTTGCAATTTTTCACCAAAAATTCGAAACTCAAATATATCATAGGAATCACTCGATGATGTCAAGCCACCCTCAAACAACCATGACAACCATGGATGGATTAGGGTTTTTCTAACCAGACATCAAATAAAGAACTCTAGGGTTTAGTTATTGTAAAATCTTTTGAATCTTAGCTAAGATGCTTGATCATTTTAGAAGCAATGAATGGGAGAATCTTAAAATCCTTCTTTCTTACAAAACCCTAGCTTCTCCTTTCACTCTCTTCTCCAAACACAGTTTTGCTCCAAATGAGCATTCTAATACCACATTTGGTCTTATTCCTCCTATTAAGTGTAAGGCCATGTTTTGCTTACACACAATTTCTATTTCTCATTTTTCTTCCTTTTGGTCTTAATTTCACTTCCATTTTTCATTTAATTCACTTTAGCATTTAAGCTTAACATTTGACCCTTAGGTCCTTATTTTGCAAATTTCCAAATTTGCCCTTTTTCACTTGGGTTTATTTCCGGGTTCCATCAATTTCTCATTTTAGCATATAATACTTAATCATATGTTCTCATTTTCTTTTCACTTTTCACTATTTAACAATTTATCAGTTTACCGAAAAACTACAGAGTTGAACCGACTTATGCGAAATATATAATAAAAATTATTATAAAAAATTCTGAATTATTTTAGAGTGTTATGGAAAAGTTTTGCGGCTTAGAAGCTTGAGCATATCTCGAGGGGTTCGAATGAAAGGGCAGATACTTTGGCAGCAATGGTCCATCCCTCCCAATAAAAGAAACGGTATTCCTCCATGTCTATTACCAGTCGACATCATCAATTACTACCAACCAAGTAAATGAGATAGATGAAGCATGTTCTTCTTGGATGACTCAAATAATGCATTATTTGAGCTCGAGAGAATTTCCAGATAATAGGATTGAAGCCCACAAGATTCAGGTCCAGGCGGCTAGATTTTCCCTTATGAATGGGCAATTATATAAACAATCTCTAGACTAGCCGTATCTTAAGCGTCTCATCCCTCAATAGGGACAGTATATATTGGTAGAACTCCAAGAAGGAATATGCGGAAACCATCCAAGCGACAAAACTTTAGCTCACATGGCCCATACACAAGGTTATTATTGGCCAACCATGAGAGCAAATGTCGCCGCTTACGTTAGGAAGTGCAACCGTTGCCAACAACAAACCCCTATCTCAAGGGTTCCGGTGCTAGATCTGACCACCATCACAAGCCCCTAAAGCTTTGCTCAATAGGGAATCGATATAGTTGGACCAGCGCTGTTTGATAAAAGAATTATTATTGGTTGCCGCCATTTATTTGACAATGGATAGAAGTTGAAGCCTTCACCTCCATCAAAGATAAAGATGTTATCCAATTTATGTGGAAGAATATAGTCTACCGATTCGAAATACCTCAATCAATTATAACTGACAATGGGCCACAATTTGATAGCAGGGTATACATAAATTTTTGCCATGAGTTGAAAATAAAAAACTTGTATTTAATCCCACAGTACCCATAGAGCAATGGTCAGGCGGAAGAATCTAGCAAAACTCTCTTGACGGCTTTGAAAAAGCGTCTACATTCGGCTAAGGGAAAATAGGTAGACGAGATACCAGGAGTTCTTTGGGCTTATAGAACAACATTAGGAAGCTATTGAATTCATCACCATTAAGCCTCACTATGGGATGAGGCCATAATTTACTACAAAATTTGGGGTGCTTACTTTGAGCAGAAAATCCAGAAGGAGGCTATGTGACTATCACCAAAAGACTTAGATATGACAAAGCGACTCTGTGAAGGCTGGAGTTATGCGTATAGCATCATACCCGACAAAGAATAACAAACCTATAGCAACATGCGGGTAAAGCAGCATGTATTTGGCTGAGACTAGTCTTAGGAGGGTCTTTGAAACCATTTGACCCGACAACGAAAAGACCAATATAATTGGAGAGATACTTGTGATAATAGTAAGAGTAGGGCGATCGGATCGTATCGATAAATAAACTAAACGGGCGTCGATTACATGATGTAGAAATGCATCTAGAGGTATTATCAATAAGAAGTTTTCTTTTAAATTTTTTCTAATTCTGGAATAACTTTGATGGCTCCTTACTAAAAACCATAAAGTGGCTCCCTAGCATGCTGCACATAGAACCAGGCGGCTCCTAACTTCTTGTACATACTAAGAACTGAAGTGAGCTCCTAAAACTGTGCACAGCGTTAAAGAATCGAGAGAGTGGCTGCGAACTCGCTAGCTAAAGCCAAAGCCTAGAAATGGTGTTTTACCTCTTTGACTGTGTGCAGTCTGCCAGTTCTAATTCTCAAAAGCTTCCTGGTACAACTATCTGTGGATTAGATAGCAGTGAAATAAAGAATATCAATTGCATAAGTAAATCAAATATCAATTTTTTTCCAAAATACTCCAATGGCTTCAATGGTTCCATAAAAACATGAGTCCTAATGGCCATACGGGGCCCCTTACAGAAATTTCAAAAAAAAAAAAAAAATGAAAGAAAAGGAACTTACGATGTTCCAACAAAATCCCCAACGGGAGCACTCCTCTCGAGTTCCTTTGCTGCTTTGCTCTGATCCACCTCGATTATTATAGCCTCGGTGACTGTTGGGACCGGGGGGCACCTAGGGTTCATAAAACACTCTAGCGAAAGAGGGTTGGAAGAATCGAGCATGTCGTTTGGAATTTCTGGTTAATCACCATAGGTGTTGTGTTTGAACATACAACGTTCATAACCATAGGCAAAAATCAGCTCCAGGGCCTTCTGATAGTCCTTCTTCATGGCTGCTTTGTCCTTGCCCGCCTGAGATTGAAGAAAATACCCTTCATCTTTGGTTGCCCCAACCTCCAACATAAGTGAAGTCCATTCAACCTCTAGGGAGGTAACTTCAGCCTTAGCCTTAGGCCTAGCCTTCTCCGCAATCGCCAGGGCGTCTTGGACCCTAGTCAGCTCATCCTTTGCTTGTGCCTTCGCATCACCCTCCGTAACGACAGCCAGTCAGGCGATCTGAGCTTCTTCTTTGGCTTCATCCCTCTCTTTCTCTGCACCGGTCATCCTCTCTATGCCCTCCTTGGCCTTCTGTTTCTAATGCTTAAACTTAGCCTTGGTCTTGTATAAGGCGTCTTCTAAGGCATGGTGCTTGGAGGCAACAGACTAAGCATAACGTCGTAACTTCTTGGCATCGTCTAGCCAAAAATGAAGTTCCCTGTGCTGGCACGCCATGTTCCGGATAGCGGTGATAGCCTATAAAAGAAGAGGTGTTAGAAGAAAATCACAGTTAAGACTTACGTTCAAACGTTAGAAGTCTAGCCTTTCTAGCTCAACCGTCTCGTTAAAATCATGGTTGTGAATATACATTCCATCTTCAGCCACACACTGGTAGGATTTTTTATCTATATAGTCGGGGAAGGGAATGGAATACTCTTCAAAAAGAGCCACCACCAATATTCGAAGGTTGGTGGGGTAGAGTTCGTACATATTGGTGACAGAATTGTCCCTCTGGTTGAAGGGGTTCCTACAGTTAATAATTTACTGGGCAACGTTTGGACCAGGAACATACGTATTTGTCGAAAGGTGATCCTACTTCATCGGTTGAACAGGTGAGTTCAGCGCCTTGGCTTGTCGAGACCCTTAATTACGAGGACGATGGTGCAAGGTTGAGCGAGTCTGGCTTAGGCGATGGACGGCGGTGTCACCACACGAAGACATTGCCCACGACCTTATCACCGCTAGGAGGTCCTCCTGTTGGAGCCACATCCTCTAAGGATGCAAAAGACTCATTTGAGGCATCTTGGGCGGCGCCCTCTAGAGCCAGTAGGGCATTAAAGGCTCGTTCTGGAGAGTCCGAAATAATTACTGTCGGGCTCTTCTGAACCTCTTCATTTAAACCCGATCGCTTTAGGCATTTACTATCTGGTACTCCGTAGTTTCCCCTTGAGCACTCACGACCTTTAGCATGTCCTTGCAGCAAATCTGCGACACAGACTAAGACATGTCTTGCTCGCTCTCTGTAGACTCTCTGTGTCGGGGGAATTTAGGACTATCACCTAAATCTCTTATAGGAAGAGTTAGATTTACCGATCCCGCAAACCTTCCAACCCCATCTTGCGTGGGCTTTGCTGTCCAGTCCTTCTCTCTCCTTCTTTCTCTTCACTCTTCTTTGCGCCACAGAGGTGGGCTTTGGATCTTGTCACGACCAAAGGTGATTGTCACGGTCGGAGCAAGAGTGGTGAGAGGCTCCTTGAGCGGACTCAGCTTGAGGCTCTTGATTAAACTCCACCTGTGAAGAACAAACCGGGATCGACTTCAAAAGGTTAGAAAGAACGAAATGTTCACCCTTAATAAGCTCTTCTGGCAACGGATGGGGGATGACAGGCACTATGTAAGGAAAGGGGCTAGCTCCTAACTCTTGCAAGTTTTTCGTAGACAAATGAAGCTCGTGATTACGCTCCTCCTCAGTAATCTCATGCAACCATCTGATGCTATCCAGCCTAGCCTTCTCCACCTAGTTGACCAGTCGGCCTTGTCTATGCCTACCTACAAAAAGTTCAAAAAGAAGGGGCATATCAAAATATAGACGGCCTAAGTACAAGCTCCATCAAGCTTAAACAAACTTGGAGCATTGAGGTGATTCATCAAATGGAAGCCTAGAACCTGGCGTCCTCCTTCCCATGAGACACCCCCATTGAAGCAAACATAGCTTCATTCTTAGGGGAGTCCAGAGCCCGATTCTGAAGTACGGCCCGGAGTGTCGACGACTTATATATCATGACCCAACCACTAGCTAGTATAAATAAAACAAATCTCTACCCCTAGAAAAATGTCCAGCTAGTAAGAAGGTTTACAACTGCCTGCTCCATCGAGAATCGAAAGACATTCGGATGTATGCAGGCGAGGAGGTGCCACTGTGAAGTCATAGCTGTTTCACCAAGGCTGGACGGGGGCGAAGTCAGTGCGCTCACGGTGAAATAAACGCCGCGTATCTTGCCCTCCTATGGTTAGGCGTGAGGACCCATCTGCCACATTCAGTCTAATGTTGGGAACTTGGGCGGAACAATCTGATTCTTCTACAGGACATGCTTGACTGAGGTACTGGTGGCGTTTCTTGAAACCAGAATAGACTAGGGCATCACGGAGACCTAATGGGATGCCCCCAAACCTGGGAATATCCTAGAAACCACCTACAACATCATCACCAAAACCCTATCGGCAAATGATGATCGCACCCTCAGAAACAAACAAAAACTTTCTAACCCAAAAATACTCAACAAACAGAGCCACAAAAACAACATAGAAAAGGTGATGCAAACAAGATTTGAGTTGTAAAAACTCATCGGAAAGTCGAAAGTTTTCAAGGGATCTCCAATGATTTCCTTGAAAGAAAAGTTTGCAAAAGCACAGGAGAAAGAAAATTACAATAGCCATAGAGCTTTGTGAAATCATAAAAGAAATAGCACTCAGAGCCCAACCCCTATATATAGGAGCAAAACATCAACGGGCACATTAAATTTGTCATCAGAGCAGCATGCATCGCATACATGTTGGGAAACATGCACTTCCCATGCACTGTGTATCCAAATGCACTTCACCTTCTGGCGCGTTCAATGTACATATCAATTATCCTAATCCTTTCAACTTTCCGCACTGAAGGCTTAAAAGTATAGTATTTTCCCTCGACTTAAAAGGCATAAAGTTTTAGTCGGGGAAAAGTGGGGCATTGTGAGTACCATGATTTTAGGCCTATTATTTAATGGGCTCAAGGACCGCCTGGCCCGTGTCGTGGAACAGTCCAAGCCCGCTTATTGTATTAAAACCATACGAATGTTATCTAGATAGAAAAGTCTTAAAGGCCGTCTAAGAAAACCAAGGTGTCTTTCTAAAGACTCGCTACAAGGCAGTCCGTCTAGAATTTAAAGTCCCCTAACCGGCCATCCTAACGCATATGGGAAGTTCATTATGGATAAGTATATGAAGGCGGAAAATACACAAAAGAAATATTTATCAACGGGTGACCCAGTTTCCAAATCCCTTATTTCTCGAAAGGTTAATTCTTGATAAGAAAAAATAAATTTTATCCCTAAAATTAAGAAATGATTTGTGAACCAAACTCTATAAATCGGGAAGATCTCCCACCAGTACGTAATTAAATTATTGTGAACATCTCTTGTTGGTTATGCTCCATAAGCAATCTATGACCCAGTTGAAGTCAAAAGTATTATTAATAATGGTATTAGGATGTCAAAAGCTAGCTCATTAGATAATGAGGCCATTTAGCGATTGATAAGATGAGAGGCCATTTATTGGCGGGAGTTATAAACCACAGGAGGATTAAAGGTTAGCGATGCATGTATGCAACTAACTACGCAGCCTCCCGAGGGTTTTAAGTTTCGTGTTGTTTAAGTTGAGAATCTCAGTGAAAAAAACACCTTGACGAGCTGTAAAGGTTTGATGTTTTCGTTAACCTTCCGTTTCTTTTTGTGATCGGGTGCGCCAGCATCATATACGTCACGTAGAGAATAACACGGAAGGTATTGTGGATTCTAGAAGAAATTTTCACTACTACGAGGTTAGTAATAGATGAAAATATATCTATGTACATTGTATTTAAGCGTGCGATTTAAACCCCGATGTATGATTCTGCAATTATTGTCGAGCTGGTTGAATCGATTGTGTGATGAGATTGAATCCATAATTTATTTCTCATGTATATGTGATGTATATTAGATATATGGCACCTAGGATTCTATTATTTATGTTGTTATAATTTTTGTATTATGAATGAATGATTTGGTTTGGCCTTAATCCTGGTAGTTTTGCTTGTATATTTTTTTTTTTTTTGGGATGTAACAGGAGGCTAATCATAAGATTGGGTTCCTCATGATTTCTTTATTTATTTATTTTTCACATGAATTTTATTTTATTTTATATGTAAATTCGGATTTATTAAAAAATGTAAAAGGCGCTGCGTTGTCAGAATAGGCTTGATTTTTGTAGGGTTGGATTTCCTCGAGACAGTGCTCTACCCACACTGTAAATTTCGTGACAATCCGAGTTTTGTGTGAAAGCGTCATTTGTCGTTTTGGTGTTTCGGGTTAAATATGGGACATGTTAGGTTTTTGTGTTTTTGGGCCTTCTGGCTTGATTAACCAGCGTAGCATTCAGACTTCTGAGGTATGAAGAAAGAAGAAATACGGGCGAATATCAAGTTGGGCTTCTTAGCCACTATTGGGCTTGTATTTTCTTTTCTATGAAACCATGGATTAGGGCTATTAATTATTCTATATTTATAATTGTTTAAATTATATGAATATAACATGTGATATGTGCTTAACATATCATTTAGAATAGAGTGGTGCCATATAATTGCATCCATTTGATATATACATGTGCATAATATTTGTTTTACCTCTGATAATATTATTATGAAACCCTAATTAATTGATAATAAAAATGAATGGTGAAAGGTTAAATTATTAATTAATTTGAAACCTACACGGGCTCCCATTAAGGGTCCCGATAATAAAATGGTTATGTGATACCCAACGGATAAGCATGGTAGGATTTTATTGGGTTGATACAAAATAATTTCAAATTTTAAGAAGGTTATGCATTGGCGATAAATAATACTTAGATATTAAAGATATTACAGTGATCATGGATTTATTCATTCAATTTTAATAATATTAATAACCCTCCTAACGAGGCTCACGTGTTATTAAAGACCCAAGAATATTGAAACAATTGTTGTTTTTAAATGATTTGAATGGTGTGTGTTAGGTTATCTAGGAAGGCTAAATACAGGAGGTAGGTTTTAAGGAGTCTAGACCACCTCCTGCTTCCTAGGAGCTAACAGTAGACACTAGACATACCATGTTCAAAGTTTGAAAGTTTGTTACAAATGTCCTTGCCCAGCGGCAATGTTGTAATGAAAACTAGAGAGGTATTGTTGCAAATAAACAATATAGTAATAAATGATTTAAGGAATCTACATATTTGTATGTTTTACAATTATTGGTAGTTAAGTGTTAATATATGTTTTAAATTTGAGGAAAATGGCATCCTTTAATCCTCGCAGCTGCAATTTTAAATTAAAACCGTGGATGGAAATAATTACGACCTATGGAAAACCAATCTTTACATTGTCCTTGATTTGAGAGAATAAATTCATTCTGACAACTCCCACGAACCGGGGCCGCGCACAATGCTTAGGAGGAAACTGGAAGCAGTCTGCGGACGGCAACCGGGCAATCTGACTTGGCTCATTGTTATATTCTTACCGGCGTTAGAACATCTTTGAAAACAATTAGTAATGATGCGGAGGTGTATTAGGAAATATTCAAACTCTAGATGGGATGTTCTTCAAGTAGCGTCTTGCTGAACAAGCGACCATGGGGCACTAATGAACACTCGTATGAAATTTGGGAGGAAATGTGAGGACCATTATTAAAAATGATGGAGCACACACGCGATTACTAGCTTCAATATATGATTCTGCCATTGGTATCATGAAGATCGAAAGAATTTCTTAAGCCATACAACCTTCTGACATCGAATGCGGCCACATATTCGGCTTGATCGTGGAGTGACGCTGAGTTTGTTTTGCGGCTCCTCAATGAATGGCTCCGTTTAGAAGAGTAAACACATATCACGATGTTGATTTACTTTCAGTCGATATCCTTAATACGGTCAGTATAGCAAAGTGTTTGAAACTCCAGCGGAATACACCAACATATAATCCTCGTTCTCTTTAAATACTTGAGTATATGTTTCCACTTTTAGCATCGATGTTCTACTCAGGGATCTGATTGGTACAAAGCATACTCTTTCCATGCAGGCACGGTCACTATTTTATCGATGTAGGAGGCTTGGGATAAAGCTAACACCTTATTCTTAGGTCGCAAAGTTGATTTTATAATATAGTTAGCTTCACTCAAGTCCTTCATATCAAATTGCTTTTTCAGGTAACCCTTTACGTCTAACAACACTTTCACCTTTGTTTCCGATTAACGAATATCATCTCACGTAAAGTACCAAAAGACTACCACTATTCATGAATTTTCTTATACACATGGTTCATCAGGGACTTTTCTTAAATCCATATAATTTGATAACTTGATCCGACGATGTTCCATGACACGGATCTTGCTTAAGCCCATAAATAGACTGTCACGACTTACGAACCATGTGTTATTGACTGGGCTATGAATCCTTTCGATTCGCGCCGCAGATATCTCTTCCTAGCTCTCATTTAGAATTTGTTTTGACATCCATTGCCAAATCTATGATAAGGAAGTACAACTGCTATTAGAATGGGACGAGATTTAAGCATGGCTACTGGCGAAAAAGTTTCATCATAATCTATGCCCTCTTTTTGGGTGTAACCTTTTGCCACAATCTAGCTTTGAAGGTTTCAACCTTAGATCCTAGTCCTCTCTTTCTCTTGGCAGTCCCTTTTGGGTGGTTTTGCCACTTTGGGTGCTTCTCTGAGACAATGAGTTAGACATAGATTCCATCTCGCGGTCCATTTGCCTTTTCCCACTCTTGTCGCCTCAGCACTCTTCGGTATGTGGTAGGGTCGTCCTTCGGGGATTATCAGCTGACTTGATAAGTCTCTCTGTGGCGTACCTTGCGAGGTTTCACGTGTCAGTCTCCACGGCACTCTGAAGTTGCACATTGGTTGTGACGCGTATGCGAGAAGGATCGAAGTTTTGCGGTTGGTGGATTACGTCCTACCGTTATGTTCTTGTTTCTTGGGTTCTTGAATTTTAGTCTTGAAACATTTTCACAATGTTTGTTCACCTTGGTCATATTTTTGTACATTTCCCCTCTTTGAACATCAGCGGGGAAGCAGGGAGGTGAAAATAAGGAGTTTATGGTGGATGCGGGCGAGGTCGAAGCTCGCGAACCACTTTACTCTTAGGTTTAAAATTGTTCATATAATCCTCTTCTAAGAAAGTGGCATGAGTGCCTCACTATCACCTTCTTTTCCTTTGGATTATAGAATATTCCACCTCTCGTTCCTTAAATTGTGATAAACATACACATTCTGTTCAAGATTCGACTTTTGTTGTTTACGTACCCAGGCGTGTGTTGGGCACGAATCTAATATGGTTGAGTGAACTGCGCCCTTCCATAATTCGTAAGGTGTCTTTGAAGCAGTTTAGACGGAACTAAATTTGAGTAATGTGTCACGGTGTTTCCTAAGGCATATCCCGGAAACGATTCGAGGTAATGATGAATAGCGAGCATCGACCTCCACACCATATCCAAAAGGGTTATTTCTCCTTTTAGAGACTCCATTTGCTAGGCGTTCGGGAGATGATAATTGAGATATTATCCCTCTTGAGCGAGTAAGACTGAACTCTCAGACAGTATTCAGCCTCGGTCGGGCCAAAGGCGCTTGATATGGTTGCAAATTCTTTTACGCCTCGACCTTATACTCTTGAAATTTATCAAAAGCTTCAGACTTATGGCGCATTAGGTAAACATAGCCATATCTTGAGTAGTCATCAGTAAATGTGATAAAATACTCATACCCGCCTCGGGCTTGAACGCTCATTGGTCCACATACATGGAGTGCTGGCACCAATTCAGTACAATATAGTAACACGATTTCCTTTAGCAAGAAAGGCCTCTTTGTCATTTTACCTTAAAAACATGATTCACATCTTGGTATAGGTTCAAAGATCAAGGAATTTAAATTACACTTTTAACGAACCATGAATTCTCTTAAATTCAAATGACTTCGATCGTAAATGCCACATATAGGTTCATTGGAAACCTTCCTTTTCTTATATAAAGGAAATTGCTTTCGTCATCCCGATTATTTTCAATGAGCATTAATCTTATAGGACATAGGAGTTAAAAAATATATACCATTTATCAATAATCTGGAACAAATAAAGCGTTATTGCCTCTTTATTGGGCGAAATTAAGCTGCCTTTGTTAAACCATGTTCAACTAAACGACTAACGAAACCAAGTTCCTCTTAAAATCGGAACAAATAAACGGTCTGATAAAGCATAAAGTCTTGTATTAAAAGCGTAAGCTCCCGCTGAATCTTGCCATTACGAAGACATATTCCGTTTCCCAACTTGAGCTTCTTTGTCGCTGCGAGTGGGGTACGCTTTGTTTGAACCCACTTGCAAAGAGTAACAAACATGGTTAGTGGCTCTAAATCGATATGATCCATTTATCATTGTAATTCTCCACTAAGCGAACCTCGACAACATTTATCTTTACCCGTACACAGTTTTGGGCAATCCTTTTCCATTGACCTTTAATACGCGCGAAGCACTTGCCTTCGGCTTCTTCATTGCGATTGGTTTGATAAATTTGGACCTATTTCATACGTTTTTTGTTCTTCTTTCCGCCCTTAGGTTTCCACTTTACGTTTTGAAGAACTTCCGGCGCTGATAAGCACTTCCACGCTTCCACGAGAATGGCTACGGCACTCTGCGGCTCGTGCGTAAGTTCAAAACGGGGTAAGCGGTTTATTCATATTATAATTGCATTTTGGTGACCCAAAGCTATTGGTGAGATTCTAGGATCGTGTCGATCTTGTCCTCTTGATCAGGAACAGCCCCAATCACCTCCATGATCTTGATGTGCCCGTCATTTTTAGGCAGTAGTCCATACATTTCACTCGATCATACAGTGTTCATTAGTGCCCACATGTTTGCTTGTCTAGCGATCTTCTTTACTTTTTAGCAAACATCCCATCTAGAGTCTGAGATTATTTCTAATACATTCTCGAGGATCATTAATTTGCTTTCCGGATGTTAATGTGGCTGGCGAGAATCTCTTATTGTTTGTCGTATTTGCAGATTGCCAATCGCAAATTAGCTAGTTTCCTCTGAAGCATTGCGAGTGGGCTCTTGGGGTTCGGGTTGTTGTAAATGAATTTTATTCTCTCGAATCGGGAACTTGATGTAAAGATTGGTTTTCCATAGGTCGTAGTTATTTCCATCGATGGCTTTTGACTCAAAATTGTAGCTAGAGGATTAAGGATGCCATTTCTAAAATTTAAAAAAAACACATATATTAACACGTAATCCACCTGACAAACATACAAATATGTGTAGATCCCTTAAGCTACTTATTATTAATGTTTATTATAGCAATAATTTTAGTTTCCATTACAAATGCCACGTTGGGCGAGACATTTGTAATAAACTAAACTTTAGGTATAAACTCATCCTAGTGTCCTACTAAGTTAGGCTCCCGGGAAGGTGAGGTGGGTCTGGCTCGGCAAAACCTCTCGCCCAGACGAGTCTTCACTAGATAAACATTAACACGCTGCATTCAAAGAGTGATTTTAAAAAAACAATCGTTGTTTCAATATTCTTTTTAGGCCCCAATAATATTAATGAGCCTCGTTAGGAGGGTTATTAATATTATTAAAATTGAATGTAATAACCGTTAATTTAATTTCAAAATTATTTTAATATAAGCATTATCGGCGTTGGGTAGTACAACCTTATTAAAAATTGAAATTATTTTAGATCCAATCCAATAAAATCCGGCCATGCTTATCCGTTGGGGTATCACATAACCATTTTATTATTGGACCCTTAATGGAGCTCGCAGGTTTCGAATTAATTAAATTAATTTTTAACCTTCACCCATTCAATATTTTTATTATCAATTAATTAGGGTTTTCCATAATAATATTATCTAGATAAAACAAATAAGTAATATGCGCATGTCTATATCAAATGATGCAATTATATGGCATACCTATTCCCCAGCGGCATGTTAAGCATCTATCATGTTATATCATACAATTTAAACAATTATAAATATAGAATAATTAATAGAGCCACCAATAATGGATTTTAGAAAAGAAAATTCTGAGCCAAATAGGTAAAGAAGCCTGGCTGTCTCAGCCGTCTTGCTTAACGAGTAACTTGTAAGTCCATAGGGTGTGGGCGAGTTAGGAGATTGGCTTTTAGGGTTTTTGGGCTCAGCATAAAAACTGCATATCATATTGAACCGGCGTACAAAAGCAGTAGTAAATGTGACATAAAGCTTCAGTTAATCGCGAGGAGATTTCTGTGAGGGGAGGTGAGCTTGGCATCTAAGGAACCACCCTACAAAAAATCAGCCCATTCTGACAACGCAGCACCCCTTGTACATTTTTTTTTTTAATAAATCCGAATTTACATAAAAAAAAAAAACAAATAAAATTGCAGGAAAAATAAATAAATAAATAAATCAAGGAGAAAACCTAATTTTATGATTAGCCTCCTTGTTACATCCCCAAATAAAATATACAAGCAAAAACTACCATGGATTAAGGCCAAAACCAAATCATTCATTAAAACATCACAATTATAAATAACATAAATAATAGAATCATAGGTGTCGTATATCACAATATATCGCATATATATGAGAAATAAAATTAGCCTGGATTCAATATATCACTTGTTTGATTCCAACCGGGCTCGATACAGGTGGGGAATCATACGGCGGGGCTTGGGGAATCGCACAATTAAATACAGTATGATATATATCTTCGTCACCCGAATTTACTAATGCGTAGTGGTCACGAGAATCTCTTACAGAATCATGAGCGCTTAGATTATTCTACTGCGTGGCGTATCTGTGTGTGGGTGCTTTGATCGCGAAGTAGAGGTTAATCGAAAAATAACACGAGCCTTCTGGGTTCTGTTCCTGCTCTCAAAGTATTTTTTTCTATTGGGATTCTCGATGCAAATAATCTGTAAAAGACTTAAAACCCAATAGAGCTAATAGCGATTGTATTTTATATAACAATAACCTAATCATACAGGGTTTATAGCAGCAGCGATAAATGGAACCTTAGCATATCTTAATAATCGAGTTAAATGAGCTCACGTAAATACAATGAAAATTTGACTTAAGGATCTGGCGCGTTATTAATTAAAGAACTTGTGACGGTATGGGTGCTTACAGAGGCATAAATCCAACAATTCTTGCCTACATCTTATGCGGCTTAATAATCGAAAGGCGTGGCCGTCTGGCAACCCCACCAAATCATCTTTTTTTACAAATTCATGTTACATTGTCAACGCCTAAAGGTTCCAACCATCAAGGTTCTTATAATTACATGGCAATAGAGTCATGGTTTTTGCCTTTTGGCATGTACCACATGCATGATGTCATCCTAACTCACATTTATCCACCAGTTTCCAACCGGTCTTTGTCGTTGCTCATTAGGACTATTCAAAACGGTCTTTGAATCGGTCTTTCGAAACGGTCTTTGTCGTTACCCTTTCATGCCCATTTAGGAGTCTCACACAATGACTTTTGTAAATTAAATTTCAGATGACTTTTTTGTTTTGGTGACCTGCTCTGCACGCTACGCCAAACCCATTAAGACTCATTTTCATTTTCACATTCATAATCTCATTTCTATGTACTACGTATTTAAGAGTTTTTTTTTTAGAAGAAATTAATTAAAACAGAAAATCATTTTTTATTTTAGAAAATAAGTTATAAATTTAACAAAATTAAATTTTATCTTATTTTACTGTTTTTAGGTATTTTCTAGGGATTATGAAAAAAAACGATTGACTATTCTTTTAAAAAGATTTTTTTTAGAAAACGTAATCAAATAAATCTTAAAATAGTTTTAGTAAGTACGTCAAAAAAAAATATAGTTTTAGTGAGATAAATTATTTTCTCCATTATTTTTTCCTACATCCAAACTCCAAACAACAAGAAATTAAAAGAAAAAACTTGGGATGAACTTTATAGTAATATGAAGGCAGATAGTGTTTTTTTTTTTTTTGACAAATGAAGGAAGATAGTTTTGTAATGAGAAACCAAACATATAAATCGTGGAGTTATTTATTTAGTCGAAAAAAACAAGTTCTGTTATAATATCGAAAAAAACCAAACTTTATAGTAAAATTTTATAGTTCCACCACAAAGCAGACCATCCGCCAAACTCATGAACTTTAAAAAGCCCGTTTCCTAAGATTGTGGGCTCATATTTGGGCTTGGGTTGGGGTCATAGTTGGCCCAACCAGACAGGCTCAACTCAACCCACACTTGGGTATCGCCAAGGATCGAATTCGTAGAATCATTTGGGCCCAATTTTGTAGAAACCCTTGGGCTGAATTGGACATCACAGGGGAAATTGAATGTACCCCCTTTAAGTTACACCAAATATGGGCTCAATTTAGTGGGATAGATCGTAATTGTATCAGCCCCAGAATTCCAAAGGCGAGCGATAGGGTTAGCGGCGGGCGGGTTTAAGGCCAGGACGGTCATCCAGGAGCCGAGCGTCGTTTGTTTTTTCAATTTTCCTAAGCGCTTACATTTAAAAAATTGGCGGGAAGGACGAGTTGACAGGGATGGGAAAATTACCAAACCCACCTTGTTTATATTTGATTTTTTGTATTTGTTTTTTTTATTATATTAAAATTAATATATTTCATAAAAAATAAAAAATATTATGAAATTTTATACATTATTTATTAAAAAAATATTATAGTGAAGTATTATTATAAATTTATTAAAGTATAAAATAAAATACTAATAAAATATTTTTAAATATAATCGAGACGGAGGAGGAGCGGGAGCCGAAATCTGACTCGTCCGAGTTTGAAAAAATATCTTGGCAGTTAAAAGCAGATTATAGTTAAAAGCGAAGCGAGTTCCGTGGGAGACGGGCGAGACGGGGCAGAAATAACAGCCTACGTTACTTAGCATCCTGATGAATGATAAGTCCAACAAATATTAGAGTTTGATGAGATGGAGAGATGAAGTTGCACCACAACCTTATCAGGATGGATTTGAATGGTAAGAAAAACATTATTAAATGTGCGCTCTTATTCAACTTGACCCTTAAAATTTTAGTTTAGGATTAGTATACCTTTAATCCTAATTGATGTTGTATTGTTGAGAATAAATCAAATTATAAAGCTAGGCGGATTGATATTCAAACAAGATCTTGAGAAAAAAAAAGATCTAAGACCTTTTACTATACTAATCTCTAATATCATATTAAACGATTAACCTTTATATAAACTTAAGCTTATTAGATTTGAGTTTAATATAAATATCATACTTATTTCTTATTAAAACGACTTTCTAAGGCTGCTATGTTGATTTTGAATTCTTCATCTCAAATCTCTATCTGGAACTAAATGTCAAATCTTGCTATTGTTTGGACAAGCTAATTTCTTTTTAGTTTTATTAGTTAAGAATTAATAAAGAAATGGAACAGACTGCCAGTTGGATGTTTAAAAGTTTGAAACTTCTAACTTTCAGAAATTGAATCAAAATATTCATTATTTGGTTTGACAAGTCAACCACCTTTAAAAGTTTGCACTATGATAATTTATATGTATTAGGTGATTGATAGTCTTAGGTATTTGATCTATATATAATGAAAACTGTCACAGATTCGACAAACTTTGGTCTGAATATATAGTAGTCAGTTATGGGTGAAATAAAAAAAGAGATAAAAGATGATTTGCATAAGAAGATAGGCCTTAGCTAGGACCATTTTTAATTTGCTACTCTTTTAAGTTATGGTATGGAAAAACCCATCCATCCAGCTCATAACTGTAGTTGTCCAGAGGCCATTGGAAGTCCAGATCCAAGAAAGAAAAGTATGGTCCTATCAAATCGATGGGAAAATGAGTAGCTGTAAATTAATAATGAAGAAAGATAGTGGACATCTATTCTATCGTTTGGTCATCGCTCAATCCCATTACCATTCTCGAAATTGAAGCTTTTCTATATGGCAACTAGCTGTTTACAAATATTATTCAATATATATATGTTTACAGTAGGTCTCTTCTTTCATAATTGTAAAAAATGGTTACGTTCCTGCCCCCATCAATAATTCAATCTGGTGAAGTAGCTTAATTATTAAGATGTTGATATATGGAGATTGGTCACTGATTCTGATGTGGGGTTGACAGTGGAGTTCAAGAATTCTTACACTGTTTTTTTCCTTTTTAGTAACCTGTGCTTTGATTATAGTATATTATGTTAGGTTTACTTTTCCCCTTCATGAAGTGCCAAGCTATAAGAATAATGGGTAGGAAATAATCTGACCCCAGTTGTTGTACTAAACTTATTGTTTGAAAATGGTCCAATGATTCACCTAACCCATTATTTAATCATTATTTCTTTCCATTGAATACAGGAAAGATGTGATAACGAGGTAAAACGCCCGGAAAGAAACCAATGAGTTTTTCTTGGATGATAAGTTAGTATGTATTTCTATCATATGCAACTATGCAAGCCTTCCAGCCATCAAAATAAGGAGAGCTTTTTTTTTTTTTTTTTCTGGGATTTTCGGTTTCTATCTTAGACAACTATATATAGCTTTTAGATTACTAGTCTCTCGGATATTCTGAGCTTTAGGATCAGCGAAAAATGTTGTAAAAATATGTGAGAAATTACAGGGCGTATATGCGTAATACGTGCACAAGGGAAGAGAGTTGGACTTTGAAGTGTGATTGGTTGTGAATTGAAAAAAGAACGATTATTATTATGTTTCATGCTGGATTTTGGTCTAGAACATACAAAAATATGGGAATTGATGAATGTATGGGTGTGTTAAAAAATTATAGTTTTTTCGAATTGAAACGATACCGAATCTAACTCTCAATAAACGAATGATTTGATTCCCTGGGGCTTCCTCTGACAAATCTGTTCCTAAGTAAAACGCTTAAAATTATAATGACAAACCTCGAGGTAAAAATTATACGAATGAAATTAAGTTAATAAATTTCATTATGTAATCTAACTCGAAAATAATCACAAGGTGAAAGCTTTAAAACAAATACTTGAAATAAAATAAGGTAGAATCTGAAATATCGATGAACTTGTGTAAACTAAGAAAAATATTAAAATGTTCTATCGAATGATCATCAATGACGATTTCATGTCCTCCTCTTTGATATTGAATCTTTCTTATATAGACATTATTGAATAACTGTTGCATCCTACCTTCTCTAATAACTGCTCACGTACCCACTAGAGCCTTGTTCCCCAAGTCATTTATCCACTAACAACTTGTTCTCCAAGTCATTTATCCACTAACAATAACTGTTCATATTCATGACTTCAGGCCTGAGAAAAAGTCACCTTGATCAAGCAGACAAAGCCTCACCATTCTAAAATCAAATGACTTCAAAATTTTAAAATTCAAGAATGTCCTCGACCATTTCATGGGATCGATTATCACGACTTCGCTTTCAGACCACACTGATTTGAGCTCGACATATCTATTCGGTCTATTCCATTACCCACCCAAATAATTGTCCAAAACATCTTTAGCTCCAAAAATTCATTTTAAATAGAACACCGGGCTCGCATACAATACAAGACATGAGCCATGTTTGTATGAGAAAAGCCTTTATATGTCAAAGGTTCTCTTCTCTCTTCATTCTACCATGAAGCCCAAAGTGCAACTTACCCCTTTGGATGTAGATTGCCAATGACAAGAAAGAGCTCAAACCAAAGCCTGATTAGATGAGTTTAAAAAGCCCAAAGTAATACCCCGAGAAAAACCTCTTGCCAATTTTTCTTTCAAACCTACGACTTTTGATCTTCCTCATTCGATTCCTTCTGCATCAAAAGACTCTTCTTTGGGATTTGGCAAGTTCATAGGAAGAAATCTCTGTGATCTACGTACAAAACCTTTCATTTTTTCCTCTTCACCTCAAACCCATTTTTGGCTAAAATCCCTACGTTGTTCGTGAAGACGCTGTTGCTAATTGAAACCGATGCCGTCATTATAGCTCGAAGCAAAATTGTCGCTCCTCAAACCGACGTCAAAGACAACAACGTTCGGGACGAAGTCGTAGACGATGTTGTGGCCTCCATTGATCATCCTTCTGCGGCAAGTTTTGATTTCTTTTGCCATCTTCCACAACCCAAACTTACCTCCTACACTGGTAAGTAGATCTGTCCCTTCTTTTATCAAAGTGATTTGCAATGAATGTTCCATATGATCTCTAATTCCATAATCCAAGAAATTTTCCCAAATTTTCAATAACTAGGAAGCTTTTTTCCTTTTTTACAACTTCAAAACCCCTGTTCTTCAACAAAAAAAATCAAGAGAGACCCTTTTTCGTTTTTTAGAACTCTAAAACCCTTTTTTCTTCAACGAAAAAGTTTTTTTTTTTTTTTAAAAAAAATGAGTCTGCTTCTTACCAAAGCTTTACTGGAGCTTTCCTTCTTGGTATGTAAATCTTGGTCTCTCTCTCTCTACTCGATCTTTTCGCCTCATCTACCAACGGAAGCATCGCAAAGGTAACTTCTCAACCTTTTATTTAATGATCTAAATGATAATGTTTTCTGAGAATACAAAGGTCAGCTAGTTTATCTCTTTTTGCTGTACAAAGCCAACCATTGCTTGAAAACTTGCTCTTGAGATACTTGATTTTTTGCGCTTAGATTGTTGATGGAAATTCACTTGACATTGCACAAGCACACTCACAAGTATAACATTGCATTAGTGGACCAAGGTGGCTCTAGGCCTACCTTTGGATGTGATGAACTTATGTGAACTGCTTATGGATTCACTGAACATTAGTACACGTGCAATTACAGCCATGATATTGCATTAGTGGACCAAGGTGGTCCTAGGCCTACCTTTGGATGTGTGCTTGCGTGTATATGATGATATACTGCGTCTATTAGGTACTACTAAGAAATTGATGAAACAGTGGCTAAAAGCCTACTATTTATTCAATATATATATCGATCACATGTTGGCAAGAACTGTGATGCTTCGTAATCAGGGCTAAGAAGTCCTGGCTGACCAAAACTAGGATAGAAACATATATTCTGCCTTCACCACGGTGAACAGGTTATCGTCATGGCAAACCCTTTAAAAATAAATTCTGACCATTGGATTTGATTGATCAAATTCGATCATGACTGATTTAGCCAAGTATAAATCAATTACTACCGCTTAAATCAAATTAAATATTTAAAATCCACCGTCAGATGAAAAATATAGTTGTTGGAATCAAAGGGATTGAAATCTAGCAATTGGATCAACACGGATTGAACTTTGGCCGTCGATTTCGCAGGTAGCCATTAGAGATTTTGAATTTTTAAGTAAAATCTCAGCCTTCCACGTGTCCAACAATTCTAGTCGTTAGATCATGACCGAATTTTGACCGATATATCGGCTATATATCGGCAATATATCGGCGATATATTGGCGATATATCGCCGATATCCGCTAATATCCACCGATTTATCGATCAAAAATGGAAAAATCGGCACCGACAAGCTTGTTTGCTCCACATGCTATTTTGTATCCGATATTGTCTCCGATATATCGGTTATTTACCTATATACTGCCGATATATCAACAATTTTGGCTGATATTTTCCGATGTTTCCTTCATTCGACTTTCGTTTGCTGATATCGTGTTGAGAAGGCCCGACACCCGAAATGTCGACGATATATCGTGACATTTCCAACACTGGTTCTAGTTGCATTAGGTCTTTCCCCTGCTATGTTCTCTAAGATACCTCTCTCTCTCCTGTGGGAAAGAAGGTATCTAACCTCCGCCTGCATAGGTAAGCGGTGAAATTCAATTGTACCTCCCCCATATAGGTTATCGACAATACCAGCTCACAAATCGATTCAGCTTTCTATAAAGAACTTCCCGCGCCTCTACGCCCTCTCTTCTAAGCGTTCTCGTGCTGGGATCGAGATTGTCAGCTTTCATTCTTCCACAAGGCACCATGATCACTGTCAGTTTCTAATTCTTGCATGAGAGCCTGAAATTCATTAGAATTAAGAGGGAAAAGAATAGACACATCCACATTACCTGCACCTCTTCCTTCCACTTGTTCAATTAGGTTGTTGGATGAATTCCCCTGCTATTGCATTGGAGAATTCACCAAGTTCTCTATCTGTTCCACCAAGGCTAGAACTCTTCCTTCCTATGCTGCTTCTGTAGCATCGGATCCTAAGTCCAGAGACTCTACAGTTGTCTTACTCCTCAATTTTGTTGGCATTCTTCAACAAAAGGCGTGTCCTACCGTGGAATATGCACAACTGAACATACAAAACAAAAAGATCTATCGATGTTCCACAAAGATGTGTCCCACCGGGTATGCCAAAAATATGTTTCATGCTAGATTTTGGTCCAAAACATACAAAAGCATGGGAATTAGTGAATGCGCGGGCGTTGTTAAAGAAATTATAAGATTCCAAACTAAACGATTGCCGAATCTAACTCCCCGCCAAGCAAATGATGGATTCCCTAGTTTCATTGATAGTTCCCCTGAGCTTAGTTTAAAATACTTAAAATAATATAATAAAGCTAAGAGAAAAATCGTGTATTTAACAAGTTGAAAGAGGGTAAATTTCATTATAGAATCTAATTGTAAATGGAATTGTTAAAACATGAAAGCTTTGAAAACAAATACTTGGGAATAAAATAAGTTAGAAATCTAGAAATATTGTTGATGAACTTGTAGAAACTAAAAGCAAATATTAAAATGCTCTATTGAGTGTTTGTTGATGATTGATTTTGCAGTCCTCTCTAATGTTGAATCTTCCTTTTATAGGCATTCCTGAATAACTGTCGCATCCCACCTTCTCCAATACCTGCTCATGTACCCACTAAAGCCTTGTTTTCTAAGTCATTTATCCACTAACAACTTGTTCTCCAAGTCATTTATCCATTAACAATAATTGCTCACGTCTCAATACTCGAAGTCAGCTAGGTAAAAGTCTCATTCCACTCGCAGACAAAGTCCTCACCCATTCCAACCTAATTAATTTCGACAAATCAAAATCAAGAAACGCCTCGACCCTCTCTCATGGGTTGATTATCATGAACTGGGCATTCTCGATCAGTCGCCGATTTGAGCTTGGCTCAGTCAGATATATTAATTCTAAGATATTCCACTACCCTTTGGGCCAAATAATTATTCAAACACCATTTAGGCTCAAAAAAAATTCATTTTTAGTGTAAACATATTATTATTATTATTATTATTATTTTGAAGATCACCTTGAAGGTCAAAGCTATACTTCTTTGAAATATGTAGAAGGTCTTTAAAAATGTAGAAAAAATTTTAGGGGTAGTTTGAGGAATACTCATTAATTCATGTCCATGGATTTTATGGGCCGACAAAGATAGATGTTATAGATGGAAACGCAATGGAACGTGTCGAGATTTCCACACCAAGCTCCAAACATGTCCTAAAACAAATTTTAATGAGCACACTTTTCGACTTTAACTAGGAATAAAAGCTTAAGAACTGATACCTAAGTCTAATAAGAGAATCCAATCAAAAGGCCGATACGATAGCTAGTTAACTTCTCGCTTTAAGATCATTCCATAAATGGTATCAGATATTACTCACCCCTGCAGTAGTTCTGACATTTACAAAGAAATTAAGACTCAATACCTGGGATCCTATCATTACCCACCCTTTGTGAAAAGCACCAGTAAGTCGAACGTATGACCTGCACTGATACTTTCACTCCTGACCTCTCTCGAGCACCGTGTAGCCTTATCGCACTACGCACCAACTCCTCAAATGAAGATACAAACCAAAATTACCATCATAATGTGAAGAGACCTATCGCGTTAATGCCAGATCGTGATTATCATCAAGTCTGAATATATATTTTAATTCAAAAGACTAAATCTGGAAAGCCAAGTGAACCTTTCAACCTTAAGTATCACTCTATAATCTCTTATAAAACCGATGTGAGATTTTATCAAGATTGATGAAATAGTAAGATGTGTAGGACACATAAAACAGTACAAATTTTGTAAATCAATATTGAACCATTTGGAAATTAGAATATAAGCCTGTTACGATACTGATGAGGAAATATATATTGAAAAGGCGATTGCCCCTTGTTGATATTATAAGTGGGATTTGTCAAATGAAAGCTTCCTTTGAGAAAATCAATCGATATGATCACATAACCCATTTTCACATCAAATTAGGTAGAGAAAGACTACTAATTAAGAAAATAAAAGGAAATTAATTAAGAAACAAATTTTATTCATGAGCGTCCACAAAAATCCTTATACATTGCATGTACTTAGATTAAATCACACTTCATGCTTACAAAACACCATCCACTCTCAGCACCAATGCTAGCTTGCTCCAAATTTGATGCTAAAAATACACATTAAACTTTTACTCCCAAATGGTCGAGGAAATTAAGTTGCATCATCCTCCTCCACACGGGAAAAATTACAGGTCACAAATCCACTTGTGGATTAAATTAAGCAAACTTGCGGTTCATGAAAGAAATTTTTTTTATTAGACAGTCGTCATAACTTATATGACTGAGATCGAGTAGCTAACGGAAGCACTCTATTAATTATAATAGAAGTTCTAGCCTGCATTTACACAGGGACAAAGGAAGCCATGCGATATCAATGAATTACCTGAATACCCATGGTCTCCAATTGTTGCAAGTACTACTACTCATCAAGTCAAGTCCTTGCCCGGACAAGGGGTGATTGCGGAATAGGAGAATGAGGGGACATCATGTGCGGTTCTTCCAAACGTCCGCATGATAAGCGGAGTTTAAGATTGTCTTGCCAACGTTGTCTCTTGGCAGACACATCCTTTCTTACAAAGCTCCGGATCCTTTCAAGGGCCACTTCCATGGTATCATCATCCATGTTTGCAAAGCAAACCCTGAACCAACCAGGCTCCGAGCAATGAAAAGATAAGCCTGGTGATACGTTCAGCTTCACTTTATGGATTATCAGCTGCCACAGCGCCATCTCGGCCTCGGGCGTTGGCTCCTTGAGGAGTCTACGCAAGTCCATCCAGAAAAACAGACCCGCATTGCTCTCAAGACAACGAATGCCTGCCTTGTATAATCCGCTAGAGAAGCTCTTGTACCTCTTTGACAGTTTCTCTGAGTTCTTGCTAATGAAGTTCTCAACGAACTCGTCATCCGACAGCATTGATGCGATCAGGTGTTGAGTCTGTGTGGAAACCAGTCCAAAGCTCGACATCTTGCGGCCGATGTTCACTACATCGTCATTGTATGAATACACAATGCCGACTCTGAATCCAGGAAAGCCCATGTCCTTGGAAAGACTATAGACGATATGGATAAGGTCGCGGTTGCATTCCATTTCCTCTATTATCTCCGACACGCTGATGAATCCCGGTGAGCCAAAGACGGTGCCGGAGTATATTTCGTCACTGATAAGGTGGATGTTCTTTTCATTGACGAAGGTCACTATACTTTTCAGTGTCTCAAGGTCGATGACTGTCCCCAATGGGTTTGACGGATTGGTTATGAGCAAGCCTTTCACTCTTGTCTTCTCCTTTTGGGCTTTCTCATATGCTGCTTCCAATGCTTTTCTAGTGATCTTGAAATCGTTTGAGCTTTCACAGACAACTGGGAGGAGTTTCACTCCTGTTCTCCATGTCAAGTCTCTATCAAATCTGAAATTCAATGCCCAAATATTCAAATTGTTAATTAGAAATATAAGTCAATCTTTGTAGTTTCTCTAACTATACAAATATAAAAGGTACATACATTTTATGTTCATTTTTTTTTTCTTTTTCATATCATTTAAGGCTTATCAAGAAGTTCAATTATTTGTAGAAGTAGTGGATATGGAATAATATTAAGGTAGTAACAATTAACTCAGACGGAGAAAGTGACATGTCCAGCTAATAAAAGTAGAAAATCTTCTTGGAATTTGGCCATAAGGCGCTTGACCTAACCCAGGAAGCATATTCTTTTGCACAAGTGGCTGAAAACTTGGTAGTGTTCATTGATGGAGAAAGATGGACCTCACTTCTGTTCAATTATTTTCCATCCGGGATATTCAAGAATTTCCCTAGGTAAAAAAAGTAAGGAAATGTGTACCATTTTTCTAGATTTCATGGGTAAACCGGTTATATAATTTCATGCCTGGCCCCACCAATAATTCAAGTTGGTTCAATATCTTTTATTATCAAGAAGATGTTGACAAAAAGGAATTAATCACTGCCGGGGTGTTGACCATGGAGTGCTTTAAATTTAGTATGAGTAGTAGTTGAACCACCCTCTTTCTCATCTTCCAAGCAGCGCTGAGAAGAATATGAAGGAAGATGTTTGACCCTAATAAATTTGAAGCCTTAGAGCAACTCCAATCTAAATCTTAAATACACGTGCGCCATCCTCATAACCTAAATTAAGAGATCCCAAAGATAAAAATTGCCTCCAAATGAAAATCAGATCAGCCACTGCCAAAACGCATCCGCACATGCAAAGCGACATATTCTAAGAACTTTAGAGAATTTTAGGCCAGAAAATAATGGCCGCTGGCCATCGTACTTTTCAACTATATTTCATCCCATATTCGGTAGTTTCAATTATATTTTTTAATGAAGTTAAAACATTGAATTCTTTAAATTCAAGACCCCATTTCGTAAGACCTACCATCGGAAATTAAAACACTATTCAAAATATTAAAACACTGCTCGTAGCCAGAAACTAAGATTCAAGACTCCATTTTAACAACCCTATCGGACCAGTTTCAATGGTGCGCTGACCACCTAATCCACTGACACTTGCATTATTATATCTCGCCATTGCAGAGATATATACAAGATACGTAACAAATAGGCAAGGAAACAAGAAATGAATCACTGAAGTCATTATTAAAATTATTACCCAGGGTAGTAAGGCGTGGGGACCAGGAAAGCATCACCGGCGTCAGCCAAGCAGAAGGTGACCAGTTCATGAGCGCCCGTCGCTCCACCGCTCATTACAATGCGGTTCGGATCGTATACGACTCTATCTCCTCTCACTTTTCCCATAAAGTTAGCCACAGCCTGCATCATGTATAATAAAGACTTAGTGATCAATTAATATTTAATTATTTTAATGAATGGATCAAAAGAAAGAAAATAAACCAAATTTAAAAGGGTTTTAATTAGGTTAGTACATTTCTGAACTGAGGTAGGCCATGATAGTCCTGATAAATGGCAGTATCCCTGAATTCACTCATTCCTTCCACCGTACAAATGGAAGCTTTGGGGTTCTTGAGAAGCCAGTCTTCAATTATATCAAAGGAAAGCTGCAAACACCCAAGAATAGAATACATTAGCTCTAGGTTTTTGGCACAAAAATGGAAAACCCACCAGCAAGAAAACATTAATATGGCCTGTGCTTGTTACCTGGTTTTCTGCAAGACCCATCTGGATAACTCCGGTAGGGTTTTGGATATGATGATATGGATCGCTATCATATGCTTTCCACCCATCAAAATATGGTGAATTTTCGCCATGCCCATTATTGGTTGCTATCTTAGACAACAACTGCTGCTGTTGATTACTCATGCAGTCCATGATTCCGAGGTCAAGGATCTGAGAAACTACCGGTGTGAAAAGAATGTCGGAACAAAGAGAATTTACTCAGGGAAAAAGAGGGAAAAAGATGGTCTTTGAAGTTGTTGCTTCTCCAAATCAAGTCTGAATCGTCTGATGACCACAAATACTGCTTCACTACTCATATATATAGGTGGGAATTGGGGTGCCCGTACTTTTAAATTAAATTATTATATTTGAAGTTTCGTCGAAGGGTTAAAGTTCCTTCTCTGAAATGATCCGTAAAACAGGAAGTATTCAAAACGTAGAAAACCTTTCTAAGGGCCCGGTACCCTACAAGTGTGATATCATTGCAGACGTCTAGGACATTGATGTCTTAGGGGTGCCCCACATTTTTGGCTAATAAATGGACATTTATTGTTTTTGGCCCCATTTAAGTGTTCTATTACCGGCAATTTTGGATTGACCACCTATGTTTGATGGAAAGTGGTCCATTCATTGCCCACACAGACAAACACATTATACGTATGAATTACATGTGAATTATGTGTAGAGAACTACCAACGTCACTCATTCAGTATGCAGCTTACATCAATGATCAAACAGACAAGACACATGAACTCTATCTATGTCTTTAAGAAATATGTTGAACTCTATTCCTACCTTTTTTTTTTTCATATGAAATTTATAATAAGCTGTTGGCTAACTCTGATACAATGTGTATCATTTCTTTTGTTTTCTATTAAATGCCTTTTGTATAATATGAATTTTAATAATAATAACCAAGTTGCTGTCTCTCTTTTCTTTAACATGAAAATTAATACTAAAATTTTGGGGCAAATGGAACATACTTTACCTAATTGAAATAAAAATATATATATATGTACGTATGGATTTTTGATATGGTGCATCCAATTGAAAATGAGGTTCTGTGAATGTAATCATACATTTTAATGTATCTAGATTGTTCAACAGTCCGCCAGATTAATTTAGTACTAAGTATGGAAAATAAGATGATCATAGATTATAAGATGGGATAAAAGAATTAATTAAGGTTAAGTCTTATCTTCTTTGCAGAAAGCACTTATCAACTTTCACACGTTTGCCACGCCTTTTATAGACCATTTTGATTTCTCTTTGTTTAAATGATAATTACTTGCTCAAAATGGATTTATTTTAAAGCAAAAGGTGCAAGAAATTGAAATAGAACAGAATGAAATTGACCAATAAAACAATCAGCTATTTTTGTTCGGATGGCCCATCGGCCTAACCCACAAATTCTGCCTTCTAACTTTTTTTTTTATTTTTTATTTTCTGGTATCAAAACACTCATTAATGATTTTGATTTTAGGTCGATCAACAATATACAGAGATAATTAGTATGACTTTCAAACTCAATGGATATCTAAGTAACAAAAGTATTTAGTTGTAAAAAGAATACAGAATGATTTTTTTTTTTTTACTTTAATTTTTCCTGAGAGAATTTTATGATTTTTTTTTTCTTTATTTTCTTTCTCCTAATTAACATTGCCACTTAAAAATAAATAAGTAAAAAATGAAGTCTTAGAACTACTTCTCTAACGAGCAATAAATTGGGTGAGAGATTTTCTCCTCAGTCATTTGAATAGCATACTGAAATTCAAAATTATGAGCCTATTTTGTTGAACAGAATTTCAAATAAATAAATTCAGCCCAAGAATGAAGAAATAGATAGCTGCCAGAATTTTGAATCACGTGGCATTTTTGGTTGATTTTGAGGGTAGAGAAATCCAAATTGAAAAACATATAAGCATGTGGAGATCACTTCAAAGACTAATGTTTTTTTGGTCATATGTGTTCATACACAAAAAAAATGTTTTTAATAAATACAAAAATAAGTCCATTCATACACAAAAAATAAAAATGTTTTAAATAAATACAAAAATGATACAAACTTTATCACATGATATAATTATATTCCTAAACATACACATGTTGGATGGTATTTCTATACTTTCTAAGGCGTGTTGGGATATTTTGACCTTATAAGAAGTGGGGGTCAAGCATCCCATATGGGTGGCTGTAATTACTTGTTTATGAAAATCATCTGGAATTTTCGTGAATTGCTAGATGTCTAATTGGACCTGACTGCATTTCATTCTTAGTTGAAATGGGTCTTTTTGACTTTTTTCGAATAAACCGAAGTCTTTCCTCAATCTTATTCACCGTTTTCTTAAGACCCTCACCTTTCAGCCTTTAATTTTGACCTGGTCCACCATTTTTTGGGTTTGTTTTAAATTGATACGGTTTAAAATAAGCAAGCACGCACTGCCTCTCATCTAACCCAGCGAAAAGTATAGTTCTCAAACAAACGGTCCGAGTCCCTGCATCGGCCCAAAATGGAGCTCCGATTGTCACTCAAGGACCAACAAAGACGACAACTGAAAAGCTCACGCCCTATAAATCAAACTAAAATCCATCAAGAAGTGTTGGGACACTTTTCAATAACAACTTATCCTATAAAATAAACAAAATCTCACCAATGAGGGAATTAGAATAATTCACAATAAACTGTCCCCTCATTATCCCTCTTTATTAATTGATAACGAGCAGCGTAAAATACTTCATCCACCCAGTTAATCCTACAACCATCCACCGAGTAGAAACATACGCTATAAATACCGTAGCTCACCCCATCAATAAAGAATAGATGCAAAATTGGCCCTTGCAAACTTGATCTCTTCTTCATTACAATTGATCCTTTATTTCTTTGCTACAGGAGTTTAATATCCAATGACCGCCCTTAATCGACAAATCCTAATTCCTACTAACGATCTCGACGCGCCTCCAAATTTAATTCATCGAAGACATCATCAAAATCACCGTTTTCCACAAGAGTTTTTTAGAAATAATTTTAGGTTGTTAAAAAAATTTGTTTTTGTTTTTGTTTGATTATCTTCTTAAAAAATAGAAAAGAAAATTAAATATAAGTTTATAAAATTACTTACGAACTTATATATTCTTAAATTATTTAATATTTATATTAATGAGTTAAAATAAATAAAACAATTTAAAATAGTAAATAAAGCAAAACTCCTTATTTTTTTTTTCTTTCACTTCTACCCTTTATTTTCTTTTCTTGCATTTCCCTCAAGTTTTCTAAGAACCTGAGGTTGTTTTTAGAACTTCTTCATTATGCTTGTCCGAAAATGTTTAAAATTTTAATTAATTTTAATTATATACTATTTTTATTTTCATAATGGAATTAAATATGAGACAATTATTTACTTTACCCCTTTCTTAATATTTTTATGAAATCAATAATATTCGTAATTTTTTATATTTCTAAGAAATAACTCTTCTATTCCTGTCAGCTCAATTGGTAAAGGTGAATAAATGTAATTCCCTTATAAAAATAAAATATGATTGTGATATGTTGTAAAATTAATAGATTTGAACAAAAAATACTCTTTTATAGTGATTGATTTCTAAAAATAAGTGAAAATAATATGTTGGAAGAAAATATTTATTCATAAAAAAATTATTATATATATATAATACTTATTTTTTATTAAAACAATATTAAAAGTGCTTTCGAGATTAGAATAAAGTTAAAAGTATACAAAATCAGATTTCCTGGAACAGAGCCCACACATGTCATCTTATTAAAGATGCCTTATGGATAGATGTGAAAATAGAAAAATAATACTTTTGGAAAATTTAATTGAACCTAACTTATATCATGAACCAAATATCGATAATTATAGATATATGTATTTAATTCTATAAATATATTAAAAATATCAGTAAATATCACAATATTTCTGATAAAATATCAAAAATTTAATAAAATTACTTAAATTAATAGAATACTTGTTAACTATAAAGTTATAAATGCTAAATATACACTTATCAAGATAATATTCATTATAATTTATCTAAAATTACTCTATAATAGTCATCATTTAAAACCAAAATAAAGAATCATATTGCCTAATTATATTATTTTGATCAATATGATTCATTCGACAAGATAATATTCATAACAAGATCTTCAAAAAACAATATATAAATCACAAGTGTTAATAATTTGAGAGTCAAATAATCTGACGTATGAATGAGTTTGTAAAAATTGTGTAAGGATTTTAGAGGAAGTTTTATATAACTTTTGAAGTCAAAATAGCTATTGAATTGTCAAAAATCGTCATAATGAATTTTAACCAGTTTGATTTTGATTTTAATAAAATAGCCATATATCTTCACACATTTTAATATTTTACCGATATATCTCCGATATTTATCGATATTTTTTCGAAAATTCCAACATGCATGCACATGAGATATAGTCTCGAAATTTTACCGAAAATCGAATCTATGATATATTTCCTCTCATCAATATTTCACGATTTTTCCGATTTTCTGATTTAGTCAACCGATTATCGATCGACAATATCATTTCAGTACTTATCGAGCAAACAATATTTTGGAATTAAAAAACTAAAATTTTATTCGTTATATGATAGGCTAATAAGTCCCATTTAAAATAAATAAATAATCTAACTCAAGGCTCATAAGCTGTATGCATACATCAGAAGAATCATACACGTTTCGACCGCACAATAAATACAACGTAACGTACGATACATATTTCATTACCCATTACTAATAAATAAGGTAAAAATCTCTTCTGTAATCCACACCTTTGTGTTTGGCTCTTCTACGCGATGACCGGCCACGCGACTTATCACAGTAAACTAGGCTGTTAATCTAAAAACACCAAACCTTATACGATCAACGATCTAGATTACGATACAAGATAAACTACACAGCACTACCAAAATCTCAAGTCAAGGCGATCTTATTCTCGCTTCTTTTTACAGCATATTTCTTGCTTTGTTGTTTCCATTGAAAATTGTTACTTGAAGGACACGCAATGTCTTTTGAGGAGAGGAAAAACAAAAAATTGGTTTTAGACCACTTTGAAATTATCATTGTTCAATAGAACTCTTTTATGTCCTATAGGAAAGATATTCAATTTTTTAATATAAATTATAAGTCGTAGTTAAAAACTAGGACTTCATTTTTGGAGCAAAACCATAATCAGAAATTAAGGCTCCCATTTTTTAAACTAAAGCTTAGTTAAAACCAAACGCTAAATTTCAATTGAAAATTAGTATATAAATATATTTTATAAGCATGAATGAAATATCAATTTTAATGAATATATTAGTATTGATTTAATGATATTTAATAGAATATTTTTACATAAATATCAAAATTGAAAATTATTCAAAATGATTTTTGATTATTTTGAAAGATATAGAAACATAAAATATTTAATTAGATTTGATTTTTTTGACATTCTTTTTTACTATATTTATATTTATAAAAATTAAATTATTTTTATTAAAATATATTGAATTAAGAAATAAATTATTTTTTATATGATTTATACAAAATATTTTATTCAATAGTTTTTTAAATGATAATTGTAATAACAACTTATAATAGAATATAATATTTTTATATTTGTATATTATATTAGTTATTATAAATGATTAAAAATATTCATAAATTTATTAAAAAAAACATTCATAAATAATAAAGATAATATATTACATATTTGAACTATATATATACATATAACAAAGGTTTGCTTAGCCTAGTGAATGGGAGGTTGAAACTGTAGGTCTGCAAACTCCCTTATAAACTCCATTTTCACACTTTGCACTGGACCGATATATCTACCATACTTTTAAGAATATCTTAAAATCGATAAAATTATCAGCCATATTCGTCGATAATCAGAAAAATTCAAATTTACCATCGACAGATTTGATGATGAGATCGTGGTCATCTTCACCAAATACAATGATATATCGATCAATATTTCCGATTTTTCAAACCTTGCTGATAAGGGACATTTTAAACAAAAGTTTCAAAAGCAATATAAAAGGGATATTTTGAACCCAAACTCAGAGAAATCAACTAATGTTTATCCATGCTTTCAACATTTTTCAGAATTTTGTTATACAATGAGCCTATAACGTGGTAATATTTCTCCTGAATCTGAATTTGGACATCTAAGCTTCAATTAAATTAAGGAAGTAGATTAGCAGATACCCCTCCAAAATCTCATCATTATTCATGTCCAAATTTAATGTACAAACTTATTGTCTAGCTGCACTGTTCCATATCTCAAAGGTCCACAAAATCTGCAGGTTCCTGGTTATAAAACCTGCTTTTTATATAAGAATTAATTAATCGTTATATAATTTTATTCCTAAGATTACAGAATGGAAATTTATATGTTATATTAATAAATAAAATCATAATTTAACGATATAAAACTTTGTTTCTGCTATTACAACCTTTATTGGAACAAAGAATGTTAATCAAGTCTACATTCAAAGGTCCGTCATCAAAAGGTTCACTTAAAAATCTCGTTTTTATATAAGGAACGAGTTATGTTTTTGTATTTAATTTTATCTCTTTATCATACCAAAAGTATATAAAAACACAAATATTAATAAATAAATCATACTTAAATATATAAAACTTGTTCTGCATATAATCATTAACAAAGAATGTTGAACTCAGTCCATCTAAAGGTCTACAAATAAAAGATTCGCTTATAAAAACTCTCAGCTTTTATATAAGAACGAGTTTTATACTTTTAGATGGTAATTTTATCTCTTGAGATTTATTTGAATTAAAAGTATATAAAAAACACAAATATTAATAAATAAAATCATAATTTAAATATATAAAACTTGTTCTTATATTACAACTTATTGGAACAAAGAGAATGTTAACTGTTCACATTCAAAGGTCTACAAATCAAAATGCTTCAAATATAAACTCGCTTTTTATATATGAACTAGTTTTATACTTTTGCATTTGTACTCTTATCTCTCAGCATTTATGCTAATTAAAAGTATATAAAAACACAAATATTAATAAATAAAATCATAATTAAATATATAAAACTTAATTTATATTACAACTTATTGGAACAAGAATGTTAATCAAGTCCATATTCAAAGGTTCCACAAAACTGCAATTTTCGCTATAAAATCCTCGTTCTTATATAAGAACTAGTTTATTATTCTGTATAGACTATCTACATTTTATGTATTAAAATTATATAAAAAAACACAAATATTAATAAATAAAATCACAATTTAACGATGGTACTGGTTTTATTACAAAACTTATCGGGAATAAGAATGTTAATCAAGTCCACATTCAGTTGGTCTACAAATCAGTGTTGTTCGCTTATAAAACTCGCTTTTATATAAAGAACTAGTTTACACTTTACTGGGTGAATTTTATCTCTAGACGATGCACTAAATTTATAATAAAAACACAAATATTAATAAATAAAATCACAATTTAACCATTTAAAATCACTTATATTATAACTTATCGAAACAAGAATGTTAATCAAGTTCACATTCAAAGGTCCACAAATCAAAAGGTTTACTTATAAAACTCGCATATAAGAACGAAGCTTTGTACTTTGATGTAATTTTATCTCTTGTATCGGTAATTAAGTATATAAAAACACAAATATTAATAAATAAAATCATAATTTTAAATATATAAAACTGTTCTATATTACAACTTATTGTTCGAATGTTAATCAAGTCCATATTCAAAGGTCTACAAAATCAAAAACGCTCATTATAAAATCAAGCCTTATATAGTTAAATCCGCTTTTACATTTGTGATAGTAATTTTATCTCTTACATTTGTGTGATTAAAAATTATAAAAAACACAAATACATTTAAATAAACTCACAATTTAACGTACGTAAAATTTGTTCTTATATTACAAATTCTGCTGAAAAGAATGTTAATCAAGTCCTATATCAAAGGTCTACAAAGAAAAATGTTCACTTATAAAAATCTCGCCTATATAAATAACTGGGCTTACACTTTAGACGGGTAATTTTATTTTGAGATGCAGAAAGCACTAAAATTATATGAAAAAACACAAATATTAATAAATAAAATCACAATTTAACGATGTAAAACTTGTTCTTATATTACAACTTATTGGAATAAGAATGTTAATCAAGTTCATATCCATGTCTACAAATCAAAAAAGGCTCAAATATAAAAACCATGATATATAAGAATTAGTTTACATCTGATGGTAATTTTATCTCTTGAGATTTATGTGAATTAAAATTATATAAAAAAACACAAATATTAATAAATAAAATCATAATTTATAACAAATCTGAGTCTATTACAAACTTATTGGAATAAAGAATGTTAATCGTTCATTCAAGTGTCTATAAATAAAAAAGGTTCAGTTATAAAAACTCGCCTTATCAATAATCCAGCTTTTACACTCTGGGATTTATAATTTATCTCTCAGACATAATAAAATTCAGAGAAAAACACAAATATTAATAAATAAAATCATAATTTAAGGATGTAAAACTTGTTATTATATTACAACGACCTGTTTATAGCCCAACCCATTAAAGAAAAGAAATGAAAGTGCCTTCTGGTTTTGGGCTGACTACGCAGACGAGCACACTCAAAGCCAAAGCAGAACTCTTCGATGGATCAAATCGTCGAACCGACGTTTCAGAATTTTAAAACACTTAATGATGAAAAGAGGGTATCATCCCCTGCATGAGATAAACTGGGATTTAAAAAAAAAAAAAAAAAATTTAAAATTTTTTTTTTAAAATATTAGAGTTAAAAGAATATTTAAATTACGATTCGGGTCACGCCGAAAGATAAATATTTATACTAAATCGTGGTTCTATGACACGACTCAAAATCTTACACCTAAATGCGCTTGAAACACCATCACCCTCCCATACCAACTGCGCCTTCAAACACGACTCTCGTAATTACATTATGTCTTTAAAAAACAATGTCATAATTATACTGAATCAAGGCCACATACCGACTTTGTAATCTTATATCAAACTGCTTATTAAAAACACGATTTCAGATTTTACAAGACCGAAATCGTGTCTTCAAAACACGATTTCAGACCCACACTGAAAATCGCACATCATTTTTAATTTATATCAATCACATCTCAAAATACGATATCTATGTGACGCTCACTTCCTGCCACTGCCATGCATATCTAAATGACATTTTTTTAATTTTATTTTAAATAATATTTTTTTAAATAATAGTATTATTTTAAAAAGCGAGATAAACTGGCCGGTGGTAGTTCATATTTCCCATTCCTTCCTGTTCAAATTATCGTAATAACTATATATAGCTACGTCTAAAATAATATGACCCAACATTATTAGAATATCTACACCCAGTTTAATGGAGACATAATGCCATTCCAAAATAATAGAATCGGTTTTATTTATACATACTACTACGTCTAAAATAATAGAATCAGTTTTATTTATAATATACTGATACGTCTAAAAATAATAGGACCCAACATTATTAGAATATCTAATCAGTTTTAGGTGGTACAGTCAAAATCCAATTGACACTGTCATATACACAAGTCAGGTCAAACTATTTTGCACCAACTGCCAACTCTGTGATTCAAGTTTGATTCAATCTTACCCCATGCCTTTCTTCTTAATCTCATTGTTGTTTTTACGTATGTTTGTTTTTAATTTAACATAAATGAATTGTTGAACTTAATATTGGAATAGTATTTAAATACAAATAATAAGATTAAATTATATTTGTTTTTTTATTATCGATATTTCAGAAAAATAAATACTTCCAATTATTTCATTCTTCCTATCCCAGCTCTGAATTTTAATTTGCCATTTAACTCCAATCAATTTTTGAATCATTTAGCTTATTTTCTTAAATCCAAGATAGATTCAAGACGAGTTTAGGTATTTTTACTCATGTCCTACCCCTATTATATTTTAAAAATATTTTATTATTATTTTATTTTATACTTTAATATAAGTAATAATAATTCATTATTATGAATGTTTTTAATAAATAATTTATAAAATTCATAATATTTTATTTTAATTAAATATATTAATTTTAAAAATAATAAAAAATATATAAAAAAATAAAAATAAAAACAGTAATCAACATCGAAACTTATGCTTTAAATCTTCATCTCTATCCGTTGCTTAATTTTTTAAACGGTATACTAAAATCAAAAATAAACTAGTCGGATTCGGATCGGCCACCCCATTCCAAACCTCCACACATCTCAAGAAGAATTACGTTAACTCTTCATTAAACGATGTTTTTCTCTGTTTCAAGACAAAACGACTTTTCTCGGTCAGAAACCAAATATTTTCACTTTTCTAAAGAATGTGTCGCTTAAAATTTTAATAAACAAACAGCCTTAACGCTTGAGTGCTCTATTCACTTTCAAGATAAGCTCGTACAACAACCTCAATTTGATTCCAATTAAACTGAAACTCTTGCCTCACTAAGTTTCTTCTGATCCCTAGTGAGATTAATCAAGATACACCCAAACATTCACCTGGTATAAAAAAACAAAACAAAAACAAAAACAAAAGCTCCTTACTTTGTGTTTCACATCTGACACAAGAATCTTACCTTACTTTTCTTAATCTCATTAATTGTACCTTTGACATTGATGTTTGTATTATTTTAACATATTTTGTACCTTAATATCTATCATGTGTTGCATTCATCACAATTACATTCTTGAATGGTCCAGATTTAATGTTTTGGAATGGACCAACTTGGTGGTTCCTTTTAGGTATCCAACCATATTGGGTGGAGTCAGAAATGCAATCCACTGACACTCTCGTATGCACAAGTCAAGTCTTATTTCATTACTTTGCACCTTGAGTTTTGTCTTAATGTAATACAAATTTAAAAAAAAATTACCCACATGGTTTGAAAACCAAAATAATACACAATCTAGTCACAGCACATGCCAGATATATGATTATCAAACCAATAATAACTACGCTTTAAATTTTTTTAAGAAAATCGTAATTATTGTAACGACAACTTTTAATTTTTTAAAAATCCAAATCCATACATAGTCAAAGATCATGGTTTGAAAATTTTTTTTAAGTTAAAACTAGTCACTGACTATGACTTTGATTTTTTTAAAAAAAATCCAAAGTCGATTGACTACGACTTTAAGTTAAAATCCAAAATTGTAGTTATGCGACGAACTTTTTTTAAAAAAAAATGCAAAGTCAATTGACTACGACTTTCAATTAAAATCCAAAACTGTAAAGTTATAAAAGAACGAACTGATTTTTAACATATAGAACTGATTTCCAAAGATAACACAATCAGACTTAATTTAAACCCTAGTTATAATTTGATTCAAAGGAGAGAAAATAATGACTACGGACTTTAACTTAAAATCCAAAACCATAATGATACTGACTAATTTTACTTTTTTTAATAAGTGGAGAGAACTTGATTTCAAGAAACGTATAACTTGGTACTTGAATTTCAAACCCTAGTTACACTTGATTCGCGAGTAAAAGTAGAGATAATCTACTTTAACTTAGAACAAATTTATTTAAATTTTAACCCTAGTTATATGTCAATTCAAATAAGAGAAAGTGGGTAGATAATTGAATTTTAACTTAGAAATTGTAAAAGCTACTAACCATGACTTTGATGATTAGTATACCAATATGGCAAAGACCGACGAAATTGGGCATTATTTTGGTTCTCCAATCATTTTGGTAATTTTTAAAAAATTTGTATTAGTTTAGGACAAAACTCTTGCACCTTGGCATCATATGTTTGTACTATTTCATCTAGTTTGCACTCTTTAATACGATTCTTCATTCATTTCAATTTACATTCTAAGTTTCATCTGTATTTAATGTTTCAAAAATTCACAATTTGGTAACTTAGATTTTCCCATAGTTTGGTTGTTGGATGGTAGTTTATCCAACTGGAAGCAAAACCATCTCGAGTAAATGCGGCCTGGTAACAGAAATACATGAAGAGGAGTTTTCTGAGCATGAAAACAATATGAGACTTGGAGCTCTCTATCATCTATCATTCTGACATTATGTTACTAACTTTCCTAAAAATTTCAAACCTGAGCTAATAAGTCTTCCCAACAGTTGAGGAGAGAATATACACCGATCAATTTCAGCGAATTGAATATTTCCATTCCAATGAGAAAATTGTGTCCAACTGAATGTTTATGATAAATTCTGTATGCATTAAGTATAAAGCAACTATCAGACTTTTCAAAGGAAATGTCTACTTCCTTCATTGAAGAACCCACAGTATGATTTACATATCTGATTTTCCTCAAGGCCAATAACCTTTCTCATGAGTTTTAGCTTTGATTTACAACAGAAGGGTCTGCCCTGCAAGAAGTTGTGACAAATTCAACCTGATCGTCTCTCGTGGCTTAGTTTGGTCTTTGAAGAATCAAAGTATCTAAGTTTCCAATCTCATAACTCGTCAGCATGTTTGAACCTGAAATGAAAATACCAGAAATTATTTATTCCATCAGATATATGATCCAGCTGTTTAGAACTCTGATTTAACATCTACTACATATCCCCAAGAAGAAAATGAAACAAATACAAGTTAGCCAGAAGGAACTTATCACATCAACAAATTTGCTGAGGTACTAAAAGGAGAATACAGCCCCAACTACTAAGTTACAGAGTTAGTTTGTATAAATGCTTTGTAAAGTATTAGAATGTAGAATACTACTTAGATATTAAATTAGCCAACCTTAACAGTGATGGATTCACACCCAAGTTCAGTTTGTAACCACTCTTTATCATATCCTATCCACAATCACCCTACTAGAAACCATGTAGTTTGTATATCAGGTTCGTAGTCTCACTCAACTTGCACCAGTTCCACAGCTCCTCCTCAGTAAATGGATAATGTCATCCCAGAATGACAGGCAATAATAATAAGTCCTCGAATATGTATGTTTTACAAATTGGTAGAAAATAACAGCATGCCCAATGATGTTATCTCTATTCTGAAATCTTTCCTGAGGGTAATCACATATGGTTGTGTCAAAACAGATGTGAAGGGTAAAATTTTTAGTCAAAAGCCAATACTGCATATTGAACCTAAGAGGAGAGGCATTTCATACAAGTGTTTGGAATTATTGACCAGATGAAGGTGCTTTAAGGGGGAAGGGGTATGGAAGACTTTACTTTAAACCACGAAAAATATATATTTGAATCAAAATGGTTGATGCCATATTTAATAAAAAGCTAGCATAAGAGTTTTGTGGGAAAAGGCACTGAAGGCTTGAAGGACTCCTCCACTGTAAGGTATGAAATACCAAAATGGAGAAATTTGTGCTATCAAGAGCTCAAAACTTCCTTCCCTTGCACTCTTTTGTGACCTAAAAAACTATGTTGATGTGGCTGCCTCTCTTATGATTTCACTGGATTAGTTGGACTCTAGTCATGGGGAGGGAAGTTTTGTTTTCTGTTCCCTTTGTCTTTGTCATGCGACATCTTTTGTATACTGCCTTTGTATTTGGTTGTGCCTTTTTATTTGGGTGCTGTATCATATACACACATACAAACTCAACATACACACACACATATAAACAGGGGCCAAAGAAATTTCTAAAGTTCTTTCAAAATGGGACAGAAGGATATGTAGTCCAAATTTCATTCCAAAAGACGTTATATTACAGGCTATGAGGCAGGCTGTAAGTTCTAATTTGAAATTCTTCCTTGAGTGCTCTCATCTTCCGGGAATGCATGGAAACACAAGAAAATTTGTTAAATAGATTATTTTGTTGTAGCTTTCAGCATTTAGTTTCACTTTCTTACTACATTAATCTTAAAGTGAAATTGGTTCAATCATAGCCACTATTGTTTTTACAAGCGTAAATAAGAATTAGAAGTAGCTGCACCTGTAGGACATGGAGGATATATATGGGAGGGTGAAAATCAGGCAAACTGGAAAGCATTCCACGATAATGGAAATAAATAATAAATAGAAGTGCACTGAGAAAAGAAACGACTTACATCAGGGTGAAGGGAACAATAGACTCACTTCCAACAAATCACCTCACCCACAAACCAAGAGTCTGGCATTACTTGACCCATGGAATATTCTAATCGCTGGCAAACACTGCGTTTGATGCTGTCCAAGCATGTGAGTTTAGTTTGTCATATATTTCCATGAGTTCTCCAGCTGTCCAGTAAGAACCATAGTTGTTGTTCAGCCCTGCACAAGATAGTAAGTCCTTAAAATGAATTCCTTATGCCTGTATTCTATATAACTAAGAAAAGTTTGAGAACTTTATGTATGTATAAATCACTTCTCAAATAATCCCTTATATTGACTTATATAATAGTATATTCAAAGGTATTCTCTTCAGATTGATGGTCAAGGGTTCCATAATCCTTTGATATATTTATGAGAATGGTCATACCAAAATATTAGTCAATGTAATCTGATTTTAGGTTGTTGCTTTTATTTCTAATATTTATACTTTGTACCTTGTACCTCTTTCGATTAAGTAATCCTATTGTTATATATATATATATATATAATATATATATATATATATATATATATATATACATAAAGGAAGAGAAAGAGAGATTCTGTTTGCCTATTCAAAAAATAATCAAAATGTTTGTCAAGGTTAGCTGGTAAGGACCTGCTTGCTTCTCGTCCTTGGAGGCAATACCAAGATATCTAACAGCAGAAAATGAGGAATGTCTCATTGATAAAGGAAGCTGATTTTCATGGATTAATTTACAATGTGGTGTGTATATAATGCGTACAAATTACTGCGAGTCAGCAATCTATGGTTAGGGTATCCTATATTCTTTTTCATTGTCAATTAATGCCCTATAAACATTCAATGAAAAAATTAATAAATTTTGTATCGAGTAAAATTCTTTTTGAAGTTATAATCAGCCAGAACAAATAAAAATAGTTCTCAACAATATTTGTTTTACTCACTGCCTGCTAAGTCACCTTTGATAACATGTTAGTACAGGAGTTCCATTAGAATCTTACTTGTTTCATTCCTGTGAAGATAACAAAAAATTTCATGGTTCCACTTTTGTATTTCAAAAGAAAAACATTTGCAATACTTTGTTTTATTTCCAAAATATCATCTTTGCTTACCTTCTTGGTCTCCAACCCAAAGATTCACAAAATGAACCACCTTAAATTGCAGGTTCATATAATAAGATCAAGATCAGCAACACTTTGCCTAAGTGCCTTGTGAAACCATATAGCAACATTGTCTCAACAATGCTGAAACAACCAATAAGGCTACTATTGCCAATGCTAGTACACAATTAGCACTAGAATAGATATATTTCATCGATCTCGAAACTTCCTATACTCCAACTTACTTTTGAGTTTGCTATGTGAAGAAATGCTATATTGAAGCCTTCATAATTCAGTTCAGTGTAAACACTACCATATGAATATAATTTGATCATGTTTTGTTTGTGCTGATGTGTTGTGAGCAAAAAGCAAATGTTAGAAATTTTAATTTAATGACTAATATACCTCAGTATTGATAATTGTTATCACATACACACTTGATGATTTGTGTAGTATCTAAGAGACAATTATCTAAAAAACCCTCCCGTCATCTGCTAAAATCTAAAGGCTTTTTAAATAAGTGTTTTGTTATATTGGGTGAATGCCCTAACAGCATTTAATACAGAATTCTTCCTCTTCCCCATTTTTATATATATATATATATATATATATATATATATATATATATATATATATATATATAATATATATATAGCATGCATAAAATACACGCCTTGCAGCCATCATAATTCTTAAAGCCAAGAATCAATCGCTCCAAGATCATCAAAAGTGCCATTTTAAGGCACATCTCCACGTTAAAAACATATATATTATTACTGGGATATTCAATTATCTGATGGATTCTTCATAAGTTTTTTTCTTTCATTTTTCCAGAATTATATCGCATCGTTAAATTGGTTTGATTTAATAAACCATTAGATCCAAATTGTTAAATCGCTTCCTGTAAAATTTTCAACAATTTTTGGCATCAGAGTTGTGCTTTAATAGAAATTCACTACCAATTTAGGTTTATGAGAATTTGGGTATTTCACCAAAGTTAATTGTAGTTAATGATATTGGGAATTACAATTGGTGTTGACTGTAGTTAATTGATGTTTAAATTGAACGTTATGGCATAATTAACTTCAGCTTTTTGACTTAATAAACATCGCTGAATATTTAATCGATAGTCTTCTGATTCATCGTGTGAATTCAATTGTTCTCGGGACCAGATTTTGAATAGTTTTATATAAATGTTGCTGCTTTGTCGACCGATCAATCATTCAAATTGTGATGAAATCAGATCTGTCGTCCATACGCGCCATCAATATGGAGTAACTCCAGGACGCATGATGTCCTCAGAGAAAAATTGATATGTATATATGACTTATGCAAATTTCGTGGAATTGTATATGCAAATCTTTCACAAACCAATTTAATAATGTATGTTATATACACATTTGTTTCAAAGAAATAGTTACAATCGTTATCAGTGGATGAGTTATAGTTCTTTACATTATATTAAACTTAATAATTAGTTTTTCTGATACATCAATTTTAATATTTATGAGCAAGAATACTTCAAAGTGTCCAATTTAATTTCATAAATGACTAAACTTTTTTTTTTTTTTGATAGCAAATAAACATGATTGAAAAGTGGGTGCCAACTGCAATCTCTATACATGATTTGAAGCACATAATCTAATAAATAACCACAGAACCTAAATACTCTCTAAAAGAGAGATTCATCGCAGAACTATAGAACTATTTAATAAACTAATGAGAAAAGGTTTTCAATTATCAACTAGAGAACTCTGATATCTCAAAACCACTTTTGCTTTCTTGATCCACATTTGTCTAAAGGCACGCTATTACTTCTGTTAACTTTATTTTTCTTGAGAGATTACACCTAAACATAGAGTTTTGACTGTAGAATAAACCATCCGCTTTCACAAGAGAACAGAACCTATTAATTCTGCAAACTATATGAAGAACAAGAGGTTCTGGTGATCTTTCTTGTCACAAAAGGATTAATCACAAAGAGAGTCTTGTTATTGATCTGAAGAGTCAAAACTTTCCTCACCAGAATTTCCACATAAAAACCCTTCAATTCTCAAAGTAATGATCTCAATCATCTACAAATACGTCGCTCTGAATATCCAAAACGCCAGAACTTATCATAAGAGAGATAAATACCATCCTTCTATTCTGTATATTTAATGAGTCAAGATTTGCTTTTAAACATAACAATGAATCATAATCTTCAGTCTGAATCTAATCAAACAGTATTTAATAATCAGCAATCTGACTCACCACCATCTCTGATTAAAGCAAACGCACAGATCCCTTTTGATCTGAGCCACCTAGAGAGAAGGAAGAGATGTAGAGGATCACCAATACCGATATCCCTCCCAAACTGACTTCTTAAAAATGATCATTACAAAGAACAATTTCTGATCTAATGTTTGTTTATATCCTTCCAAATAACTTATTATTTACTTGGTTTACATAGATAATCAACTCTCTTCCAGCAATGAATATTCAAACAAAGACACTTCCATAAATGAATCCTCCCAGAAAAACTTCAAGTCCATCCCAATGGCCCTATGTCGGTCTGAAAGTTATTACGATAATACCAGCCTCCTTCACTTTTTTACTCACAACAAAACAATATCCCAAAGAATCAGATGTATTCTTCTCTCACACGCTGTTCTCACAGAGTCTCTTTAATCTTTCCAATATGATCTTGAGACTTTCCTAGGCATTCAAATGTGATATTATTAAAAAGACTGACAAAACAACTTAATCAAAGTAAGTCTCCCGCCTTTAGAAATGTATTGTCTCTTCCACTTAGCCAATCTTTTTCGAAACCTCTCTTCAACCCCATCCCACACACTAGTATTTTCCACATTCTCAAAGGCTAAATTTTCCACATTCTCAACCCTCCCCACTGGTATCAAGGAACTTTTATCCAAATTGATGCTCAAATTTCTCGTGGACATAGTTTCAAACCAAGCCAAAATCCAACTGGGAGAGTTCCCATTTCGTCTTCCGTGTCCTACAAAAACAAGAGACATCTCGCAAACAAATGTGTGTGTAACTGGCCTTTCAAAGGCTACTCCTTCCCCTGCTAAACTTATAAACTAAATAAAACCACCTCTCTCGCCTTCCATCAAAAGAGAAAAAGCTTCCATCCCCAGGACAAAGAGGTAAGGGGAAAGTGGATCTCCTTGTCTCAACCCCCTTGAACTCTTAAAAAAGCCTTCAGGGCTGCCATTTAGCATGACCGAAAAAGAGTGCAAAGGGAAATACACTTAATCCACCATCCATTTTCCTAGAAAGCCCATTCTACCAAGCACAACTATGAGAAATTCCACTAATCTTGTCAAGCTTTCGATGTCAAGTTTACAGAGTACCCCTTTTTCTCCTCTCTTTCTTCAAGATGATTGAATCGATGACTTCATTAGCAATCAAGGACGTATCTAGAATTTTGTCCCTTCCATTAAAGCATTCTCGCTACTGACCACCAATTTATTCATATCAACACCTTTTCAACCTATTAGCCAACACTTTGCAATCAATTTATAACAAGCCTACAACCCATGGGTCCGAAATCTTTCAAATCTTCAACCCCTCCTCTTTTCGGAATTAAAACCATAAAGGTTGAGTTCAGGCTTCTAACAAATCTCCCATGATCATGAAAATCTCTAAACAACCCCAAAATATCCGATTTAACAACATCCCAACCAAATTGCCAAAAAGCCACCGTAAAACCATCCGGCCCGGGAGCCTTATCCCCATTCAGGTCAACCAAAGCACCGTGAATCTCTCCTCATTGAAAGGGACTTCTAAATCCCATGTACCTCCATAAAGATTATTAACGTAGAGAATCTGGCCCGACTACCTCCAACCCCCATGGTCTCCAAAGAGATCTTTAACAGCCTTCACAATTCCAACTTTTACTTCCTCGGTGCCATTAAAAAATTTATCCCCAATACTTCGATCCGCCACTGCCTTCTTTCTATGAGAATTTGCCATCTTATGAAAAAAGCCAGTGTTCCTATCACCCTCCTTGAGCCAGATTTCTCTCGACTTCTGCCTCCAAGAGATTTCCACTACCACTTCTCGAATTCCTCCATACTCCCACCATCCTTACTTCTCCCACCTGCATTGAGGCCTCCCACTTCCAATCCCGTCCCGCTGAGTCACCTTATTTACCAAACTTCTTTGCTCATCCACACAACTAAAAACCCCTTTATTCCACTCCCTCTTTGATTTCGCCTTCAACGTTTCATCTTCTCCATCAACACATAACCCAACCCCAACCCAAAGCTCACACCAATCTCTAACAATGAGCTCCTAAACCCGCCTACCTTTAAGCCATACATGTTCTCAAATCTAAAGGGAGAAGGGCCATTCACTAAGTCCCCTTCCACATTTGAGCATGATCGAAATGGGTCTAGAAGAATGCTTTGAATCACCTTACCAACCGTTGCGCTCCCACTCCTGTGAATTAAAAATCTATCCAACTCCAGCCATTCGCCACATAAATCTCCGCAGTAAACAGCCTCCCGTATAGGAAAATCTTTCAGCCCAAACATCCAGAATTCCGAGAGAATCGCCTCATTGAATGATTGAATCTACGCTGTCTCGTTCTTTCCACGACTACAACGCTGAAATCCCTCGCTCAACACACCACTTCGTCTCCCCATAATCCTAATAGCCTCAATCAATCCCCAAAATCCTCCCACTTTGATACAATCATGGTCCATATACTCCTGAAACCCACGTAAGTCCTCCTCCAAGGATTTAAATCTACAAGATACGTGATAATCGACTCCTTCCTCCTTTTCAAGTAATCCAATCATCTGCATCCCAAAATGAGAATGTCTCGAAGTCTGTCAAGATTAACACCTACCCACTCCAAAAATCGCCTACCCTAATTCATCATCCACTGAGACTTCTGGGCTTTTAGTCTTTAGGGCATACAACATCAACCCTTTGCATCTTAATGAAAGATCATCATCTTGCCCCACGCACTTCCCCAACGCTCCATCAATGGTAATTTTGAGTCATTCATCATCAATTGTAGATGTTCTAACCCTCTCCCAAGGTTCCTCTTCCTCCCAACGTCCACCACATCCATCTCTGGAATTCTTCCATCTCATCAAACTCAGACACCATACCCCGTCTTCCTTTGGCACTCAATGATCCTGGCCCAGAGCCCATAACTCTCCTCCTCGGAAGCTCTCCACTTAAACCCACAACCCGGCACTGTCGCCAAACTTCTTCCCACTTGATTAAATCAATTCTACCCCCTTCCACTATCTCTCCTCCAGCATTGAATCGGTTGTCGCTCTTCTAACAACGCCTCCTATATTCACAGTAATCGCGCCAAATCAGAGCATGACCTCCGCCAGTTCTTCCACCCCGCCGCCACCCCCGACTGCCGGTCTCCCCGAAGCATTGACCGAATATGGCGCAGAGCTATCGATCGGACGATTTCACCGATCATGATCGCGACCCGGAAGGAGAGAGCTCACTCACTCTCCTTCCTCCTCTCTCCGTAGGGCACCGCTCCCCAGAATATAACACCCAGGGGATCCATCCTTTTCTGTCCCTTTAGCCTCCCTGTTTTCTGAAAACACGGGGTCCCTGGTCCATCCATTTGAACTGCCAACCCTTTTCGTTTACATTGGCTCAGGCTCTCGTCCATCCGTTACCCTCACCCTGCACTCACTGTATCCTCCCTTGAATCCCACCCTTTCACAATCCTCCATCGGGACTCATTTCAAACATTAACATTATTTGTAATGTTGATTTGATATAAGATCATAAATGATATTTAAGAATACAAGATATATTTATTAATACGGGAAGAGTTTATTACCCGTGGGATTCACTCATAGCATACAATTAGTGAGAACAGAACCTTGCTTAATTCATATATACAAATATCCCAAAAGATTTACTCCATATGCAAATTCAAATTTGTGGATCTAATCTCCATATGTTACAATGAATGATGGCTAGTCTGGTGATTCTGCTTGGTCAGTAGTTTCAGATCCTCACCAAATGCTTAATCCTCTCAAATGCACTGTTTTGTATATACATAGTCCTGAATTGTGGGTTTTAAACTAAAGTACTACTATGTGAGATGTAACAGCTTGAAAATATCTCTCTACGTGACCCACAATGTAGAATTGTTTAACTTATTGTATCTTCATGATGACCTTGATCTGATACAATAAGTCAAATGCTCGTCTTTTAGACTGATATTCTACTTACAGTGGATGAACCACTTTCACTAAACTGATCTATAGTTAGTTTGAGGTGTATGCAGGCTGGAGAATTGTAGGTTAATAGTTTATGATGAGTTTTTCTGCTGTAAGAAGCTCAACAGTGCCTTCCTGCCCAAGATCTAAATGCAGGGAATTTGTAATAAATTAAGAAGTGTACTATGACGTACATTGTGGATGTCTCATTGTTATTCGCCTTATTAATGATTTATCTAATAGAGAGGCCACCAGCTCAAATTAATGGAGGAACATATTACCACATGGTGAATACCTACAACCTACTTAAGAGTTTCGATATGGATCTTGGTGAGCGAAAGTGTTGGTTGAGTTTCCGTTGAAATCATGGGCGGTGGATGATTTGCCAATTTCGAGAATCCTACAACCAACTTAAGGAAAAATGGTCTCTTTTTGATACTAAGGCCATGCCTGTAAGAGGAGGGCGCGTAGCGAAGACCTATGTCAAACCCTTTCCCAAGCCAACTTTGCCTATTATGGTAAATCAAATGCCGTCTGCATGCATGTTAGAAAAACTCCAAGTAAGAAAATGAAGAACAAGGAAAGCAAATGCATTTATGCGAGCTCCCAGAAGGACAAGGAGAGGTTGAAAAGATTCGAATGTTTCTTTTTGGCAACAAACCCAAGTACAAGAAGACCGACAAAAGAGGAAGGCATGGTTTGAAAAGAGAGGTACATTTTGTTTCCGTATGCTTTGAATCAAATCATCGAGGTTTCTTCTAATACTGGGTGGTTTGACAACTGCAAACCCACTCATGTCTAATGTTATAGGTTACCAAACTTCCACCAAATGCCAAAGTGAAAGCTTTCTATTTATGGGAAACAGATGAAAGCTAGAATTGAAGGCAGGACATATAATTAAGGATATCGCTACGCTCTGATCTAGAGAAGTGTTTATATGTTCCCGATCGCTTCTAGAAATCTTGTTTTTGTTTCTAGATCGTTTTAGGATTTGATTTTGTGATCGACATGGTTGTTTTTCATCGATCATGAATTAAACCTTGTGGTACTGTTCAAGGTCTGATACTTTATATTGTTTCAATCCAATTCTACTTTGTTAATTCCCCTAATGTTGATGTTAAATATGAGATGTTGGTATGAAAAGGAGTGCACTTAATGAGTCTTCACGACTTGTATACAAAAGGTCTACTATATATCCAAAGAAAGTTTTGAGTACTTTGCAAGGCACTAAGGATCACATGCTCACATATAAGAACTAGTAACCTTGAGGTTGTTGGTTACTCCTGACTCGCATTGTTTCATGTAAGGATAACTGAAACCATTTTGATATTTGTTCCTTCTAGCCGATGCTGGAGCTATCTCATGGAAGGGTAACCAAACACATTGCTACTTCCACTATGTGGAGGCTGAATTTATAGTATGCTTTGAAGTTACTAGCTCAATCGCCAGGCAAGGCGCAATTTCTTAATGGTTTGGCAATACTGGTACCATTGCTAAACAAATGAGGATTTATTATTGTGATACGCGGCAAACAGATTTTCTCTAAGAATGATAGATAATGCTGTTAAGCATATGGATTTAAAGTATCTATCCGCCAAAGAAGAGGTGCAAAATCAAAGAGTTCAAATAGTACATTGCACCCATGATATGATCATGATCCGTTGACTAAAGGACTAGCCTAAAACATTTATCGCCATATTAGTAAAATGGGAGTAGTCATAAGTCCTTATATCTGATGATCGGGTCATACATGTATGAAGTTTAGCACGCTTAAGTTTATTTGATACTCTAGATATCGGCGTTTGTTTGATTTTATTATCTATGAATCATATTTCGCTTATGCATATTTTATTACGACATTATAGATATTGTTTTATTTAATATTAATGGATAAGGCATTTCTCATTTCACCCATCAAATCATGATTCGCTGGAATTGAATCACTTGTGATACATGGAAGGAATCGAGACGTCACAGTTCGTGGACCGCCATGATTCGTCTGCTTAGTTCTTACGGTTGTGACTTATATATACATTTTAAGTGAGCTCAAGTTATGTTAATATGTTATACTAATGATGAATCAAGGAGAATGTTAGAAATTTTAATTTTAATCGATTCATATAATTTTATTGATAATTGTTATCGCTGTGACAGCCTGATTTATTGAAGGTAGTGATCTACAGATAAATTATCGCCAGAATCCTCCGTGCCGATTCAAGTAAATTCTATGAGTTTATACATGTTTTATATATTAAGAATGCCTTTAATAAAAGACATTTAATATTAGTAATCATTTTCTCAAGCTTTTATATATATATATATATATATATATATATATATATATATATATATATATATATATATAAAGTTTATAGAAAAACACATCGGCTCTAAGGGGGGTTTGATTCAAAAAGTAAAGAATCAATCAAGTCCTTATATCATCAGTTGGCGATTTGGGTTACTACTTGATCCTGATAGAAAAACATATATATATATTATTAATGAGATATTCAATTATCATTGATTCTTCAAGTAAGTTTTTCTTTTCATTTCCTCAGAATTATGTCATGATTGTTAAATTGGTTGATTTAATTGTTCTATTAGGATCCAAATTGTTAAATCGTTTCCGAAAATTTTCAACAGCAGCAACTACAAAATTCTCAAAGAACCAACTAACTCATCCAATAGAATGATTTCAGTTCAATTCATGACTGATATGATGCTATGTATATGTATGTTTGAATCATTCAAGTCGAGTTATCTAAATGGCATGAAAATAACAAAGAAATCATACTGACCGCTTCTTTTGATACAAAAACAGAGGATGGAGCCCTTCCATTTCGCGGATCTGAACTGGAAAATCTGGCCAATATCAGGAAGCCCTTAAAGCACCCAAAATCGCATCAACAACGCAATGAAGCAGCACATCACCTGCAATCCCAGTCAAACCTCAATTCAACCCCACAATCAAGCATAATTACAAAATTATCATTTAAAATAAAAACTACCATCCGAGTGAGCCTTCGCAGCCTTCGATCGTGCGGAATATCAATCCCGCCGATGATGAGAGGTACCGGGCCCAACGATGAAGATCGAAGCCGTGCCTGATCTGAAAGGTGAGACGGAAGGAGCCGGAGTTTCCGAACGCGCGGCCCCGACCTGATGGCAGTGGTAGCGGCGGCGGCGGAGACCATCCGGCGCCGTAGCGTTGAACGGAGACTCAGAGTGTGAGAAAGAGCGAGTGATGAAGGACGATAGAGTGAACCCAAAGGATAAGCTGATTTGGTGGCGGATATTCTGGTAACTGAAGAAGCGTGAACGGGAGCAGCCATAGCCATGGAAGCTGTAGAAGCAGAGAAACCAGCGAATTGTAGTTTGACTGACTCTGATGTCCAAGTCAGAAGAAGCATCTCGCGAAACACGGACATCTTTTTTCTGGAAAATAGAAAATAATATTATTTCAAGCCGTGGTCATATTCATATGACTTTTGTCGTGCCACGTGGACGTGAGGGGCTACGTGGCACTGCATGAGTGCATACTGTTTTCTCAGAGGTGCACACTTTCACACGTGGCAGCCATTTTTTTGACTATTTTTTAATCTCACATGTCATCAAATGAATACGAGATAATGCAAATCGCATTAAACAAGATGATATAAGATAAGAATTTTCCCTTTTTTTTTAATTATTTGATTGAATTTGTTTGTCTTGACTCTTGAGTTGATTGAAACATTGCGCCCGCTAATAACGCAAAATTTTTAACTATATCCAAAATTCAAAATACGGTAATTTTCAACGATTCTAATCTTTACCATTTTCTAAAATACAAGCCAGACTGAATCTACTAAAATAAAGAATAAGAATCATTATTTTATAAACCATTTTCGAACGGTTAACGAAAAACAACGAAACGCCATTTAAAATCGACGTTGGTTCAACCAGTTGCCAGCTCACGGTAAGAAATCAAGTTTCAAGACGAACGCATAGTTAAAATACCACAATCTCGCCGCTGGTCTCAATCGACCAACCCGCTTAATTTAATTAAAATAAAATGAAGACAAAACAAGCCGATTCATATATAAAACGCCAAAATAAGAATTCATTTTCTGTTTCAAAATTGTTTTGCTCGATTCTTATAACTAAACGCCTTCTGCTTACTAATAAAAAAGAAAATTTTCTACCTACTAAATAAGGCCTTAAATCGTGTTTTGGTTTTCTTTATTTTCTTGGCTGCATAGGATTTTTTTTTTTAAAAGGATACATAGAATATTAGACCAAGTAAATTCTGGATTAAAAAAAGGGCAAAATCAATTATGTCTCATACTCTAAATTGGGCCGACAAGTTTCTTTTGAAGTCAACAACAGACAAGCTTTAAGTAGTGAGGAGTAATGCAAATAAGCGAGTACGTTTTTGGACTGAAGGCCATATAGCCCTTGATAATTGACCAACAGTTATTCTTTTTTTTCTCAAAACTAAAATGTAAATGAGCAACGCAAAATCTGATCAAATCGGGACGGGTCCAATCTGTTTGATCATTGACCTACGATAAAACCAAATTCAATTCAATACAAAACCGTTTTTAATGAACTACTGGCACTGATTAATCCTATTTACAGAACACTGGCCGAACCTGGCCAGCCCTATAATTTTTTTCAAGTTAAAACGATATCGCTTTAAGGTTTTACATCTAAACGATATCATTTACTTTGTAATGTAAAACTCAGAAAGTATTGAAGACTCGTGAACAAAAAAAAAAAAATCCAATTAAATACTCACAGTACATGATCTAATGCTAGTATGGAAATTATAAAGTAATCACTTTACCACTTTGCTATTTTAGATATTAACAAAATTATATATTTATATAAATAAGTTTATTTCATTTTTAATATGTTTTTATATTTAAACATTATACATATTTTGAAAATATTTTATTTATATAAAAAATAAAAAATAATATCTTTAATATTATTAATTATATATTTTAAAATATAAATAATATATTTATTACATCACCTAAGCTCAATCCACGCATTCTAATTATCAAACCATTTAATCCCGATAACTTTTCTACTTCAATTATCGGTTGAATTTTTAAAACATTGATTTTAGGTATAAGATGGTAAAACGCTTTATTTATAATATTATAAATTATCCTGAGACTCGAACCTAGACCTTTTTATCCCGAACTGGAATATGGATATCTTTCCTTCCTATGCCTTTTTAAAGCATGTCTATAGTCTATAGACTATTGCAATAGTAACAATAATTCATACACATCATGAACTATAATTAATTCATGTACATTTTGCGTAGACATCACTCCCTTGGAATCCATAGCATGTGTATAATCATTCTCTCCATCTTAAAGACACGATATTCATTCATTATCCAGTGTCATCACAGGTAATATCAGAATTGAACTTAAATTGGAAAATTTATAGACGAACACATCCCATGAGAGAGAATGCGTTGTCATATCTCATGTGATGAAGTATAAAGAGAAGTTGTTTTCATAATCCATAAAATGGCTAAGAGAGGTGGCAGTAATCGCCATGAACGCCGCATTAACGTATTTAATCGCACAACATTCGTTAACCCAAACCCGACACGACACAAACGCGCTTTCAATATTCGTTAACCCAAACCCAATCCATTTATTATTCATTTGAACGGCCAATGATTACAATTCCATTTTAATTGATTATTTAAATTAATAGAATCACTAATCATCCATGCATATTTAATATAAATAACTTATTAAATTTAACATGTTATTAATTTTATCATTAAATTAATAGGAATTATAATTAATAATTCATATTTAACATTAAATAACTTATTAAATAGGTTAATTAATTAATATAATAATTAAATGTGCATCAATTAATCAAATCAGACAGCAGATCACCTAATACGACCATTTATTAAACGCTGCTAGACGATCAACACCTAATACGACCAAATGACGATTATACTCAACCCAAACCCACAAAATCAGGTTTCGCTCGTGGTCGCGCTCACTGTCGGGTCAAATTTTGCTACCTTAAGCAAGAGTGATGAAGATATATAAACTCAAGCAAACAATATCCAGCATCCAATATCGATGGATCAAGATTCTTTTTATAATAATTGACTTAAAAAATTAGAAAGAATAAAGGCCTGCCAATGAGAAGCAAGATACTTTCACTCTGTAGCCTAGCTGGATCTTAATCTGGTTTATACACCCAACAACTACTAGCCTGTGGCTAAACATTTTTTGGGGTAATGACAAAAAGAGTCCTCTTTCAGTTTACATATATGAATATGGGGATACATATATATACAAGCTGAAGAAAATATTTGACTTCCAAAGGAGAAAAGGTCAGCCTGAGGCAGAAGCTCTGGGTTGCTTGCATCCATGCTCTGGTGTCAGGTGTTCTGAGGCAGCTCTCTTTGGTCTCAACTGCAGGTAGGAAGGAAATGAGTTGCTAAAAACACACTGAGTTATGAACTCTGTGATTCAACATAAGGTATTGAATTCTAACCTTCTCTTCGGCACGCTGGTAGAAATGTCTAAGAAGGATGTTTTTGGTTTCAGTAGATATCACTGCAGAGAGGATTTAGACAGGTGAGACATGAGAAGAAAATAAAGCTAGGATTTGAATTACACCACCACCTCAATCCTTTGGCATCAAGTTTGAGATATGAATTTCACATAAAAGTTTCTGTTGTTGGTTCTGTTGTTGAGGTATGAAATTTTATATGAATTTCACATAAAATTTCACTTGTAGTGCTTAAATAAAATTAGGAGGTTCTCCCTACATACACTGAATTTGAATCCAACATCCTTCTTACAGAAATCTGTAGTCACCTAGTGTCCTTGATTTTGCAATACAATGGGGTTTCCCTATAAAAGAACTGAACATCCAAATAGCTTCATGAATAAACACCGAGTTGAAATTGTTTTATTTTGCAATATAATGGGGTTAGTTGGGGCAAACATTTGTCTACATATCCTCAAGAAGCCAAAAAAATGGCACCTAGTCAGGAGGACCATTAAAAACAAAATATTCACAATATTATCACCAAATAATTAGATGAGATTCAGTAGCATTAACCAGTTACTATAAGGATTTATTACAAATAGTAATCAATATAAGGATAAACCAACAAAAATCTTCCCAAAAATAAATAAATCAAACTAACAAAACAAATACAAAATGAGAAAAAAAAAAACAGTAAGGAGTTCATTACCTTGATCTGGTGGAGGCAGGGTTCGGTCATGAGTAGGATGATATGTGGCAGGTATCATCTTCTGATACAAAAAATGTATCTTCCAGGAAAATATTGACAATGCAGTGGTACGGGTGGGAATGTTTGACAGATTAGAAAAGGTGGAATTAATTTCCTTGAAACCCAACACTGGTTAAATTCAGTACATATCTTAAACAGAAACAAAAAGAAAATATTCCAAACTAATCAACCCACCTAAATTGTAAACAAATGTAACAAATATCCAAGTGACTGCAAATAAATTGTGCACTTCAATTAACAACCTTTAGTACTCACAAGCAAACTCACCCCTCATTTCCTATTGCATTCCAAGAGATTAAGAGAGTAAAAACCACAAGCAAGCATCCACAACTATAATTCACAATGAATGTGCTATAAAGTACATTTCCCGATAATGATTGATTGCTTACATTCAATGAATGCCTACTTTTCATTTTCAAAAGAAATGCTCCCATCACATAGAGCTCCAACTTAGGCATATCCGAGCCCACTCAACCTGATGCATAGGAGCCGCAAGGGCAGGAAAATCTCCAAAGCAGTTTTACATTTGGTGGTGGTGTAGGTCTGAGGGGTTGAGTAACCAGAGCCTGACCTCTTGTGCATTAATTGTCTCATTTTGGGTTTTCAATAGTGGTTGTGGGTTAGGAAAATAAAGCAAATAACCTTTGTCAATAAATTCTTAAATCAAGATCATTTTATCTCAAAGTACTGTGTGGGAAACCCATAGTTATTTGAGGCGCAAAAGCCTCTTGGGCCCTCGAGGCGCATTTGAGACGCGGGCTTTTTTAAGTGAGGCGCACCATATGTCAAATATATATTTTACGATTTTTATGATGGTTGTTTCCTATTTTTACATGATTTTCTTTCAATTTCTTGGCTATTTTAGTTGATTTTTTGTTTCTCCTCTGCTATAGGGATTATAGAGTAGTTAGGAGCATTAGGACTTCTTTTTTTGGAGTTGAAACATGATAGAAATGGGGTTGGAGGGCTCAAATCTCGAAAATCATGTATCTGGGGCCAAAACAACATTGTTTTAGCCTTTTTGGTCCAAAACGGCATTGTTTTGGAGCACCAGAGGCTTTTCTTTCTTTTTTTTAACTCAAGTTACAACCTAAAACGATGTTGTTTTGGTCATTTAAAATATATATATATATAAAAAGACCCGAAACAATGTCGTTTAATTAACTTTGATACGAAAAAACCACTGACATGAGGCAGAGCGCTATCGCTCTAGGCTTTTTAAAGCGCACCTTTGATAACTATGGGGAAACCGCAGACCCACCAAGGTTCCCCATCACTATTGCACCATGCCATCTCTGATCACCATCACCAACTTGCTAATGCTGCCATCTAACTGTCGTCAATACACACTTTTCTCTTCTCCTTTGGTTATTTTGAAAAGTCTCAGCCTGCATTACACCTTTCTTTGGCAACCAAAAAAGGCTAATATAACCCAACCAAACCTCACCTTACCCTGACCCACATCACTGAAGATGAAAAGTTACTTTGGTGGATTCCAGGTTAAGCAACTACAGCTGGAGCAGAGGATGAGCTCCGCCAATTACTGAGCTTTTATACATAAGATTGAGCTTTAGTTAAATTTCTAACCTAACCAACCTGCTAAGTTGTAGTCCAACTCCCATTAGCAGGGTTACATTATTGAAACAGAGCTCAAACTGCGCTCTGCATGTCTCTCGGAAACAATTACTCCAACACCATCTCAGAAAATGGTAACAACTAAAGAGCAAATATTCAGACAGATTAACTGAAATATTAACATAATCTAGTCCTGATCAAATTTATTTGAAAATTAGCATACACCAATAGATCTTTTTCAATCTTCAATAGTTTTATAAGCAATTTGAACCCCTAAAACAGCTTCAGACCAATTCAGAGATTGCCAGTGTATCATCAAGTCTAAATTAATAAATGAATATATGCCTGGGTTAATTATAATTCATGCTTACAAGCGTTCATTCGGTACAAGCATTAGCATTTAGTAATGGAAAAGTAGAGGAAAAAGATATGCTGGGCTCATCATTAAACAGTTAGGAATAAGGGAGTAAATAGATTATTGTAAAAAAAGAAAAAAATTGATCAATAAGCCAAAAGATTAAAAAAACAACACGTGCAAACAAGATCTAGAAAGATCAGTTTTGTTGCAATCAGGTGAGACCAAAATGAGAAAAAATAGTTAAGAGGGAAGCTGGGCTAGCAGAATTGGCCTTTTGTCTTAACTAACACTACAAAGTGAACCTTACTTCAATCATAATAATTGAAGAGCTATTCTGCATGGATGGTACATCTTGCCAAGCCCCTTTGTACACAGGGTGCATCACCAACACAATTGGCTGGTGTTCAACAGGCTGATAATCCTTGTTTAGTAAAGCAAACAAAAATACTAAAGGCCCCTTTAATGCGACTTTGAGCTATTGTAAGAATTCTCTCCAAAAGATCTATAGCAAGAAAAAGCTTATACCTGACATGTTAAAAAAAAATCACCAATAGCAACAACTTGTTCTGAAGGGTGCTCTGCAAAACATCTAACCCTAACTAACAGCAACAACACTAACAATAACAATTTTACTAACAAAAGAGAATTCTAATGTCTTCTACTTTAGAGTGCTTTAGTTGTAATTAAAGCACTTTAACAACCAACATAATCCTTTAGGCATCAAAAGCTTGCGCTAGAAAAGAACACGGATGTTTTTCAGCACAAAGACTTGCCCTATCCTCTCACTGGGCTGTGCTGTGAAGCAATCAAGTAGCACAAAACAGAATTCCCAAGTTTAGTCAGTTGTTCCTCCACCACATTTGAGCACCGAGTAAATTATGTTATAATAGAGAACCTCTACGTTGCAATTTCAACATCACATTACATAAATCCCTAATGTATAAAGAAAATAACATAATCTACTGGAATAGTTGGCTGCACAAACAGCCAAACTTTAGAGCGAAACCACTATCATCACAAATAAACATGATATTAAACATCCCATAGACAAAAAACAGAATTCAAGAACACCAAGCAATGCAATTAGCATGACTAACAACTAAGTCAAGGCAATAATCTGCTTCTCCGACACATCATTTGCATACTACTTTGGTACATCATCAGAATCATGGACATTTATTCACTTAGGACACGTTTAGTACTCGGGAATAGGAATTGAGGAGAATCAGAGAGCCATGGTGAAGACGGTAATCGAAATCCTCTACCAGAGCGCCATGGTGAAGACGGTAATCGAAATCCTCTAAGGGTGAGTTTTAGTTTCCATGTTCCCGTTTCATAAAGTAACCCAAGCACAGTAATGAACAGGAAATTAATAGATTTCCCATTCCCATGCCTTATTTCCACGTACCATAAGAGAGTCAATAGCTTCAGCCATAATCAGAAAATGATAATAGTCTTATGCACTACTCTGACTGAAGAACTCTCAGACCAGAACATTTTCCACACGCACAGCTCCACTGATCAGGCTACACCCAGCATATTAGGGTGCTTAGAAACGAAATGCTATACATATTTTGAATTCAACAAGTTCCCAAAAATTCTAATGAGCTCGACTGGGCACACGCGGAAAACCTAAGCTTCAACCATGGACGAAGAGTCGTGAAAAGCCTCCGTGCACACAATCAAATCGAGTGAAGAGAAACCCAAAACAAACAAATAAATAAATAAAATTAAGGAAAAGGCAAAACATACTGATGGATTGGAAGGATCGGAGGGCCGAAGCTGGCTGAAATTGTGAGGGTCGAACGAAGGCCAGTCACCCAATGTAGACCCCATGAGAGAGAGAGAGAGAGAACACAGGCACCTGACGTTGCAGTCGTCTAGACTCTACCGAGGAGTTATCGTTAATAGATGAAAAACTCAACAAACGATGTCGTTTTGGCTCCTGTCTTTGCCGGTCCCTTTTTGCTTTGACTGCTATGACAGGTGCCGGGTGTTTGGTTGTATGTTGAACCCTATTCGCGGTCGGTTTCGGTCTGTTTGGTGTTTTATGGAAAAGACCGTCCGCATCCAACTAATTTGAAAATTAATTTGTATTTCCTTTATTAGGGATTAATATATGTCTTCTATCAGTCTATTTAATTTACGAATCTTTTCGTTATGTCGAAAACTATAATTGATTATAAAAATGAATAAAACTAATCCCCGCTATTCTAGCTAACGGTCCATGGCCAGTAGTATTTTCTGCAAGTATAACCTTTTATCGTTAAAGAACATGTTGTTGTATATCATTTATCTCTTTATATTGAATTGTGAGTCTATAAAATAAAACAACCTTTTGAAAATATAAATAAAAGACCTGATAATTTTTTATCTAGCTACTTTCTTATTTTCATTCTTCATGACATTATCGGCGTGAGTTAGCAGTCTGGTCAATGTGAGTTATTTTAGGTAATGATGCTGGTTGATGGGTATATATATTTTATTATAAGTCACATTTCTTTTTTATTTTGTTTTATTATTTGATGCTAATAATATGATTATATATTGTTATTATATATATATATATATATATATATATATATATATATATATATATATATATATATATATATATATATATATATATATTTATATATATGTTGTTAATCTATTGTTATTAGTTTTAGTAATTTCAAATAAATAAATAAATAAATAAAAATAACATATTCTTACACTATCAATTATGCTTCAATATTAATTATAATCTATATGTGACTCTAAGGTTATTTCCACCATCATTTTTTTTTAATTTTAATGTTACTCATTGTTATTACTTATAAATTCAAGAATGTTGAACCTTACGAAAGCTTGGGTTTATTTAATTTCTAGCGATATACCAGAAAACTATTTATCTTAATTGGATCACCGATCAACGAAATCATTTCTTGCTATGAATCTTAGCGATAAAATTCGAAAAAAATGGGGCATTCGGTAGGATTGCGCTAAACGATGATTTTCTTCGCCATCGCGATGAGGCAGAAAATGAATATCTTATGATAAAAGGCCGCGTCGCGCAGATATTCCAAAGAGGGAAATATATGACCACCAAAAGCGGTTATAACTATAAAGGCAGATTATGATTTGTCTGGCTTAGGGTTGGGGATTCAAAACGATTCTGGAAATATAGTGCACTTTCAAATCAGTTCTAGCTGGTATGTAGGAGAAAATCGAATTAGATATGTTGGAAAAACCATCTTCGCATTTAGCGGCTTGAATGTCTTTCCTGGCAGCGATATCTCGAGTAGTTTGAAAAATAAATCAAAATTAATTTCATGTCTTTTTGTAGGTAGAACAAATTAATAAGTTTATTCTTCTGAAATCATCGGTCGCATCCCTAGCGGCTGCGCCCATCCCCCAGAAGTGAATGCTGCATCATCCCAGTAGGTAAGTGGTTGTAAGCGATTAGTCGTGGTCATTGAAGGAGTTTATTGGTGTAGCGCTTGCGGTAAGGCGGAAATACAAAAATTCTAACAAAAACCCATCGAGGACCCTAGTTGCGTCAAAGCGGGTTCTATAACAAAGAGAAGGGTGTAGGATTACCATGTCGATTCAAAACCGGTACGGTGGTCGGGCGACTTTAGGCCAGAGCGAACCAAGTCCACAGGTCGCCTCTGCAGGTGTCTGTGCGAAGAGTGAAGCCAGGCAGCCTCGAGGCAACGGTCTCGGAAAGGGGTCCCGATGCTGACGAGTCCCAGATCAGAAGAGAGGAAGCGAAACAAGATCTCGATCCTAAAACACTTTCCTTGGAGATGAGAGCACTTTAGTTTTCTCATGAGACTCACTTTTCTCGTAAAGGTTATCATCGATCTTTAGGGTTTTCCTTGGCATTCCTATTTATAGGAAGAACCCCGTCATCTCAATCTAATGACCCAAAATGCCTCACTCTAGTGATGATAGGAAACACGCATCCACATGCATTGTAGGCGAGTCCCACACGACCCAAAGCCGAGTCTGAGCCCAGGCCTATTATTATCTCTCTAAGTGAGGGCTTTTCGACCTCAGAAAGGATTCCACTAATGCCGTGACGCTTTCGTTTCATGAGAATTAACTCCCTCGTATTTGGATCGCATCAGATCATTTTATATGACCCACACTCTTCCCCAAGTGTGTGATGACCCATTAGGTTTCGATTATGTTTTGGTCCTTGATTATTATTGGATCAAGCAGTCAAATTAGTGTCTGCGACACATCCCATGACCACGATTGTGCAGGAGAGTGAGTGGTGCATTTTGTCTGCTATGAACAAATCTTGTCTGATTCGTCCTTTCAACAAGCTATACCTACTTGGTTCGAGCATGGACAGTTGTGTAGCTCCCAGCACAGACTGGCTATGCCACACCTGGCCAATTGATGTTTATCTTGTCCCGATTCGTAAACAATGAATTTATCTTGAAGACGCCGCCGAAGGCATTTTCCTCTGGCCCCAGAAATTCGCAGGTAATGATTAATGAGAGGCCAGCAGGAATACTCTCCCTTTGTGGGGTGGCGAGAATCCTTTGTTAGCTACTCGATTACCTCGAACACCTCAAAGCTATACCCAGTCCTCATCGATGAGCCCGCACAGTAGCGTGGATTAAGATGGCGAAGTACGGGATCGGCGTCGAAATATCCTTGAGCACCTCAAGTCAAGGATAGTTGCACCATTGCTATGATGAGACGATCGTCTGCATTTAAATAGATGATCCATTTTGATTGTCTCATTATAGGTCTCCGATGTACTTAGCTTCTCTTACTTAAGCATCCACCGCAGTAACTCGATCTGACTCATGATCATAGTTTATAAGATCCCTAACCCCATTTGATCAGTCAGTATGACATGTGCTAGTCTGTCTGAATCAATAATGTCCGGTCTTGTTGATCTTATGACTAGGGATAATTTAGACATAAACATAATTGCACATGATAGAATATTATTATCATGATCCCTGTGATTTGGCCGTCTTTATGTTATATATCGTGGGCTTCATTAATTCGATTAAAGATGCATGTCGATTCAGCGTATGAATATCAAATTAACGAAAAAAGCCTTCATGTAAATAATATGTTGTGCGTCTGATAAGTGTGTGATTGCCTTTGGAAACCAACCTCTAACAAACTCCCACTTGCATTAAAGCCAATCGCCCTTATATCTCATACCATAGGTTACAATGTGTGATTCGTACTTCTTTTGGAGAAGTGGCTTAGTCAAGGGATCAGCAATATTATGATCAATGGGTATTTTCTCTATCTTTACATCATTCCTTCCAATGATCTCTCTGATCAAGTGGTATCTCCTGAGTACGTGTTTGGACCTTTGATGAAACCGTGGTTCCTTAGCTTGTGCTATGGCTCCATTGTTGTCATGATACAAAAGTATCGGATGAACAATGCTAGGTACCACTCTAGTTCGATGTGGAGCTTCTTTATCAGTAGCTTCTTTAGTTTGCGATGTACTACGATTGGGTTGTAGAATGCGGTCGTTTCTGTTTGGAACTCTTCCATTGGCGCTCCACCATTCGATGTGAACATGTAACGATGAGATTTGGAGTCATCTGCCGGGTGGAAACTAGCATCCACTATGCCTTAATGACAGATCCCCATCTCCGTAAATCAAAGAATACATCTTTAGTCGCCTCAAGTACTTAAGGATATTTTTGCGACCATCGATGACCCGTTCCACGGAGTGCGATTTGGTATTTGCTCGTGACACTTTCGGAGCATATGATCGTCGGGTCTAGTACATAACACTGGCGTCGTAGGTCGATCCTATGGCGAAGCATATGGTATATATTCATGCGTGTCCTCGTCTTGTCTGCGGACACGAGACTTCGAGCGTGATCCTAGCCATGGGTATATATCCTCTCTTGGTACTCCATGCTAAGCCTCTTTAGCATCTTGTCTATATGTATGTAGATGTGAAGACAACCGACCTTTTAGTTCTATCTCTGCCAGATCTTTATCCCGATATACGGGTTGCTTCTCGAGGTCTTTCATGGAGGGATGTGGATAACCGATTTTGACGGATTGCTTAATGTGAGACATACGTTTCCTATCGGAAATTATGTCATCTACATACATGAGGCTAGAATACGATTGCACTTCCATTGTCTTCATATATACCTGAGGCTCATCAGTTTTGTGAGAAACCCAGGCTCTTTGTATTGTCGTCGTCGAATATTCCAACTCCTAGATGCTTGCTTCAATCCATAAATGGATCTTTGAAGTTTGCATACTTTATTGCCATTTTCAGATATGAATCCTTCAGGTTGTATCATATACACCTCCTCAGTCAGGTTTCCATTGAGGAAAGCTGTCTTCACATCCATTTGCCAAATCTCATAATCATAATGAGCGGTGATGGCTAGAAGTATTCTTATGGATTTAAGCATGGCTACTAGACCGAAAGTCTTGTCATAATCAACTCTTTGTTTTTTACGATAGCCCTTAGCCATAAGCCTAGCTTTATAGGTAATCACATTACCTTCCATGTTTGTCTTCTTCTTGAAGATCCATTTGCACCCTATGGGTTTATCCCTTGGTGGATCGGCGAAGTCACGCTTTGGTTGGTATACATGGAATCCATCTTTGACTTCATGGCATTGAGCCAATTATCATACTCTAAACTGTTTAGAGATTCTTCGTAGGTAGTTGACTCATCATTTTCTACGAGCAATACATCCTTTTGTTCACTAATGAGAAATCCATATCTTTCTAGGACAGAGCATTATCTGCTTTGCTTGTCTACGAAACACTGTGTTTTAGAAGAGTCTTCTCAAATTCATCATGTGAATTCTGACTTAAAATTCCAGTCGAGATAGAGACACGTGCATGTTGACAATCTTGAACTTCACTAAGCTTCACTTTGCTCCCACTATCTTCTCTCAATAGAAACTCTTTCTCTAAGAAGACAACATGCTTTGAAACAAACAACCTTTGCTCCAAAGTGTTGTAGAATTGATACCCTCTTGTTTCTTTAGGATATCCTGACAGAGACACCCAGTAGACCTAGCTTCAAGCTTGCTCGTGTAAATCCTTTATAAGCGGGGCAGCCCCATATTTTCATGTAGGAGAGATAGGGCCTTTTGTTGGTCCATATCTCATATGGAGTAACCAGTGGCGGATGGGACTGTTTAAGATATAAGCGAGTGATCTCACGTGCATAACCCAAAGGATTTAGCGGGTTTGCCTTGCCCATCATAGACACCACCGCCCTGTGTATCTAATAAAGTTCGGTTCCTTCTCTCGACCATACCATTGTGTTGTGGCGTATAAGGTGGAATCCCGTTGGGGACCAAAATCCATTGTCCACCAGGATAAATCTGTGAAACGCTTGGCTTAAGTATATGTAATACAAAAAAATACCTAAAATTTTATAATAAAAAAATTATTATATATTCCCGGATATAATTGAGCCAACTTAGGTATTTTAAGATTTTTTTTAATATTGATTAGATGATTGTTGAATCGAGAAATGAGCAGTGAAGAGAAAATATAGAAATTGTAAATTAGTTTATATGTCTAAGTGATAGTAGGAGAAATAAATGGTAGAAAAATCGAAATGACATGTGGCATGTAGGAAGGGAGGCTTTATAACAAAAAATACGATTAAGAGTGATCCATGAAAGAAAAATAGAAAAGGGAAAGTTAGAGAGAGCTCCACCTTCTGGAACACTCGACGATCGGACCATGGGTCCTCGGCGAGCACGAGAGAGGAGATCCTTCCTAGTGACAAGGCTACAAGTAGAGGCGGAGCCCAGGGGACTTACCGACCAGACTCCATGAGTAGGTCTTATATCTTTGTTCTTCTTCTACCACTAAGGATTGTTGGGTGATTATCGGCCTTAGGGGAAAGTTTGGTTGCATTTAAACCATGGGAGGCTGCCACATTACATGTTGAGTAAAGCTAACCAGACAGAGCTGATTTTTGGGTATGAAGTGAAGAGTTTGGTAGTGTGTCCTTACAGTAAGTGTGGCCACATCAGTCACTTGATGTTGGAAGCATACGAATTTCTGTTGGACCTCTCTGTAGACTAAGTTATAGTCCTTTTTCAGGGTTATTCAACTAAATTTGAATTCGGTCAGTTTGTCGGTTAGATTAACTATGATACATTAGAGCGGAGTTTGGATTAGAAATAAAGAATTTGGCGGTGATCCTTACGGCCAATTGTAGCCCATCAATGAACTTGATGTTGAAGCTTTTCAATTTCTTGTTCAGACTTACAGTGAGCCAGTTATATGGTCTTTTTACTCTGAAACGATCAAATGGGTGGTGATGCGTCAAGCGTCGTTAAGCGGTGAAATTGCCGTCAAGCGGTGGTGATGTTCAGCGAAGTGCGTCAACTGATGTCTCAGCGATGGTCTTCAAGCGTTAATTGTCGAGCAGTGGTTGTCAGCGATGGTAAAAATCAGCGTTGACCGTCAAACAATGGTCGTCCAGCCCGGTGGTCGTCCAGCGGTGGTCATCAAGCGATGGTCGTCAAAAGCGATTGCGTCAAGCGATTGCTGCGTCGATTCGGTCGTCGTCGAAGTTGACTTATGTATGACCTCGACGATTATATATAGCCGTTTGAACTTCCGTTTAGGTGTTCTTGGACTGCTCGACCATTTGAGTCGAGAATACGATAATATTCTGAGGAGTATAGAAGATGTTTGACGAGGTGGTAGAAGAGCTCGTCCAGTTAGATGCCTTTCGTCGATTCGGGATTTGTGTGTATGACCTCCCGACTTCGGAAGGTCTAACTCCTACGTCGACTCAGTTCAGTGTTCTTACTCTATGGAAAGCCCGTTGTAGTCAGAATCCATCTTCCTATAGAATGTTTAAATTGGAACTCCATATTAAATCTGAAAATCAATCCTAACCAAAACCAACTAGTACGGCCAGATAATATTGTTCTTTAATGGTTTGGAATAGAGACGACGGAGGAAAAACCAAGCGTGATTGAGATTCCAAGGTTGAATCAAAGTGCAAATATATTTTTGAGTTTGTTCTACCCGAGCTCCATTTCCTCGTTTCAAGTTTTTATATTTGTTTCTAAAAGCAATGAATTGATTTAATTGATTTGAGAGAAAAGTGATTGTGAAATGTTTGCCATAAAATTGCATGATTATTGAAAATAAATTGTTTATCTGACGTACATATTATCTTATATTTTGCTATAAAGTTGAACGCCACTTAATAGAATGTTAGTTTATTTAGCATTAAGGATAGATTGAGTATACGATAGAGATTGAATCGCGATCTGCGAACTATTGATGTGTCACTTTCAGATCAGCGGCCTAGGCGGGACCGTATCGGTAGTGTTCTATTTGATTGTTTATAACCGATTGGCGTACGACGGGATCGTCTTGTGTTATAAAATATGTGATCTAGGCTGCTGACCCCGGCGGGACCGTGCCGGTGACTACGATATCCTGTATATCGAAGGCAGCCAAGTTAAATTCGTTAAGGGCGTAACTAAATTGATAGGCATATTTGGAATTGGTGCCTCGCGAAGTAATTAATGAGCAATTGGTCGCCTCATGGCCCGAATTTATTTTCAAAAGCTGAATTGATTTTGAATTTAATTGAATATAGAACTAAATTGAATTTGTGAGCATATTTGAATTGATTTGAGATTGTGAAATATTGATTACGAAAATGTATTTATGGGATGATCAATAAACTATAATTTATTGTATATATATAACCAAGTATGTAATGTATTTATATTGATCATTAAATGATTGAGATTTGAATTATTAATTATTGAATTGATTTAAACGGGCGAGGGTGGTTTGTATCGACCATGGCGTGAAAATGCTTAGCGTATTGTTTTACCAATCTTGTAGTCTGGGAAGTGATAGATAGTGATCGATAGCGGACCGTTCGGGCGTCGAGTCATGAGAAGAAATCTCGGGTATGCTCCGGAGCCTTGTCTTATTTTCATTCATGTGTTAACGATATGGTTTTGTATAAACGATTTGAATCTTTGACGTCCCCATTTTGTAAATCATTTTTGAAAAGGCTTGGATACTACATTGTAAATGGATTTTCAACAAATGTAAATGTTTATGGTCTTGCCCAATTTAAGTAATGGCTTCATGAAGATATGATTTTAGTGATTTTGAGTAGTTTAGTAGCATCCAGGATGGTTCGGATCCTTGGCCAGTCGGTGTGGTCGGGTAAACGTCGCAGCTTACCACCTCGTGCGATTTAAGTGATTTTATACTTCTCCCCGAGTTGTTTCTCTACCTCATTTAAATTCTTTAGACTTTTCGAGCCTCGGACTTATACCTCATGAGGATACAAATTACCACGTATAGTGAATAGTCATCGATGAATGTTATAGGTAAGTAGAAACTACCTTGGCATCCTCTGCAGACATAGGACCACATATATTGGTATGTATTAGGTCTTATAGTCCGTTTGCTCGTTCACCCTTTCCCTTAGAGGGTAATTTGGTCATTTTTCCTAACAAACATAGTTCCATGCGATCGTGATTCATAATCCAAATGATACTAAACTTGCGCTTATGTAACTCAATCATGCGTCTCTCGTATAGCGGGCGTGATGTCATAAATATAGTGATTTCAAATTACTCTCCCTTTTTGCCTTTTATTGTCGTGATATTGAGTTTGGTTTGACATATCCAATATGCAAATCCCATTGCTCAGGTACCTGACGTAAAAAAACATCATTGAGAGATAATGTGACAACTATTGTCGCGAAATTTTAAATAGAAAACCTTTCTTGTTTAAACGCTTGAGAAAACTGAGAAATAATGTTCTTAGTCAAAATTTGGCTACAAAAGCAATTGTTTAAATATAAACAAAAACCACTAGAGAGGTTCAAAACATAAGTCCTAATAGCAACAACCGCAACTCTTGCACATTACCCCACCCAGGTCGGACTCTCCCTTTGTAGGTTTTCTTTGGGCCACTTGCATATCGGTACATATGTGAGCCACAATCTGTATCAATACCCGAAAGGGTGCCATAAGAAAGCAGTATTAACCCGATGACATAAATACCTACGGGTGTTGGTGCATCACATACCTTCCTTTTTTACTCCATGTAGGCCTTGCAATTTCTCGATGGCCTTCTTTTGCCACAATGAAACCATATACCTTTGAGGGATGTCTCCTTGACCTTTTTCTTTGCCACCCCTCCCTTTTGCTTAGTGATTTTTCTCTTCTTCTTATTCTTAGAACTTTTCTTAAAACTAGAAGAGTTCACGAGCATCATATTTTACCTTCCTTCATCAAAGTGGGTTCAACTGTTTTAAGCAGGTTGATCAGCTCAGGTAAGGAGGTCTCTTTATCGTTCATCTTGTAGTTAAGCACAAGCGTGCAGTGTCGGAGTAAACTGACTAGAATCAAGTCTATACTTAATTCATTATCCACTTGCAAAACCTAGTTATTTATGTACTATGCATCTTCAATGCATACTATCGGAGATGTCCACTTTTTGCATCCACGGAAGCGAAAAAGCATTTTGGAGACCTCGAACCTTTCGGATCTAAACACTCGCCGAAATAACTCTTTAGATAGGCAGCTATGTCATAAGCTATATCATAGCCTCATGCTATTTACGAAGCCCGAGGAGACATCATTTACAAACGCAATCGGCAATGATCACTGTCATCCAGTGCTTTTGATATCTTTATCGTCTCCAACGGATGCATCAGCGGATAGAGGCGGGAGTGGGCGGCATCAAGGACGCAAGCTATCTTCTACGCCTTGAGAACAATTCTCAAGTTCCTTATGATCCATGAAATTGTGGTCGGTCGATTTCTTGGCTTTATCATTATGGATAATAAGTTCACGATGGATTTGACATGTTTCGATTCTTCCTGACTAGATGTAAAGAGATTATGTTGATTGTACTTAAAATGCATAATTATTACGACGATAATCATGCATTATGAAACTCCCCACTATTTTATTCGAATCCATAGCCCTCACTATTGATGCGAGGAAGAACCTATATGGAGGTTCTCCTAGTGGAAGTCGATATCCCATATCACCGAAATCAACTTGGGGTTAGCCAATGACTATCTTGAGTCGAGGTAGGTATCCTTGATCATACCAATTGCATTCGTACGCAATTTAAGGAATCCAATATCACTTCGAGTGACCTTAGGGTTAGCCCAACAAGCCATATTAGATCAATAATTATTCCAATTTTCAATGCGATGCAACTATCAAATCCAATCTTTATCAAGCTGTTGATTTGTACTTTATCAACTGGGTTATCATCTCGCAGTACATGTACATCTTATGTATCTTGGCCAGTGCGTCTACATCGACATCGACCTTGGGGTTGGCCCGACAAGCTAATGGAGTCTAGTTAAGGCCAGCCTGTAACACCCCAAAATATACCTAGTCGTTTTTCGACGTATTTAGGGTATTTTGTAAGTGTAATTTTGATTTTCGTAATTTAATCTGAAGACGTGAAATTTGAAAACCAGATTTGTACAAGATCACAAAGGGTAAAGAGGAATTTGTCAACAAGGATATAAAGGTCATATGATAAAAGATTGTATGCAAAGTAGGAAATGCTTAATAAATTGAATTGCTAATAAAGAAAATTTGAGAACCAAATTGCAATAAAATGGAACTTAAGTCAAATTAATGTATTATTGGTATTGAAATGAGCCTTATGGGAGTGGGCGATAAGACTGATTTGGTCTCTCGATTTAGGTATTTTTATGGATAAGCGCGTGAGAAAAGAAGAAGAAGAGGCGAAAATTATGGAACTAATTGTGTGTGGATCAGTTATCACATATTGATTTGACGTGAAGGATGAGTTATGGCGATTGTGAGTTCATTTTGGTATGAGAACTAGTGGGTTGTTGCTTTGGGTTAAATAGAATTAATCTGTGACCCTGGGATGTTGTGAAAGTTAGGTTAGTAAAACCCTATTTTTGTATAAAATGGTAAAGGCTTTGTGGATTCTTGGTTATGGTGTTTGAAGACATGTTTAGGTGTTAGGAATTTGACCTAACTTACAAGTGGTTAAGTTTGGGTTTGGAACAACCCTAATTCATCTCTATGTTTGAGTTTGGTTGGGTTAGAACCCATTTGAGAGTTGTTTTTGGAGATGCTTTTGGTTTAGTTTGGGATGGTTAGTTGGATTTATGGAAAAAGGGCTGAAAATAGCAAAGTGGGGATTTTTCGGGGTCCTTCGCGACGGTGAAGGACCCGCCTTACATAGCAATAGTGAGAAGGGAGGATTTTCCATTCTTGGGTTTGTCGTGGCGAAGTAGTGCTTAGTAATGAAGCCAGCATTCCTTAACTTGAAATTTTTGTGTTTTTGTTTCGTTTTGTTTTTCCGATATTCTGAGTACTCGTCCATTGAACTAATGAGGATCCTATAAGTGTATGAAAGGATCATTATATTTCAGCAATGTAAAGGAAAAATTAGATTGTACCTTCAGCCTCGCGAGTAGATAGTGCAAACATAATACTTTATTATAAGATAGTAAATTCTTGAACACATATAATTGTAGGAATGCCTAAGACTAGTAACACATATAATTATGAATTACTCGATTAGTGAGGCGACTCGGCCGTGGTTCGGCATATTTAGTACTTCGGTACTCTCTGTTTAGTTCTTCGGCACTCTACGATTAAATGCGGTACTCTACGATTGGTACAGCGACACTTCTGTCGATTAACCCGACACTCTTGCGTTGTGTTTCACGACTTTCGATCTTATCTGGTACACCTTAGGGTACTTATTGTGTTGTGTCCTACTCATTTCTTATTACTGGTCTAGGCAATCCAATAGTTATATGGTAAGAGTCTGAATAACGAATAAGAGTAAAGTAAAATACATCGTTACGCTGCAGATATGCCTGCGAATTTTATTTGTAAGTAGAAGTTACGTAGTACCTACGGGTAGGCACCTCAAAATTCAACACGACCACGATTAACCGACCTGATTGGCGCTGATTAAGCGGGTTTGGGTGAGACTGAGGTTGGGTGGGACCTAAGCGGGTTCGGGTGATAAGCGGGTCAACCCAGTTTAACCGCGTTTAATACGCGAATTCGTGTTAGGTGAGACATGCTAACCCTTTTATAACCGTTCGCGTTTAAATAAAATTAATAAATTAATATTTTTTAAAAAATTAATCATTTTTTTTAATAACATGACCCGGGTTAACATTTTTAAATAAACAGTAAATGGTTAAGCGGGTGGTTTCTGCGTCGTTAAATGGGTGGCTTGGGTGGTAAGCTGGTCAAATGGGTCAAATGAGTAGTTTATAAATTATTAACGACCAATGACCGGCCGTTTAAATTAGGCGTGTTAAACAAATTAGGTATGCAGTGTTACCGCGCTTATTAAGCGATTCGTGTTCGTGTTTAGTTTTACCCGTTTATTAAGCGTGTGGTGTGCGTGCACATGTTTTTCACGGAGTCACGGATTTAACGTGCGGTTGCTTGACCCGACGCGTTTGACACCCCTACCTACGGGTACCTCTATATAAGTATAAGTTCAGTAACTCCTACGGGAGGTAAGTACAAGTATGCGTCCTACGTGATATCTGTACAAGTATAAACTTTGTAACTCCTACGGGAGATCGGAGCAATGCTCATTAGCTATAGTACAGTAGGCATATAAGTTTTTATGTGAATTCGAAGATAAATTATGATATCTGCTATATCTTCTATAAACTATTGTAAATGAGTATTGAAACATGTACATGTATAAGTTATGTATTCCCACTAAAGGCGTAAAAAGCTTAGCCGCGGGTTAATCTGTGTAGGTACGAGGAGGAGGACGTCGGCGATCTTCCATTACCTTTGCCGGGCGGCCACGTTAGTAGGAGTCCACCACATGTAGGTTCCGAGCTCTGATCATGTAAATGTAAATATCTGAGTTTGTATATGTAAATGGGACTCGGGGTATGTATGGTGCATGGCTTTGCCTACGGTGGTAGTTTTATTTTGTATTAATGATATATGATATTTTTGAATATGTTATAAGACTTGGGCTTACGATGCTAGAAAAATAAAGTAAAGAGTCAGTGATTCGGTTTCCGTCCTTCTTACACGCTGGTGGGGGGATTGGAAGCGACACCATGTCGAAAAGCTCATTTCTATGGATAGAACATGCTCTTGTGGAGGAAGGCTTAGGGTTAGTGACAACCTCAGTCTACGAAAGACTTATGGTTCTTTTTATTTAATTTGTTAATGTAGTATTGGCATGGGAGGTTTTTCTTTATTTAAGTCTCATCCTTTTGCATTACTTTGCGTATCCATTCATCTCATGAAAATTATAAGGATAGATTACTCTAACTATATGACAGCGTTATGGGTGTCTACAAGATCAATTCCATGAGCCATAATGGTAGGTGAGCTCAGGTCAAGCTCCCTAGGGATATGCATGATTATTACAACCCTTTAAAATTAAAACAAATTTACAATCTTCAAGGTGTTCTTTCTTAGATCCTTCTCCACACTTCTTTTTCCTTTTGCATATTCTCCAACTTATCCTAATCCTGTGTAATCTAATTACATACATTTAATAAGAATAACCTAAAGCTACCAACATCAGATTAAGGTGTGGTAAGCACCATCTGAGAAAGTTGGGCCAAAATGTTAGCATCGAACTTTGATTGTCGTTTTTGAGATTCTTTCACAAAATCCCGAAAAGCACGATCCACCATAGAGTGAAAATATTGTGGTGTATAATGCTCTCTTTGCCGTACTCGTATTATATTGAAGTGCTTGATACTTTAGTGAGTATGTCATTATTTCCATTGAAGCTTAATCCACTTTCCTCTGACTCTTGCAACATCTTATCTTAAAACATAATGATATTATAAATTTTAAAGTCATCTTGGTTAATATAAATAAGATATTAATGTAATGAAACATATGTTACATAATGTATACTTACAATCTTCTCTACTCCAAGATGACCGCTGTGTAAAGTGCCATCTTTTCTCCATTTGCTTTCTTCCATAATATGCTTCTATCAATGACTTTCGTAAATCCAGTTGCTTCCATCTATTAAAATATTGAAATGTAATAAAATAGGCAAGTCAATTTACGCATTAATTAAAAAATAAGAACATGCAGCATCTTTAACTTACCATTTCTTATCGAGACCGACATGTCCCTTCTGCGAGATGATGATTGTAAATATGCTTCTTCCTTCTTTCTTTTTGAATTTCTCTAAATTCCTACAAATTTTGCTTCATATTTAGTAAAACAAATATGAGTATGTCACATTGAGATGATTTGAAGCTTACCTGAAATTTTTCAGACAGTCTTTCTTTAACAAATATGGTCCAATCTTCATCTTCAATAAAATTGTATTCAGGTGATGGTTTCTTTAGACGCTCTGGTTGATCTTTGAAAGGCATGACATAATTGACAATCAACATATTTTTAAATGATCGAGAGCATATGCCAATTGTTTGCATGCAATTCCTTCTACTTTTACATTCCAATGTAAAAGCAGCCTATAAATAATGAACATGATTATTAGTCATTAAATATAAATATTAACAAATAAAATTTCAAAAAATGTTATACTTAGAAAAACTAGTTTACCTCATTAGAGTCCAACGATTTATTCTTCAATTGTTTAGGTACCGGTGGCAAAGTTATACTAATTGGAACCATAGTACGTGCAATGCACCTAAATAACTTGTAAGATCGTAGCGACTTAGTCGACATAAATACCATCAACATTGTACTTTACTGCAAGCTTTATCCCTCTGCTTCTATTCTTGATAATCATAGTACTTTTTGTTATCCCTTTGCATCTCTTTCTTGTAGGTGTTTTTTAACAACGCTGCATATTCATGCTTGAACTAAAAATTATTATAATATTTAATATAGAAATTACTAAATATCTAACAAAAAATTTAAAGTATAAAAACTTTAATAATATAAGGCAATACCCTGTCGAACAATTTGCAAAAACATAATGCTTTGAAAATAATTTTGTCAATGTTTTGGCTAACTTTAACCATGATTAACTTCAAAATTGACACCCCAAAACTACAGGTCAGTTGACAACCAGTAACCATGAATACTCTTGAGATATTAGGGTGACCAAACAGGCTCACGAAAAGTGGGCAGAGTCTCACATATGCGGAGCTCTACCAGTACCCTAACACATTACGATCAACGTCATGAAACATAACATGGTAGCAGCCATGGGCCATACAACAATACTCATCAATATATACCAACTAGCAAAGTTTCAAGAAAGGATTAATAATTCCTCTTATGCAACATATATTAGAACAGAATATTCATGCATGTCCAGCTGAGCACCAATTTGCAAGCCAGGCTTTCTTCTCAAACTAGAGCCTCTGGGATGGGTCGTGCTAAATAACCTGTACCCACACACACTTTTTTTACAAAATATATAATTCCCTAGAGCAGGGTAGGCTAATGCTATTGGTGAATCACGCAGCAAATGGGTTACCTCCATCTAAGTGCATATGCAATGCTCCTATGTAAACTTGCATTCAGCGAATCGTGATCCTACTTGAATGTCCTGATGACTAACCCATGTCACGAGAGTCCTCCCATGACTCCCTCACACTTGCCTAAGCCATGTATGAAACATTGACACTTCAAAAACAAAGTTATTTGTTTTTGGTGATTAACCTCGATATAGAAGTAGTGGACCGTCTGTTTGATGATCTGTTGGTGGACAGCCCTTTCAGGTAAGCATGTATCGATTGGTGACTCAAACGATTGATATTTTATATAGACTGCCTCAGATATTGTAATGGACACACTCTCAAATATTATATTAGTCTAACCCTTGAGCAACATACATTAGCCACCTCATACCTCACTCCTGGTACAATTCGCAAGGAATTTTTAATTACATATGAATCATAATGCCAATTCAATACAATTTGCAACACATGCAAATATATAATATAGTATACATTTTTACATAATTTTTAAATCACACCAGCATGTTGTACGGCATTTCTAAATCATCCACGAAAGATTCGCTCCATTGGGCTAATCAACCATGACAATTCGTTTGATTTACTAAATAAACACATTTATTTTCTTGAATTTGTATTTGGTGAACACTATTCATATATGAACACTTTGCGAGAGCCTTTCGTTTCTGTTTCGCAGCGATCAACCAACGCCGGTTCACTTTGCCGAAACCGAGATTTCATAACCATTTCGGCTCTTTTATCTGATAATTGCACTAGCTGTTTGTACATTGCTATTGCTGATCCGTGGGCTATCTGAGATAGTTCAATTTGATGCCATAATTTTCGCATGATTCAGTTTGGGATGGTCAAGTGTTGGGCATCAGCCAAGAACGATCTAGGCAGTCTTAAGTTAAAATTAAAACCGTGGGATAAACTACCTGGATTGCAGCTGAGCTCTATTTAAGGCAGGCCAGCGCATGGGCCTGCATTCTGTAGGGCCCCGGCACCTTCTTTGCTCCGAAGTGCGCGGTGGATGCGGCTCAGAACTGGAGGAAGGCTACTAAGTGACACAAAAGCTCGTTATGTAGTTCTTTTTATCTTTCACGATTTGGATCATTTGGTTTGCCCAAGTGAGGAGACAACATCTACTATATGTTTAGTCTTATTGTCGTTTGATCAAGATTCTAAATGAGTCTTCAAATATGTGCTCGTCTGGTTTTGGAGCGTTGGCCACCTCAGTCAAGTCCATTTCAATCATTCTTCCCTCATGCAGTAGTAACATGACTGTGTTATAGTGGAAAACCTCAGATCTGCATCTTGCATGTCGTTTCTGGCACTGAAACTGGTGCACTCGGCATTTTAGTTCTGTTGTCTCAGGTCAGTGAGTCGGCGTGCGCTACTAGACTTTGCGAGAAGGACGTTAGGTGGAGAATCGAACGTCATCCGTATCTCAGAAGATTTCGGGTTGGCCAGAATTTTCTTTCTTTTAAAATTGATTATATCTGCCCGGATCTTATTCTCCTCATGAAAAGGAGATTTCGTTCGAAATTCTAGACAATCTGTCATACGTGCATAACCAGTCTGCTATCTGTAAAGCTGAAACTATCATGTAAATGTTTCATGACTGACGCGTCGTGCTGCGCGAGAAGAAGTTGTGGCGTCGTCACCAGGCACCCGTGACTCCTCACTCCCGCTGTTTGCCGTAACGCCCTCTCACTAGCTCACGGTTTGTTATTAAAACCTCAGGTGTGCGCTATTCTGATACCGCAGTTATCCTGAGATTGTGGTCAGCCTCAAATCTGTCCCAAATCTACCCATGGCGGATCAGAGTGTCTTCGAAACGTAGGCATGCGCTGAAATACCTGCGTAGGACCCGGCTGTGGGTGCGTAAGCGGTGCGCGACGGTGCTACCCTCTGTGTCTCGAAAGGTCCAATAACCTCGATAGCTTCCACGGCTTCTTGGCGACCGCGCGACTCACTCCTCTGCCAAATAAGCCCGACGTATCATCGCTTCCCGAACTCGGCGGTGACATTTTATTTGTAATGCCGACGCTGCGGGCTCTGACGCGATATTGTCACTGTCAGCTCACGCAGCTGCCGGGGTGTCTCTGTGTGGTGGGACTAACCGTGGAGCTCTCCCTGGTTAACGCCGCGATGATCTGCGCGCGGCTCCTGCGCCGCAATGCACTCGCCATGGTGCGCGTTTCGCCGCTGCTGCGACTCAACGTTAAACGCCGCGATTCTACTAAGGGCAGTGTTTGTCTCTCATACCACGATGATCCCGGGATGTATTAACAAAACGTATGTCTCTAACACGTATGGTCCTCTCGATTCCATAAATACGTGGGTTGAAGCTTATATAACAGATTAGATTGTTTGCCCGCAGCCGCGCGAAACTCTTTTAAAGTGTGGCGTGACTGGATACTATCGACACTATGGATAAAATTCTCCATGTGGCCGGGACCTATCTCTCGAATGCCTGTGTGATCTCGTGTGAAGTTGTTCATGCAGCTAGAATGCGGAACTTCTTTGATGGGTCCTGTCTTATACGCGCCAGGTCTCTGCGGTGTGAAGTGGCGATGGTTAAAATCCGTAGTGACGTGCTCCACTTCCACTCATTACCTCATTCATGGCCCCAGCGACTGGTTGCTGCGACTGTTACCTCATGACCCTTTGGTGGGCATGTTGCAAGTCCTCGTGTCTCTCATCCACGCTCAGTTAGTACTAACACTTGAAGATCTTGGTACATCTTAGTGTCACACCGGATGGCTGCGATAGGAAGCGATGAAACTCCACGAAGAATCTATCTCTCAGTGGTGAATGGAACCATTTAAGTCATCTATCTCTGAAGACTACCATGGGGTGGACGTTCGACCCTCGTCACTATTACTGGTGTACGATCCGCGGTGGACGCTATCTGCGTCCACGCCGCTGGACGATCCACCTTCACTCCAATAAGGCGGTGTAGCGCGACTCTGGCGGTGCCTTTGTGCCCGCAACATCGTAACAGCGTACGGTCGAGCATCCGCCCTCGGAGCTATCGCTGACGATATCTGACCGGCGAGTGCATCAGCCGCGACATTTTTATACCGGGATGGCGTGCCGTGATGTCATTCACCTCTAGGAACTCCGTCCATCTGCGTTGCCTCATGTTGGTCTTTGCTGATGAATTTACTTGAACTTTACTGGTATGAGTACCTCAGAACTCTGTATATAAGTAGTGAAAGTGAATCTGGGCGAGACTAACAACCAACTCTGAGAGCTAATTGTGTTAGGGATGATTTGTTTATCATGATTCTTCCAGCGGAGGCCCCGAGGACCCCGCCAGGCTGTGCCTCAGGGGTGATCAGGCACATCCAGGTCAGGCGCAGGAGACATCACAATACAGCTGTACCCTTTATGCAGGATATCAAGATGGGCCCGAGTAAGTCTCCTCTTCAATTCAGGATACCTCCTCCTACATGGTTATCTAATCAGGCTTGACCTCATTAAGAGATTGACCTTGCATGTGGTGCGCTCAATGGGAAAATCTGTGAATCTGTGTGCCATTAATCCTGGCTGGCATCTGAAAGGCTGAACTGGCCTCTTAACTCATAAAGACCTTGACCTTCTCTGGATCATTGACAGTCTGATGTGGCAGAATTATTAAAAATCTGTAAGATGGCTGGCTTCTCTTTCCCGAACGGCATTCTACTGGCGGTGATCATCTTCAACAGCGCCATTTGATCCTCAGATGATGCTCAGCCCTCATTTGGAGTAGATCCGGATATCGTTAGCGAGGTGACAGTGATCTAGACGAGGTTGGAATACCTATGCATGAGATCATGAATCTGTGGCATTATTGAAATCAAGGCGCATCTTATTCAGAGTGCCCATAACTGGGTCTAAACTTTGTCACAGGATGTCTCTCATATAGCCACTCAGCTGATGGTAACGATTGGTCATCTTGGTGAACTCAACATCTCTGTTGATGAACAAATGCGATCTCGATCTTTGAAGTAGTAGTGGTTCTTGATACATTAACCACGTTTCAGCTGTCGTAGTCAATGCAGGTGGAAGAGATTGTCCTTCTTCTTTATAAATAGAACCGGAGTGCCTATGGTGAAGTGCCATTCAATAGACTACCTTAGTGGCTCCTTGCAATGAGCTACGGTTGCAACTCCAGCGCGGTTGCAATCATGCGGAGTCATAAAGATGGATTGGGCACAGGGTGACACCAGTGCAAATCTACAACTATCTATGGCGGTGAATCACGGGTGACTCATCACTGAAAACAACCGCATCACTAACGTTTTCACTAAATTGGTCAAGTCTGGTCTCTCCTCCGTCCTCCAGGGTGAAACAACAATATCGCGCTGATCCTTGACATGGACTCGTACCTTTATAAGGCGAAATATCATGCTTGTCCCCTTTGAAATACCCTTGCTGATCGCACAGTCTGTATGGCGGTAACCCTCGTTCACAATCAATAACGACCACAGCAAGTTTATTCTGACCAATCATCCCGGATGACATCGAACTTCGACATATTCATGATCCACCGGGTCCATTGTGAGTAGAGTCGAGATCTTCTTTCTGACCAGACATATCATCCTTTATTCTCGCCGCAATCTAGGAGAACTCACTCTAAAGGCTCCTCTAAGGTCTCAACCTCTAAGCAACTCTATCTGTGATGTAGCAATGAATGAATGCGCACTAAGTCAAATAACACTTTCTGCCCGTAGTGACGAGATAGCAAAGCAGGGGTCGATTGCACGTGGGCCTCGTCTCTGCCTCGTCCCCCAACGGCCCCTCTAGCTTTGCACAGCCAAGCAGGGAGTGCAGTAAGCTCCTAAAGCGCTGGCGGCTCCTCTGCTTTGTCAGGCGTGGAGGAGATGTACCGTATCCTCTCTGTCCTACCAGTGGGACTGTGTTGTCGAAACCACAGATCCACTGTCTACGAGGCTGATCCATCACCAAATGTCACGGTGGCAGCGATGGTAGCACACCATCTCCTTGACGGCGAAGCAACTCTCATTTGTCCTGGCGGATGGCTGACTCCACAGAACCCTCGTGAACCGAAGCCCTCTGCTTCTTTCTGACTGAAGAAGAAGTGACTCTCTTCCTTTGCTACTTCTTCCCGCATCCAGAGTGCTCACTGACGTCCTCTAACTCTACATGGTCGAGGTTGTCCCGACCATAAGTCAATCGCCTCCTGTGGTGTGATCTCTGCAATCCTGGCAGAATGGACAACTGGCCCATTCTCGAATCTCTTAACCCTTAGCGTCTGTGGCCGCGTAATCATCAGCAAATCGGGCTGGCTACGTGAACTGTACATAATCCATCACGGTCATGCCCCGCTGCTTGGCTCAGAACTCTAAGCCTTCGCATGCACTAAAGTGTCTGGAAGGCGCACCCTTCAGCAAACTCTAGAAACTCTGCCATGTCATGCCTCTGGTCTCTTAGGGTGCCTTATTCCCACCATGTAGGCCTCAACTCTGGTAGACATAGCCCCAGCTTTGATCTGGTGCCGTGCGTCGAGGTAATCGCGGCCTCTCCCAACACCTTCTCGGTTGCATGAACCAGTAAAGTGCGCCACCATCGGATCTCATCCCCACAGCAGATATCGAGGATGATGCACCTAAACCTCTGGAGGTTACTGGGGACCTCCTTGACTGCTGCTATGGCACGTGCGTGTGACATATACAATGCCTGCGACCTCCAACGAAACTGTGATCAAATCTTGGTGGTGCACGACCGTGCCTCAGTGACCCTCTCATTCTCGCCCGCCGACTAGCCATCTACACAAGTCAATGGCCTTAAATTCAATGCGGTATCTATCAAGGCTCAAGCATTACAGGACCTATTCATATCTGGAAGAAAAAAATTTATTTTCACATACCACATCGATGCATTCTAGGAAGTCTTGATATAAATATCCATATATTAAATCATCTGAAGGGATTTTTAAAATTTTTGTATTCTTTTTTAATTTTGAAAAATCGTGAACGGTGTTCATGAACATTGTCAAGCAGATGTGACTCGAAGCGATCTGAGTCAAAAACTTGGTCAAAAGCGGTCGGTGCACCTGGCATAGCCCGTGACCCGGTAGCACCGCGGTAGCGAGCGCAGCGCCGCGTGGCGAGATGTCGTGGCCCGTGGGCCGTGTCGGCGGTGCTGGCCGGTGGTGTCGGTGGGGCGATCGTTTTGGTGTCGCGCTGCGTGTGTGTGGCGATGTCGGTGGCCGGTGCCTGGCGCCTGGGCGCTTTGTCGTGGCAGCCTCTCGGTGTGTCAGCGTCTGTTTTCACCTCTCTGTACCCTTTTGGTGCAATACACTAAGGCGTATTGCAATGGTTCTTGGCCATTGTTTGCTCATGTCGATATACAACCTACCTGGTCTTTAATACAATTCCCTCACCAGCCTTGCGGCCTTAGTCCGCGATACAAGAAATTTGTATTGTGACGAAGCCTCCTTGACAAACCATTTTGATCGCGTCCTGATAAGTGTATTCGCGACACACTTATCCTAATAAGCCCGCGCTCTGCAAATGCATTACGCTGAGTGTATTTGGCGGCGCATCTCACGACTGACTCTTCTGTTGCAATACATAATTTCAACCCACTGCTTTGCCATGTTTACTGCTAATTTTCTTGTTACAATACTTTCAGCCAAGCGCTCCAATACCGTGTCACGGCTTTGGTACTTGTGTTGGCGACCGCGTCTTATCATTAAAATAGGTGACATTCAGTTCACACTTTTTTTTTCCGTTTTCTTTGTTCAAAGCTCTGATGCGAAAATATATAAATATATATATATATATATATATATATATCTCTCGCATATATATATATATATATATATACATTTACACTACTCTTTTTCAGAACACAAATAAATTTATAAAGTTATTTTATTTGGAACTTTCTTTAGTTACCTGTAAAACCCAGCTACTTTAATACCTCATTTTTTTCTTTCATTTTCAAAAACCTGTCGTTTATTAAAATTTATTTGTTTATTTCTTTCAGTTTACACCTTTGTAAAACTCCAAATTTTTCTAACACATCAATGTGCAATCACTAAGCAACTGCACAATTTACACAAAACATACAAACATATATTGTTCACTGTCGCATCAGGCATGCGGTGTTCTGTTTTATCTACATTGCCTTTGGGTTTATCATTTTTAAACACAACGTAGGCCACTAAGTGGTGATGTTCTTACGACTATGGCTATTCCGTCCCCTCAAGCCTAGGTAATCATGTTACAGAGCTCGATACCAAACTGTGACACCCCGAACCGAGTGCGTTGACAACAGATCAACGCGAAATACTGGGTGAATCGTGATGGCAGGCTGAATCGGAAAAATGGGCGAAGTCTCCCTTGTGCGGGAGCTCTGCTGGGAGTACCCTAACCTGTCACGATAGCGTCTATGAAGCGTAACATGGTAAGCGGTCTACGCGGGCCCATCTGACATGCTCTAAATATTATATACCAACTGTGGTTCAGAATTAATAGAATTGCTCTTGCTACAGCATATTAAAATTCTAGAATATTCTATGCATGGCCATCAACTAAACTGCAAAGCCACAACGGACTTACTTCTCGAACTGGCACTCTGGATGAGCCATCTCTCGTCTTCACATGCACAAATATATAATTCCCTCGATGGTGAGCTAATGCCCGATAGTGGAATCGCCTATTAGTTACTCTCCTACCTAGTGCATATGCAATGCTCCTATGTAAACACACATTCAACAAAATGCAGTCCTGCCAGATGTCCTAAATGACTCAATACTTAAATCTTGTTAGGTATGCTGAATTTTATTCCCAAAGCGTAAAAGAATTCAGGTTGTCTAACATTGTAATATTTATGGGGTTAGAGTCAAATCTCACGGGGGTGGTCTTTTAGTTGATCATAAGACATTCTCTGAAGATGTGTATTTGAAAAAGGAGAATTGTAGTTGTAGGTTGATTGAGTAATTAATTCGGCCAGACTATTTGAGCAAACTGAATGATTGATGAGGTTCTTAGGTTTACACTCATTGTTGATCCAAGTAATTCACGCTACATATCTTAGTTTACAAATCTTTCATCTAAGAGCCATTTGATGAATAGTCTTGACGATTTTACTTTAACGGCTCTTTGGGAATGAAACGTCGAGGATGTTAACCGCGTTAACAATTAAATTGGACCTCTGCTTGCATTTGTAATCAAAGTACAACGATGTATCGGATCTCTCGTTCACAGTTTATCGAGAGGATGTAAACTAGGTTTTATAAAGTTCCTCTAAAATTAACATCCACTAGTCCCATTGAGTATGAGAGGTGAGGGGTTGTGCAGCGATCAGGGGTGAGTTTCACCAGATTCAAGAACCGACATAAGGTTTAGAACTTCTGTTGAGTATAAGCGGTCATAATTGATGAGGAGAACTATTCATAAGACTTAGGAAGTCTAGGCTTCGCTTGCAAAACAAAGAATAAAAAACAAAATCTTGAGGAGAGAAAGCGGCTTTGTGTGATCTTGGAGTTCATGAGACAGAGTATCAAATCTGTGAAGAAGTGAAGTCTTGACCCTGCTCTAAACCTGGCAAAGGCATAGGAAGAACACTCTTTTGTGAAGCCAAGAGCACAAGTCAAAGTGCCTTCTCCACCTTTTCTTTGACTTGTATACCCTTTTCCATTGTGATCCAGCGTTGATGGTTGAAGGCGAAGCGTGCCCTTTGCATTGAATCGCTAATCACGCCCGATTCCATGATAACACATGCCGGTACCTGCGTCTTAAGTTATTCGATGCCGGTACGATTTGCTATTAATTCTTTTGCTGTATCGAAGTGCGCGGTATGGAGTTAAGCGGTGCCCGGTGCGCCGACCGAATTCGGCGGTGTCTGGGAATTGTCGGTTTAGTGGTCTGCAGTGCCGCTTTGCTATCTATTTTAATTCCCGGCGTCGTTGCGCTGCGAAACTTCTGTAGTGGTTGCCATCATCCTCCGCGATCCATATTGGCTTTACGGACACGGACCTTGTAACAGTATGTAAACTACCAGAAAGGCACATATAAGTCGAAGCAAAACAATTAAGTACCTATTCTTCTTACAAAATGTAAACAGATGGACAGGTGCTAAATTCCGACATAATTGTTGCTCTTTTTTGTGTATTCAACACACCCCTAACACGCATCTTTATAGTCCTAGCAGATTTAAACTAGTGACACCTTTGATTATGATTTCCAACAATGCGCTAGGTGCGAGTTAAGCTTTGCAAAGTTTCGAAAGAGCGAAAAAGTGGACGTAGTACTTCAAACTTTGACAGTGTGCTCGATGGAAGCTCAAGTGAACTGAGCCACCGGTCTCAAGCAATGAACATAACAACAAACTATCCCACAAAGAACCAAGCTCTTCATACTAAAAGGACCATAAGTTGAGAAAAGAAAACTTGTGCAGCTTCTTTGCTTGAAATGAACTGATATTATAGACTGACGGTTTAACATGACATGACTACCTAGGCATAAAGTCAGGAACAGCTAACTGTTGAAATCAAAGTTCTTTGGGTTTGTAGACCATGTTTCACAAATAGAGCAATATGAACAAAATGAGTATTGGCATGGCGTGGCGAAGTCTGCGTTAACACCACTAATCCTTTACTATATTTTACTCGTGTGTCGTGATGTCCTATTGAAGAAAATGGAGTCACTAAGCTGGGCGAATGATTGCTCTGCTCATATAAAGAATCTCCTCAGATCAGGAGGAGGGGCATCTCTAATGCGGGCTCTCTCGTAATGCGGCTCTCAGGCACGGAGAGCACGTGAGTAAAGCTGTTTGTTCCCAAAATGCATTTAAACCACCTTGATCGGCATCCATTCTTTCAAAGGGATGCTCATCGTGCAGGCGTTGTAGGCGAAAAGGCCCCGATAGCCGGGGATGTGAAGCTGAGTCTGTGGATGACTGAGCTCTTCAGCGTGGTGCTTGTAATGGGCCCCGGCTTTGGAAGAGATTCTCTTTTCAGCAACCACTCCCTCGTCCATGACCACAAGATTGTCATGAAGTGGGAATGAATATACCTATTTTAGTCGAGTGCGAATCCTCATGCTTTCTTGGCCCAGGCATGGATCAATAGAAACTGGGTTATCATCCTCATATAAAGCGAGTTTCTTCTTTGCTGAATTTCTAAGTTTTACATATGAATTCTATGATGTTTTATTCATCAAGCATATTCGACTTGAAGCTACTGCATAAATTCATGTTGATGTAAAACCCTCATAACCCAGGGAAGGATGAGGTGCACATAGCCTCGTGAGACAAATTAGTGAGATGGTAAACCTGGACTGGGGGTAAGGTTGATCGGCAGGCGAGCGGACATCTTTGTGGAGTGAGCTATCAAATCAGGGTGATGCATTTAACACCCATCACAGTGTCTTCTAGTAGGTATCGGTACTGGTTCTCTCAAATTAGTGTAAAAACTCGAACGGTAGGTAGATACCCGTGACCTTGGCCCCCTGGTACAAATTCCTCTTGAATAAATGACCCCTATTCCGGATACATTGAACAAAATGTGTCCACCTTCCACTTTACTTCATGTTGATCCAGCTTAGCATTCTGGTTGAGGCCCACTTTGCTGCCATTTTGGATGAAGCCTAAAGCGCTTGCAAACAGTTCTCGTCATCACTCTCAGAATACCTCCATAACTCTACGGAAGATGAATCTCTTCTGCTCCTTTTCCCTTCTTTGTAGTGTGAATTATCACAATTTCTTCTTCTTCACGACCCGTCAGGGAGCTTAAAACTACCTTTTCCGGTGTTGCTGAATCTTCCATAAGTCTGTGGCAGATGTAATCGGAAAATCGACCCTGAACCACATAGAACAATAATAAATGACCTATCTCTGAAGTGCTCCAGACTGTGTGTGTTGATGGGATAAAACTTTCTCAAAAATGCCTCTAGCAGGAGAAACCTAATATGAAAATAACACCATATTTGACTTGACCAGAAAATCCATATAATAATGATATCTATAGAAAAAATAAAATGGAAGGCCTTGCGTTTGTGTCAGCAGTAGAAAGTCTGAATCGAACGATCGAACTAAGAAGACGATTGGAAGCTCGGATTAAGCATTGTGAGAGGACCAAAGGGCTGGCGGTTTGTCTATTTAGAAGTGGGGAGTAAGGAATGAAAATTAACTGGTCGCAAAAGGTTAAAAGCCTGTTTGCTCAAGATCATGTGATCTAGGTCTGTTGATGGTGCGTTACTAAAGCGATCTTGATGGGTGCCCATGCCCCTTTTGCATAAGTGGTGCATTTGATTAAATGATGCAGTACCATCTTTATATATATTTTTTGTTTTTATTTTTATGGTGGGGACGGTAGTGCGATATGTAAATATCATACTGCTGAATCCTTTCCATCAGGATTTCACTGCATACTCATTTCTCACGCTCATTAAACCAAATGTTTGTTTCTGAACTAGATTTATGCTCTTCTTTGACACCTTCACACTTACCATATGGTGCTGTATTTCTTGATTAAGGGTTCTGGGTTTGAACAAATTGAACTCAAGGCTCAAAATGAGTTACCAGAGTTAAGTCAAGAATGATTCTGAGAGTGTAACACAAAAATGATAAAACAAATCATTTTCGATTATGTAATGTTCTCAGAACAGTGCATGTGATTAACTTATGTATGCCCCGAGAAATGATGTACACAGGGGTAGCACTACTTGGGGCAAACAGAGTTTGTGGGAGAGACCGTGGTTTGTCTGGGAGTGGGTGAGTCGGGGTAATAAGGTCCTGATATGAACATAGAGATTTTACCCCACACTTACACACACCCACCATGTCATGTGGTATTAATGCATTGGATGACGTGGGTATGTATAAAGTCATCGTGTTTCACCATTAAGATTAAATATATACCAAGAGCCTGAATCAGAAAATTTTGCTATACATTGAACATAACATGTAACGTTGGTCTGGCAGTCTTTACCGGCGAGCAGCATTGTCTCAATGCATAAGGTACCACAGCGAGTGGAAGCGAAATGCGTCAAGCGGATTCAATGTTGTTTTTTTTTTATTCTGGAAAAGCAGTTGAAATCGAAAGCGAAATGTTGGAAAGAAGCAAAAATTACTGCCTGGCGCGGGTGGATGAACTTTATTCTGGAGTATCACGTGGCGGATCACGGTCTCCGCCTCCCGGCGTCAGTGCTCAGAAATTGGCTTTAGGCGTTGAGGCCGTGACTTTAAAGTTTTCCCATTTAAGTTTCAATCACTTGCACCATGATAAACTACCTTGACCTTAGCGACGGGCGGTCGCGGGGCGGGTTGCCTAAAGCTGTTACCAGCCGTTGTCGTGATACCTTTAGTTAGGTTCAAAGTTTTCGCGCCAATAGTCTTGTCGTGAACGGCCCGGCTCTTTATAATCAAGGCTCTATGCTGACTCCGCCTTAATTCTTCAAGCTGTTCATGCGCAGCGTTAAATTTGTTTGGCGATCCATTAGATTAAAGTTTTTCAATAGCCCGATAATACTGTGCGCTATTGTTCGATGGCGGATGACAAGCGCGCATGGCGACTGTAGGAGACATGCCAGAATAGTTTCGTGTCTGATGAAGCCCCGAACGCCGGTAGAAATTGACGACCAATCACGTGATTTTGGAGCAACGTTTTCAAAATGTGTTTAGTCTCTATGGCTAGTCGGCTTGACAGTGGTTGTGGGTGGTATGCACGTTGAAACACAATAGAGCGACTCCATATTTTTCAACAGTTTCTCAGGCGGGTGCAAATGGGTCACCATGCTAACCGTGCTGAAAGTACTCCGGCGAGAGAAAAATATGTTCTTTGCAAATTTAAAACAGCCTTGTGGTTGTTTAGTTCTCAGTTTAGAATGTCTCGACCCTTAACACACATAATTAATGACGACAAAATGTAAAGATACACAGAAGGGAAAAAGACCTATGAAGGTCTTATAGAGTTGAAGAGTCTCATTGATTAGGTGGGGTGAAGCACATCATGTTCCTTTTATGACTCCTCATTGTTTGACCCTTGAGCACAAGTTTCATAAATTCATGATCTTTTGCAAAAGTGTGGGCCATTAAAAACCGACACAAAATTTTATCATTGTTTTCTTACTGGGAGAAATACCACTTACAAACTAAGACCAGCAAGAGTGAATATCCCAATTTGATCATAATTTTGATTTTACCTTCTACTCATCAATTAAATCACAGATAATATTTAACAGATATGGATCATCAAAATATATCTTTGCAATATCTTCCAAAAAATTTTTTTTATTTAGAAAGTCCCATTAAGTTGATTATTTGATGCAGTGTTTACTATATTAAGCGCACCATGGTGAACAAAAGCTAGCTACTCTCATCAGGCTTCATCGCCTGCAGTGTAGTGAGAGGTGGATTAGAACTGGCATGAGATAAGTGATGGCTCACACATTCGACCCCCTTTATCTTACTATGTCGAGTTAGATTCTTGGCACAGTGGATCCACCCTGGTCAATAGGCTTGGTATCTGCTTAGAATGGGCCTGCCCGGTAGCTGCGTGATGTGAAAAATAGTTCGAGGACCCTCTGATGTGCTGGCCTGAACTTTTCCTAAGGCAAAGGCAGACAAAACCTTTTGATGGATTTGTGTAATTTTGTAAATGGAATCTAAGTCTTCTTTGGCATATTGAATCAAACCTTTTTATGTTCCCTTTGTCTAAACTTGACCCTATATAGCATAATCCTGCGTCACACATGATCTCAAAAGGGGGTTCCCAATTAGGAGATCACATGATGAGGAGGAGACACTAACATAGTTTGAGTTTATCAGAAGGCACCTCACAACTGTGACCATGTCACCGAAAAGGGACATCTTTGGCAAACAAATTATAAAGGGACGTGATAAATAGCAATAAAATCTTTTATAGATCTCCTATAGAATCCGACATGTAGAATGACCTTGTCTCAACACACTTAAGTAGGTGAGTTGGAGATCAACTCGACTTTGGCCTTATCTACCTCGATTTTGTTTTTCGATGCTATATTGGCTAAGCGATCCTTGTGTCTGCGGAAATGACACTTTTCTAATTTAACACAAGGTTTCTCTTGACATCTCTCTACCGAACCTTCGTATTAGGTTCTCAAACATCCTCATATGAGTCACAGTAAATCATCCATGAAATTTCAAATAGTTTCTATCATCTTCAAAAAAATCCCATCATGCGTTGGAAAGTGGGATATTATAATCAAGGCATTTTCCTAAAGGCCAAAGTGCCCAAAATAGCCAATTGAATGTAGTTTTCTCTTGATCTTCTAAAGCTATCTCAATTTGGTGTACCGCAGTACCCATGAAAACAACCCAGTTATGTGCCACGCAGCTCGCATTTGATCGACAAACGGTTGAGAAGTGATCTTTCTAAGTACCGTTAGCTTCCCACTCAAATCTATTACACCTCAGCAGGTGACAGTGGGATCATCATTATTTTCTGTTGCTACCACGGATGGCCTTGATTCTTTAGGGTTTACGTGTTGGGTGACCACTTACTATCTACAATAGGAATTATCTTACCATCCAGAGTTTAAGACTTCTTTCTTAACCACTTCTTTCATTATTGGGTTGATGACAGTCGTCTACGTGGTTGTCTAGGGTTTAACATCCTCTTCAGTAGATCATGTGTGCGAGATCAAAAGACTAATTGTATATACGCAATTGTCTGCATCTAGGGTGGATTCAGGTGGAGTTCTCAATATCTCAAAAGTCTATGTTCTCTAACTCTGGGAGAGATGATTACCACAGAAACATTTTATTCACCCCTAAAATGCATATTTGAGGTGTGATGTTAAGTTGACTCAAAAGCTTGGGATGAGTCTCTTAGAAGGTATTTTCTATATAATTAAGGTGTGATGGGTTCAAATTTAGATTGCCTCCATAAAGCACAGCTCTCAGCGTGTTTCATTAACCAGATTGTGGAGACTCCATTCTGTGACAGTGCACCACTAAGTCTGACTCGAGCTACGAGACCAGGCGGATATCTGTGGACATTGTCTAAGGATTTGCTTTTCACGATCAACCAACCATTTCTGACATCTTCCTCATCATCTTATTCACCTTGATAACATTAAAGATATTCAAATTAACAGATCATGTACCAGGCTGATGAGTGTCATTAGGCTCCCCCTAGTGTGCTGAGTAGTGAGTTCATAAAGATTGATCTACCAGAATCATGGGAATTGAGAGTTCAACTAGTTCACAGTTTGAGTGTCAAACTTTTAACAAGTCCACAGGAAGTAGAACTTGTCCTTTTTTGTGCAACCTCCTTCACACTAATGTCCTCTAGGAATCTTCACTCATTACAAGCTAATTGGAGGGCTGATGTTGATTAGCTCTGATTCTCTAACCCTAGATGAGCATATATGAGTAGGGCAACAAATTAACTTACTAAATCCACAAGCATGTTATAACTTTGGTTTACCGCTATAAGAGCAGTAGGGCTTCTTGGGTCTTTGTGTTTGGGGCAAGTGTTTCGAATCAATGAAAGGGTGAATTACTGATTAACAAATACCTCCATGTTGACCCTGGTTTCCTTTTACTGTTGCATATGATACTTTTGAAACTTGGCATATGGCGGAGTTGTAATGGCATCTAGTAAAGTGGTAATTTCCTTGTTTGAACAACTCATAGATCTCAGAATGATTGTTCACTTTCTTTGGGACTCTCAGCCTGGAGAATTTGTGAAATTTGGAGGAGATATCGTTAGCCTTGTCTTGTTTTGGCTCACCATCAATGATATCATCACCAAGGAACAGGCTTGCTTGGGAGTATGAACCACACTCATCATCTCAGTTGGTTCACTTTGTAACTCTTGTATTGGTTCTTAGTTTGAATAGTTTGTCAATTTACCTGCCAGCCAGAGAGTGATATATTAACAATATTAGTGCCAACCGCTGACACGAACTCAACCTTTATTTTGACCTTGAGAGGTTTTGGATGATTTGAGACAAAGGGTTTTACCTCTTGTTGAAAATTGCCATAGAAAGTTAAGCAGTGATTTAGGATCTCATAGATGGTTCAGTCGGTGTTTGTGGATTGTTAGATGCATCTGGCGTGTCTAATATCATCAAACTTCTCTTATGGAGGTTGGTCTGGGCGTGGTTTTGGATTCCTTGTTTGATGGATGAAGAACCTTGATTGGGTTCTGGGGGAAATCATGAGGACCTTAGGACAAGACCAGAGGAAGTGGTTGAAGCTTGATTATGATAGTTGGACCTTGATTGTTTGGCAAGTTATGTGGGCCTCCCTCATTTCTCGACTAAAATTGAGTGCTGCATTTCTGGGTATATGTTTAGAATATGGAAGTGGTTCCCTTGGTAGTTAAAGGCATTAGCTTGCTCTATTTGAATTGCTCTCTTAGCGAGGAAGGGTTGAATGGGTTAATGATTGATCTTTGCTTTTTGACGATTTTTTGTGCTTTGTGATAATGAGGTTGTTGAGGTGCTAGTCTTCATCAGGTGCCGGGTGGTCTAGCTAGTGAGTCCCATTGTAATCTCTAGGGAATGCAAAGGACCCCCACCTAAAAGAGAAGTAAATCTGTAACACTATAATATATTGTATGTAGATAATTACATTAGGCCTATCAAGGGTGGAGTCTGTACTAATCATACATAAAGGAACCGATAAGTTTAATGCTGATAACCGAGCGATGGTATTGTGGTTGGGGGTACGAAGTGAAATGAATAAGTCCAGCCACATCAACGAACTGGACGGATACGTAGAGTCTGACGATTTGTGGCGACGACGTCAAATGAACGAATAGGCTCGATCTGGCGGACTGAACAGTTAAAACAATAATATGGATAACAATCTCGATGGCATGATTTATAAGGAAATAACAATTTTATCATTTACGTGGTTCTTCTCTCCGACAACCGTTCGCTCTTTAAAGTTCGTTTGAAACATTTACCGAAACCAACTTACCTTACGTCCAGCATACCGTCATACAATGCCGACACAATGTTAAAAACCATAATACACCTTCTTTTCTTCATGGCAAGCACCAAAACATGTATGTATCAGGTAATGAATGACTTTTGAAATGCCGATCGTGAACATTAAAATGGTTATACTATCTTGAAACAACTGTCCGCTACCGCACCCGTCGCCAAACGGGTGCGATATGACGCGGCCTGCGACATACGAAGTGACAATGAACTACTAATGGTTACGACCGTCGCGACGGCGCTAACAAACCTCGGGGCCGAACCGACCATCGCGTGGCAACAACAAACGCTTTCAATGGGCCCGGCCGTCGCGACAACTTCGCAAACTGCGGTGGGCGGCCATCGTGGCACCCAGACCTCGGAAGCGACCGTTGCATCACGTGACACCTAACGACCTCGAATGGCTGCACGGTATCGTGGCACCTGATAACCTCGGGTAACTGCGGCGCATCCGTCTTTCTCGACCTGGATGGCGACTTATCATAGCGCTAACAAACCTCCGGTGAACACGTCGTTCATTATCTAATAATCCTCGGAATGACCGTGTCGAAAGTGTATTAATAGCCTCCCGGGTAGCCCGGCTTCATCCGCGTGGTAACCAATATAGCAGTTCTTTCTCACTGTGCCTTCCAAACATCAGTATGGAATTAGGTCTGATCTCAGGTCACCTTTCTTTTATAATGTTTTCAGATAGTTTACAACTTTGATCCACGTGCTCAAAATATCCAAACTGCTTAGCTCGTCCCGAACCACGATGGCGCAAATAACATTAAATGTTGACGAATTCGCGTGAAATAATAACTGTTTTATCGAGCGAAAATCATTTGGAAATAACCGCCATCTGATCAACGGTATATGGTGAAGCCGTTTTATCTGACCTGATCTCTCAAAATGATACCCCCAAATCGTTAAAAGCATAGCAAACCCACTCCACGGACTATGAGCGGCTTGTTGCAGCCCTGCCCGAAAAGTTCCTCGACGTGGCGTGAGTGCACATGAATGAAACTCGGCAGGCTCCTGGCCAACTGAACCAACAACGGGATGCGAAGGCCTTCAGAAATAACTTCTTAGATAGGTAATCTAAATTGGATAAGCGGAGATCCAGATTACACGATTATTAACCCTATAGGCGTTAGAATTGGGGTTTTTCTGGGTTTGTTAAAATTGAACGGTCAATAATTCTAAATATCAGTTTCATTAATACAACTTGATTTTGCCAAATTTGACCAATCGATTTCTAACTATTCTAAACTATATCAGAACAATTACAGAAACAACCTAAAATGAAACACAACAGCGATGTCCAAATTTGCAAACCATATCATTGAAAGCCAAAGAGACCAGAGAACTCATTGACGCAACGAACTTTGCCAATTCCAGGTCATTTGTGGTGGCGCGGAGACGACTTCGATCTAACCTTGAATACGTTTGTTCGTTGCTGCTTTAACGAGGAGTGCGCAGAAAAGGACGTGAATTGATTGAGAAGGTCAATGGTGAAGAAAGAAGACTGTATGGTGGCTGGGTGGCGAAAATGGCGGAGATACCAAACTCGGTGAAAATCGGTGGCGCTGTGTAGTCTTCTCACGTGGTCGCGGCGTCACGCATCGGTTGGCGGCAAATTTATCGCTTCCCAAACCCGTCAGCGATGGCGCCTACGTAGATGGCGGCGTGTATTTGTTGACCAATGAAGTGCAGTGGTTAGATCTTCCCGCGGCGCGAGCTATTCGTGACCGTGTTCCCGGTTTGTGATTTTCTGGTTTTGGGAGTTAAAAAAAGTGTCTTGGAAAAGTGAGTTCGTTTGAATCCCAAGCCCCAGTTTATAGATCTGAAATTAGATTTCGGGTAAGATCGGACAAATTTGAACCATACGATAAAGTACTGCACTATTGAACTTAATAATATCAAGTAACTTTTTTATCCGTATGAAATCCGGATTGTAGCGATTTCAGCCGTCTATGAGCTGCTGTGTCAGCTGAGAGCCTCTGAAATAGTGCCTTAGATCAGCACAAGAGGTATTCATTCTTTGAAAAATTCAACTTTGGTCAGCCCTAAGTGTTGAATGACTGATCAACTTGGTCAAAACTTAATCAAGCTTAGTCAAAACTCTTGGTTTTCAAACTTGTATTATTTAGTGGTCATTACAATGGGTCATGTATATGATGCATGGCTCCTCCACTCTACCAGTCCAGTAGGCAACATGAGGGTGCCCGAGACTATGATTACCTAAATTCTACTTTACTCGCTCCTATCTTTCAACCATATTAAATTGGCGATTTTGTACCAAATCATCATTCTCTTAAGTGATGGATTCTCTACCTGTGGGGTGTCTTGCCAACTGTTATCTGGGTAGTTTCAGTGTTCGACATTTTACTACTGATTATGAAAAGGGTGATTATAACGCTTTTCTCATAGCTTTGGCCGCACATCATTTGGATGTATTTTATTGTTCAAGGACACTGATGAAAATACGCTGATTTTGTCCACCTCAAACCATGAGTAGAGGATATGGAGGAGATCATATATCACTTATATATGACAAAGGTTCACTATTTTTGGAAAGTTTTGAATTGTCGCGGAAACATGATCATCTGGAAGGGAAACGTGAGATTCATTGTAATATCTATATAAAAAGATTAGTTGGTGCAGCCGGTGACAGTTTGGCCTTCTCCTTTGAAGAAAAGAGATAGAACCATCTGATTAGCTGGAGTGATCGGTAGAAATACCTTTACAAACGTCCTCAAAATCTCTGTGAATGAATAAGGTTCCAGGAGATGCATTGATACCTGGTGAGGAGCGGATCTGTCTCCCAGATTTCATGGGGTCAGATAGCCTCTTAGGAGCCGAATGCATGAGTTTTGTTGTGGTTTCTTTGGGATTCGAAGATCTCTGGAGAAGTTCACTCCGTCGATAAAGGAAGCAGAGACTCGATATTGATTACGTTGAAAAGTGTTTTCTTTCCCCCTCTGTGCCCAGTATTGTTTGGGAACACCGTCTCCATCTTGTGAGTTCTTGGGATCTTATGGGTTCTTTCTAAGTAGCGCTAAGCATTTTGATTAAGCAGGTTGCTGATTCGGGATGGTCGGTGATTGTAGGATTATCTTGAGACAGTGTTTGGACTCTTTAGAATTTCCGGTGCAATTCTGAAATCGTTGCTAGTTGCGAGCCCAAACAAACAATACAATCTATCTTCAACGAACGCGCCAATTAGATTCCTCCACAGAACAAATTAAGAAACTGAAACGTCCAAGTTTTGTGTTGCAATTGCGAACCACTCTAACTCTCTTTAGATCATTTAGTTGATGGCCACTCTGACGCGGCAAATGTAACCGATCTTATTAGTATGCTGAATTTCGTGTTAAGCGTAGGTGGTTGTCTAGCATTTATATCTGTAGGAGTCCACATATGTCTCCGGGGTAGTCTTTTAGTTGATCATAGGGCTATTATACAAAGATCAGCCTGCATTTGAGAAAAGGAAATTATGGGGACTGTGGTTGGTTGATTGAAGTAATTAATTAAAATAGCTATTTTAAAAACAAGAGGTGATTATGATGAGGTTCTTGGGTTTCCTCACTATTGATGATAATTCAGCCTCTTAGTTTACAGTCTCGCCAGACCATTGATGAATGGTCTTCTGTGGAAGATTTCACTTTAACGCTCTTTTAGAAATAAACGATGGGGATGTTAAACACTTGTTCTTATGTTAATTTGAACTCTTAGCTTGCATTTGTAGTAAGTACAAACGTGTGAGGATCTCTACGTTCCTGCGTTTGTCCCGGAAGGAATACAACTAGTTTATAAAGTTTGCATTACAAGTGTAACATCTTTAATCAGTGAAGTATAAGAGGAATTGAGGTTATTACCTTGGGGTGAGTTTCCACGTTAGAACTGACACCAAAAGTTTTAAGGCTATTTAGAATTATAAAGCGAATCATAATTGATGAGAGATGACTAAAGAACTTGAGAGAGTCAGACTTCCTTGCAAACGAAGAATCAGATAAATATTGAGAAAGCGTTATTAATGATCTATTTGAAAGGTTACATGAACTTGAAATCAAAATCTCTTGAAGAAGTGAAGTCTTCAACCCTACTCTAAACCCTAGCAAAAACTATGAGAAAAGAACACTCTTTTTTACGAAAGCAAACCCTAGAAATCAAGGCTTGCCTTCTCACCTTTTCTTTGGCTTTTTATACCTTTTTCATTGTGATCCAGCGTTGATGGTTGAAAGACAAATGCTTTTGCCACATTATGAATCTTAATCTTGATTCATAAATATTTCTGCATGTAGTCTGGTACCAGTTAGTCATGATACAGTACTAGGTACTCTTGAATTCTTTTAGCGCTCAAATCTGCAGTGCCAAGTTAGGCGATCTGGTACCGCTATTAACTTGTTGGTGAGCTTGGAGTGTCTAGAGTACGGTTTAGCCAGTACAGTACTGCAACACCTCTGCACTTGTTTCAGATGCGCACTCAAACTTCTCCGGTGGTTGCCATCTGCCTCAATGATCCTGTGCTTTACGGACTGCGAACCCTTGTAACAATTATGTATGAACCTGAAAAACACCATCTGAAGTCAAAGAAACACGAAAGCAATTAAAAGGCACTATTCTTATACAAAAATGTGAGCAAAGTATAGGCGAGGTGCTATGATTTCCGACATAATTGTGCTCTTTTATTATGTTCAACAACCAACCAATCAGAGTCTCATAGGCTCCTCGCACTTGCTAAGCCATGTATGAGAAACATTTTCAAAACAAAGTTATTTGTTTTAATTGTGGACAACATCGATATAAGTAATGGACCGACTCGGAGTAGTCTGTTGAAGATGGACAACCTTCAGATGTATATCAATTGAAACAGACTCGAATTCAGTATTTTATATGATACCCTCTAGATGTTGTAATGGACATGCCTCGGAGTAATTATTATTGTTAATTCAAACCCTCCATTCAGCTCTCTTAATATTAAACCACCTCATGCACTCCTCCTATTGTTCTAGATTGCCCCGATTGCATATGGAATGCATGATGCCAATTGATACAATTTGCACCTTTACCTTTACAAATATATGTAACATATTACCATTTTATATAATTTAAATCTACTAAACATATTGTGTTTCACAATCAGCTGCGAAAAAAATTAGCTCACATGAGCTGTAATCGGTAACCTGAACAATTAGTTTAAATTTACTCATTCAACATTTATTTTACCAGTTTGTTTCTTGAACAACTATTCAAAAAATGAACGATTGAAACCCTAGGTTCTTATTAAAGTAACCTCAACAAACCTCCCGGTTCCTGCCAGAGCAGAGTACCGATAACCATTTCAAGCCTCCTTACATCGATATACAATTTATAGCACAATTTTATACGATAACGGTCCGTTCCATTGGCTGTCTGGATCTGGATTCAATTTGGTGCCATAAATTTTCGCAATAACCGATTAGATTTGGGGTGATCAATGACGTTCTAGGCCTCAACCCTGACCGAACATCAACAAAACTCTTAAATCAGGAAGTAACAGTAGGATAAAACCCTACCTCACCGGGTTGAAACTCATAAAGCGGAGCCGTGACACTCATTTGTGAAACCATTTGTAACTTCTTGCTCGAAGATTAAAGCGATGGATATTTGAAACACAAATACACTCTCTCTAAGTAGCAACTAAAATTTCTTTGTAGATTTATTTTTATCCCTTTCACGTTTTGGTCTTTGGTTTAAAGTAGGTGCAACCATTCTACATTTAGATCTTATTGTCATTAATCGAGATTCGATAAATGCCCGATCGTGTCGCCATCCGGATTTTGACATTGGAAATAAACCGGTGATCGAGATTTTATGTTCTCTTTTTATGGGCGCCACGCGCCTCTCTTCATCGGCGCGATAACGCTGAGCGCATATTATAAGTGACTTTAGTCGTCGTGTTTCTGGCGAAACGCCGTGATCTTCCTCGAAAAACACGCCCGGTGAGCGTGCGGAGATTCGTATTCTACGTGTTATCTAGATTTGGCGGGGGCAATTCTAACGGTGAAGTCGTTTGCACCGTCCAGGTCTGAAAATTTGGTTTAGTGAAGTGTGCGATTTTGCCATTTTCGAAGTGGGTACTCTGGATCATACAAAATTTAAAGAATAAAATTCATGCAATAATAAAGACAGATAAACAAATAAGCAGATGCTTTTCAATTCAAAAAACTCTAGTAGCATATCAATTACTAGCACAAATTACAAAGCTACATTTGGTTACATATAAGAATTGTTCTGACCAATTCCATCACGATCATCTCTTATACAATTTGTTGAAGTCATCCATTGCATCAAGCTATTCAAATTGTTACAGAAAAGAAAGATATTCCCAGGATGTTCAATAATAATGTGTTGATGTATATCATCGTCTACTCTTTCTGCGATGTCTTGTTGAGGAGTTGATAAAACAATTGACCATCTTGAATTGAGTTCATCTTGTACATAAAAGACTTGCTTAAACTGGGACCCAAAATGATGGATCTTATTTTATGAGCCCATTTTCCCACTTTAAATCAAACTAAAGTAAACCCGAGATCATCAACTTTGATTAGATCTTATTATCGACAATCGCGCCAGAAAGCTATGAATTAAGACATGTTATGTCAGGTCCCAAATCACCAGTAATAACCCCCATAGAAACAGTTCCCCAACGGATTTTATCATAACCTTCAATTTGCCTTATCGTAACTCTAATCTCGACTCACTTTATTTTTGAATATACGTAAATCATCACGCTCCTTAGTATTGTAATGACATCCATTAATGACATAGCCATAATACTTCATCACATAATGGCTTGGACCATTAGCTATCCATTTTAGAGTTTCAGATACAAGTTCATCATTTCCAATTGCAACTTCAACCTATTGAAATAAGTTATGATTGTATTTACCATATAAACCATTAAATTGTAAAAGTAGAGGAAAAATGAAAATTCGTTGTATTTTATTTTACATTGACAGAGTAAAAAGTATGTACATGTCATCCTGTAGTAATTTATCTTACCCAAGCAGCGGGGATATTTCATTTTCAATAAATGCATGTGATCTGTAGCGAGAGTCATGCATAACTAATTTACATATTTAGAATCATGTTTAATATAAATTATAATGTTTATATAAAAAAAAGTTAGTCGTTAACCTCAATGGTTGGAACGATCATTTAGTAACTTTTTCCAGCACTTTACATGTGAGATGTGGCAACCACAAGGTAGAATCAGCCTTCTTTGTTATGAACTCTGAGATATTAGTGTTACCAACTTTTTGAAGTGATGTTTGAACTACTAGAATTCCAATTGCCCCACACATTTTGATGAGTACTACAATACAAAACTCAATTCCCTTCTTCTATGATATAACATTTCTAATGCAACCTTAGATCAGATTACGATTCCGTACATAGTATACAACACTTTGCATAAACCTTTCAAATAGATACATCATCAGTAAATTAGTCCCTAAATCTCACCTCTCTTACAAGATGTGGGTAAGATGCCATGATATCAAAGAATGAAGGTGGAAAATACTTTTCAAACAAGCATAATGTCACCACAACTTGGTTTTGTAACTTGTCCAATGCAGGAACATCAACCACTTTACTACAAAGAGCATTGAAAAAGAAACTCAATATACAAATGGCATTGCTCACATGGTTTGGTAAAATAGAACGTATTGAAACTGGCAACAATTGTTGCATTAACGCATGATAGTCAGGGGATTTTAAGCCATAAAGCTTCAAGTCTTCCATTGACACAAGGTTTCGAAAGTTAGAGCAATATCCATAAGGAACCTTCAATTGTGAAAGTGTTTGGCAAAAGACCTTCTTTTCCATTGTAGAAAGCGTATAACATGCGGAGATATGTTCTCTTAGATTCAAACCTTGGTGCCAATTCACTCCTTAAACCCATTTCTACAAGATCTAAGCAAGAGTTGAGTCCATCCTTTGTCTTACCTGCAATGTTGAGTAAGGTACCAATGATGTTTTCACAAACGTTTTTCTCAATATGCATTACATCCAAATTATGACGAACATTAAGATATTTCCAATTCTCAAGATTGAAGAATATATTCTTCTTTTTTCCAAAGAATTTGTTGAATTGACTTCAGATTTACCACGTTTAACCTTTCTTTTCCCCCAAGAATTGCAAATTCCATTAATTTTTTTGAGAATTTCCTCTCCAATTAATATTTTTGGAGGTGACCCAAACTCTTGTTTACCATCAAATGCTTTCTTTTGCTTCCTAAACAGATGGTTGGCTGGAAGAAATCATCTATGTCCAGTATAGGAGTTCTTTTTCCCATGTTTTAATCTACAATAATATGTTTCTTCTCCACATATAGGACAAGCATAATATCCTTTAATAATTCTATTACGTTTCCACATGTAGAAAATCATTATTTGTCCATAATAGAACAACTCTTAACATAAAGAACTCTTGTTGATGCATCAGAACTGACTCTAAATTCTTCCCATAATGTTATAAGATCTTCACTACGGTATAAATAGATGTCAATGTCATTTCCGGGTTGTCGAGGACCATAAATTAATAAAGACAACATTATAATTTTTCTTTTCATGCACAACCATGGAGGAAGGTTATAATGTAAAACCCGAGAAAATTCACTCTTCTTAAAAAGTGGTAAATGGTACTCGATCAAAATCGAAAATTTTCTAGATCTCTGATGATGAAACTGGATTTCTTCACCGTTGAATCGTCTCACGAAATCTAGCTACTGTCGACCTCACAATCCAAGACAAATGCCAAAATTTCACATTCTTTCTGCAGACCGAGTGCTCCAAGTGTCGATTTATTCGCCATGAGATACAGATGTGACAAAATTCACCTACTACATATACCCATGTGACACATGTTGCATGATTAGTGAGAGGATAGAGATAAATGGCTTAGATTAAGCCATGTGTCAAAAAGCTTTTAAAATCAAACTAAATGACACAAAGGAAATTAAGTGAAAAGATTAAAATAAAGACAAAAAAGACCATCTTCTTCCATTTGGTCGGAAACTGGCAGTGAGGAGGAGAGAGACTGGGTTTGTAGAGAGAAAGTGTGAATTCTCTCCGCATTCTGGCCATTGACCAGCCTGCCTGCCGGCAAGAAGCAGTTATCTACGCTTACAAGGGCTACGCGTGGACACTCAATTTTGTGGAGCTCGACAACTCCAAGAGGTAGGGTCTTCCTACTTGCTTATTCGCTAAGAGCCATTTTAATGATGAGATTTGCTGGAGTTCTGGATGACCATGTTTTCTGGCCCCAAAATATTTGAACCGAGGAAGAAAATCCTTATTTGCGGGTCGCGTGGAACAAAGGCCGAGCCTAGGTTTTAATGCTCACGTGATTTGTGTGTGATTTTTATGTTGTTCGGGTGATTCAATGAATCGCTTGAATTGTTTATTAGCCCATGTGAGCTAATTTTGGTGTTATCGCTGTGAATTGAATAACATGATCTTGTGAGTTAAATTTTTGTTAATATATGCATGTAAAATATATTAGCATGAATTATTTGGAAATGGCATGATGCATTCCATATGCACCGGGGCACCCTAGAACGATAGGTGTGAGTGCATGACATGAAAGAAAAAAATGAAAAAGGAAAAATGGTTGTAAAAGGAATTTCAATGGAAGATTTTCCGACACCGCTCGAGAGTCATTCAACAAAGCTCATCTCGTGAGGCTGAATTTTTAATTGCTTCTAAAAAATTACCCAACAATTCACCTCGGAGGTTTGTCCAATATATTTACCGAAACTCTAAGAGTATGCTTTCGAGAACAAAACCTTTGTTTTGAAAACCTGTATTTTTCTTACACGGCTTAGGCATGTGTGAGGAGCCTGGAGGACTCGAGACATGGATAGGGTATGTAGACATTCAAGTAGGACTGCGCATTTGCTTGAGGTGTTTGGTTGCCATTACACGTGCACTTAGGGGCGAGGAGTAACCCATGTAGGAAATTATCACATCGGGCATTGCTCACCTGGCCGAGAGATCATTGTTTCAGTACATGGAGTGTTCTCGGGAGGACCCGCTCACTAGAGGCCGTGATTCGGGAAGAAAGCCGACATGTGGCTTTGGTAGATACTTTTGTATAACATGTATTAGAATTTTAAATTTTAATATATGTTTCAGATAAGAGTGATGTATTAACTCGAACTATGACAAATATAGTTGGTTGATATATTTTTAGTGAGTATGGATGGCTGGGCCAATGTGGCCATTTTACTTCATGTAATGGTTTCATGACATGAGACACTGTGATTCCGCAGTTGACAAAGAGTCAACTGACCTCGTGGATTTGGGGGGCGTCACATATAAATTGTCATGAGAATGGGCCAACAACTATGTTTGCTTGGTAAATGAACTATGAGGATCGATACACGTCAGAGCCAATGTCTCAATTTCTAGGTTCTGAGGAAAAATCAGGCCATCTATGGTCAACTAGCTTCCATGATGGTGAATAAGATGGGTGACGCATTTTTCCATTATAATTTCTTTCTTCAGAATGCCATATAAACTCTTTTGCTATTTTTGATGATTGAAACATTCTTCTAAATCTTGGAATTTGAGGGAAATACTACATTACTTTTGCAGGAACTCATTTTCTCTTCTTAGTTCTTGTTTTACCTGTCTTCCACCTTGAAGTTCCACAAGCAGGACATAAGGATGCATCTTTCAACTCATTCCTATAAAGTACACAATCATTTGGGCATGCATGTATTTTCTGAAATTCCATTCCCAATGCATTTAATGTTTTTTTTGCTTCATACATGGACAAAGGCAGTTCATTGTTTAGAGGCAACATATCTCTAAGCATTTGTAAAAGCTCTGAAAAGCTCTTATCAGACCACCCAAAGCGTGCTTTCAAGTTGTACAATTTGATCAAGGCAAACAATTTTGTAAATTTTCTACAACCAGGATATAATCTGCTTCAGATCTTTAATAATCTTGCAAATAATTCAGGATCATTTTGACAATCATCATGTGCAGCTTGAACCATTTCTATCATACTATGTTGATCATTAAATTGAAGTCTATCATAATGTTCTGCTCTTATGGTTGGTGGTCCACTTGGAGCTGCCTCTCTATGCCAATACCATGTATGGTAACTTTGATCAATTCCATAGAAAAACAAATGCTCTCTTATCGTTTGGGGAGTATGCAATATCATATTTCCACATTGTAAACATGGACATTTAATGGAGGTTTTATTTGCAAAATTTTGTACTGCAAATGCAACAAAACATTCTACTCCATCTTCATATTCCTTCGATCTTCTATCCTTCGAGATCCATGAATCCATCCATTTGGGTGAACAAACTTCCAATAGTGATCAAACTGCAAATGAAAGAAAATCTTGACATTTTGTATGTCATTCAAACAAATGTCATAAAATAGTTATCCTTATGAGGATATGATCGGATATATATATATATATATATATATATATATATATATATATATATATATATATATATATATATATATATATATATTTGATATAATAAATGTAATGGTAAGTGTTATTATATATACTAGTTGAACTTTTAAAATAATGAACTCAATTTGTTTTTAATACAATAATGAAGATATGTTTATAAAATAAGTTAAAAGCTTTTTTTTTTTTTAAACCAAGCCTATTTTTGATCAAAACTCCACTTATGACTTTAGAGTTGATCGTAGAGGCACTATTTGCTTTCAATGAAAATCATTTCTTAAATGTTCCAACTCGTTTCTATGTTTTTAGACAAAAATATTTGTTTTAAACACTATAAAAAGTATGTTTTAAAACAACAAAAAAGGAAAAAAAAAAGTTCCTGTTTTTTGGGGAAAAAAAAAAAGAAAAGAAAAGGATGTGTTTTTCTTTATCCTCTTCCGTTTCTGTGCCAAAAATAGTTTTCTAAAATGCTTACCAACAAATTTCCTAATGTTTTTTTTAAAATTAGCTTTCAAAAAAAATTCACATAAATAATTTAAAATTATCAAGTCCACGGGTTAGAGTTAAAAGTACTGTGGTGTGCTGTGTGTGGGTTAAAAGAGTGGGAAACACTGTTTAAAAGCCTTATTTAAAGCCAACTTCATTGTTCATGTTGTGTAGATGATAAACTCATGTCATAGCTATAGACATATGTGTGTCTCTCCCATCTGTGGACTTTAATCTTAAAACTATGGTGTAAAACATTGACTTGACTTCGACACACTTGCTTGATAAAAACCCAAAAAGTGTCCAGAACCTGTAAAGCACCTGGAAGTAAGTTATTATTATATATTGCGTGTAATTCTGGATCTAGTGTTACAACTTCTCGCTAAATGGCTTCATATTTTATATTTTATTTATTTTTCAATATGAATTTTTGTGATAGCTAGAATTTTTTGTTTATTATCTCAAGACTTTCAGAAGGCAAGATCAAAAGCAAGAAAAACATGCAATGTAGAGTCATTCGTCTCTACAAGAGAAGATTCTCAAAGGACTTATCAAATGCTAATGGGCACATAGATATTCTATTGAAAGCGCATAAATATTTTGGTTTATTCTATATTTGAGGGATGATGACTTTAAAATGATAGAGCCTACAATGAAATATTAATGGTTCCTTTCTATGGAACAGAAAGTGCGGGAGAAATATATACTTACCGGAAGCCAAAAGACTCGAAAAATGTGGAGTCGAGGCGAAATGCACCATCAAGAAGAACTAAAAAGAACCTCCCTTTAATTACAATGTTTCTCCTCTCTTCCCTTCCCTCTAGCCCGATGCTTCCTCTTCTTGCTAAAAACACTTCAAAATATTCAAAATCAAACCATATCTACATGTGAATCACACCGAAAAATAAAAATATCGCGAATCAATCAAGATTCCTGCCAGCTTGAAACCATCAAAACAAATTAGAAAATCAACTTTTTTTTCCCCTAGTTTAACCCATAAACAACAAAATTAGCAAACAAACACAAAACTTAAGAAAAAAAAATATATGATCACTTAGAATATAGCATCCTTGTACTAAGCCCGAAAACTAAGGCAAGAAGATTTTATTTTCATGCCAAAAAATGTTATAATTTGATTTTGATTTTGATTTTCCTATTCTTCGAGTTGCATAATACTTCTGGTGCTAGGTCTACCCCGATTTCTCGAATGGGAAAAACAAAAGCCATCGTGAAGATTTCAATCTCTTCCATCACAAGAAACAAAACCCCACCTCCCCAATCCACCAATTTACATTAAGTTAAGGTGAGTGGAGAGATTTGCTACATTCTCCAGGTCCAAACAACAGTGAAAAAAACCTAAAATTCAAACATTCTAATTTTTCTTTCCTATAATTCATCAAGAACCAAAGACACTTTCCCTAGTAATTTACACTAAGTACGTAAAATTTCGAAAAACATCATGTGTCTCCCTTCCTCATCCATTCCATTCCTATTTCCAAATTTTGGAAACCAAATTTAAATTGAGTCTAAAATTTACCTACAAAAGGTGTTGAAAAGTCAGATGCTGTCGAAGGCCTCTCATCGTAGGCGATGGAGTCTTCCTCGGAAACAAACCAAAAAAGGACTCGCTATTTTATGGAGAACGAGACCTCACGCAACACCAAAGAATAGGCCTGGAAAATTGAGATGAAAATATGAAAAATGGCTTTCATCTCATGAGTTTATAAAGCTGAAAAAAAATTAGAATCGAACTCAACAAAACCCCAAAAACCTAGAAATCAAAATACAAAAAAATAAAGTAAAAAATTCAAAATCTAACTCAACAAAACCACGAATACCCAAAAATCAGGATACAAACAAAAAAGAATCAAACTCCACTTTTAATCATCTAAACTAACAAAACCAAAACAAAAAATGACTCAATCTTATCTGAGACGACCTAGACGAAGAATAGACTCCGCCTTTTCCCTCTCTTTTTTTTTTTTTTACTTCTTCTATGATCGACCTGGAGCAAGATTGCAAGCAAGAAATAGAGAGATAGAAAGGAGGCGAGAAAAAACGAGAAATAAAGGAAAAGAAACCATAGAGAGAGGGAGAAAGATGCAGCCCTAGCCATCCCTAGGTCATTCCTCGACTAAAATCCCATAAGTTTTGACTTTTATTCTTATTATAAATAAAATATATCCTTTTATTATATTTATCACATCATTTAAGGTTGGTCATTCATAAAAATATATCTATATTTTCTTATAAAGATTTAAAATTGAAGGATATATTTCTTTATTTTTTTATATTCATCACATCATTTTATTAAATGACCTTAAATTTTCATTTTATTATTATTTCTTAGAGATAAATTAAATAAGAATGTATTAATTTTAAAATTAAATATTATTACTATTTTATAAATAAAAATTCAAATTTGAATGTAAAAAATATTTTTTTAAAAAATTAATTTGATAATAAAGCTTTTTATTTTTAATAAATAATTTTCAACTAAAAATTGATAATTTTTTTATTAATCTGCAGTAAATTTTAAAATATTATTACTTATTTTACAAATAAAAAATACAAAACTAATTAGTTCCAAATCAATAGATTCAAAATTAATATTTTCATATCAATGACACTTACAAAAGTGACAAGGTTTTCAATTTTCAAATTTCATTCCTCGCATTTTTAAGGAGTCAAGAAATGATTTCTATTGTCTTAACAATGACACTTCTAGTAAGCTACAAAAACAGTAAAACATGTACTAAATAATGACGTTTAGAAAATGTCATGACATGTCTAATTACAATAGAATAATGACATTTTCTAAAATCGCTGGCCAACAAAACGCTATAAATTCAAGTTTTGTCAGAAGTGTTTCCGCACATGGAAAGCCAAGTGTCACATTCTCTTCATGCATGAACTAAGTGGGGGAAAGGTGGCATGAGGAATACATGGCATGGTGATTGCCATGTGTCCAAGTGATTGAGAAATGTATTTCACACCTAGACCAAAATGAGTTCGTGGGGGAGAATGAGGGAAGGAAGAGAAAATATATAAAAAGAGAAAGAAAAGGAAAGGAAAAATGGGAGGAAATGAGATCCAACTTCTATTGGTCTCCAGCATTCTAACAACCAGACGCTCAACAAGCCAGGAAGTGAGCTAGTATGCGCTCTAAGATATAGGGATTCTCTCCTACTCTAGTTATTCTTTATGTAAGGGCCATGAGGTGTAGCCCTAATAGTGGGGCTGGTTCAAGAACAGTTGTGATCAAACTGTTGATGAGTTATGTGCACTGTCTTTTTTCTATTTTTAACCGCAGCTTCTGTAATGTGTCAGGTTTGCTTTTGGAAAATATGGGATTTGAGCGTGATGATAGTGTGGTGTGTCACTGCTGGGTATGGATTGGCATGCTAAATTGTATGTGTTGTTTCTAGGTCTAAACATGAAGATCTAGTTTGTATGTCGTTGCTTGATTGAATGACATGCAGGTGGTGTGAAAATTATGGTGATGTATGTTTGCTTGATGTATTGACATGGGTTGTACGATGGATGTGAATTATATGCAGTAGTTATAATTATATATGAATTGTAAATGTTGCATGTAGCTCTCATTATGCATGTAACATGAAATATCATGCAATAGCATTTCTGCATTACATATGCACGGGGACATCACGTGAACGGGTGTGAGTGCATGTCATGAATTAGCACTATGTTTGATGTTTAATCAGGTCTCAATAAAGGGACAACGTCCTAGAGTCGCAGACTCCGCGAATTATGCGCCGAGGTAAGAATAAGAAGTGGATAGACACCTTCCTCGTGAAAGACTCAGATCCTTGGTTAGACATATGTATCTAGCAGAAAGTCCGCTAAAGTGTTCTGAAGGCTCATTACTACCGCCGTGAGACTCCAAAGTCGTTACCCATAAAAGACAAATGGTTTTCAATAAAGCAGCCATCTTGAGGTCAGCCCAATGAGTTGAATTATAAAACAAAATCTTTTTTTTTTTTGAATGAAGGCTTTCTATATATGCATATGCATGCAGGAGTCGATGAGGGCTCGATATTGGCATGACATGTGAACATTCATGTAGAAATGCATGTGTTATCAGCCAATGTGTTCAGAATGTTGAATCAAGTGACATCGCGATGTGCACTTAGGTAGGGAGTAGCCCTTGTAGGAGAATTCCCATCGGATATCAAGCCACCTGCTAGGGAAAATATTTCAGGTACTAGAGGCACACTAGGAGATGAAACTCATCTGAGACCTTAGTGGTGAAGAAGAAGGTCGGGATATATTTCATTACGTCTTGTAAAATTCCTCGACAAGATATCCATTCCTGCTTACGTAAGAGAAAAGAGTCAGAAACCTATTTTGAATTGTTCAAAATAGTTTGGCAAGTTTGTCCCAAATTTTGAGTTGCCCTTATTATACAGAGGCTACTGTATTGAATTTATGGTGTTTGGAAAAGAGTTGGAGGTGCAGGAAATGCAAGGAAGGCTACTACATGTTTGGGTAGGTTTTAGGTGGCAACAAGGGTTTCTTGGTCGCGATAGAGTTTTTCTGGTTCTGTGTCGCAACAGGGGTCCCTTGTGTCGCGACCTAGTTTTCAGGTTTCATGCAGTTGCTATGTCATGACATAGTTCTTCCATGACGCGACAGTGTTTTGCGTCGTGACACTGTCGTGACAAAGGTTTCCTTGTCACACGATCGAGATAGTCACGACAAGAGGTCAAGTGTTGCAATGGGTTTGGCCTTGGCAAGGGTTTCTATGTCGCGACAAAGCATTTTTATGTCGCGACCGAGTTTGGCTTAATTGAAGGGTATGTGTGACGATAGATTGATGTCGTGGCGAGTTGCGCTGAAGTGCGTTGCGACAAAGTATATCTTACATCGCAACAGAGAGAGTTCCAGGACATGAGGTCTTATGTAGCGTGGTGGGGCCCACGAAGGCTGCGTTGCCGGCGAGGCGAGCCTTGCATACGATGAAGTGAGAGCCGCGACAAAGTGGTATTAATCGCGACAGACTTGGTATAGTGGTAATAAAAAATAAAAAAATAAAAAAAGACCCCCGGGATATTGGGTGTCCCAAAATCAGACAACTCCATAGGAGTGAATCAGATGGTCAGCACAAGATTCACCTTCTTAACTGAGAGACAGTGACCAAGCCCAAAGACTTTGGAGGTTTGGGGCTTAAATCCATTCATGTCGTCAGTCTTGCTTTTATGGCAAAAATAGGTCGGAGGCTTCTAAGGACACTCAACCTCTCTGGGCCCAAGTGTTGAAGGGTAAATATGTCAAAGGAGCGATTACTCTTCCTAAATTGCATAAGTCATCGATGGCCTTAAACTTGTAGAGATGTGTGGTTGTTGCTCCCTCGATTTTGGGGAAAGGATTGCAACAAGGCGTGTATAATGGCAATGGGACTTTTTTCTAGAAAGATACGTGGCTGGATGATTGTCCTCTAGAATCTTTAGTCGTACAACCGCTATACCTAGTGGAGTCCTTCTAGCATGTTTCAGCATATTGGACCTCAAATGATGCATGGGACTAGAATTTGTTATTGTGCAAACTATCGCCTTCATACTATCATCCTACAAAGTGATGACGAGGGTGCTGATAGGATTTGTTGGGATCCTACCCTTGATGGTGCATTTTCTGTTCGGACAGCTTATGCTATAGCCACCGCTACAAACAGTTACCCTATCCCTGTTTGGAGCTGCATATGGAAACTTGCAGTCCCACAGCGGGGTTGGCTCTTTGTCTGGCTCCTTTACCATGGGAAACTCATGAAAAATCTTGAGAGATCTCGAAGGGGCTTCACGTCAAACTCATACTACCCATGCTGCCCATCTGTAGTAAAAGATCTTGATCACTTGTTTAGAACATGCCTAAGGTTGCGAATGTTTGGAGTAGGTTTGGTGTACATGAATGTCCTACACCCCAATTTCACTTTACATTTTTAGACTGGATTGAGTGGAATCTCCACTCTCATCGGGATAGAGAGACAAATGGGGTATGGACGGCTGTGTTCTCGCTTTATGTGTGGAACCTCTAGAAATGGCGAAATGATTTAGTCTTCCGTGATCGTGATGTGCCTTTGGTTTCGAAAATCTATCGGATTCTCCACTCTCTGTGTGAGACTTGCTCAGCCTTCTCCTTACAGTTGTTTATACAGGAGTCTCTTCCCCAATATATGACCACATGGGTAGGGTGGAATCCACCGTCGATTGGATGGTTTGCCTTAAACTCGAATGAATGTGTTAAATCCAATGGAAGGTGTGTTGGTGGAGGTGGTGTCATTCAGAACTGTGAGGGTAGATGGCAGTGTGGTTTCTCAATCTGCTTGGCTCGATGCTCGATGCGAAGCATAATTATGGGCACTTCTTCATGGTCTTCGACTTGCACAGGAAAGAGCCATCCGAGCGCTAATTGTGGGGATTGATTCCTTTCTTGTGCGCCAGTGGATTACACGAGACTCCTCCCCTGGGACCTTCAGATACGCGAACCTTATCCAACATTGTAGGTACCTACTTTAGTGACAATGAAAAGTTTAGATAAACCATTTTCTTCGAGAAGGCAATCGGGGTTGCCGATCATCTTGCTAGCCTCTCTATGGGTATGCAAAATAGAGGCTTGGTTGTGTGGCAACATCCTCTAAGGGGAACAAGGCCTTTTCCGCTTCTTGATATCTAGGGCATCATGTGGCTTCGACGCAAATGGTGCTCTTGAGCCTTAACTATTTGTGGTGTCCCCACTCCTTGTGATAAAAAATGCATTTGTTTGAACATTATTTTCATAAATGTATTAGATTTTTTTTTTTTATAAAAATGTATTATTTTCAATGTTTTAAAAATTAGACCCGGATAGGCCACTAAACCTCATAAATCGTTGATTCAATCGGTAAATCACTCAAACCAGGCGATTCCAAAAGAACCTCACTCCACTTCATAAAATAACAGATAGTGGCAACTTTGACTGAGATTTTATGCATATATTGACTACTGTACATCAATTGAGAAGCACTTGTGTATGGCTTTGGTGGAATAACAAATTTAAGGCCTTCTGTCAGCCCCTCGACTAGATAACACGAGTCCTGTGAGGCATGAGGGCGCCTTGGCCTATGGCGCTAGGAAAAAGAGCAAGGCAAAGCGGGAAAACGAAGTCTTCGGCGCAAAGCATTAGCAACTCTGCGTATGAGGGAAAGCGACAAGTAATGTCTGTGGGACGCGTACGATTAAGGTACGTCACGACAACTGAGCTAGAGGGGCGCAGGGCGTGGCTTTGGCCAACGGAGAGATAGGTGTGGGAGATATGCATGATATATAGGTAAGAGGCCTTGGGTGGCAAGCTTCTAATCAGGTCTGACAAAAAGTTCCTACGTATAGGAGTCCCTAAGCGGGGAAGGACTCTGGCGGGAAGGACTCCTAGGCGGGGAGGACTCCTACTCTTAGTGGGATTTGTGTGGCTGTGTATAAGAGTTTTAATCAGTCAGGACTCTTAGTGCGGGAATGATTGCGTTGGCTTACAGATTGAAGACTAGAGTTAGAGTAGGACTCTTAGTCATATTTGTACTAGGATTGCCCTTGAGCATCCTATATAAAGAGCCTACGTGCCCACTTGGTTAATTCATATATTGGGAGTTGGATCCATAGAGAGCATAGAGCATCCCGAGATGTGGGAGCCTTTGCAAGAGAGTCTTGTATTTTAGAAGCTAATAAAATACAAGTTGGGGGAGAGTGCCTACTTAGTCTGATTCGGTGTGCTAATTACATTCGGCATTAGGAATCACGGTTGTCCCGACATTGTATCTTGCATTGGTATTCCACAGGTCATTTCCACAGGGAGTGGTCTAATTTTATTGACCAGTAGAGTTATTCTCCACAAAAAGTGTAAATTAAGGGAAATTGTAGGGTTGTGTTGTTTGATCAAGTGATTGATTGATTTGAATGTTTTAGAAAAATAGAAGACGGATCTTTGGTATTCTTAGGATTCCACTCCGCCGACCAAATAAATCGCCTCTTATTTCTGATCTAGGAACCATTGATAAATGGTCTTTGATGGAGAAGATTTATCTTTAAGCGCTCTTTTGAAAGAAGGATGATTGAATCGTTGAGCACTTGTTCCCCAGTGCCACGAACCTTTAGTTTTACATTTGTAATCAAACCTGACGTGTACCAAGGTGATCTCGTTCTGCGTTGTCAAGAATATGCCAAACTAGGGTTTTCATAAATCATTTGCACAGTGAATAGCATCACCAATCCATTGAAGTTCAAGAAGAAATTAGGGATTAGTACTTTGATCGAGGTGAGTTTCCACCTTAGAATCCAGCATTAAGGGTTTAGAAATCCATGGAACTTATGAAGCATTGATAATTGGTAGTGTTAATCCTTAAAAACAATACTTGAGAATCGGTCGGTTACAAAATCTAGGAATGTGAAATGTAAAATACTATAATGGAAAACAAACCAACTATTCCTGCTGAAAGATTACAAGTGCTTGAGTGGTAAAAACACCAAAATGAAAGAGTCTTCAATCTGGATCTCTAGAATTCAACTCAAAACAATGGAGAGAAACTCCTCTTCTATGAAAACCTAACCCTAGAAGTCAAAAACTGCCTCTTCCTTCATTCCTCTTCCTTTTATACCTCCCTCCAATGTGGTTGCCATTACGGATTTAGTTGACAAAGAGTGCCCTTCGTTGACTTTCGAAATCTGATCAAATCGCAATTCGATGCGGGTGTCACCCAGGGTACACTTTAATGATGTGCCAAGTACACTTTCATCTGTCCATTTACGCACATGTGTCACCAGGTACACATTTGGGGTGCTCTGGTACACTTTGCCGCCCTTGCCATTTTTAAGCAGGTGTCTGAGTACACATTAATGATAATACTGTACCGCCCCTGGTCCTCTGGTGCTTTCCTTGTATTGCTGGAGTTCCCGAGACTTCATCAATTGTTCGCCCACATCCTCAGTGCTTCATATTGGCTTCCCGGACATACATCCTTGTACACTTATGTTTTAAAACTGAAAAGCACAAGTCACAAAACACTAAAAATTAAAAAGTACCTATCCTTATGCCAAATGTGTGGGTAAATTGTAATTTGGATGCTGCTAAATTCTACTAATTATTGCTCAAATGTGTATTTATCACTAACTGCACCTTGTAGTCCTATAAGATTTAGATCAGAACTACCCACTAGGTATGAATCTCAGCAAAGTAGCAGCTCGATGCAGTTCAGCTTTGCAGAATCTCAATAGCAATTATGGGAATAAAATGTTTCACCATTTAGTATGCACGGTATGGCTCATTTAAACCAACCACATTCTTACAATGAACATTATAACGAGGCTAACACCAAAATGGTTATTCAAATACAAGTTATGGACTTTAAGAAATGTAAGGTAGTCATGCAAAAATAGTGAAGCGTAGTGATCGATAGAGAAAAGGAAGCAATCATTTAACTGGGCACGTCGCTATGCATAATGTCGGAAAGCAACAAACATAATTTGGAATCAAAGTGCTTAAAGTTTTGTAGCACGACCATGGAAGACTAAGCGAAAGAAAGGTAAATGATCAAAATGGGTGTTGGCATAACACATGGCTAAGGTCTACTACAGGTGCCAACACCACCCTAGTGCGCTTTAGAAACAAGCATGCGTCATCCTCGTCCTGGCAGAGAATGCGTCTTCGTCTCGCTGATCATCAATTCTTGAATCCTCTAAATCTGGAAATGGCATCCGCCACTTGGCTCTCACACGAAAAATGTGACTCTCGAGCCTCGAGAGACCTTCGATCCAGGCGCCACTTCCCAGGAATGCACTTGAACCGCCCCTTTATCACTTAGCTCCATCCTCTTCAATGGCGATGTGCTCAATGGTGCTGGGGCTATGGATGAGTGATCGGGGAGGAGGCAGAGGCCTTAGAAATTTGAGAGAAGTGAGGTTTGTGGATCTTTGCCGGCTCTTAGCCTCAGTTTTATTTATGATTATGGCTGACTGGAGTAACACCACTCTTTTCTTTAAGCCCATTTCATAGTCAAAGCAACTCACAATGCTGATCCTGAGTGACGGGAATGGAATCATCTTTGACTTTCATGCGGGCTTGTAAGAAATCCCTCATTCACCATATGACTAATGCATAGTCAATGAGTTTCAGTCATGACCTCGTACAAAGCGGGTTTTGTTCAATTTGGGGGATTTTTATTTACCCTTGGGCTGATTCTATCGTGAATGATCTTGTTCATCGGGCGTGATACAGTTTGAGCTTTCGAGGCAAATTCTTTTACCAGAATCCACTCATGGGCGCGGGGCGGTGCGCTCGATCGAATATTTGGGCATCGAGTCGATGTACGAGTGGATATGGTCGATCACGAAGCATCGAGTGAATATAATGTAAGGCATGCGCTATCGAATCAGGAGTGACACGAAGCTACTTTCCCATCACCGAAGTCTCTAATATGGTTTCAATCCACTGATTTTCCTTCAGGTTGGTGTAGAACTCCCGAACTATGAGGCGATGTCGAGAACCTCGATTATTGCATGAAGTGCATATTACATTTCTGGATAATCCCACTGTTGGGGTGAGTATAAGAATATCTCAATTTTACACCCTTTCGCAATAGAAACCCTATTTACAATTAACGTAGACCCATTTTTTCTTGGAAGGTAAACTAAGTCTTCGGTAAACATACTTATTTCATCATAAATCAACGTCGGATAATTCCTCACTTTCCGAAGGATCACGATTCATTTTTCCACTTCCCTTTTCAGCGGTTGGGAGGCATCAAGGTTTTCTCTTCTTCCCGACATCCCATAGAGGCCCGGATGCCTTCCCTTTCCGTTTGATGTAGAGCGCGCGCATAGATATGGCGAGGATGGCGTGCTGACCGGATAGCGGTCATATATCATGAATCCAAGCACATGAACAGTAGAAGTAGCCACATGCACATCGAGACAACATTTTCCTGCCCATACTAACGTGACTCCCAACCACCAAGTCATAGAATAATACCCATTAAAATCGATAAAACAAACCCATGTATAACTAGGAGGAGACCAACAATGCTAGTAGGGATTTGTAGGGGCTTACCACTTTCGTACTGTATTGCGGACAAACAATCGGAGGCTAGACCAGTAGAGCATAGCAGAGCAACCGAGCTTGTGAAGGCTTGTGAGAGAGAGCAAACGGCTAGGGTTTGGCTTGTGGATAGTCAAGAAGTGTTTGGAATGTGAAAAGGCGCCAAGCTCTTGGATTAAAACCCTTACGCCCCAAATCCGGCCAAGATTATCTTAAGTACACTTAAATGGTGTCACAGAATTACATTCACTATAGTTTTTAGTGAGATTGTCTTAGGTACATAAATGATGTACCAGTACACTTTAGTACTTCATCTTTTAATTAAGTTGTCTTAGGGTACCGTTTAGAATTAATACCAAAATTTGCTATTCAAGCCCGATTTTTCTTTTTTCTCTTTTTTTTTTCTTTTATTATTTTCTTATTATTATTTTTTTAATATATGTATATATGTTTTCACTTTGGATCAAATTGGTGCGATGTACAAGTTTGGCCTTTTCAGTATTTTCATCCAGAACATTGCGTATTTCTTTTTCTCTTGTTCGGATTCTATTGTTTGTATTAGTAAATTAGTCAGCATAATTCATTCTTGGGATGCGTTCAATCTCTCAAGTAGGATCCGCGCTATTACACTCGGGGTTCCTAGAGGTTGATGGACTTAAAGCAACTTTATTTCGATATGGGTCTTGAGGATGAGGGACAATGCAGGTCGCGGTGTGCGAAATAATGGCTCTAAATCATTTTCCATTCTTAAGATGCTCCATAAAGACTATGATGCATGGGATTAACATGACCCAGCTGTTGGTACCACAAAATGGAAACAAAAGCGGCAAAGATCGTAGAAAATTTTACCATAAAAATGCGTGGTTTTGTGTGAGATGATAAGGTAGAATGCAAAAGGGACGAAATCCACGGAAGAACACAAAGCTTGTTTATTATTATGCTTTCGTTAGATGTATGCGAAGTAGATGATGTAAGAGAGTGTATGAAATCATGTGAATAATGTACATTTTGGAGTAAAACATAATACTCCAAAGGCATATTTACAGAAAAATTTGACCTTGAGACATATAAGGCGCATAGTTCGTTCCAGCGATTATTACACCTACGCACCCAGCGAAACCAAGCATTGTCCCTCGATGCATAGAAACTAAAAGGTACCCCACGACGAAATTGGAAGCATTAGAAACAAATGAAGTGAAAAGCAAATGAAGTGAAAACAAGAGAAATATAAAGCAAGAATGAAAATAAAACAAAATCAAAACTATATACAACAAGTTGAGAACGAGGTTACTTGGAAAGAGAATCCTGGTAGAGCGGGTCTACCAAGTCCTCACTATGCTCTTGAGGATTGAATTGCTCGAGGAATGGTTTGAGGCGTTGGCCATTCACTTTGAAGGCTTTTCCAGTGTCCGGATTTTCAATCTCCACGGCTCCGTATGGATAAACTACCTTAACGATGAATGGGCCAGTCCAACGAGAGCGGAGTTGCACGAAATAAATGCAATAAGGTACATGCATTGGTACTCTACGGTTGGGTTCAAGCGTTTTTCCTAGCAATAGATTTGTCATGGAACAACTGGAGCCGCTCTTTGTAAATTCGGGAGCTTTCATACGACTCTCTCCTCAGTTCTTCAAGTTCATTTAAGCTACTTGACAAGCGTTGCTTACACCTTGAATTAAATCGAATTAAAAGTTAATAGCGATGGCGGTGTTCTATTTCAACTGGTAAATGGCAAGCCTTTCCATAAACAAGCCTATAGGGAGACATACCAAGAACAGTTTTAAAAGCAGTGTGGTAGGCCCAAAGAGCATCGGTCAGACGGAGTGACTAATCTTTGCGGTTCGGGGCAGTTTCCAAAATATGTTTTATCTCTATTCGCTAGCTGAAATGACCATTGGTCTATGGGTGGTAAGTGTTGATACTTTATGGGTGACTCCATATTTTTTAACAAATTTTCAAGATCGATTACCAAGAATGGAGCCCACCATCACTAATAATTGCACGAGGTGTTCAAGCGAGAAAAATATGTTCCTTTATAAATTTCAAAACAACCTTGTAGTCATTGGTTCTGGTGGAATCGCCTCAGCCCATAGACACATAATCAACGAGGATAAAGAATGTAAGATACCTGAGAAGGGGAAAAGGCCCTGCAAATACATACCCCAACAATCAAAATTTCAATAATTAAAATTGGGAGTAGAGGCATCATGTTGTGTTTAATGACCCCCTCTAGTTCTTGGCTTAGCGAGCCTGAAGTTTGCAGAAATCAAAACAATCTTTAAATAAGGTAGACGATAAAACCCGGCTTGCAGGAAATCTTCTGCTTAGTCTTTGGAGGCGGAGAAATGTCCTCCACCCAGAGGCTTGAGAATGGCAAAAGTTAAAATCCTCACTGCTCATCATTAGGTACACATCTTCTCATTATTTGATAAGATGTTATTTAAATAGATACGAGGTCATCAAAGTAGTATTTCTTAATAATATATGTAAAAATTTCTTTTTTAACGTTGAGGAAGTCATTAAGGTGGAATCGGCGATTACTAGGTAGTTCTGATGTCGGCATACCATGGGCAATGAACAAGAGCAAAGAGTTGCTCATCGAAAATATCACCTATGGGTATGCCATGGAGTTGGATTACCGGAACTAATGTCGAGATAAGTAATTGTGACCACATTCTCAACCCCCTTTTTATCTTTAATAGTCAAATTGAATTCTTGGCAAAGTAAAATCCACCTAGTCAACGGGGGTTTTGTATCCTGCTTAGCGAGCAAGTACTTCAGGGTTGCATGATCTGTGAAAATGGTCACGGAGGCCTCTGATGTATGATCTGAACTTTTCGGTCTGAAAACTGACAACGAAGCTCTTTTACGTGGTGGTGTAGTTTGGCAGGCGGAATCTAGTGTCTTCTTGGCATAGTAGATTACAAAGCCTTTTGTCTTCCCTTTGTCCCAACACGGCCCGCAGCAGCGCTAATCATTAGACATGTGATCTCGAATGGAAGGTCCCAGATTAGGGGACCACGTGATGGAGTGAGTGACACTAACATGTTTTTGAGTTTAGTGAAACAATGTCACAAGCTTGTGACCATGTGAAAGGAACATCTTTGGCAAGCAAAGTACATAAGGTCGAGTATAGCGCTAAAATCTTTATAAATCTTACATAGAAACCAGCATGACCGAATGACCTTATGTCTCTAACACACTTAGGAGTAGGTAAGGTTTGAAATCGACTCAACTTTGGCCTTATCAACTTCAATTCCATCTTTTGATACTACCTTGGCTAAAATGATTCATATGTTACCATGAAATGACATTTTCCCAATTTAACTTACACAGATTTTCTCTTGACACCTCTCGAAACCTTAAGTAAAAGTTCTCTACTTGATTCTCGAATGAGTCACCAAAGGCGAAATCATCCATGAAAATCTCCAATATGATTTCTATCATGTCACTGAAGATTCCCATCATGCATCGTTGGAAGGTTCCGGGTGCATTGCATAGTCCAAAGGGCATTTTCCTAAAGGCGAAGGTACCAAAAGGGCATGTGAATGTAGTTTTTTCTTGATCTTCCAAAGCTATCTCAATTTGATTACAGTACCACTGAATACCCATCGAAAACAATAGAATTCATGCCTACTGACTCTCTAACATTTGATCAACAAATGGAGAGAGGAAAATGGTCTTTCTAATTACCGCATTAAGTTTCCTATAATCTATGCACACCCTCCATCACAGTGACTGCAGTGGGAATGAGCTCATTATTTTCATTGGCTATTCACCAGTGACTCCGGACTTCTTAGGAACTACTGTGTTGGGTGACCACTTCTTATCTGCAATAGGGTAAATAGCCCTACATCGAGTTTTAAAACTTCCTTCTTTACCACTTCTTTCATTATTGGGTTCAATCGTCTTTGCGGTTGCCTAGAAGGTTTAACATCCTCTTCTAAGTGAATTCTATGTGTGCAGATCAAAGGACTAATTCCCTTAATATCTGCAATTGTCCAGCCTAGAGCAGTTCTATGGGTTTCAATGTCTCAACCGGTTGGTTTCTTGAGTCAAGTCTAAGGAGGAAGATATGATTCTTCCGGAAAGTTTCTCCCCCAGAATGCATATTTGAGGTGTGTTGGTAGGGTTTTAGCTCGAAGCTTAGGTGGCCTCCTCGAGAAGGCAGCTGCTTGTCCTCATTTTGGTGTGGCAATGGTTCCAAATTTAGAGTCATCCACCCATTGGCAATACATCATTATGCTTTCGATTCTGAGTGTAAAAATTAGACTCAGTGTGGTCACTTCCTAAATCTGACTCGGGTGATAAACATGACTTAAGGGTCATCATGTAGGACATTATCAGTATTTACGCACCATAGCCAACCATGTTGACTTCACACACATCTTCTTCATCCCCCATTCCCTTTATAACATTGAAGATGTTCAAATTAACAGTCATGTTGCCAAATGATAGTGTCATTAGGCCTCCCCTACAATGTATAATGGCATTAAGCGGAGTTGCGGAATAGTCGACGAAAATTCTACGAAACTGAGTTCCTTGGTTTACCCACGAAATTTGATGTCAAGCACAACAAAATCCACGGGAAAATAGAACATCCACTTGTGCCAATACATCCTTCACTATCCCCCTAGGAATTTTTTACACTCACGGTCGACTAATTGGAGGGTATTAGTGGCTCTGAATTCTCTAACCTAAGTCACCATATCTTGAATAAGGCAACAAATTAACACTCGCCCCTAAGTCCACTAAAGCATGTCCCAACTTTGAATTTCTACTATTAAGAGCCAGTAGGACTCGAGGATCTTTGTATTTTGGAAACCAAAGGCTGTTTTGGATTAGTGAGAGTGGGTGTTCGATCATGAATGCCTCCTTGTTCACACCCAGATTTTCCCTTTTACCGTGCATAAGTCCTTTAAAAATTTGGCATATGATGAATTTGCCTAATGGCATCTAACAAAGGGATGTTCAATTTTGCTTGTTTGAACAACTCCTTAGATCTCAGAATGGTTATTCACTTTCTTTGGTGCTCTCGGTACATGAGGTGTGGAAATTTGGGAGGATATGGGTAGACTCATCTTTCCCTGATTCACCATCAACATCATTTGTATTAGAGATATGAGGCTTGTCTGACACCTCATCCTCTCTGACTAATTCACTTTGAGACTCTTGTGATGGTTCCTTGGTTGGAATGGTTTTGTCAACTACCTAACCACTTCGAAGGGTAGTGACAGTCTTACAATGTTCGAAAGTACTCTCACTTGAACCTAAACTTCCCACACTGTTTTGACCTTGTGGATTTGGGATGGGTTGAGATGGAAGTTTCCCTTTCTCTTGTTGAAGGTTACCTATGAAGCGGGGTTAACTTGGTTATCACAGGATCTCACATCATTCGGAGCGGGTTCGAGGTTAGTGTTTGTGGATTGTTGGGTTTGTCTGTTTGTGTGACTATGTCCTCTAGACTTCTCTTATGTGGAGGTTGATATGGTTGTGGTGAGTGGGTTCCTTTATTTGGTGGCTGGAAACCTTGATTAGGGTTCACAGGAAACCCTTGGGGGCCTTGATTTTGAAATGGTGGAATGGAATTTGTAAAGCCATGGTTTTGGTAATGAGGACCTTGGTTGTTTGGCCCTCCTTCATTTCTCCAACCAAAATTAGGGTGCTTACCCCATCCAGGATTATATGTTTCATAATATGGAGAATTGAAAGGTTTCCTTTGGTAATTAAGGGCATTGGCTTGCTCTATTTGAATTGCACCTTTTATTTGAGGAAGGTTTGGGCACTTGATGGTTGAATGCGCAGGATCATCGCATATAATGCATGGCTCCTCCCGTGCGGAGTCGATAGATGCAGAAGGTATTTGAGGCACACTAGTTACCTCATGTACCTTTTTAGATCTCTATGGCCTCCAATTTCCTTATTAAATTGGCAATTTAGCTGCAACTCATCATTCTCTTAAGTGATGGATTCATGTGATGTGCTATGCACTTTAGCAGTGTCTATGGAGGTGTTAGTCTCCCAAGTTCGAGCATTCTATGCTATAGTGTCAAAGTTGGAATTTGCTTCCCTAGCACTTTCTTCATAGGTCGCGGCCCACACATCATGCGGATGTATTGTTTATTCAGGATAATCCTTGATGAAAATGCCCTTTTATATTTATCCATCCAATCCATGGTGAGGGATAACATGGAGGGAGATCCTTATATCTTTCCCATACCGCAGCAAATGGTTCACCCGGCTTTTCGAAGAAAAAGTTACGAATTTGCTTTCGCATGAGAGCATTAGTCGTCAGGAGGAAAATTTGTTGAGAACTCATTCGCATATTTTCCATAAAGATTAAGGTTAGGTGCTAGGAATGAAACCAAATTTTAGCCCTTCTCCTTTAAAGCAAGGAAATAAAACCAAGCAGTTATGTGGAGAGGTAGGCAGGTAGAGAGAAATGCACTGCAAACATCTTCAAAATCTCTCATGAATGAATAAGGGTTCTCAGATTCGAACCCTTGATATATCGGTAAAAGACGGATCATTTCGATTTCATTAGAAATTGATTGGCCTCCCCAGAAGGCGAATCTGAGGTGGTTGTAGTCCTTTGAGGTTGGCAAGTTTCTCGAAGGGTTCTTTCCACATTAGGTAAAGGAGGAGGGTGGACTCTATATTGGTTTTGCTGAAGGTTACCATTTCCTCCTCCTCTCATTGGTGTTACTGGAAGTGTAACATCACCTCCATGTTGTGAAGGTTCATGAAATCCTTGTGGGTTAACAGGAATCCCTTGAGTGTTTTCATTAAATACATGTTGCTGATTCCCAGGATGATCCATTTGAGGTAAAATGTTATCTTGAAACACTTGACTTATTATGGATCCCTCGAAGTTCTAGGGGGTATAATTCTTTTCTAATCGGGATTATCGTCGCGAGCCCAAGCCCAGACATGCACTACACTCTCTCTAAAGTCAAGAAATAGCCACTTAGATTTCTCAAAACAAGAACAAGTAAAAATAAAAAAACAAAAATTGGAGGAAAGACGTCACCCAGTTTGCAATGCAATTTACAGATTACCTCTAAGCTCTTAGTCATTTGTGTTGTCGCACTCCGGCAGCGGCGCGAAAATGCCGTCTGGTCGTGTGCTAATTCTATTCCCAGCGTAGAATCACGGAGTTGTCGGCATTATCTTCCTTGGTATTCACGAGGTCATTTCACGAAGTGGTCTAATTTTATTGACAGTGAGCTATTCTCCGCAAAAAGAGTGTAAATTAAGAGTGTAGGGTTGTGTTGTTTGATCAAGTGATTGATTGATTTGAATGTTTTAGAAAATAGAAAGGCGGATCTTGTATTCTCAGTTCACTCACTTGACCAAATAAATCCCTCTTATTTTACAGCTCATCTAGGAACCATTGATAAATGGTCTTTGATGGAAGATTTATCTTTAAAGCGCTCTTTAGAAGGATGATTGAATCTTTGTTGAGCACTTGTTCCCCGGTCTTTCCACGAACCTTTAGTTTGCATTTGTAATCAAGCACAACGTGTACCAAGGTGATCTCGTTCTACGTTGTCAAGAATATGCCAAACTAGGGTTTTCATAATCATTTGCACAAGTGAATAACATCCACCCAATCCATTGAAGTTCAAAGAAGAATTGAGGATTAGTACTTTGATCGGGGTGAAGGTTTCCACCTTAGAATCCCGACATTAAGGGTTTAGAAATCCATGGAGACTTATAAGAGCAGTGATAATTGAAGTGATATTAATCATAAGAAACAATACTTAGAAAAATCGGGGTCGATTTACAAAATCTAGGAATGTGAAATGTAAAATACTATAATGGAAAACAAACCAAGCATTTCTGTGAAAGATTACAAGTGCTTGAAGGTAAAACACCAAAATGAAGAGTCTTGTCTGGATCCTCTAGAATTCAACTCAAAACAATGGAGAGAAACTCCTCTTCACAAACCTAACCTAGAGAAGTCAAAAGCGCCTCTTCCTTCATTCCTCTTCCCTTTAATACCTCCTCCAGTGTGATTTTCCCATTACGGTTAATTAATGAAAGTGCCACGTTGACTCGAAATCCACGATCAAAATCATGATTTCCAATGCGGTGTCTTAGGTACACTTTAATGATATGCGGTACATTTTGCTCTTATCCATTACTTTTATGTGTGCAGAGTACACATTTAGTTATCTTAGAGTACACTTTGCCCTTTGCCATTTTTAAGCAAGGTGTCAGAATTTTACAGTATGATATCTGCATTACCGCGGTCCTCTGGTGCTTTCCTTGCTTTGCTGGAGTTCCCGAGACTTCATCACTTGTTCGCCCACATCCTCAGTGCTTCATATTGGCTTCCCGGACATACATCCTTGTACACTTACATTTTAAACACAGAAAACTGCCTGAGTCTAAAAACAAGAAATTAAAGTACCTATCCTTAGCACAGAAATGTAGGTAAATTGTAATTTTAAGGATTATCTTAAATTCTACTATAATTATTGCTCAAATGCAACATGCTATCTGCCCCCAACTGCACCTTGCTAGTCTATGAGATTTAGATCGAACTACCTTGCAAGTATGAATCTCTCAACAAGGCGCTCGATGCAGTTAAGCTTTGCAGAATCTAAAAATAGCAATTATGGAATAAAATATTTCACCCCACTTTAGTATACGAGTGCAGCTCATTTAAACCAACCACATTCTTACACAATAAGACAGACATTCTGGGGCTAACACAAAATCCCGGTTATTCAAATAAGGATTATGGACTTTAAGAAGAAATGTAAGGTAGTCATCTGAATAGTATTTGTAGTGATGATAGAAAGAAACAATCATTTAACTGGGCACATAACTACTATGCATAATGTCGAGAAGAAACAACAAACATAATTGGAATCAAAGGAGTCTTAAAAGTTTAGCATTAGTGGGCTAAACGAAAAGAAAGGTAAATGATCAAAATGGTGTTGGCATAATAACATGGCTAAGATACACTGCGGGTGCCAACACCACCTAGTCTAACCTAAAAACAACTATCTGGTATCATCATAATCCTCGCGAAGAGAATCCGTCCTCGTCTACGCGGTCATCTAATTCTTAAAGATCGCCCTCTAGATCTGGAAGTAGCATCGCCACTGTGTGGTGAGAAGGCTGGCCTCGCGGGTTCCGCGCCGCCACAGAGCGAGAGGAAGTGGGCGTGTGGCCAGGTTGGTATCAGAGCCACGGATGGCAACTGCGAGAATGACGGTTGATCTGCGCTGGTAGGCGGCTAGCAAGGATAGAAGCCGAGATAGGCACGCCGGTGTCAGGGCTTGTGGCAGTGACCCATGACAAGCGGGGCGAACACCACCCTTCCACGGCTGGTGGCGATATCGTCCCTCTTTGGCGACTCACAGCGTGAATTGATGGAGACTCGAGAGAAAGCCATTGAAGAACATATGGAGTCATTCCATGGCGAGGAGATGCATGTAAGCGACCCTCGAGGCCCTGGCCAGACCACAGTTTAGGATCAGAACTGAAGCAGGGATGCCCGGTAGAAACCGTTAATCAAATCCATTTAACAATTACATTTCATTTCTATAAGTATTTTCGTTTTCAACTCTTTGCGGAAGAGATTTCATTTTGGGGCGAGCCCATAAACAGTTACAAATTCAATGCAATTCCTTAACAAAATATGCATTTTACCAAAGATGGCATTTTATCTGTTTACAGTAAAATATCAAAATCGTGTTCAAATTCATGGTACGAAAATCGAAGTTAAACTTCTTTTGTTTACAAAACACTTGTCAAAAAATATAGTGAGGATGCATGTAACGGAGCATACTCCATAAACTCTTTGAATGACTCTGAGCTCCTCGACCTCTGGTAAGCTAACTATCTATCACTGGTACTGCATTGATAAAAGCAATACGCTAAGCATTTTCATGCTTAATTTATTCTATCTGATTCCTCTATTCCATTTTAGTTCAATACAAATCATGCATTTATCAAAATAATGCCTTTATACAATATGCATGTAATGTAAAAGATACTCATACAAATACACTTTTTAATACCATTTTTCGCTTTTCGGTTTGTGATTTCACATATAGCTATATAGTCAACATTCACAACATCAGTTGGTGAATCCTGTCATGTTTGTCATTTAGTAGCAATGTGGTTTCACATTCAATATTACCATCTCACATATGGCTATAAGTGGCATTCCACAGCCCAGTTACGTTTAGTTAATCACATCTGTTGTCATTCATTTAGCAATGTGATTCATTCAATATTACCATCTCACATATGGCTATAAGTCGACATTCCGCGACATATTCGATTGGTGAATCTTGTCTGTTGTCATTCGTTAGCAATGTGATTTCACATTCAATATTACCATCTATATGGCTATAGAGTCGGCATTCTACTCTGATTAGGTTGGTGAATCACATCGTATTTGTCATTCTAGTGGCAATGTGATTTCACATTTAACAGTGCAGATTTACCTTCATGGCCAATTCAATTGGTGAGATCCGTCAGCGAGTGATCGTTCAATATTACATTTCAAATCAATTTACTTTTAACCACAATAAATTCACTTATAGTTCAAATACACATACATCATGAGATATTTGACAAACATTTCAAATACTAATAAATCAAATCGATATATATGTATATTTCACAAATAGAGAACAAAGAACAAGCGAGGAGAATAAAGAGCGAATAGAGAACAAACTGAGAATAAGAGGCAATTAGAGAACAAACCAATTATGGTTCCTTTTCTCTTTCGATACAGGTCCTGGTGGGACCGCGTCCTTCACCCGCACCTAGTTAAATACAAATTCTTCACTCTCAGTGATTATGCAAATAATCATACTCAACGAATATCGCCGGCGCGAAGGTGTGATACGTTTTTCACTTAGTCGTTCTTATTTTAACCCCATTAATAATTTCTTAGGGTCCCTAAACAATCGGTATACGAATACAAAGCATGATTGCAGAAATATGTGCAAAAAATGGGGTTATTGAGTAATTGGTACACCGGTACGCTGGTCGGTACCAGTACTAGTCCCTTCTTTGCCGTTAGATGCAGGTACCCGGTTTAGTGATCTGGTACCATACCCTCTTGCATCGTAGATGCCGTACCAAAGTGATCACCCAGGTACCAATCTGTGATTGACCATAAATGTTGTATTTTATCATTTCACCCATTTTCTTCAATAAACCTCCTCCAATTCATCCCATATCCCAAAATCCACCCCATACGGAGATCCACAAACAGCTCCAAAGGTGGTTTAGAATCAATGAAAACCCTTTTCTCTTAAGTTAGGGCTTTTCCCCAAAATCGAATCATAAAGAGGAGTTAGGGTTTGATTTTCTTACCACTTTATCTCTTCAAAACTCCTTGTAGGTTGCTTGATCCTTTAGGAGGAAGAAATGGAAGCAAACCCAACGAAACCACTCCTTCCTCACAAACCTAACTTTTCTCCCCCTCTTCTCCTCCTCCTTCTCTCAAAAAGCGGGTTTGCTTTCGAAAAGTGAGCTCCCAGACCACTTTGGTCTTTTAAAATCCATAAGTGTAAAGGTGCATGTTTGGCGCCACATATTCTCTTCTCATATTCTCCTTTTTAATCTTAGATTCTTTTCCATTCCATAAGGCCTTGTTTGGCACTTTGTGACTAATCCCATTTTCCATTTTGGCATTCCTAACTCTTTATTTCCTTTCCTTATCATTTGCTCCCTGTTTTATTTCACATTAGCATTTAAGCTATCATTTGACCTTAGGTCCTCATTTTACAAATTTTCACATTTGCCCTTTTCACTTGGGTTTATTTCCGGGTTCAATCAATTTCTCTTTTTAGCATATAATATTCAATCATATGCTCACACTTTCAATTTACATTTTACAATTTATCAATTTATCAAATTTCCCGGAAAAAACCCAAGTTTGACTCAATTCATACCTGGAATATATAATAAAATTATTATAAAAATTCTAGCGTATTTTTGGGGCGTTACAATGCGGACCATGACCGAGGAGTTCGAGGAGCGGATCAGATCTCTAGAGGGAGATGTCGTGTTCTTCGAAGCCGGCGGTGGTGCGAGGCGCACCAGGTATTGCGGTCGCCTCCTGCAAGGTGCGAAGTGCACAGGCCCGAGGCCTTTTGGTGGCGCGGAATGCCAAAGCTTGGAGAACTTCCTGCGGGACATGGAGCAATGCTTCATCAACGCTCAAATGCGATTGGTGAACGCGGCGATAGCCACTATGTGACGACAAGTGATCTAAGCTGGTGTGAGGACCCGAGCGAGCGACGGCGGCTGCTGTTGGTCGACCAAAGATCGAGAGTTGGGAGATCTTGAAAAAGGAGTTGAAGGATCAGTTCTTACCCACGAACACAACGTGGATGGCGAGGGAGTCTTTGAAAAAACTGAAGCAGGAGGGCTTAGTCAAAGACTATGTGAAGGAGTTTAGCTCGTTGATCCTTGACATCAAGGACATGTCCGTCGACAAGCTGTTCGACTTCATGTTCGGGTTGCGAGGATGGGCTCAGGCTGGAGGCGGGGAGGCAAAGGTGTCCAAGACTTACCTCGGCAATGGCGACGTGATTTTGCCTATCCGACTATAGGTGACCTCTTCCCCTACTCCCCACCCCGAAAGGGAAAGGCCAAAACAAAGTGACCCCGGAAGTCGAAGCAAAGACCTCGAGTGGAGGCGAGGTTAGAAGAGCCGCGAGGATATGCGAGGCTAAAATGGGGAGAGGGACTTCCTCACAAGCTACCAGGCCGTCGGGATGCTTTATCTGCGATGGGCCACATCGACGGGGATTGCGAAAGAGGGAGCTCGGTAGCGGGTTTGAGGCGGGGAGACGGTAGGCGGAGGAATCTACAGGGAGCGACCCTCTTCGGTTGTTGAATGCCATTCTAGAGCAGAGCGACTCCACACAGGAAGGGACTGATGTATGTTGAGTTGCTGACCGGAGGGAAGAAAATTGTGGCATTTGTAGATAATGGGGCAACCCACAATTTTGTATCAACAAAGGAGGCAGCTAGACTCGGATTGAAGCTCGCTAAAGATGACAGTAAGCTCAAGTAGTAAAATAGCCAAGGCCTGAGAATGCATGGTATAGCGAGACCATGAATTCATATGGGGGATTGGAAGGTCACGATAGACTTCATAGTGTTCCTTTGAATGATTTTGATTTCATTTTTGAAACGCGATTTCTTCCAAAGAGCCAAGGTAGCCTTGTTCTGCATGAATGAATTTATTGATCATGGATGAGAAGCTTGACCATGCTTTAATGGCCAGAAACATCAATGGCTAGAGACGCCCGAGGGGAAGACCTTGTTGCCACACGAAATTTAGATAAAGGACTTAGGAAGGGTGGAGGCACGCCTATGTCGGCAATGATCGAGATCAAGTCGAGACAAGCAGAGTCGAAGTGCGGATCTGTAGCCCCCATGCGAGAGATTTGCTGATGTTATGCCTCCCCAGGGTTTTACCCGAAGAAGGCGCCGCAGAAGCCCAGACGGATCATCAGATAGAGCTCGTATCGTGATCGAGACCTCCTGCCCAAGCTCCTTATAGAATGACTCTACCAGAGTTGAGAGATTTGCGGAAGCACTTGACGGAGTTGCTGGATGCGGGCTTGGTCCAGCCCTCCAAAGCGTTGTATGGAGAACCAGTGCTATTTCAGAAGAAGCAAGATGGGACGCTTCGGATGTGTGTGGACTACTGGGCATTGAATAAAGTCACGATCAAAACAGTATCAAATCGGCTGGCTGCGGAATTGTTCGTCGATTGAAACAGGCCAGTACTTCACCGCACAAGTTAGACTTGCGATCGGGATATTGGCAAGTGCGCGTGGCTGAAGGGGAAGAGGCAAAGACTACATGTGTAACACGGTATGGAAGCTTTGAATTTTTAGTTATGCCTTTTGGTTTGATTAATGCTCCCGCTACATTTTGTAACCTCGTGAATGATGTCCTATTCGACTTCCTGAATTCATTCGTGGTGGTATACTTGGACGATATAGTGATCTACAGCCCGACTCTAGAAGATCACGTGGTTCACCTTGAGATGGTGCTTGACATGCGAGGCGAAGACCGGTTATATGTCAAAAGAAGAGAGTAAGGAGTTTGCTCGGAGCGAGATCAAGCATGGGTTATCTGATTTCAAAGTCAGAGATAAGGATGGATCAGTAGAAGGTGGGCACACTTGATTCGAGTTGGCGATAGACCAGGTGACATAACTTAGATCGTTCCTCGGCAGCAAAGCTACTCTGGATTTATCTTTGGGCTATTCCGAGATGGCTAGTGCTCTCACGGACCTTTGAAAAGAGAAATTGGGAATGGGGCCAGCGAGTGCAGTTTGCCTTCAGCTCGAAGATCACGATCACCTCGAGCCGAGTTTGAGACTCATTTCCCAGATTGCCTTGTTTGAAGTGCATACGGATCGTCGGACAAGGCCACTAGGTGGTGTCTTTGGTGCGAGGGGCATCCAGTGGCGCATTCGAGAGTCGGAAGTTGAATGCAGTGAAGCCAAGGTACAACGCCCATGAGAAAGAGATGATTCACGGTCATCCCATTGCCTTTAAACTTGGAGCTTCTACTTGATGGGAACTCGATTCGTAATGTGGTGACAATGTAACCTATTCTTCACAACTCAAAAACTTTGAGAAACAAGCTCGATGCTTAAAGTTCTTAGCCAGACTTTGATTTCGTGTGGAGTGCCTGGCCCGAAGTCGACACAGCAGTGGTAGATGATTTGAGTAGAAAGGAAGTTGCGAGTTATATGGGATTGTTGAGCTCAATTGTGACAGACTTCAAAAAGCGAGTAAGACTTGGAAGCCTGAGACTCGTGTATCAAAGTGGTATAGCGGGTGAAGAGTGGCACACGAGGCGATCTTGACTCGAGTGGATTGCTTTACTTGGAGGAGGGAAGCTATATGTACCTTGACGAAGCTAAGGCGGGGCGGAAGGGGCATGATACAAAATGGGCTGGTCACCCAAGAGAGGAAAGAACTTTGGCATTGCTGGCACGGTCTTTTCATTGGCCTAAGATGAAGGAAGACGTGCAAGCATATGTCAAGACATGCCATGTTTGTCAAGTTGACAAGACCGAGCGAAAGAAGGAAGCGGGATTGTTATAGCCCCTGTCCATTCCGGAGAAGCCATGGCAATGTGTATCGATGGACTTCATCAGTGGGTTTCCGAAAGTAGAGGGCTTCGGATCAATTTTGGTGGTGGTAGACAGGTTTTCCAAGTACGCTGTCTTCATCCCAAATTTCGAAGGAAAAGTCCACCAAGAAGCAAAGACACATCTTCTTCAGCAATGTTGTGAAACATTTTGGGATGCCTGAGGACATTGTGAGCGATCGAGATACGTGGTTTACAGGAATTTTGGATTGAGTTGTTCAAGATGTGGGGTACAAAATGCAAGTTCTCGATATAATCACCCTCGTAATCGATGGTCGACAGAGCTATGAATCGATGCTGAAGATATTTGGCGCGACTTCGTGACAGCCTCTCAAAATTGGTTGAACTTCTTAGAGCTCACGCAATTGTGTTCAACAACTAACGGTTCAGCCACGTATGAGCCCTTTGAGGTAGCACCCGTTCAACCACGCACGCCTAGACGTACGGGTTAATGAGCAACCCTCGACGCACAGTGAGCCTAGCCGCTGCATAAGTTTGCAAAGTCTCAAGATTTTCTTAATGAATAAAGATGTACTTAGAGAAGCAAGTAGATGCATGAAGAAGTATGCGGACAGAGGCAGGAGACCTTTGGAATTTGAGCAAGGGGAGATGGTTCTGTTGAAGCTAACTCCTCATATCTAGAGAAGATCAGAAATAAACAGTTTCAGAGAGGTTTGATTCTGAAGTATGATGGACCCTTTGAAGTTGTGAAGTGTATTGGGAACGTGGCCTACAAGCTGAAGCTACCAGAGAGGTTGAAGCTTCACCCGACATTCCATGTAAGCTTCTTGAAGCCTTATCACAGTGATCCTAGTCCGGACAGAGTGCAAGCAAAGCGGAACCCACCTATGGTTAGAGTCGAGTTCAGCAAAGAGATTGCAAGCATCCTGCAGGATAGGAAGATGGGAAACTGAAAGAACAAGTGGACCAAATACTTAGTTCATTGGAAGGGGACGCCCATCAGTGAGGTAAGTTAGGAAAAGGGTGCTACATTATGGCAGTTTGAAGATCGATCCTCAGTATATGTTGAAGCCAACGAGACTTTGAATACTGCAAGGGGAGGGTCAGCCATCCCTTGACTAGATAACACGAGTCCCGTGCAGCATAAGGGCGCTGCCTTGGCCCCATGGCCCGCCTAAGGGAAAGAGCAAAGCAGGAAAACAAGGCTCGGCACAAAGCATGAGCCAAGCACGCATATGAGGGAAGGCAAGCAAGTAATCTGGCTGGGACGCGCACAGTGGCTGTCACGACACTCACGGCTTAGAGGGGTCCTGGGGCATGGCACTTGAAGCAAACTGAATCAGTGTGGGAGATGTCTGCAATATATAGGCAGAGAGCCTTGGGCGGCAAGCTTCCTAATCCAAGTGCAACAAGGATTCCTACAGCCTTAGGAGTCCTAAGTAGGAAGGACTCCTAGGCGGGAAGGACTCCTAGGAGGGGAGGACTCCTACTCCTAGTGGATTTCCATGCGGTCGGTATAGAGTTTTAATCGCTCAAGACTCCTAAAGGGAAGGATTTGGGCTTCGTGACGACCCCAAGCCCGACCACCCTAGGTGAGTCCTAACCAAAGCCCCGTAGACGCCTGCTTAATTTCTTTCATTTTACATTTTATTAAGTTTTATTTTTTCAAAAGTGTCGCGACCGAATCCCCGCCCGACCCGGGACATGATCCGAACCTGAGTCTCTAAGCACTCGACATTTTTATTTATCTTATTAAAACGTTTAATTAATTTGTTTAGTCATGGCGGCTTCAGCTTTGGGCAAGCCCACAATCATTTACAAATTTCAAGCAATTCGTAGGCTCCTTAAACTTTTTACAAATACATTTACAAAGAAGGCATTCATGCCTTTTCAAAATGATATTCAAAATCAAGGTTCGGGGTTTAACCCTTTTGTTTTAAAAAAAAATAAATACCAATTGTTCACAAGAGATGATATGCAAATGACGGAGTATACACTTATACGCCGTACTCTCTCTATGACTCTGCGCAGCACGATCTTGTCTCCCTTCCTGTCTACTCGAAACCTGCGCATAGATAAAACTATACGCTAAGCATTTTCATGCTTAGTGGTTCTATACAGTTCTATTCCAATATTCAATGTAACTCACATTTAATTTAACGATTAAACCATGCCTATTAATTCAACAAATACTCATGCTATTTATTTTTCACATGCTTTCAATTTCTAAATAATTTACCAAATCACATCATGCAATTTCAATGTGTGCACCATTTCACAATTTACTTTATGAGATTTAAGCATATACATAAAAAAAATCTCATTTACACTCCTCAATGTTGGCTATTTCACTTGACTATTCAATTCACACTTCTGACGGATTCCGTTTGATGAATCCCGCCCTTATTATTATTCGGTAATGTGCTTACACATTTAACAATTCGCCCCCATCATGATCTGATGTCGCTGCACCCCGACATGTGGTATCACTTAAATGCCATATGCCATCATGATGGATGTCGATTGGTGCATCCCGCCAAGTGGGACATTGGACACTGGTGCTCTCTGGATTCGATGCCGATTGGTGCATCCCGTCAGGCGGTTCATTCGGTATATCGATGCAATTCAAGATGTCAAGAATTGTCCGATTCATTTACATTTCGATTTATCAATCACATTCATTCGGCTAAATATCACGCTCAATCTCCATATTCACTTTCGTATTCTCGTTTCAAGGATATACTCAATCTATGTAATCATTTCATATACACATTCACATACTCATTTCATATACTCATTCATGCACTCATTTCATATGCTTGGTAAACTACCCAAAATACTTGACATTAGAATTGAGTCAGAGAACGAACATGCAAAAACTTGAATCAAGAATAGGATTCAGTAGAACAAACCCAAAATCTTTTGCGACCCTTTACCCTAACTTGGAATCTCAATCTCGCTTGGCTTTTCCTCCTGTCATCCCTATTCCAAAACCATTAGCAACAATATTATTCTGTGCGCATTTTGAAAAATAGTTTTGGTTAGGATTGATTTTTCGGAGGTAATTATGAGTTCCAATTTAAACAAGCTATATATAGATGGATTCTTGACTCAATGGGCTTTCCATAGAGTGCAAGAACACTCGAATCGGAGTTCGGACGTAGGAGTTAGGACCTTCCGAAGTTGGAGGTCATACAAAGTCAACTCGAATCGACGAGCGCATCTGAACTGACGAGCTCATCTATCACCTTGGTCAAACATCTTCTATAATTCCTCAGGAATATTAATGTATTCTGACTCAGTGGGCTTTCCATAGAGTCCAAGAACACCAAAATCGGAGTTCAAACGAAGGGAGATATGACCTTCGGTTGGGAGGTCATGCGAGTCAACCCCGAACAACTCTGACTAACCGACGAGCCAGATCAAGTGACGAGCTCATTCAAACACCTCGTCTGACATCTAACATCCTCCTTTGTGGCATATGAATGTATTCCTTGACTCCATGGCTTTCATAGTCCAGAACACCCAAATCGGAGTTCAAACGGCGAGACATGACCTTCCGAGCCGAGTCATACATACCAACTTTGACGAAATGACCAACCGACAAGCACCGCTTCGACGAGCACCGCTTCACGACCACCGCCGATTCCACCACCGCTGACGCACCACCGCTTGACTACCACCGCTGGACGCACCACCGCTTGACGACCACCGCTTGACGACACCGCTTGACGACCACCGCTGGACGACCACCGCTTGACGACACCGTTTGGACGACCACCGTTGACTCCACCACCGTTGACTCCACCAACGCTTGACCCACCAACGCTTGACCGACACCGGCTTCGACCCACCACCGCTGATGACCACCGCTTGACGACAATCGCTTGACGACCACCGCCTGACGACCTCGGCTCGACGACCACTCCACCCATTTGACTGCTCGCAGTAAAAAGACCATAACTTGGTCTACGTAAGTCCTAATTAAGAAATTCAGCCTAACATCAAGTTCATTGATGTGTCACTTCACAGAAGGACTTACTGCCAAATTCTCTTTTTATTTGATCCAAAAAACCCGTTCTAAGGTACGGCTAGTTGACCGAACTAGACAAACCGACCAATTAGATTTAGTTGGGCTGACCTCAGAAAAAGGACTATAACTTAGTCTACAGAGGTCCAAACTGAGAAATTCAAAAGCCTAACATCAAGTTAATTGATGTGGCTACAATTTACTAGAAGGACACACTACCAAATCCCCTTCACTTCGTACCCAAAAATCAGCTCTAAGGTTCGGCTAGCTGCGCACTACCACAATGTGGCAGCTTCCCATGGTTTAAAATCCAACCAAACTTTCCCTAAGGCGCATAACTACCCAACAACTTTAGGGTAGAAGCAGTCTCAAGTAGGAGAAGACCTACCATGGAGTTTATCGAAAGTCCCTGGTTCCGGTCTCTACTTGTAGCTCTTGTCACAAGGAAGGACTTCCCTTCGTGCTTCGCCGGAGACCTATGGTCCGATCGTCGGAAAATCTAGAGAGAAGGTGGAGCCTCTCTCTCTAACTTTCCTTTTCTATTTTTCTTTTATGGATCACTCTTAATCGTATTTTTAAAAAGGAGGAAGCTTCCTTTCCTATACATGTCATTTCCCTTGATTTTTCCTTTTATTTCATTTTTATTTAGGGTCCTCCATTTCTATTATTCTTCATTTAAGTCTCCTATTATTTTCGCCTTACTTATTTATTTCTCAAAATTCACTTAGACATCTAAAACTTATTTACAATTGACCCTAGGTCCTCATTTTACAATTTCCATGTTTTCTTTTCACTTGGGTTTATCTCCGGATTCAAAAATCATTTAATCAATATTCATCTAAAAATTCCAAAAAAAAAAAAAAATAATAATAATAATACCCAAGTTGGCCCAATTATACCCTGAATATATAATAATTTTTATTATAAAACTCTAGGCATTTTCATGCTACAATTCGTTAGCTCTTCTCATGGATTGAAGACTAGAGTTAGAGTAAGACTCTTAGTCATATTTGTACTAGGATTGCCCTTAAGCATCCTATATAAAGGGCCTGCTTGCCCACTTGGTTAATTCATATATTGGGAGTTGGATCCATAGAGAGCATAGAGCATCCCAAGATGTGGGGGCCTTTGCAAGAGAGTCTTGTATTTTAGTAGCTAATAAAATACAAGTTAGGGGAGAGTGCCACGTGAGACGCCTCAGGTTCGAGAGAATCAAGGAAAAGAAGGAGAAGCTGGCCTAGCGGGTTCCCAGCGCCGCACACTCCATCCGTAAATCGACGGTGACACCTTCTAATGCAACCACCAGGCTATCAGCCCATTTGTTTAAATGTATATATATGTGTGGAAAGAAAAATATACATATCCTATTTTCAAATCTATAAATATGAACATAAATTATATTTTTTTATTTTCATTCAATTTTAATATTATTTATATTATGTTTATGTTGTGGTGATTTTTGAATTTCACATGAACATGTAAAATACAAGAATGCAAACATGCAAGGAAATTAAAGTGTATCCAAACTGAACTAGCTTATAAGATCAAACTTTTAATCAAGACGAGCTCCCCTGTTCCCTTGATACTTCCTCAAAGATCAAAAGTAGAAACGTTGTACGCATGAAAATATTACAGGAATTAAATGCTGAAGAAAAGTGTTAGATTTCCTTATGAAAGAATAAAATAACACGGTACTGAAAATTGATAGACTTGAATGAAACTTGGAAATAGAGTGCTGAAATTGTTGAAGTAAATGATGAGTCAAAAACTCATTGGATTTTTAATCCATTTTTCTAATTTAAATGACAATATGAATGTTGATTAATAGGCAGAAATATGGATATTTTACTCAAATATAATTTTGCAAAGAATTACAGCAGAATCAAAATCCCCAGCAAGAACCAGAAGAAACCAGCCTAATAGCAGAATTGAAGTCGCAACTGAGAAGTGAAGTTGCAACAAGGATTTCTTCGCCGCGGTCCAGTCACGAAGAATTCACCAAGACTACCCTGAGAAAATGGAAGGTCAGACTGCCAAGTCGCTGAGTAGAACTGAGGTTGCACTGTAAATACTAAGTCAATAGAAATATCGCTATAAACCAAGGAAGAGTTGTTGAAACATAAGGAATATTCAAGGAAGAATATGAGGTCGCTACACCATTCTAAGGTCGCGACACCGAATGAAGACAACGAAGGTCGCAACATAAACTTAAGGTCGCGACGTTGATCGATTGATGAAGCCATAGATGAGGTCTCTACAGGAAAATTGAAGTTGCAACTAGTTCTTAATTGAAAGACTCAACTCGAAGTCGCGACGTGCTTTTGAGGTTGCGACATGAAACAAAGACAAGGGGTCTCTACATGGAGGATTTTCAGGTTGCGACTAATCATCTCAGTCGCACCACCAAGCAATTAAGACAAAAAAACCTACCGTAAAAAAAGAGAACATAAGGTCGCATTAATTCATTTTATGGTCACCTGAAATAGAGAGAGATCGAGAAAGGAAAATGCTGTAATCGAAAAGAATAGGGGTTGCGAATTTAAGGAAGGCAAGGAGACACTGAGGTCAAAGCACCCGCTTCTCGTCGCGACTAAAAATTCTGCAGATCGATGAAGATAGAAGGTTGCCACAGAGATATTCGGTTGCGACTAAGTACATGTAACTGAGACAAAGACAAAGGGTCGGCAAGGTAACAAAGAGGTCGTGACTTGCTTTTGAGGTTGCGACCAGAAAAGCGGTGATAAGAGAAATTATTTAGTTGTAACCTGTTATCGACGTCTTGACAAGCAACATGTATGAGGACAGAAGCTCAAACAAAGAAGTCGCAGCCAGAAAAAGAAGTCATGACCTAGAACTAAAGACATGGCCACAGAAATGTGGTCGCGACCTGAAATAGAGGTCGCGACACAAAATACAATAGAAGGTAAAAAGAGCCATGTCGCAACTCCATTTTGAGGTTGCGACCACTAATCAAGGCAGCTGCACGGAATCTAGTCACAACTGAAGATGTCAGGTCACAACTGAACAAGTGCAAATGAGAGAATTCAGGTCGCGACCCCATTTTGAGGTCGTGACTTGAAAACAGTAAACTGGGCCTTTCTTTTAGGAAATCCACCTGGAGCTTAGAATCAGGCCCAATTTAGGACAGTTATAAATAGCCCTTATAAGTTTAAGTAAAGTAACTCCCGTCTTCAATACCCATAACTGGGAAGAGGAGAAGGACTCACTGTATATTTTTAGAATAGATTTTTTTTCTTTTCTTTAATTTTCTTTTCCGGATCCGAACTGATCCGGTAGAAACGATGAAGTCGGATTTTAATTTCGATTTTCTACCACACGTTTAAATTAATGGAGTTTGGACAAATTCGAATTCGTTCGTTTCAGTTTATTACAATTACAGTGGGTGTACTTGATCAATGATCCATTGTCGATTGTAATGCAGTATTAAGAATGCAGTTTCACTAGATAGGATTTACCATTAGTTACAGTCTTTTCTAAATCATTTAGAGAGAAATACTTAGATTTGAATTTATTTGATTGATGTTGTTATTGAATCGACCAGTTCCCAATAGTAGCACATTATACCATTTCAAGAATTGTTTCGCTCCGATTTGTGAGGCCTTCCAAGGTGACACGTAGATGGAGATTCCCGAGAGTCAGAACATTCCACTTGTGGGTATGATAGAATACCATTGACGAATTACTAAGCTCTGAAATTTCACCTCGATAAATTCCCTTTTCAATCATAATTGATGTTAGAGGGGAACATTTATCAATGTAAATAATCACTTCACCTTAATCTGAGGGGCTGTGTTAGCAGAAATCTAATCAAGGGAAGGGAAGAACCATTAGATTTAAAGGATGAGTCATCAATTGAGTTGTAGAAGTTTTGCAGTAACCCTGCAAAGGGAAGCAAGAAATCTACAGTCTCAAGAAATGGGTGTGAAGTATTGAGAAAGAAAAATACCCAGATCTTACAAGAAGGTAAAAAATACAAGTAGTTGGTTAGATCCTTGCCCTCAGAAAAGCAGTTTATAACCTGAATATGGAGAAATCCAATTGCATATTAAGGCATCTTGGACAAATCCACATCCAGCAACAAAATAGAGTAATGCTTATTAATGCAGGAATTGGCTGTTTCATAGTACCTCCTTGATAGTGTTTATTTTTTGTGTGATTGTTTGTAACATTTAAATTCCTTTTACATTCCTATGTATCGTCTAGAACTATTATCTTCTAGATTAAACCATTACTATTCACTTGAAGTTCAAATAGTGTGGACCTTAAGTAATTGGGGTAGTTGATTCCAAATTATTGTCAATCTCTGTGGGAATGATATCTTGACTTACATCCATTTTACTACTTGTATGATTTGTGCACTTGCAGTGTCTTAGATTAAAACCATTTTCAAATTAAGCAATATAAAGTAATTTTATCAATTATATCCAATGGATTCCAAGTAGACAAAGATGCAAGAGAATTGTAAAGCTCTTGTAACTAAGTTAATTTGAAGGTTTTAGTCTATATAATCACAGGCAAACAGTAAACAATGGATTTCACTTTCAAAACAATAGTGTGCTGCAAAATTGATAAAAACTTGAATAGAACTTGCAAACAGAATGCTGAAATTGTTAGAGAAAATATTAGATTTCACTATGAAGGAATGAAATAACACTATGCTGAAAATTTGACAAAACTTGACTGAAACGAGGAAATAAATGCTGAAAACTAATGAAAGGTGATAGAAAGGCTAGAATTTGCTGAAGTAGATTGACATTGAGTCGATTGATTTGTTGAGTTGTTGACTGACGGTCTTCCTTGCCTTATTAATGTCAAGTGACTTGCTACCCAAGTCTCGAATTCTCCACTCTCTCAACTTTTGAAATAACTACTCATGTATTTCACATTATATTGCTTCAAGAACCTATCCATGTCTCCATTAGGGGGGTTGTTCCTCAAGAAAATTCAACATCAGCATATAAGTACCACTTATGATAAAACTTCATTTAACTTCCAAAAATTTTAACAATTTAAAAAATGCCCCTAACCTTCTTATATAGGCTTGTACAAATGGATATAGGCCCTTTCTATTTGAAATGTTATTCATGAGTTTGAGCTTAGACCTAATCTATTACTGGATCATGCCAAATTTCAATTTTAGGTGCAAACAATTTCATAAAATTTAAAATATTGAATCAATTATATAAAAATAAATAAATAATATTATAAATATTAAATTATATATTTAAAATTTTAAAACAGCAAAATATATATTTACACTTCACTGGCTCGTTTAGTTCGACCATCGATTTGACCAATGAACTATGAGCATGTAACTTTTCCGATTCAGTCACCAATCCGATTTTTAAAATATTGATTATTTTGGGACAAAACTCTCCAAAGCGTGTCCAATGCAATTTCCTATAGTATCAGGTAGCTGATTTGGTAAGAACCATCAATATTATTGGGATTCAATAGGTTTCAGAAGGCACCCACCGATCCACGCTTCTGCACCGATATAAAATATGGTTGAGCATACCTTAATTTTGCTTCACAACCTCTTAGGTTTATAACCCTTCTCAACTAAACCTCTTTTACGTTATTTGGTAAACGACTCTGCTGCATCGTCTTCCATTAAGGAAGCTTGTTTTTTAAGAACTCATCCACGTCTCCATTAAGGGGCTTGTTCCTCAAGAAAATTTCACATTAGCATATAAGTACCCCACTTTTCAACTACTTCTTATAAAACTTCGTTTGACTTCAAAAAAATCTAAAAATTTCAAAAATACCCCTAAACTTTTTATATGGGCTTGTAAAAATGGATCTGGGTCCCTTTCTATTTGGACTTTTATTCATGATCTTGGGCTTAGGCCTAATCCATTACTGGATCAAGCCAAATTTCATTTTGGGTGCAAACAATTTCATAAAATTTAAAATATTGAATCAATTATAGAAAATTGAATAAATAATATTATAAATATTAAATTATATATTATAAAAATTTTAAAATATAAAATATATATTTATGATGTTACCGGTTTGACCACAGTTCAACCACCGATCTAACTAGTGAACTGTGAACTGGTAACTTTTCCGATTTAATCACTTATCCAATTTTTAAAATATTAATTATTTTGGGACAAAACTTTCCACAGCATGTCATGTGCAATTTCCTACAGGCAACTAATTTGGTAAGAATCATTAATATTAGTAGGATACATTAGGTTTCCGAAGGCACCTATTGATCCACACGTCTACAACGATATAAACTAGTCGAGCACACCTTAAGTTTGTTTCACAACCTCTTAGGTTTCGAACTCTTTTCAATTTAACCTGTTTTCCGCTCTTTGGTAAATGACTCTGCTCCGTCGTCTTCCATTAAGAAAGCTTGTTTCTCAAGATCTTATCCACGTATCCATTATGGGGCTTGTACCTCAAGAAAATTCCACATCAGCACATAAGTTTCTCACTTCTCTACCACTTCTAATAAAACTTTGTTTGACTTCCAAAAATTTTAAAAATTTCAAAACATAAACTTCTTTTATGAGCTTGTACAAATGGATCTGAGTCCCTTTCTATTTTGACTTTTATTCATATGCTTGGGCTTAGGCCTAATCCATTACTATATCAGGCTAAATTTCAATTTTTGTGCAAACAATTTCATAAAATTTAAAATATTGAATAAATTATATATAAATAAATAAATATTAAATTGTATATTTTAAAATTTTTTAAAATATAAAATATATATTTATGACGTTATCGGTTAGACCACCAGTCTAACCAGTGAACTGTGAACCGCTAGTTTTTTCGATTCAATCACCGATCCAATTTTTAAAAGATTGATTATTTTGGGACAAAACTCTCCAACTGTGCAATTTCCTACAGTATCAGGCAACTGATTTTGTAAGAACTGTCAATATAAATAGGATCCATTAGGTTTCAGAAGGCACCCATCGATCCACGCGTCTGCACCGATATAAACTATGGTCGAGCACACCTTAATTTTGCTTCACAAATTACAGTTTCTACTTCTTCAATCGAACTCTTTCCGCTCTCTTGGTAAACGACTCGTCACGACTTCAATTAAGAAAGCTTGTTTCTGAAATCTCTATCTTAATGCTTCCATTAGGGGCTTGTTCCTCAAGAAAATTCCAAATTAACACATAAGTACCCCACATCTCTACTACTTATGATAAAACTTTGTTTGACTTCCAAAAATTTTAAAAATTTAAAAAATAACCCTAAACTTCTTATATGGGTTTGTATAAATGGATCTGGGCTCCTTTATATTTGGACTTTTATTTAAGGTCTGGAGCTAATGATCACACGCCCTACCACCGGGCTTAAGGTAAAGGAGACGAACTGGACTCCTTAACCTCGCTTGACATTGGGCGGGCCTATTTCATATTTAAAACCATAAGGAAATAAAAATTTAATACCACTACCATAGCAAAGGTTTAAACCGTTTCCAGACATATTTCAGTCCCTTTTACTTGTACTTATACAAATTTACTACTATAAAAACTTCTTTACATTTATACTAAGAAACCAAAAAATCAAAACCTACATCAAGTGGGCCTGCTATCGTGTTGGGCCTTGATTGATGCGGAATGCCCCTGATGTCCTCCGCACTCACATACGGATGAAACACCCGTGATAAACTTATAGCTTAGTGGGAAACAGATAACAGATCTATGACCACTGGAGGGTTCACACTTACAGATGCATATAATATAAATTCTTATATGTCGTAGTTACTATAATAGAATTATATAACAGGTTTTATATGAATATAATCTTATAACGAAATTTCATATCTCCCATAGGAGTTTAGATAGAGATCTTGTACAAAAGGTACCCGTAGGTGCATTACAAAACATAACTGATTTCTTATGCTTTCTTCTTGTTCATTTTTCAAATTCTTATCATATAAATGTTTGCATATGTTATATTATTTGGATGGACAACATATAAGTATATACCTGCATAGACCTGTAATAATGAATGATAGGGACACATCACAATGTGCACCAAGATACGGCAAGATCGGCAGAGACGGTCTACCCACGCACAGGCGTCGTATCACAATGCAAGAGTGTCCTCAAGATCGGTCAGACGCGGTTCGCCCACGAATAAAGGTGTCGTGAGCACAATGCAGAGTGTCGCCGCGACCGGAACAATGTCCGCCATGTAAATGTGGCGCTAAGCCAGAAGACAATGCAAGAGTGTCAAGCCGCGATCAATGTAGACGTGTCACCCACGAATGTGAGGTATCGCTAAAGACAACGTAAGAGTGTCGACGCACTAAATAGAGGTGCCTATTTGATCGCTTATTTATCTTGGGTTACAATTATATGTTCATCGAGTTTGTTATATTGTTCTTAAACACGTTAGCAAATAAGGGCAAGAAACCATGTTTGCCCAATGACAGGATCGCTGAGGCGACGAGGTACAAAACATTTTTCATATAACTTTTATGCATGTACTGACCCTTTCGTTCGGAATTAATGGACGAACAGAAAAACAGTTTGCAGATCGCACTCAACTTTCAATCTCTAAGATTTAACATCCTCCGGATCTTAAACCACTTTGCGCCGCGATCAACTTTCGCACCTGTGACTTAACATCATTCGACCTAAATCACTTTTGAGTACCGGCACTAACCTCAATACCGCATATTTAACATCCTCTGGACCCAAAACAGCTTTGAGTATTGGTAATCAAACCTTCAAGACGGCATCAACATCATCTAAGCTAAACCATCGGCACCGACACCAACTTCCAAGATCGACACCAATCGCGATTTCTATTAAATGGCCGGGCGGCCATTTTCAACTCTAAAATCTTCCAACCAAAACTAACCTATCTCAAAAACCAACCATAAACCGAACTAGAAACTCAATACAAATCACTTTTATATGGTAGGATAGGTTCTTCTCAAACCTCAAACATAAAGTAAAGAGGCACAAGAGAGTTTCCTAACCAACAAATCCATACAAATAGTTCCATACTAACAACAATAAGAGTTCCAAACAAAAGAGATGTTCCAAACCAAAGTTCCAAACCTGGATTTGCTTCTTCTTCTCTTCTTCCTTCTTCCTTCTTCTTCTCTTCTTCCTTTCTTTCTCCACCGTAAAACCCTAACCTTCAAAGCCAAAAAATGAGATATTCTAAGACCATGTTTAGTCTTATCCATTTTTGCTCAAAGTTCTTTTTTTTTTTCATTTGGTCCTTCCTTTTTAATCTATTTGCAAATCAACTTCTTCAATTTCTAACTTAGCATATAATCTTTTTGTGTTATGACCTTTGGGTTCTTAATGTCAAATTACCAATTTACCCTTAGTACTCAAATTTCCGAAAATGCCAATTTTACTTTTCTTATACTACAAAATTGCAATAAAACTATTAGGGTATAATTCGGGGTGTTATATAATCCATTACTAGATCAGACCAAATTTCAATTTTGGTAAAACAATTTCATAAAATTTAAAATATTGAATCAATTATATAAAAATAAATAAATAATATTATAAATATAAATTATATATTTTAAAAATTTAAAATATTAAATATATGTCTATGGCGTTAGATTGATAGCAATTAGGCCATGAGTGCAACGATGAACTAGTAACTTTTTATTAGTGTAAAGCGGAAAAATTGCGTGGGAAGCAACCCTTGTGAGGCTTTACTTAGGCATTGGCTACTTCCGTCGTAGGACCCCCTTTCAGTGCAGTCGGGTCTTGTCTGACCCATGAGGATGAATCAGGGATCTTTGGCTTTGTTTTTGTCTTGTATTATATTCGAGTAGAACCAAAACATGTATACCTTTTTGTTGTCTAAATGGTACATTGGTTAAAATAGTCTATTATATTTTGTATGTTGTGAATTAAATATCACGAAATGATGTGATATCGGGACACGAATATTCTGAGATTCAATCCAGTTCGACAGTTCATCAAACGGGACCCAGAGATGGGGTGTTATAAATCAAAATATAGATTTGAATTTTAAAGATTACAGATTATTTGGATAATTCTCAGAAACATGTCGTGCGATTTCTGATACAAGATAACTGGATTGGTAGAACAGTCAATATTAATGGGATCCATTAGTTTCAAAGACCTGAATAAGTAATATGCACTTACCGATATAAACTATGGTCGAGCACACCTTAATTTTGCTTCACAACCTCTTAGGTTTTGAACTCTTCTCAACTTAACCTCTTTTTTGCTATTTGGTAAACGACTCTGCTCTATCGTCTTCTATTAAGGAAGCTTGTTTCTCAAGAACTCATCTACGTCTCTATTAGGAGGCTTGTTCCTTAAGAAAATCTCACAATAGCACATAAGTACCCCACTACTTTGCCACTTAAGAAAAAACTTTGTTTGACTTCAAAATATTTTAAAATTTTCAAAAATACCCCTAAACTTATTATATGGGCTTGTACAAATGGATGTGGGCCCCTTTCTATTTAGACTTTTATTCACGGGCTTGAGATTTAGGCACGATCCCATTACTAGATCATGCAAACTTTCCGAATTTAGAGTGCAAACAATTTCATAAAATTTAAATATTAAATCAATTATATAAAAATAAATAAATAATATTATAAATATTAAATTATATATTTTATAATTTTAAATGTAAAATATATATATATTTATGGCGTTTACGATTAGTCGTAGTTCGACCAGAAATTGACTCGTGAACACAGCAACTTTTTATTCAGTCACTAATCCAATTTTTAAAAGATTGATTATTTTGGGACAAAACTCTCAAAAGGGTGTCCTATGCAATTTCCTACGGTATCAAGTAGTTGATTTGTTAGAATCATCTAGCCTTATAGTTCAAGTCATTGGGTTTGAGGAGAAGGCACCCACATGTCTGCCCAGATAAAACTCTTGATCGAGCACACCTTAATTTTGCTTCACAACCTCTTAGGTTTGAACTCTTCTCAGCCCAGACCTCTTTTACGCTCTTTGGTAAAGCACCTTTACTCAGTCTTGTGTATTAAAGGAGCTTTGTGTTTTTATTAGAACTCATATCGTCTCTATTAAGGGGCTTGTTCTTGAGAATTCATCAGCATATAAGTTCCCTACATCTCTGTCACTTTTGATAGAACTTTGTTTGACTTTCAAAATTTTAAAATTTCAAAAATACCCCTAAACTTCTTATATGGGCTTGTGCAAATGGATTTGGGACCTTTTTATTTGGACTTTTATTCATGGGCTTAGGCTTAGACCTAATCCATTCTTTGGATCAAATTTTAATTTGAGTGCAAACAATTTCATAAAATTTAAAATATTGATAAGATTATATAAAAATAAATAAATAATATTATAAATATTAAATTATATATTTTTAAAAATTTTAAAATATAAAATATATATTTATGACTTTATTGATTCGACCATCGGTTTGACGGTGAACCATGAGCAGAGTAGCACGATTCAATCGTAAGTAGGATTTTAAAATATTGATTATTTTGGGACAACTCTTCAAAGCGTGTCTTGTGTAATTTTCTATAGTATCGGGTAGTTGATTTGGTAAGAATCGTCAATTTTAATGGAATCCATTAGGTTTCAGAAGGCACCCACTGATTCACGCATTTGCACTGATATAAACTATGGTTGAGCACACCTTAATTTTGTTTCACAACCTCTTAAGTTTTGAACTCTTCTCAACTGAACCTCTTTTCCGCTCTTTGGTAAACGATTCTTCTCAGTCGTCTTCCATTAAATAAGCTTGTTTCTGAAGAACTCATCCACATCTCTATTATGGGCTTGTTTCCTCGAAGATTTAAATATCTGACACATAAGTACCGCACTTCTCCACCACTTTTGATAAAACGTCGTTTGACTTCCAAATTTTTTAAAAATACCCCTAAACTTCTTATATGGGTTTGTACAAATGGATCAATGCCCCTTTATATATGGACTTTTATTCATGGACTTGAGCTTAGGCAATCATTCTCTTAGATCGGGCAATTTCAATTTAAGGTAACAATTTCATAAAATTTAAAATATTGAATCAATTATATAAAAATAAATAAATAATATTATAAATATTTAATTATATTTTAAAATTTTTAAAAATATAAAATATATATTTTGGCGTTCTTGGATTCGTAGTAGTTTGACCATCGGTCGATAGTTTGAGCGTGAGATGGTAACTTTTAAAATTTGTCAGCGAAATCGATTTTAAAGATTTGATTTATTTTGGAACAAAACTCTCATAAATTGTGTCTGTACAATTTCCTATAGTATCATGCAACTAATTTGGTAGAGCCATCAATGTAGTGGGATCCATTAGGTTTTAGAATGTGACCTTGGATTCAGAAGTCAGTTGTTCTTCGTCGACCGCGGAAAACACTGTGTCTCGAAGTCATGAGACTCATACATGAGTAAAATGGCCACTTTGGCCATACATCCAATACTCACCAAAAAAATCTATACCAGCTATATTGTGTAGTTCAAGAGTTGATTACATCACTCTTAATACCAACATATATTAAGATTTACAATGTTAATACATGTTATACAAAATAAATACTAATCTGTCAAACTCTTCTCCAAAAGCGACCTCTAATGGGCGCCGTCTTCCTAAACACTCCTTGTACCTGAGATAATGATCCCTCGACAAGGTGAACAATGCCTAGTAGTTGAATTATCCTACATGAGTTACTCCCCACCTAAGTGTACATACATAAACACATTCAAGCAAATACATGATCCTACTTGAATGTTTACGTGATATGGATGAGAATGCGACTCATCCTTCCCTTCTCAGAGCCTTCAACGACTTTCCTCACGCATGCCTAAGTCAAATGTGAAAAACGCCGTTCGAAACAAGGTTTTGTTTTTAACATCATCTTGAATTTTAGTAAATATAATTGGACTACCCTCGAAATGAATTCTTTGGATCATTTTAACGATTCGAAAATTCGACCTCGAGAATGAACTGACCAGATACTCTCAGCTTGATTCCTCGGAAAATCTTCAGAATTCTTTTACAACCATTTTCCATTTTTCATTTCTTTCATGCCATGCACTCACCTAATTTTTCTAGGTTGCCCCGGTACATATGAAATGCATTATACTATTTCCAAACCACACATGTCAATATATCAATTATGCATATGTTAACAAAATTTACATACATACCACATATTTTTTAATTCATATCAATAACATCAAAATTAGCTCACTTGAGCTAATCAACAATTCATTTAATTCGATGGCTCTCACACAATTATATTTTATATAGGAATTCCAACTCATATTAACACATTAAATTCCATCACATTGCATTTCTTTACTTTGATTCCAAGTCATCAATTAAAAACACAATGTACTCTTCCTGACCTGTATCAGACATTTTTGAGTCCGATCAGCAAGCGGAATTTATGATCGACACGGCGATGGGCTGTCGGAAGTAACCTCTCTAACATCGAGTTCGATTTGTAAGGCGAAATCCGCAGCCATTGGCCCCGACAACACCTAAACCGCAATTTATTAAAGTAAGTTATCACATAAACCACCCCAGCAGTCCACTAGCGTGCAAAATGGAGTTCAAATATTCCAACAATTCAAATCCCAGTTATGAGACCAATGGCTTGACCACTCCGACCTCAGTCGCTAGTATTCCACAAGCTCTTAAAATGAAAATAAGCAAGGAGGTAAGGGAGAAAGACCCTACCTCTTGGAGTTGTCGAACTCACAAAGCAGGTGCCGCAGCATTAGCCCTTGCCCGGAGTAGAACAACTTTGCTTCTTCTTGGCCCCGCGATCAAAGGTACAGAACAGGAAATCTAGAGAAGTTGCACTTTCTCTATAAAAACCTCCATTTAATCTATTCTTTATCTGCATGCGCGTATCGACCAAAATGGAGAAAGAAAGCTCTCCTTTTTGCCCCTCGCACCACATATCCAAATTCTAATTGGTTGAGATGATTTACTTGTCAGCACTACGTACTTTGAGATTTTCTCAAGTTAAGATGTCACATATCTTATGTTTACACTTGAGCTCAAAGGTTGTTCATTTTACTTTTGACATGTGTGTGACTGTGAATGGCTAAAATGTGTAACACCGTCGATAGAGTGCTCGCGATGCATGATCTTTGTAAAGGTGTATAGTGCCGATATACATTGTAGTATTTTAGGCTTAATGTAGGAAATGATAATTTATGGAACCGAATTTGTGGTAGTAAAGCAGAGGTACGGTGTGTTCTTGAGGATATGGAAATTAAAATCAAATTAGAGAGATGGGCCTTGATACAAATAACATAAGTTCATTGTATTTAAATGCTTGAGGACTAAAGTGTTAAGAGAAGTGGAAAATAGCAAAATAGGAAATAAAACCAAAAATTCCATTTTAGTCTCAAAGTTTGCCCTAGCAAACCCGTAGGAGGAGAAGGAGAGAGCCAAGAGGAGGAAGAGAAGGAAGAAGAAGGAGGAGGAGAAGAAGAAGATCAAGGTATGTTTGTCTTAGGATCAAGTGTATTTTGGATTCCTAGGACTTTGGTATGGAGATTAGTTGCTCCTTTGGTCTAGGTTTTTGTGCGAATCACATAAACCTTTGAATTGTGGGGTTATGAGTAAAACCCCAATTAAGGGAGAAAATAACCATGGAAACATCCAGAGTGTGTGGTTTTATAAAAGGAATTGATGGACCTTAGGTAGGGGATTCTTGGATTTTCACCTAAGGTTTTTGAGGGTTTGAGGTTCCATAGCGCGATTAAGTGTTGTAAGGTTGTTTTAAGATGAATTCCATGATAGTGCGAGGTGTTAGATTATAGAAGTTCATATCAGTGGTGGTATCAAAGTGGGAAAATAGCAAAAATCTGGGTAAATTCGGAAGGTGTCTGGAATGCGTGTACGAAGTGTCTTGGGGTACACCCGCAGAGCTAACGTAATAGGTACATGTCGACGCTGCGGTACATGTTGGACGTAATACGGTACATGCCAACCAGTCACAACATGTGATTACGTATTCGAGGGTGTACCGTATATGTGTGCCCAAAATGCCGAGAATGCTATGTTTCGTAATATTTAATGATTATTCCATAGGTGGTTTAGAATCTTATTAAATGAATTAGGATAGGTTTGAATAAGATTAGGACTCGACGAAAACGTAGCGTACCTCGCCTCGGCGATATTCGTTGAGTGTGACTAGAAGTACAGGGATGCGTTAAATTATCGTTATCGTGGCGATTAATTGTCGTCGTATTCGATTGAATGTGTAGGTTAAAAAGCAAAGGCGTAAAAAGTGTGGGTATTGCTCCAAGTTTGTAAGCAAAGTTGTAGGTATTCTAAACTCATTTTCTAAATACTAGTGTATTAGTATTATAAATTGTTTTACTAGCAGTATTTCATGGATTTTGATTTCAAGCCATTTTCAAGAAACAAGTAATAATTAGAAACAAGCTGATGGTTTTGATTTAAGCCATTTTTGAAAAGTAAGCATTGGTTTAAATTAGCAAAACCATAATTAAGCAAGTAAGCAAATGGTTTGAATAATTAAACCATTTTTCAAGCGACGAGCAAGTAAGCCGATGGTTTGAATAATTAAACCATTTTGAGCAAGCAAGCAAGTAAACAAATGGTTTTAAATTTTAAAACCATTTTTCAAAACCAGCAGCCGAGAATATTTGCAAAAGCAGAGCCTTCACTGATTACAACCATGAGCGAGTCGAGGAGGTATTAAGTGCGTGCAGTGATGTTAGAGTTCATCGTGCATTTATAGTTTTGCAGTGCGTGACTTAGTGTGCGTCAGTGTTTAAGGCGTGGCACGTCAAAGGTAAGGTTATGAGCTCTAACTAAATTATGGTGATGGCGACGGTCGGTCCACCGTATTTGGGGAAAGGTGATGTGCGGACCCGGGTCCTTCCGCGCCGCGATCGATGCCCGGGGCTCAGTGTTCACTAGGGTATAACAAGCGAAAAATAGGCCCCGATGGTTGATGTTTTATAAGCATGATGCTCTGAGTTTAGCGTAATTGGTTCACGACTCGCCAGGGCTTCGTAGAGTTTTGTAAGCAGTTGAGCCCCGGGGCTCCAGTTTAGATTTCAAAGCGATCGGTTGAGCTAACTCAGTGGGATTTAAAACAAGCGGTTGAGCCCGGGCTCCGTTTATTTTCAAGCATGCGGTTGAGCCCGGGCTCAGTTTTATGCGAAAAGTTTTGAGAAACTTTTAATGGTTGTGAAGGTTTTAAGAAACTTTTCAAGCTAGATAAAACAATGACGAAAATTTTTGAAGTTTTATAAAAAACTGTAATGTGATAAGAGTTTATAAAACAAAAGCGAGCAAGTATAAAAGCAAGCAAAGCGAGAAAAGTTTGGAAACTTTAAAATGTAGCCAGAACTTGGAAAATAATTGTAAAGAAAGTTGTACATTTTTGAGGATGTTTAGAGCAAGCATTTTATAAGCGTCTGTTCCTATTAGACTCGTTTGGCTCATTATTTTCCATTTTAAAAACTATTTTCGGTGTCTGGTCACGCGAGACAACTAGACATATAGAGTTCTCGTGTTTTATTGCAAGTGTTGTAATTAGGAATATTATGTAAGAATATACTTTGAATTTGTATAAAAGGAACGTATGTATGTACACATGAGTAGTTTTGAGAATCGTTTAGATCTTGGTTGCCATATTGGATGCTAGTGTAAATTTGGATGTATCTGAGGATTTGGGAATTATACTATGTCTGTGATCTGTCTTTGTGAAGTTTTTCCCATTTGCTAGATTTTACCAAATCCTAAGTTAGATAAATAAAGAAAATTTTATGGAGGTTTTGTAAGCGTGCGGCTTAGCTTCCACGGGAGCTTCTAGTCGTTAGAATTAGCATTTGGAAGTTTGATGAGTGGGTTTGGCACACACCGTCATTTGGTAGGGGTGGGGTGTGTCGAATGTGCCAGTATCTCGCCTTAATGCTCGTTGCCTCAAAAAACGTGCAAATTTCAACTGTTTGGACTTCGATGAAATTCAACGTGATAGCTAAATTTCGCGAGACAATTCCAACGGTGAAGTCCGTTTTGTCATCCGAGATCTAGAAAAACTCTGGATTTTGATCAAAATTACAATTTTGCCATTTTGGAAAAATTAGATTTTAGGTTTCGCATAGAAGGCGCCCCTCTAATCACGTGTTTTGCAGAGATCACAAACTATGGTCAAGCACACCTTAATTTTGTTTTACAACCTCTTAGCTGAACTCTTCTCAACTGAACCTCTTTTTCGGCTCGCTGGTAGCGGCCCATCCTCAAGTCGTGCTTACATTGAGAGAGCATTTTATCGAATTTATCCGCGTCTCATTAGGAAACATTCCTCAATAAAATTTCACATTAGCACATAAGTACCCCACATCTTAGCCACTTCTAATAAAACTTTGTTTGACTTCCAAAATTTTTTAAAATTTCAAAAATACCCCTAAACTTCTTATATGAACTTGTACAAATGGATTTGAACCCCTTTCTATCTGGACTTTTATTAATGAAATTTAAAGAAACATATGAGAGCATCTGAGGTGATTTAGACACTTTCTATTTGGACTTTTATTAATGGGTTTGAGCTTAGGCCGAATCCATTATTGGATCAGGCAAAATTTCAATTTGGTTGTAAACAATTTCATAAAATTTAAATATTGAATGAATTATATAAAAATAAATAAATAATATTATAAATGTTAAATTATATATTTTTAAAATTGTAAAAATATAACATATATATATTTATGAAGTTCAGTTTATTCCTCGGGATAGTGGTAGATCTTTAACTTTGATTTGCATATTGGTCCTATGGCCCAGCCCGGTTTGTACCATTTAGCTTGATGGGGGTATTTTGTATTCCTCTTTTGGTTATTGCAGTTTGACTCTAGGTCTTACACAGTGAACCTTGAATCAATAATTTTTTCGATTCAGTTACTGATTCGATTTTTAAAAGATTTATTATTTTGGGACAAAACTCTTCAAACCGTGTCCTATGCAATTTACTAAAATATCAAGCATCTGATTTGGTAAGAATCGTCAATATTATTGGAATTCATTAGGTTTCAAAAAGGCACTTATAGATCCACTGGCGTTAGCGTGATATAGCCCATGATCGACGCGCAATTTTGTATAGCCTATTAGGTTTTAGGCTATCTTGTCGTGAACATCTTTTCACTCTTTAGTATGACTACACATTTCGTCGTCTTTCATTAAAGAAGCTCGTTTCTCAAGAACTCATCCACGTCCACATTTTGGGGCTTGTTTTTCAATAAAATTCCACATTAGCATATAAGTACCACTTCTGATAAAATTTTGTTTGACTTTAAAAAAATTTTAAAATTTCAAAAATACCCCTAAACTTTTATGGGCTTGTGTATATGGATATGATTCTGTTGTATTTGGTATTTATTTATTCATGGAAACCGACCTTGGGCGCTGCGTCCGATGCGGATGCGTCAAGAATTTGATTTGAGTGCGAATAATTTCATAGAATTTAAAACATTGAATCATTTTAATAAAAATAAATAAATAATATTATAAATATTTAATTATATATTTTTAAAAATTTAAAAATATAAAAATATATTTATATGTTCTTGATTAGTGTAGTTCGGTCATTCTTAGTCGTAGTAATCAGTGAATCGATAAGCTTATACATCGGATCAGATTTTGAAAAAATGCGTGTCGTGTGCAATTTCCTCCGGGCAAATGATTTGGTAAGAACCGTCGATGTTAATGGGATCCATTAGGTTTCATTATGCACCCACCGATCCACGCCTCTCCACCCATATAAACTCAGGTCGATCACACCTTAATTTTTGCTCCTTTAACTTCTTAGGTTTCAAACTCTCCTCAAACCTCTTTTCCGCTCTTTGGTAGACGAGTCTGCTCCGTCGGCGGAACAGAGAAGCGGCCATAGCCGCTCCGCAAACCCCTCTATGCTACGTCAGAATTGCCAGGCAATCTGCTGCTTTTCGCCTCATGAAACAAATGGTATTGTTTCTCTCTCTCTCTCTCTCTCTCTCTCTATATATATATATATGGATCCATCTTGTGAGTCTTTTGGAGATTTTTTTTCTCTGGAAAAATTTTTCGTTATTCAATTTCGTTTCATTGATTCGACTTGTTGTGGTGCAGGGGTGGGAGGAAGGCGAAGGGCTTGGCAAGGACAAGCAAGGGATCAAAGGCCATGTTAAAGTCCAAAACAAGCAGGACACCTTAGGTTTGTTCTTTTTATCGATTTTGAGTGTGACGTAGATACTAATTTATGATCCGCTTGGTTGGTGAGAAAATGCAGGAAACCAAAAAAGAGAAAAGGAAATGGAGTTTTAGAACTTGGATTCATTATTTTATGGTTGATTGAGCTCGATAAGATTGTTTCTATTGGCTTGGTTTCTGTGTACTTTCTCTGTGTTTTGGATTGATTTCCTTTTATTTGTTTTTGATCTCAACAACAGGTGTAGGCGTTGAAAAGCCAAACAATTGGGCATTTGATACTGCACAATTTGACAGCATCCTCGAAATTGAAAGTGGTAATTTGCGTTTATTCATTGAAGGAGAATTTAGTGAACTCTACATTGGGGTGGCCACTTGTTTTTGTTAACCTTTTTTTATAGGTCACTTGTTTTTGTTAACTTGATCTTTTTTTTTGCAAATTTTTTTATCATTGTAATTAGCAGCGAGCGGTGAAGCCAACAATGAAGGTATAACTAAGCAGAAATGAATTAACATTGCTCATAGTATCTGAATGAATAGATCAATTGATGTTAGCTTTGTATTTAACAGTTGATGAAAAGAATGATGCTCAAGATGATAAAGAATCTGATGCCCCTAAAGATGTCAAGGATCCAGTTATCAAGGCTACTCGGCCACAAGGAAGGTGAATGGATTTTCCCTATTTTGTGTATTGCTATTGGTCACTGATTAGTGCCTTTTTCACTAGTAGTTGTTGACAGTTCTAGGCAATGATCAGGTACAAGAGAAGAGAGAAAGGGAAGCTTGTTCATTCATATTCTTCCAAGGATCTTGAAGGAATTCTTGTAAGTGTTTTTTGACATTGGTTAGTTCCCTTTTTAACCTAAAATAATATCTCTATGTTCCATAGTTTGAAGTAGGAGTAGCAAGATTGTAATTTTGCAGCCACCAGTTTGTTGTTTTTCCTCTCTCCCTCACAGGCAAAATTAGTAAATATATGAAAAGTGCCTAAAAATGACACACAATGGATACAGGACATGCATCAAACAAACAAAAAGCAAAAAGTGAGCTAACTGAAAGGTGCGAAGCGTGTTTATATGAAATAGTCTACCTATGTGTGCAAGTGCATGCATCGCCTCAAGTAGTATAATGAAGTAACAATTATCGTCCTGAGTTAGGTTACTAAGCAAGAAATTAGAATAGTCCTAGCTTTATTTGGATTAACACAAAGGTGAAAAGGAAATGGAAAACAAACTAAACTAAAGAAATCCTAAACTAACATGTAACTGGATGAAGAGAAAATAAAAAATAAAAAAGGCCTAGGGTTTAGATTTCATTTAGTTAGTCATTATGCATTCGATTCAATTTACCCCCAGTTAATATTCAAATCATATGTCTTCGACGAAGCAACACATAGCTTATTTCTCTCTCTTAGGATGCGTGAAAAAGGAAGAGGGAGACATAGATGGTTCTCCATCAATTCCAAATCCTTTGAGTTCGTGGTGTAGGGGGAAGGTAGGCAGTTAAAGGTGATCATAACAGAAAGGTGTAGGGGTCAAGCTTCTTGGATCCGTTTCGGAGATGAAGGCGTGAAAATCCTTCTAAAGAGAGTCGAGTTGTTTAGAAGGGAAGCATGCACGAAAAAAAGAGGCTTGGACTGGAAGGAGAATGGAAGGAGGAGTATAGTGCGGAGTCTAGAAGAATGATCTTTGGGCGTTTTCTACTATATGTTTGGTCACGAATCTGAGATGGAAAAAAAGGCCTGGGTTTGTTTTTAAGGAAAATATGGCTTTGATAAGCGAATTGGATCTATTAAGCCGAGGCATTGTAAGATTTGGGAGTTAAGGCAAGCTTAGAAGAAAATAGAAAGCCAGGTGAGACCAAATCCTAAAGGAAAGAGGAGATTCACAGGGGAGGCCTATCTAAAGATCAGTCCTTTAATTCTAAGTACGCTATTGAGGAAGGGGGGTGGTTCTCTTCTTTACCTAGAGGAAACCATGGTGTTGGGCTTTGGAAGACTATTGCTAGAGAATCTGATCAATTAAAGAAAGACTGTGTGTTCATTTTAGGGGATGGCAAGAAGATTAGATTTTGGTGCGACTCTTAGATCAGTTAAACCTAGCTGGATGCACTTCCCAGTTAGGAAAAAAGTTAAGGCCATTTGGAGGGCAACTCCTCTTATGATTTGGGCAATCTGGAAAGAAAGGAATAGAATTATCTTTGATGATGCTACTTTTTCTTTTGGGAGATTGAAGCTTTCTATTATCCGTTCTCTCTTTACTAGGGTTGGTCTCATTCCTAAGGTGGATATCTCTTTCGCTAGATTGCTTCTGTATAGATTCTATAGCTATGCCTAGTGTTTGGCCTTTTTGGGTTGGTTTGTATGTCTCTTTCTTTCTCTTTGTCTTTTTTTGTTGGTCTTAGGGGCCTCTCTTGTATACTCCCTGTAATACTCTCTTTTTTTTATCAATGATTTGCTTTTTATCGATAAAAAAAAAAAAATAAATTCAAATCATCTATTAACGATAAGTCTCACTATTGCATATGTGAATATCTCTCGACAATCCACAATCTGCTCCTAGAACTTATGTATTTTGCATCTCTACTCAACCCCAAAGTCCTAAGAGCGCAATAAACCCGAGAAACCTTAATTACCACACAAAACCCATAAGAATCTCTTGTCAATGATGAATTGTGATGTTCTAATCATGGTCTAATTCAACTCTCACTTCTCCGGATCTTAAAGATTGAATCACAAATCATGTGTGTTGATCATTCATCAACAAACATGAAGAATCAAATGAACATTTAATGAAACATAGTTCAAATATCAAATATTTTGGAAGTCCAGTGTGTTCAGGCAAAAGTTAGGTTTCTTTGCACAGGGCGCTTGGTGAGAAAGGTTGCCTTTGAACTAGCTAAAGAAAAGGGAGTTTTCTCTTGCTAGTAAATGCCCCTTCTACGGAAAGGCGGAAAAAGTCATGGGGCACCTCTTTGTCCACTACCCCATGATTTCGAGCTTATGGATTGCCCTAGTGTTGGTTCATGGTGGAGATTGGGTCTGTCCTCTCCTAGTGAAAGACTTGATTCTTGGTTGGATTCGTCTCTCCTTAAGAAAAAAGGATTCAAGACTTTGGAAGGCTACTTCCTTGTGCTTATTATGGGCGATATGGAAGGAGAGAAACAATGTTATTTTTGAGGATGAATGTTTCTCCTTTACTAGGCTGAAGTCCTTTTTTCTTAGATCTCTTTGTTCTTGGGCTAGCTTGATTCAGAGGGGGATTACTATATTTTAAGACATCTTTTTTGCATTTGTTAGCACACTTCTTAGGCTAGTAGGTTTTTATTTCGAGCCCTTTTTTGTATAGGCCTTTGGCTCCCTCTGGATACTTCCTATATACTTGCAGGGTTGTCCTGGCTTTTTTTGGTTAATATTATGTTTTTCTTACTTATAAAAAAAAAATCAAATGGAAAGTAAATCAAATCCCAAATACATAAATCATAACTAAACTACATCTAAAACCCTAGAAAACAAAATCAATTCATCAAAGGGGAAAATAAAACCATAGAAAAGAGGGAAAACATGAAGAGGGAAAGAAATAAACTAGTTGGAAGTCCAATCTCCTCTTCAATCTTCCTCCTTCAATCTACCTTCTTCCCCAAAGAGATTTGTGCCCTAGGGTGTTTCCTGGGTCTTCCTGCAAAAGCCTAATTTCGTTCTCTTATAAGCCGAACGAGAGAGAGAGGAGATGGAGAGCCCGGCAAAATATGGGCTGACATCACGGCGTAGCGTGCGGATCACAATGTTGCGGTGTGGAGAAAATGAGTGTGCGGAGCAATGACCAAACCACTTTGAAGCGTGAAGCCTCCACTTATTTGTAGGCGTGGTAACTCATGCTTAAGTCAGAAACTTCTCCTTCATTTTTCCTTCTTCTTCTAACTTCATATCTTGTTCATTCGAACTCCGAATTAGGGGATCTTGGACTCTATGGAAAACCCTCGGAGTCTAGAACACGTCCACGTAATTGAAGGAGCCATGGGGGATATCATGTAGACGAAAAGATTGTATGTTTGCTGTAGCTGCATGATGACTTTGCTGAATTTTCTTTGATTTCACTCATTTTTATTCAATGGTTGGCTTAATCACAAAATTGAGAAAAGGGAGCATTAGGACACTTATTTATCTCATAAAACTATTAAAAACTAAGCAAAACATGGGGATAAAATGAGTATTTAAGAATCTCTCTCAATAATTGGAGCTCAATCAATCTACAAAGCTTGTCATGGACATAGAGGTATCATCTTTGCACGTCCCAAATCCAAAAGATATGCATGATAGAGGATTTAGTATTTGTTCACACTATTCTGCATCTTTGAATGCTTTATTATTTCTTTCCATTTACAACATCCAAAAAAGGCAAGAAGAGGGTGGTTCTCCATGCTTTCTTCTAACTTTTCCCCAGAAAGCAGCCACCAGTTCCTTATGCCAACCTTAGTTTGTTATTCATGTATTCTATTAGGTCTATGCTTTGAATTTAGAGGTGAAGAGTTCCTTCAAACTTTTAAAATCCCATTCCTTCTATCGGTTCTGGTTTGGTGCCATATGATTCCTACATTGTGTGGTATTTAAAGGTTTTTTACCATCTACTCATATTTTCTGGGTTTCATGTTCTCATGCAGTTTCCAAGTTTTGAAGTAGTGCATCTCTCTTCTGGTCTATTTATAAGACTGGGTTCTCTTAATCAAGTGCTGTAGTATTATTGTGGATAATTGTTTTGACTTACTTAGGGACAGTTGCCTGTAGTTTGAAGGACAAACTGAAGATAATATAACAATTTTAGTGTATTTGTTTTTAGCTTATAATTAACATTGAAACACTAGGGTTAATCCTAATGAACTTCTAGTTTTTAAATATTTTAATATCTGTAAAAATTTCTCAAAGAGATTAATACAGAAGTTAAAGATGAAAAGGGGGAGAGAGAGAGAGAGAGAAAGGGGGGGTTGTTGTTGTGCGTTGTTGGTGGTGTAGATTGTGGCATGGAGTTGGAGTGGGGATATGAGAGGCTTGAAGATGAATTCCTGGCAGGAATGCAAAGAAAAAAATAATAGTAATAATAATCAAAGTTACCTGTCAAAAGAGAAATATATATAGGGATATAATCTTCATCAATATTTATTAGTTTATATTAAAGTCTCAACCTAATGGTAGGAAAGTTGTAGAATCTGCTGCTGGTAAAATTCTGTCATTTTAGTTGATTCATTACCATACTTCCAACTCCTCCATAAATTGGAGATACGGATATCAATCTTGTAACTCATTGGGGAGGTGTGAAGATCAGCTTTGTTGCGCATACTGGAATTGTGATTGTCTCCAAATTCAGCCTGGTTCAGAATTTTCACATTTTAGTTCTCTTGTTGATTTGTACTGCAGGTAAAAAGGTTGAGATCCTCGGGAGATAAATTCTGATCGAGATGCTGAATCGGGATCTGATGAGGAATCAGACAGTTGTGTTTTAAATGTTGAAGGTATGTTCTACGATAAAAGTAAATGAGAACTGTATTCTTACAATTTTTTTTTCCAAATCCTGTGATTGAATTCCACTATGCAATTAGCTAAAATTGAATTCGACATGCATATCATTTCCACTGAATTCCATCATGCATTTTGCTTCCGTTGAATGATATACGTTGAATGTTCCAATTGAGACCCTGTTTTGGCCATCCCTATGTTCACCATTCAAATCAAAGGCAGATTTCCTCCAAGTATCATCTTTTATTTGCTTTGTGCAGTTATATTTTTATTCTGTGCTTAGGCATTTTGAAATCCAGGTAGTTTTACTTGTTTGTGCTAAAAGAGGTGCTACTGCATGATAATTTTACCTCTGTAGCATGCATTCTTTCATCCAATCATCAAAGTGATGAAGGATGATGTTCCTGATCATGTATAATTTAGTAGACAATTTGATGATTTCTTTTTTATGGACAAGACTTGAGAGAGGAATATATTGCTGTCAACACACACACACACACACATGTACATATGTGTGTGTGTATTCAAGCCAGGAATATTACTAAGAGATCTTGGTAATATTTGCTTTGTGCAGTTATATTTTTATTCTGTGCTTAGGCGTTTTGAAATCCAGGTAGTTTAACTTGTTTGTGCTAAAGAGGTGCCACTGCATGATAATTTTACCTCTGTAGCATGCATTCTTTCGTCCAATCATCAAAGTGATGAAGGATGATGTTCCTGACATGTATAGTTTAGTAGACAATTTGATGATTTTTTTAATATGGACAAAATTTGAGACAGGAATATATTGCTGTCAATACACACACACACACACACACACACACACACACGTACATATGTGTGTGTACTAAGAGATCTTGTCTCTAACATCCCAGTTGAGTTGGGAAGCGGTACTGTGTCTGTGCAATGCCCACAGTCCATAGATGCATAATTACCTCTCAGAAAAAGGTGTATGACAAAGAGGAATATCAGACTTCTGTGGTTTGAAATACGCATATCTATGCCTCTTTCTGAATCTACTACTGTCAATTTGTTCAAGATGATGCAACCGCACTGAGTGGTGTGATTTATGCTTTGCATTAAATAAAAGTTATTAGTTCCTCAGTATGGGGTTATCCTTTTTTCATTTTTTTCATCATTGGAACTCGAACCTGGAATCTCCTATATTTTTACCCCAACTCTTTACCACTTGAGCCAGGGCTCAAGGGGTAATGCATGTTGAAAAATGGCCCCATGCCGATGTCCATGGTTTATTGATGCATAATTATGGGAGAATAAAAGGAACATCAGACATCAGTGATCTGAAATGTACTCATGCATGCTTTGGTGTGTGTTTGTGTCTCACCACCCTTTTAATCTGATGCTGACTCCCCTGGTTCTTGTGATTCCTTGTATTAAACAGGGTGTGCTTCCTTAGGACCTTGGCACTTGTTATGCCACATCTTGGATGTAGGATTATTAGTTCTTTCTTGTTCATGATTTGTTGTTTAATACCATTGCCTTAAATTGGATTTCTGAGGACTTAGTTTATGATATAGCATTGTCACTAATGTCATTTATCTGGGTCAAAACCTCCTCTCGTTGTCTCATATGGTTCTTGGTATGCTGGTCAATAAGAGCATTATTTTTTACTAGGCAAAAACAGCTGAATAGTATTAAAAGGGAGAACCCAACGCTTACAGGAGTCAAGAAGTATGCAAAGGTTCCAAAAGCCAAAAACAAAAAATGAGGGTACAGAAGAAACAATACCAGCCCCTAAACTGTACCCATCATACACAAAAAATCAGTAATTACACAAGGCTGAAAATCAGCTATATTTCTTGACCAAGACCAAAGAGCATATACAAAAGATTGTTTCATTCTCTGGACCGATGGCTTTATATCTTCAAACACAGCCCTATTCCTCTCCCTACAAACAGTCTAAAAGAGACAGATAGGAGCTGCCATCCATATTTTCTTAATATTTTTTCTGAAACAAGAGTCATACCATCCTAATAAAGTGTCTTTGACTGAACATTGGCTAACCCAGGTGACTCCAAAAATTGCAAAGAAGAGCCCATAAATTCTAAGTCTTATGGCAGTGAAGCAAAATGTGATCCAGGGACTCTTCATCTTCTCCACACAACGGACATCTATTGGCAAGGCGTCTTTCCCTTTTTATCAATTGGTCCAGCGTTTACCCCACCAAAATTCCCAAGCAAATAAACTATAACTTTTGTGGGGATGTACGAATTCCAAATCAACTTTCTAGGAAAACGACTCTCTCTTCTCTCCACCAGCTTGCCGTAGGATTAATTAACTGTAAATGAAGAGCATTTTATTTTTCTTAATATTCTCTTCAACTTTGCTGCTAGCTGGAAACTTTGATATAAATTGTATTGTTTAAAATACATCCCCTGTTCTCCATATCAGGAAACAAAGACCAAAGTGTTTCAGAAGATTGGTGGGGTCATAAGCATGGGTTTGTCTCAGGAGGCTTTCTTGGAGCATCTACAGAAAAAATTAAATTAATCAACTGACAACACTCAAAATTCCAATAAGAGGACTGCCTTTTTTGAAGAAGATCAAGAGAATCTCTACAAACTTGTCCAAGTATGCACCCCTTCTATTACTTGAACTTGGCTACTATTCTAAGTATGCCTTCTTTTACATCACTCTATCACGAAATATTCAATGATTGTAGGGTTTCATACTGCATAACTAAAATGGGAATCATGGTTGTGAGTTGGTATAAATTTCAAAAATTCTGTTTAATGTGTGATTTGCAGACTAGAGTTGGCAAAATTAGGAGAAACAATAGCATAGAAAGTGACCTGATAAGACTCTTAATACGTTTGCCTTTTCTTATCTGCAGGATAAAGCCACATCTGGGAAACAAGGACTAGGCATTAAGGACCGGCCAAAAAAGATAGCCGGATGCTATTTTGAGGGGAAAAAGACATCATTTAATGATAGTGATGAGGAGGAGGCTTCTGATTATGGTTCTCCAGCAAAACGAGAACAAGGTGACATGCTTGATGCAGAAGAGAATAGTGAACCAAAGGTGAAGCTGAAAAAGTTATGTAAACAGTTTCTTCGGCAGGTACGGCCCCTATAGTTGATGACCTGGTATAAAAATCAGGAAAGTCTTGTAAACAACACTATATGCCTCTTGCAGGTACCTGAGAAGTCGTTGAAGCTGAAGAAGCTTAAAGTTCTAATTGATGAACATTCATCCTACATTTTTTCCAACTTCTCTTCAAAGAAGGATGCTCTATCATACTTGAAGCAAAAGGTATGATTGTGTGGCATGCACATTAGTTGATTATCATAGAACTAAAACTTGTTCTATCCACCTTGCATGGAAACCTTGGTCTAGGTCTAGGGTAAGGGACTATGTGCATGCATGTTTTTGTTTAATGTGTGGAAGCATTTTCCATTATCTTATATCCTTAGAAGTGAAAACATGGCTTTTTTTTTTTTTTTGTCTTGTGGCTGCAGCTTGAAGGTAGTAGGAATTTCTCTGTGAAGGGGAAGGAAGTGAGTCTCTCATCAAAAAGAGGCTGAACATTTTTGTTAGCAACTTGATGGCCCTGCAACGATCTGTACATTGCAGTTGAGACTGGATTAGGATCAGTTCAGTTATAATGCAATTATTGGATTCGTTAAAATCAATTGGGTAGGAAGCATCGATTTATTTTACTTAAAACATTTTTAGACTGATTATATGATTTGTCGTGTATTGTTTTATTTCTTGAGGTGTTTATTATTGATGACAGAAATGATTGTCACATAATAATGAAACAGTGCAAAAAATGATGGTTGAAACTACGGAAACAGACAGAATGGTTGGATTATAAATGAATAGCCTATAAACTCTCTGCATCTTCTTTTTCACCCAGTCTGAATATTTTTTTCCAGAGAAAATTACATAAATTCTCCTAGATGTAATTGGCTTGTACAATTTTCTTTGCTATGTACTTACCCAAGAAATCGTATCCATGGAAGTAGAGGGCTTCAATTTCTGCTCTTCTGCCGCTCTGAACCATCACTTCCAACTCATTTCTGTAGTTTTCCTGACAAGTGACAACACGCAAGGAAAATGCAAACTCTCTTCCAAAACTAAAATTTTAAAGATTGGAGATCACATTTTGTGATGTTGGTTAATGCTTTTTACCTGTAGGGTCTCTGAGGACTTCAAGCTCTTAGCAATTTGTAGATCTCTTGGCTTCAATGGAATTAAGGATTCTTCTGGTATAAGCTGTAAATCATCCCCTCGAAGCCCTAACCATTTGACATTACAGGCTGGATTTTGAAAGATACCGTAAATGGTAGTGAATGTTAATTCTAATACGAAAACTAAGGATTGGAACTTTAAGCAGGAGAAAGTGAAAAAATACCATATCTGTATGCCTCCAGGCCCATCCCGATGCTGCCAAATTTGAAGGTGCAGAGTATAGCTAGTCCAGCCGGATTCCTGGAAAATTTTCAAGTACTGGAAATGAGTTGAGCAAGCAGCAACAGAGCTTGTCCCAAAATAATCTTTTTTTTTTTTTTTGAATAATCTCAAATTAACACATGTTTCAAAATACTCCTTAAGCTAGTCCCTATGTCATCAAAACCATAATTAGTAACTACAGATTTAAATTTTTCAAAAGTTAAAAGCGATGAAGTTCGGTAGCTTCTGATTTTGGTTTAAAAAGTTAAGCGTAGTTGGTATTCTGATTTTACAAATTTTTAAAACCGTAATCACCGATTATGGTTTTATTAACTTTAACCCTAAAATCGTAGTTATAAATTTTTTCTTAAAATACTATTTTGGGACAAAGCTCCAAGAAGTAACAAAAAAAAAAAAAAAAAAAAAAAAAAAAACCCATCTGATGGGCGCACATAAGAGGCTACATAAGTACCAGTCAACCAGCGCCAAGATAGGCAATGCAGGAAGAAGCTCTTATAAATTCAGGTGAAGGAGAAACCTGTTTATGACTCTACGGCTTTTGAGTTTGTCATATGAAACGAAGCAAAGAAATCCCTATAGAAAATCACTAGATGAATGCTTGTTGGTTGGAGAGGGAGTTGCTTTTAAGATTGAAAAACAAAAAAATGCAATGAGCATTTGAACAATTGAACTAAAGCTTTAGCAGTTCCACGTTTGTGGTTACCTACTTACCTAGTGGCAATATCTGGGTAGCCTTTGGCTGTGATAAGAATGCTTGGAATTTGATTGAACACACGATCCTCAGCCAGCTGCTGGAATATTGCATGCTGAACAGAAACCAGAACTTAAAAAAAAATCATTGCATAGAAATGAGAACACCATTATGTTTGGGAAAAATTTAAATAGGCCAAATACCTTTTCCACCACAATGATATACCGTGCATCTGCCTTCATAACCATCTCTCTAATTGATTCATATCACCAGATATGACATGCCCAAGACCCATAGAACAGTCCACGATTTCTTTGGTTTGGCTCTTTGATGTCACAAAACCAGAAAGCAAGCGCCCAGCTACTATATGCGTCATACCATCCAAGATGAAAAAAGAAGTAAATGACATCAAATCATGACAAGAGTTTGTTTCATTTAGTCTTTGACTAAATGTTATGTACACCTATGTATGCATTCTGGTGATTTTGTTATTTCTTGATAAAAAAGAAAGAAAATATGTAGATAAATGTTTAATCGATTCTCTTATTCCTCCAAAACCTGTCTCAGAAAACTTTATGAATAATAACTTGAAAGTCTCAAACCAAAAACTGACAAAACCAAACTGAACTTAAGTTGATTAGGACAATGGTTGTTGAGGTGTCATATACTGTTGAAAAGTAAAAAGGAAAGACAAGAAATTAATGCCTGCAACAAAAGTCGGCCTGCTACAGCACCTCTGCTAGATGCCATGATTCCAAGACTAAATCGACTGCATCGAAGCAAGGCCACAACATCTGAGGCATAAACTAATGTCAGAAATAGCATGAAAAGTAGAAGAGAACTAATGTAAGATGCACCAATGGCCGTGGAAGGGACCTTGGATTGTCCTGTTAACCTGTAACTGAGAAGTAAAATACTGTGGAGAAGTACAGAGCAATTTGTAGAAGAGCTCCCTCTGAGTCACCCTCTTTTCCTGTACAAGAATCTGGAAACACATCTCCATAACCTTCCACACTGCTCACACACCGAAAAGTCATCAGCCTTTTAGTGTACAAACTACTGACGAATAAGAAAATGGTTACCTCTAACAAAGGCTTTAGCAGAATTTGGCCTCAGCAAAGACCTTGCGCAAAAGGAATGCAAGAGGAAAATGCTAGAATCCTCAATCAGCAGCCCTCGATTCACCCTACTATTACTCCACCTTCTGCTGATCTTAAAGCACAGTAAAAGGAAAACAGAACTGTAGACTCTTTCCTTTTCTCAGCAATCAAAATGAAGTTAAACAAAGAGAGGTTAGATTCAATTTAATTAACAAATGAGCGTCTTCAGAATTTGGACAAATTGCAGGATTCTTATGGAAATAGTTAAACACTTCGAATCTTTTATTTTGCTTAGTCTTCCTGTTATTTGCCTTCTCAGAAGTTAAACAGACAGGATGAACATCTTCCGATACAAATCCTATTGGATCAAATTAAGCACTTTCAAGTGAAAGATTCCAATGTTTTCAATCTTTTCCTTTTCCTTCTGATTCCTTTCCTCTTCCACCCTTTATGGAAGTTAAACAGAGGCCAGATGTATTTTCATTCACACACAAAAGAACTTTTTGACATATTTTTGATAGTTAAGAAAGACGAATTATGTGTATTAAAAAGTGAGCACCAAAATAGCCCAGCCAGGAAAGAACTTCTTACATTCAAATGCTAATAGATCAAACTAAGCCCTGTGGAAATTTAAATATTTTGAATTTTTTTTGCTTCTTTCTCTTTTCCTCCATTTTCTTAGCAAGCAAACGGAATGTAAATAAACAGAGGCTATATTTCTTTTATTTATCATAAACATCTTCAGAACTCAAAACATTAACAGATCAAAGTAAGCGCTTCTCGAGCAAAAGATTTAATAATTTTGCCTCCATCTCTTTTCTTCAATTTTCTCGGAATCTATCCAAATTTAAACAGATTTTTTATTTCCATCTGTACAAAAACATAACTGGGATTCCAACGAGCAAATTAAGCACTTCTATTTTGAACCTTCCACTTCCTATGGGTTGAGCGAGATTTGTTTTCCACTATCACACAAAAACTTAAGTATTGAACAAGGGCAATCAAATTTGGCGCTTCGATGCGCAATATTCAAATATTCATCTTCCTCCCTTTTTTTGACCGACCTCCGTTTCCTCCAAAACCAAACGGAAATTAAAAAAACTGAGAGCAGATTCATCCCCACTTCTGATCCAGATACAAAAACCATTGGAGTTCATACATTGATAAAGCAAATAAATCGCTTCGGAGAGAAACGAACAACAAACCAGTGGGAGATCGGAGATAGCAGGAGAAGAAGAATTCAAGATCCTGAGAAAATTGAGAACCGCCACTTCGATTCGGGCTCTGGCCTCCGAGGAGCCGATTATATCTGCGTTGCAGAGGAGCTGATCGGAGGAGAACGTCGAAGATCTAAAGAGATCTGCCATTGGCTGGTTCGTGCGCGCGGGAGTAACGAGTTTGAAAAAAAATACAACACAACCGACTTTGGAGAAGGAAAAAGAAAATCTCAAATTAAGAGTGTGACGGTTATAAAATTTTGGGTTTACATGTAAAAAGCTCATATGCAATTTTATTTTATTTTTTGAAATCTAAGTTTTTTCAGACAAATTTTTAAGGGTTCATTTATAAAAAAACTCGTTCTCACCATTAGTTGATGATTTTATCTTTTGAAATTAGATTAAAATTTTATATGAGAAAACATAGATCTCAAAACATAAAATTATTATATAATCCGCATGACGAAAATATCGCACTCGATATATATCGCAGACTGGATTTACTTCTGATATATCAAGATATATCAACAATATTTTTACACGAATATCGATATATCTGAATTAAACTATCGCTGACCATAACCATGATCAAGTCAAGATTCCAAATTTGGCCATTTAAATATATCGCTGATATATCCCGATATATTTCGGATATTTTATTGAAAAATTAAATTAACGCACACAGGCGCCATGCACTGAGATTTCCACGATATATCGACATCCAAAACTCCGATATATCGACGTATATCAAGGCTTTTCGAATATCAATGATATCCGATGATACCCAGACATGCCGCCCGGGATATATCGTATATTTTTATCACCGCGACCCGTGATAAAACTCGCTTTCATAGCGAACGATTTTTTATAGCTAAACCCAAATTTTAATCTACATGACATCCTATGTTCGAGAAAACTCAAATCTTAAGAAATAAAATTGAATTTAACCCGAAAATTTTCCAACACAACACAACCAGTAAACTTTACTTACGTTTGATGAGATATTAATACTGAGAATGTTTATGAAAAATAAAATTGTTGTTACCAATGTTACAGGGAATTTTCTCTCCAATAAATTAAAGAACTTATTTGTTATTACTCTACCAAATTAACATGTGATGCAAAATTTTATAAGGGAAGATTAGTTATCGAAAGAGATTTATTAAAAAACATAAATGATTTATTAGGTATGTCTTATATAAATAAAACAAAATTGTATTGTACCTTTACTCATTTGTTTTTGGAAAATTGGTTTTTTTTTAACATTAAATTAAAGGATAAATTATGTTTAGGTGCACTCAGGGAAAAGTTATTAAAATTGGGTACCCAAAAATTGTGGCTCTCGCTGAGGGGTTGCGCTATGGGATCAAAGATTTCCAGAAACACTTTGGGATATACTCAGAATCGATTTTAATGAATATCTAAATATCTATGAAAAGATCGATTCCGATTAAAAATTTTCATATTTTAATTATATAGACAATACTGGTAAACGATTCATATCTTACTCATGTAGATTAAAATAAATGGATTAATACTATTAAATTAACATGCTATATTTAATATATTATTCGTACATTATTACGTTAAAAGAGACATATTTATTGTTATATTATTATAAATATTATATGTGATAATGAGGATATTCAAAATATTATATATTATAATTTTAAAATCTTAAATGATATTATTTTATTTCTTTTCATTTTCAAATTAATATTTGATTTAAAAATATTATAAGTTATAATGTAAAATAAAAATAAAATAAAATATTATAGCGGATTACAGTAAATAAATAATAAAGATAATATAAAAGCTATGACTATATATAATAAGCTGTAATCAATGACAGGCATTTGGAGTGCGCTTACTTCAAACATTTTTTTTCGTATTTTTGGAGCCGCAAAAAACAAGTGAAAAAACTAAGATAATCGAAATTTTAGTGAAGATATCTTATCGATTTCCACCGATAACCGAAATTTCGAAAATTTTGTTCCCTAATTTTGGGGAAAATATTTATTGTTTTGGGTAACCCAAACAGTGAACATAATGTTGGGACAAAAACTACCCTCCTTCGTACTGGGACCTACTGCCACGTGGAATTTCACTAAATCCACATTTTGGCAAATCCTAAACTAATCCTCTCCCTCTCCCTCCCCCACCCACACACCCAGTCTTGCCCCTCACCCGCATTGAGATTCTTAATAAATTTATCGATAATTAAATAAATAATTATTAAAATATTTTATATTGGAAAATAATTCAAATTTTATAACAGTTTTTGACACCTAAACAATAAGGTAAAAATTATTTTACAATGAAATCATGTCTTCAAAACATGATTTTATAATTTTATATTGAAATTGTGTTTTCAAAATAAGACTTCAAAATTTTACATTGAAATCGTGTTTTTAAAACATGACTTCACAATTTTAAAAATTTATATTGAAATCATGTCTTCAAAATACGATTTCATATTTTTATATTGAAATCATATTTTTAAAACATGACAATTTTATAATTTACACTGAAATCACGTCTTCAAAATACTATTTCACATTTTAGCACTGAAATCATGTTTTCAAAACACAATTTCATATTTTTCATACTAAAATGGTATTTTGAAGACACGATATTTATTTGACACTTGGGCCACAATGTCAGCCATAGATTTGAAAATATTTATTTTTATTCTATATTTAAAAAAATATTTTTTCTAATTATGGTATTATCTAAAAAAGGTCCCCATTCCCAGCCCTAACTGCGCCACGCCCACACTAGAACCCTCCGAGCCATTTTTTAAATCTTAATTTTTTTATTAAAATGTAATTTTATCAGTGAAGTTAATATATTTATTAATCTTGCATAAAAATATATTTATTTATAATAATTAATCATCTATTAAATAAATAAATATTAACATTTTGAAATAATATTTAATAAATTTGATTTTTTTTAAAATAGCTCTTATCCATTGATTTTTATCAAAATTTGTATTAACAAAATTTTTTATATTCATAGTATTTTTATATTTTTAATTTTCATATTATGAATCTATTTATATATTTTTAAATTTTTTTAGAATATTAAACATTAATTTTTTTTATAAAAAATAGTAATATTAACACTAGTTAAAATTACCTAAAAAAATAATGACACAATAATATTTTAAAATTATTATAAATGTTAATATCTAGTTTTTTAACAGAAAATATTAATATCTAGTTAAAACTATTTTTAATTTTTTTAAATAGAAATAATATGAAAAACTATTAATACATCAAAATATATATGTTTTTAATATAAAAATACATTCATCTACAATAATTAATAATATAATAAATAAGTAAACTTTAAGATTTTACTAATATTGTGTATATAATTTTTATATTCATAATATTTTTATATTTGTAATTTTCATATTTTGAATCTATTTTTATATTTTTGAAAATTTTATAGAATATCAAACATAAATTCTTGAAAATAAAAATAAAAAACTCTATTCACACTAGATAAAAATTACCTGCATAGTAATTAAATGATAAAATTATTTTATCTATATGTAATAATGTTAATATCTAAAAGTAACACGATGTCAATATCTAAAATATTATAATATATAATAATGATATCTAGGGGTGTGCATAAAACCGATTAAACCAAAAAAATCAATCAAATCAGATGACCTAGTTTTGAAATATTTGCAATTATCTTTTATATTCGGTTTTAAAAATTTAAAAGCGACCAATCCGATTGGGTTGTTGGTTTTTGTTGGCCCAATGGTACCTTAAATTAAGGTTTTGATGATAACAAAACAAAGTATTAAGTTACTAATGGTTTACTTGAGATAAGTGACATATTGCAAGTGATAATGAAACTTAAAGACTAAATCATTTATCCAAGTTTTGAATCACAACTGCTTTTAGATGAAAACCGGATTCCAAGTTCAAGTATACCATGAAAACCTCAGAAACTTAGGAATCTATGTAAGATGATCAAGTAGCTTGTGCACTTGTAGTTTATCATCATTTCTATAACGTCAAAATACCCTGCACTTTTTATAATAAAATTATTATATATCCCGTATAAATCGAGCCAACTTTGGGTATTTTCCGAACTCATAAATGATTAAATGAAATGCGGGAATGTGAAATGAATATGTTACATATGATTAAATATTATATGATACCTTTGAAATTGATTGAACCCGAAATTTAACCCAAGTGTAAATGGCAATTTGAAATTTGTAAAATGAAGACCCAAGGGCCAATTCAGAGATGTTTCATATGTCTAAGTGTAAATATGAGGATCAAGTGCAAATAAAATGAAATGTGGGCTATATAGTAAATTTGGGATCATTTAACCCAAAAATGGGTTTTGTGTCAAACAAGGCTTAAGGAAATAAAGGCTTGAAGACCAAAAGGAGAAATGGAATTTGAGTATACAAACATGCATTTACACTTAAATGAGGTTAAAGACTAAAAATATGGTCTATTTATTTGAGCAACCTGCTTCGGAGAAAGATGAGGAAAAGGGGAGAAGAGGCTAGGCTTGAAAATATCAGTTCTGTGTGGGATTCTTCCCACTTCTTACTTCTAAGAGATCAAGAAACCTACAAGAGAAGATTGAAGATATTCAAGGTAAGAAACCAAACCCTAACTTCCTTCTTTGTGATTTTACTCGGAAAAGCCCTAATTCTACAGAAAGGGTTTTATTGGATTCTAAACCACTTTTTGGAGTTGTTTTGTGATTCTATGATGGGTTTTAAGTATGATAGATTTGAGGAGGTTTATTAAGAAAATGGCAAGAAATGGCAAAACTGCCATTTATGGCAATTGGGTATTGGTACTAGTGACTAAAGTGGGCACGGCATTCCATGGTGTAACACTTAAATATACCCTAGTCGTTTTCGACATGTTTAGGGTATTTTGTAGGCATAATTTGAATGTTTCGTGATTTAAATGCGAAACATGGAAATTGAGAAACCCGGAAATTTTACAAGACACAAGAACAAATTTGTAATTTGGCAAAAATGATATGAAAGTCATAAGATAAGAAGAGTGTGGGCTAAATTAGAATATAGCATAAGTTGATTTGCAAAAATTAAGAAATTTGAGGACTAATAAAATCAAAGGAAATTAAGTATAAAGAGGTGAAGACCAAGTTCAGTCTCATTTTTGGGCTAGGACAAACCGTGAAGGCTAAGAGAAGAAGAGAAGAGAAGAGAAAGAAGAGGGAGAAGCCAAGAAAGGTAAGGATTTCTATGATTTTTGACTTTGAATATGGAATCATGTGTATTTTGGACTTTGGTAGAGATTTTTATGGGTTCTAAACCTAGGGTTTAGTTAGGAATTGATCCTAACCCTAGATTTGTATGAAATTGAGTTGAAAAACTTTAGCTTGGTTAATATAAGCATGAAATCCCCCCTTAATTCTATGTTTTGTATAAGAATTATGGACTTTGGTATGGGTTCTTGGACTTTTACCTAGGGTTTGGGTATGTGAAGTTCTAAACCATCATTACAAGATGAATATGGAGTGGTTTTGATGTATGTATTGAGTATTGAGTTGGTTTGGGTGGAAATATATGGAAAAATGGGAGAAAAACCACAATTTCTAGGCATTTTCGAGGTTCGTACCTAAGATTCAATAGTATGGTACCAAAGACATATTGGTCTTCAACAATCGGTACCCAGATCGAAAGGTCGGTACCTGGCACTCAAATGTTCTACTTTGACTAGCTGCTAGTATTTTGGCCAATGCTAACTTGTCATTTCTTATCCGATTGAAACATTCAAGGATATTAAACTAGATTTCAGCGAACAAATCTTCACGAAATAAAGATCTTTAAATTCCGACCCATTCGGGCCCAGAGTCATCAAGGTAAATGGTGTTCAAGAAATTTATGGTTCTCGTTTTGAACATGAGTAGTCCCATTGGTTAGGACATATCTTGAGTTTCAAGCTTCGATTTAGGTGATTCCAAATTTGAGAAGAACCCTAGCACCTTAGCCTTCCAAAGGAGCACAAAGAACCAAGTATCGATATGGAGTTAAGACCTAAAATGGGTATTTCCAAACCGTCTATAGTGTAATATGGGCAAATGACTAGTTTGGCATGAAAATGCCATAACTCGAGTTTCGATTTATCCAATCGAATTTATCCAAATTTCTAAGAAAGTGTGATTCATGGGAGGAACAAGAATACATGAATGATGTGTGAATACAAGTGTCATACTATATTATATATGAAATGCCATATGAAGGTGCATGAAACAAAGAAATATATGAAATGCAATATGGTGATGTGTTCATGAAACATGAATATGATATGAAATATGAAAACGAACTGAAACATGAACATGAATATGAAAGGCAATATGTCATGAACACAGAATGTGATTAAGATAGGTTATGAGTTCTGAAAGACATATGATAGTATGACTACCTAGGACCGAAGAATGAATGAGTGGACGCTCGACGGCGGGTTTCCGACACTTTTATTAGTTGATACGACACTTCGCTACGTATGCATCGCTCGACGTTTCTACATTCTACCAAGGCTACGACACTTCCGTTACGCAAGCAAAGCACATTCCCCGGACGGCAAGGTTTCCAAGACTCCCGCCAAGGCTACGACACTCGCTACGGGAGCAGAACGCCTCTACCTGCTTCGACACTTCCGCTATGACACTTCGCTACGTGGCGCACATTATGATCGATGCTCATCATTCCGCCAAGGTTTCAAGACTTCGTTATAAAGGGGCGTACATCGCCTGGGACGGCTTTAGCACTCCGCGTTACGCCACTTCGTTACGTGAAGACGATCCGCTCAAGATCGTACATACCTTCGTCTCCCGTGTACTATGTCCATCTCATTCATGGCTCCCGATCTAGGTAGACGACGATAGATATGTAGTGTGTAGACGTTGATGAATACCCTTATATAAAAAGTACATGATTAAGACTCAAGATGTTTCGCATACTGCACTGCATCAGATACCTCAAGTACCATATGTTCCGATTTGTATGATAAAGTCATGGAACATAAACCATGTAAATTTGAATAATGAACAATAAGAGAGAAAGGAATTCAGTTCCGCTCTGACTGTACCTATGGGTTCCTCTGTATAAGTCCGTAAGACAAGTATATGCTCCGTAATACAAGTATAAGATCCGAAATACAAGAATAAGCTTCGTAATACAAGTATAAGATCCGTAATACAAGTATATGCTCCGTAATACAAGTATAAGATCCAAATACAAGAATAAGATCTCAAATACAAGAATACTCAGAATATAAGTATAAGCATCCGTGAAGACAAGTATATGCTCCAGAATACAAGTATAAGATCCGAAATACAAGAATAAGCCCGTATCACAAGTATAAGGTCCGTAGCACAAGTATATGTCTGGGTATCACAAGTATAAGATCCAAAATACAAGAATAAGCCCAGATTGCAAGAGTAAGATCCGAATGCCAAGTATAAGATCCGAAATACAAGAATAAGATCCAAATACAAGAATAAGCCCGTACAGCGTATAAGATCTGTAAAACAAGGATAAGTCTAGAGTGCCAAGTATAAGATACATGGCACCATTATAGCTTTTTTTAGCACGCATCGTACCTCAAGAAAGGTCTAAGCTACGTAGAACTCTTACTTGCAGAGATTCGAGGCATTAGTCCGACGGTTCAAGTAGATGTCTGGGAGATCTCGACAATTATAAGTCCTATATTGCCATAAGAACAAGTTAGATATATATGTCCTTCTGGAGATCTGAATACATATACGTCTGATACAAGTACAAGTATGTGTCCAAGAGACTCAACAAGCATACGTCGCTTATAAGTACGACATGTGTATAAGCCATCGTATGAATTGATTAAAAATTATGACATATATTACTTCATATCTATTACTGTTATATGCTCCTTATAAATGAGTTATAGTGAATGTGTTTCTGTATAAGTCATATGTTTCCCATTAAGCGTAAAGCTTAGCACGGGTTTTAATCCGTGTAGGTACAGGAGAAGAAGTCTGAAAACTTCCGCATACTGCTGGGCAAGCACACTAATAGGTTCACTGCCACGAGGCTCCAAGGCCTGATTGTAAATGTAAAAGTACACAGCTTTTTAGATATGTAAATGAGATTCAGGATTGTATGTGTATGACATCAGAACACCACTACGTGGTAGTTTTATTTCGCATCTTTTGATATATGATTTTGATTTAGTTATAAGACTCGGGGCCCACCAATGTTCGAAAAAAAAAAACAGTAAAGAGTCCCACTCAGCTCTCGCCTTCGGCGTGACACATGGACAGATCAGTGGTACCGCGCACAGAAGCCAAGGGTACCTGCATCTACCTTACGTAATACAGTTGGTACCCTGGTGACGACCAAAGTGGTACCGACATCGATGCTTCCAAATAGCCCCGATTGCACTCAGACGTTAAGTCCCATATATTCGTACACCGATTGTTTAGTGGACCCTAATAAATGACTAAATGGAGGTTCAAATATAATGAAACTAAGGAAAACGCATCGCACTGGGGCCGCCGAAGCTTCGCCTCATTTCGCGATAGTCATTTAGTGCATGATTATTTGTTTAACCACTAAGAAAGGAGAATATGTAATCGACCAGGTACGAGTGGAAGGCGACAACCCTAATCTTTAGGATCGTATTGAAAGAGACAAGGGATCGAGCAATCGTTTGTTCATCGACCTCTTATCCTTATTTCAAGTGTTTTGGTAGATCAAATAAATTCCAAACGATTATATGGAATGAGTATATCTTTGTTCGATATTACGAAAGTACATATGGATTTGAAAATGTGATATGTGAAATGTCCGATACCCACCGCATGTGAATGATTAATCGAAGGTAAACGACCGTCAATTCTGACATCTTGAATTGAATTGATATACCGAACTGACCAACATGGCGGATTCACCAACCGACCATTAAGGCAACCCGAATTGTCCAATGTCCCACTCGTGGATGTACCAATCGACATCCGTCTGACGGCGTATAACATTTATAAGTGACCGCTACGCGGTGCACCACCCAGATCCACCGCGACTGGCATCAAATTATTAATGCCGTAAGCATATTACCGAATATAAAAAGGATCGAATTCACCGAACTTAACTGCCATGAATATGAATTGCATGCATAAAGTGAAACAACAAACTTTGATTAGTGAAATGAGATTTGAAAACTAAATAATGGTCCGTAAAAAGTATATAAGTGTTCTCAATCTCATCATTTGAGTTAAATGATTCGTTGCATGTGGAAATGCATATTTTGATGTGATTAATGATTTGTAAAGTGAAAGCATGAAAATAAATAAGCACAGTATAGTTTACTATAAAAGCCATGCTTTTGGTGATAAATGCATGTCATGTTAAATTGAAAATCGAATAGAATCAGATAGAATCACCAAGCACGAAATGATTACCGCAGAAGTTTTTTTTTATCTATGTGTTTCGAGTAAACTGAAGAAGACAAGATCAAGAAGCTATTTACGTAGTAAATCATGCGTATAAGTATATACCTCACATATGCATATCATTTCTTTCAACATCCGAGCATTTTGGGAACAAAAGAGTCAAACCCCGAACAATCATTTCAGGTATCATTTTGTAAAGGCAAGATACGCCCATTTTGTAAACTAATTGTATAAGAGTAAATGTTTATGGGCCTACCATTCAAAATGCTTCCCGTGTAATCAAAACCCTAAAACAAAATGACATAAATAAATGCTTTGATAAGATAAATGAAACTGGCCTGAGTAAACTGCCCAAATAATTCACCCTTCAGTCGAAATGGAATTCGGGTCGCGACACTTTTACAAAAAAAAAAAAAAAAAAAAAGAAAAAGAAAAATAAACAAAAAGAATTAAACGAGCATCCTGGAACCGGTTTGGATCCGCCAATCGGGTCGGACTGGAAAGGGGTGCTACAATTTCCATGCATTCGCTCATAAACTCGATTTTCAAAACCAAAATTGCATATCTTTTGAATACATGAGATTGAACATAAAACCTTAAACTTGATAATCCTAAAATGAACTTCAATGTTTATCTAAGGTTTAGAAATAAAAAACACATCGAATTGAACATTTAAAAAGGTAAACTAGTTGAGGTAGAGCCCAACCGATCGTGTCGACTCCGCTGGTGTCAATCGGGCAAGAAACGACAACCGACAAACCGAAGAGTGGTGAGACTCGGGACGGCCGATCCAATAACCCATCCGAAACTCGATCGATGAAACTATGACCGGGAACCGGATGAAGTGTGAGACTCAACCTGTTGGATGCAGTAGCTCATCCAAAATCCAGAAAGTGAAACGGTCGACCGATTGGTTGAACTAGTCGACTTGTTACTTCAACGGTTGGATTCTAAAGACTATAAATGGCTAGTATATAGAAAACGGTCGACCGGTTGATAGCTTAAATGCTACCGAGTTCCCACTTTATAAATAGAGTGTGGAGGATTACTTAAGAGTTGGACACTTGATGAGACTTATTGCATTTATTCTCTCAATCATATTTCTTCTTGTCAATTAATTCTCTAATTGAGATTCTTGGCGCATTCATCTAACTTGCATACTCTAGAGTGCACCTTTGTATTCATCAAGCTTGAGTTGTATTTGATCTATATCGGTGTTCTCGAGAGTGCTCCTCAGATTCAAGTGAGAAAACTTTAAGTATGTATAACTTGAAGGATTTGTGAAGAGCCCATTAGAGCCATAATCTAAGAGTAAAGAAAGAAGTTCGGGTTGGAGCTTGCCACTAGTAAAACCCTCACCGGTTGAAGGTTGAGAAGAAGTGGACGTAGGCAAGTGTGTGTCGAACCACTATAAATCCGGGTTTTGTTTTCATTATCCTTATTTATTTATTTATTGTTGTTGATAAAAAAAAAAATCTTGAGAAAACCAATTCACCCCTCTCTTGGTTAGATTGCTAAATCATAGTAAACTTTCAATTGGTATTAAAGCAAGGCCTCTTGTTTTTCAAGACTTAATCGTCTAAGAGGAAAATGACTAGCACTAGCACCAAAAATAGCACAAGTCTTTTTCAAGCAGAAAGTTTTCCCATAAATAAACCGCCATTCTTTGCTAGGTTCGATTATCAATTCTGGAAACACAAGATGACTTGGTATTTAGAATCTCTTGATTTGGAAGTGTGGAAAACAATCTTATATGGTTATACTTTCCCTACAAAAGATGTTGATGGATGTAAAATCTTGAAAACTCTTGATGAATATAGTGAAGAAGAAAATAGAAATTTCCAATTGAATTTTAGAGCTATTTATATTCTTGTATGTGCTATGGATAGAAATGAATATAATAGAATTAGTCAATATAAAATGGCTAAGGAGGTTTGGAGAATACTAGAAGTTACCTATGAAGGAACTAACCAAATTAAAGATTTTAAAGTTAGAATTTTTAAAATGATTATGAAATGTTCAAAATGAAACCTAATGAATCTATTGTTGAGATGTTTACTAGGTTTACAGACATTATAAATGGTCTTGAAGGCTTGGGAAAAAGGGTGAGTGAATAAGACAAGGTATCTAAAATTTTAAGATGCCTACTTCCTAAATGGAACTCCAAAACGGAAGCTATTGAGGAAGCAAATAATTTGAAGGAGCTATCTCTTGAAGAACTTAAAGGGTCCTTAATGACCTATGAAATAAAGATTGCAAGACAATAAAAAGAATGCAAAAGAAAGAAGGCAAAAAAAAAAGCATTGCACTAAAAGCTCAAGAAGAGAAAGTTGTTGATGAAACAAAAATCAACAACATGGAAGATGATATTGCCCTCATCACAAAGAGAGTGCAAAAACTAATGATGAAGAATAAATTTGGTGGAAAAACCTACAATAAAAGAAGCAACTACAAGAAGGAGGTCCTTCAAAAGAAGTCAAAGAAAATAGAGAAGGAGCAAAAGAAGTGATTAAAGCCAACAGAGAAAAGAGAAGAGCTATGATGGCAACATGGAGTCAGCGGAAGACTCATCCGGCGATGAAACGAATGAAGTCAAGCAACACGTGTTTTATGGCTTTTGAAGACAAAGATGAGGTAAATTCTAACCTTGATGAAGATGAGAAATTTATGTTTGAATATGATGATTTGCTTAAAGCCATCTACAAGTTTGATGAAAAGAACACCTTACTTAAGAAAAAGGTTTTTGAGCTTAAAAAAGAACTTGATGAAATAAAAGAAAATTTTTCAAAAATTGAAGCTACAAAAATTTCTCTTGAGAAGGAAAATGAGGAGTTACTTAAAAAGAATGAATGGTTAGTCTCCTCCCTTTTAAAATTCTCTTATGGGTAAAAGGCTTTTGACATGATCTTAGCTAGCCAAAAATGTGTTTTTGATAAAAGAGGGTTAGGATATAAATGTTCAAAGAATAAAAAATATTTTAAAAACTATTTGGTTAAAGAATCCACAAGTGAAGGTTCCTCAACCATTTGCAAATTTTGTGGTATAGGAGGACAAATAAATAGTACTTGTCCTCTTAAAAATGGATCCCAAAAGGCGTCAACCTCTAAGTCAAAAAAGACTTGGGTGAAAAAATCAAAGGTAACTAACCACCAAGGACCCAAAAAGATTTGGGTACCTAAAGCTTCTGGATTTTCTCTTATAGGGATCAAGGAAGGGAAAATGGTTCTTAGATAGTGGTTGCTCAAGGCACATGACCGGAGATGAGTCAAAGTTTGCCTTCCCCACAAGAAGAAAAAGAGGGTATGTGACTTTTGGAGATAATGGAAAAGTTAGAATCATTAGATATGGTTTTATAGGTAACAACTCTTCATCTCTTATTGAAAATGTTTTGCTTGTTGATGGTTTGAAACATAACCTTTTGAGCATTAGTCAACTTTGTGACAAAGGTTTTTAAGTGATTTTTGAATCCCCTCATTGCATCATCAAGAACTCTCAAAACAATAAAATCATCTTCATAGGCCATATAAATGAAAATGTTTATACAATTGATACATCAAAATATGAAGGCCATAATAGATGTTTTTCTAGTATGCATGATGATGAGAGTTGGTTGTGGCATAGGAGATTGGGACATGTGAACATGAATCTCATTACACAACTCAACAAAAATGAACTCGTTAGATGCATTCCCAAAATCTCTTTTGAAAAGGATAAAATTTGTGAAGCATGCCAAATGGAAAGCAAATAAAAACATCTTTTAAAAATAAAATTTTCATTTCTACATCAAGACCTTTAGAGCTTCTTCACATGGATTTGTTTGAACCCTCAAGGATTACTAGTCTTGGAGGTAAATCATATGCATTTGTGATTGTGGATGACTTCTCTAGATATATATATGAGTATTTTTCTTAGCTCACAAAAATGATGTCTTCCATGAGTTTTCAAAGTTTTGTCGAAAAATTCAAAATGAGAATGGTTTTACCATCTCTTGTATAAGAAGTGATCATGGAAGGGAATTTGAAAATGTTGATTTTGAAAGCTTTTATGATGAGCATGAAATTGAACATAATTTTTCAGCTCCTAGAACTCCCTAACAAAATGGGATTGTTGAAAGGAAAAATATAACCTTGCAAGAAATGACAAGAACCATACTTCATGAAAACAATTTACCAACTTATTTTTGGGCCGAAGGGGTTAATACTTCATGTTATATATTGAATAGAGTTTTGATAAGACTTTCTTTGGACAAAACTCCATTTGAACTTTGGAAAAATAAGAAACCTAACATTAGCTATTTCAAAGTGTTTGAAAGTAAATGCTTTATCTTAAATACAGATGTTCCTGGAAAATTTGATGCAAAATCTAGTGTTGGAATTTTTCTTAGATACTCTTTATCTAGTAAAGCTTATAGAGTTTTCAACAAGAAAACCATGGTAGTAGAAGAATCCGTCCATATAGTCTTTGATGAATCTAACGACTCTCTAGAAAGAGGAGAAAATATTAATGATGATGTAGGTTTGAACTTCTCCATGGGAAGATTGCAAATTGAAGATGAAGCTCATCAACAAGAAGAGGAGATTGATTCAAAGAAGGAAGAGGAATTACCTTTGACCCCTGATTCGTGTCGTAGTAGGTTGTGCCGGAATCAACAAAATTTATAACCTAATTCCTCCTATTGTCGTAGCCTAGCTATTGCAGTAGAGTGGCTCTAGGGTCGAACATAGGGATGAGTTTTCTTCTCACAAATGACTTGCAGTTAAGTTCTAAATGGTGAATTTAATTTGGATTTTTTTAAGGTTTGGTAAAAACAGTGGATTGAATTGTTTGGAAACTGAAAATAAAATGAAGTAAAATATAAAAAGAACTCCTTGAAGTATTAGGCTACTGGGTTTGAGATCCTAAGGTAAATGAGAGGTTCTTGGGTCATTTTCCTCACGTTAGGGAGGATGACCTATAGTCATTTCCCAAATCGGATCTTCATTTGGCTATAAGAACTGAACCCTAAAAATTTTCCTTTTGAAATATAACATTTATGGGACATAAATGTTCCCGGGCAGTAAAAACACATCCCCTAAATCTACCCCATAAGAATCATCAGAGGCAATTAATGAATCTTAGCGATCTTAGCAATAAGACCACCGAACCCTAAAAGCTTGCCAAATACAAAGTTAATCAAGGTACATTTAAGATATTTAAACCTAGAGGAGAGATAAACATAAATGATCATAATCGCACGTTAAAACGCAGAACCATCAAGCTTACCTCAAAATCAGAGTCTCAAGAGTCTCTCCTCTTCAAGGATAAAGAGGTTTAGCCAACCATCCCTTGAGTTGTCATCCTTAAGGGTAGTTCGCGCCGAGAAAGGGAAGAAAAAGGAGAGAGGAGGGAAAAGAAAAGCAAATGAAACTCCCCGCCTAGAAACTCTCTTATTTCCAGCAAAAAAAAAAAAAAAAAAAAAGAGATCCCTAGTAAAAGATTTGATTTGAGCTTATATAGTGCTCAATAAGAAAAAATACAAAAATACCCTCAATACCCATAATACATGAAGGGCAAAATTGGAAAAATCACAAAATAAGTCAAACTGGGTCAAATGGACAACAGGGGGTTTGGCAGGCTGGAATTTTCAACCTACGAGAATTTTGCAGGCTGCGAAAATTTCACAGCCTGCCAAATTTCTTGCAGTGCTCCATTTTTTCCACTTTTTGCTCTTCTTTCCTTCTAGGATATGATCTGCAATGATGAGTTAAACTCGGGTTCTTCGTGGTTCGAATCACTGATAATTTCGACCGACATCTTGCAAAACTACAAAAATAGTCACAAAAATGCGATCAAGAGATAAATCTGGACCTTAATGTGCCAATCAAGTTAATTATGCTACTAGTACACAAAAGTGCTCAACTCAGATAATAAGGGTGTAAAATAACACTTTTTAGGTAGTAATCAACCCCTCCTCCACCTCCTCAACTTGAGCAAGGAAAATCTAGTCAAGGACCACCAAAAGAATGGAAATTTGTCACAAATCATCCACAAGATCGAATTATAGGTAATCCATCCATTAGGGTAAGAACTAAATCCTCCCTTAGAAATATTTGTAACAATCTTGCTTTTATCTCTCAAATTGAACCCAAGAAATTAAATGATGCTATAGTAGATGAAAATTGAGTAATAACCATGCAAGAAGAACTAAATCAATTTGAAAGAAATGAAGTTTGAGAATTAGTAGTACCTAGACCTAACAATCAAAGTGTTATTGGTACTAAGTGGGTATATTGGGACAAAATGGATGAAAATGGCATAATCATTATAAATAAAGCGAGATTAGTGGCCCAAGGATATAATCAACAAGAAGGAATTGACTATGATGAGACTTTTGCTCCCGTATCTAGATTAGAAACCATAAGAATGTTGTTTGCTTTTGCTTGTTACAAAAACTTCATTTTATATCAAATGGATGTGAAAAGTGCTTTTTTAAATGGTCTCATAAATGATGAAGTATTTGTTGAACAACCACCCGAGTTTGAAAGCTTTAATTTCCCTAACCATGTTTTCAAACTCAAAAAGACACTTTATGGCTTGAAACAAGCCCCTAGAGCTTAGTATGAAAGATTAAGCAAATTTCTTATATCTAGTGGTATCAAAATGGGCAAAATTGATACAACTCTCTTCATTAAGCCAAAGAAAAATGACATGCTTATTGTTCAAATCTATGTTGATGATATTATCTTTGGTGCTACTAATGGTTCACTTTGTGAAGAGTTTGCCAAGTCTATGCATAGTGAATTTGAAATGAGTATGATGGGAGAGCTCAATTCTTCTTTGGTCTTCAAATCAAACAACTTAAGAATGACACCTTCATAAATCAAACTAAGTACGTAAGAGACCTTCAAATCAAACAACTTAAGAAGGGCACCTTCATAAATCAAGCTAAGTACGTAAGAGACCTCCTCAAGAAATACAATTTGGAAGAAGTGAAGGCCAAAAGCACATTATTTCCATGGGCCTATCCATCAAGCTTGACATGGATTTGTAGCTGCAGTTCTCGTCGACCAAACTAAATATGAGGCATGATTGGTCTTCTTTTGTTATATTTAACAAATTAGTAGAACTATATCATGTATAGCGTATGCTTACGTACTAGATTTCAAGCATATCTTAAAGCATCTCATTTGAAAGTGGTTAGAAGAATATTTAGGTACTTGAAAGGCACTATTGATATTGGTCTTCGGTATCTAAAAAGTGATAACTTTAAATTGATATGCTATTCGGATGCGGATTTTAGTGGTTGCAAAATTGATTGAAAAAGCACTAGTAAAACATATCACTTTTTAGGTCACTCACTTCTGTCTTGGCATAGCAAGAAACAAAATTCGGTTGCTTTGTCAATGGCAGAAGCTGAATACATAACTGCCGGTCTAGGATGTGCGCAAGTGTTTTGGATGAAACAAATATTTAATAACTTTGGTTTGACATTTTCTCATGTTCCCATTAACTGTGACAACACAAGTGCCATTAGCATATCAAAGAATCCCATGCAACACTCTAGAACAAAAAACATAGAGATTAGACATCATTTTCTTAGAGATCATGTACAAAAAGGGGATATTACTCTTGAATTTATTAGGACCGAGGATCAACTTGCGGACATTTTAACAAAGCCCCTTAACGAGGATCAATTTGTTAACTTTCGAATGCAATTAGGAGTAATCACCTTATAATTTTGGGATAAAATCACTTAAAATTACAGGGAAATTACCTGAATATCTAAGGGGGAGCTTTTGTTGACAATTCAAAAAACCCGTAAGACCAAACGATCGACCGGTTATTCGACATAAGTGGCTTTAAAAACCCTATTCTTTGCGCCTCTTCTCATTCCGAACACTACTCTCCCTCCCAAAACCCTCCATTTCCTCTGCCCAAACCCTAGAAACTTGCTTTCCTACCTCAGATCTTCACTCCCGGGCTACGAAATCTCGAACTTTGGCTTCTCTCTCCAGTGGAATTTCTCTCCATTTTGGTAAATTTTATCTCTTCTTTCTTGCCTCACTCCACTCATTTTTAGTTGCATGAACTGTGTTTTGCTTGGCTCATTGTTGCTCCACAATTCTCCTTGTCTTTATACTTGAGATACTAGTTTCAGTATTCGGAACACTAAATGGATCTGATTTCCCTAAATGCTACCCTGTTTGGATCTGGATATGCTCTTAATTGTTAGAAGTTGCAAATTGCTGGTCTTAGTGTTAATTTCAGTTGTGGACATCTGCTAACTTCAATTTAGGCTCAGTTTGGATAATGTTTTGATGTTGGTTTGGTATTGGTGTGTTTAGGCTCAGATTTGAACTTGTCTTGGGGTACTAGATATTTGGAACTAAGAGCCTACTAACACCTTTTGGGTTCAACTTCGGATCAGTTTAGCAACTGATGTTTGGTAGTGAATATTAGGCTAGTTTTGGGCCTCCGTTGTAAGGATGGATTGTTTTTAAGACATCCTTGTGCTGTTTTAAAATTAAAGTGTTTGGGCCCTTGCCCTGTTTTGAAAATCCTGTGTTTTTGTAGTGGTCTGGCAATCTGTATTGGTTCACATTGTCTGTTTTAGTGTTTAGTTCAAATCTCTCTTCGGGTCCCCTCTTCAGGGTCCTCTTTGAATGTCTCTTAGAACCTTCATGCTTCTCCCTTTATCAGTCATTGACCTAGAACCTGTCTTTTCATATTACATTTGCTATGGCACCTAGATGTGAGTCTGCTTCTACACGAGCCCGGGGAAAACGTCCCATGGAGCCTGAGACTGAAACACAACCTGCACATGTGCGAGAAGGGCGCCAGAAGGCGCGGGTTGATATGGATATGTTTGGATCACCCGCTGAGAATGAGCGATACTGTTCAGACTTTCGTCAGTGAAAATTTATTGCCAGACGTGATACTCTTCACTCGAGGGGGCCCACGTTGAGGCTCTCTTCTCTGCTATGGGGTGGCTCCCACTTGTCACCCTTCATGAGCCAATCTATCCCACGCTTGTCCAGGTGTTCATCGCCTGAGCACATGTTTCGGGTTCGCGCATCTCCAGTATGCTTCGGGGAGTTGAGTTCGACATTGGTGCTTATGAATTATGCCTTTTGCTTTCTATCCCTAGCATTGGCGTATGAGTCTTCGAGTTTAAGACTTGGCCTCAAGTTGACGGTTTTTATCCTACTGCAGCAGTATGTCGCCTTATAGGCTCCACCGCACATAGAGTTGGCCGACTACAAGCTAGCAGCCTTACTCATGAGGCACGTCTCCTTCATCATATTGTAGGCCGTTGTATACTTCCTTGCGGTGGTCATTGGAACGAGGTATCTTACCTCGACGCCTTCCTTCTAGATTCCATTCTAGTCTAGCGTCCAATGGATCTTGGCCATCTAATGATCAGGCACATGGTATTCAGTCACAGCGTGGCGGGACGCATTCTTCCTATGGTCGCCTGTTCACCTATCTCTTAAGCTTCCATGGCCTTAATCTCACTGATCAAACCAATAGGCAGGAGCTGAGACATTACAACACATTCACCGCGTCCACTCTCGGTCGTGTGGAGATTCCTGCTACAGCAGCACAACCTGCAGATCAGCAGGAGGAGGATGAGTTCCGAGGTATGGAGATCAGGGCTGACCCATCTCCTCAGATGGAGGATGATCTTCACATCCCTCCACTTCAGACTGAGTATCCTCCATCATACGGTGTGCCACCATTTGACATTGATTATCAATCCGAGCCACTGCAAATGCCTCGGGACACTAAGTCGCCATAGCATGTGTAGCATCAGCACCATGATCAACCGACGGGTTATGAGCAACCCCGTACCTATTGTGAAGCCCCAAATCCGGGGGTCCCATTGACAACCCGTCAACCTCGCGACTCCTATTGAGCAGGTGACCCGATACCACATTGTCAGCGGTCCCATTTATCGATCCATTTTCATAAAAATCGCAGAAATTTCCTTTGTCTTCTGGGAGCTCTACCTTAATCTTACAACATGTATAACAAAGATAATTATAACTCATCTAGTGGTCTCAACATAGCAGAGATTAATTTACAGGCCCATCCGCTCCATATCCCTCAATATAGATCCTTTACCTTAATTCATTCATTCACATCAAATCTAAAATATGTAAATAAATGTTTTAATTACAAACTTACAAGAAATCGATCACCCACCCTCTTACCATAATTATATACCCGACTATTTAGACAATACTCCCAAAAGAATTTAGTTACAATTCTTTTATACAAAATACATTTTACAAATGAAATACCAAGGCCACACATCGGCCTCCTTCATAATCACGGCCTCGTCGGAGCGCCGTCTCCCTGTACACCCCTTGTACCTGAAAGGGGGTTCCACGACGGGGGTGAGCAATGCCCAGTAGAAAAATTCTTCTACAAGGGCTATTCCCTGCCTAAATGCACATGCAATGACTTACATAAAACATCAAACCATAAACATATAAATACTTAACTTATGGAATGTTCCGTGTCATGCATGAGATGAGACCTCATGCTCCACAACCCAGTCTCGACCGACCCACACTCTCAACCCCAAGTGTGAAAACCTGCCCATTGGTGTTTCACCCAATGACTTAAACCATTGGACAACCCTCCAATTTTTAATTTATCTAATCCTGTGTGTTTATTTGGGTTGCGAATTTTCGAGGTCTCATCGCAAGCTTCGCAACGCCTTCTGACACTTTCATGAACTTTCATCGTTGGATCCATATGTCTAACCAAAAATAAAATTTGGGTTTTTCACCCTGGGGGGGTATCTACCCCATCTTGCTTCACCCAAACACACAGAATTTATTATTATTATTGTTTTATACAACCGCGAGTCTCGATTTTGGACGTTGTCCCATTTCCAAGCTCATCACACATTCACCAAGAATGAATAACAAGATTTATGCACTCCACGCCCGACCCGACGATGGACCATGCATATGAAATGCAATCATGCCATTTTCATGCTATGTCATGCCATATGCACATTAAGGGCTACATGCAACATTTATAAATCTCGGATAATTATATTTCCTACATATATTTCATTTATCAATTTTCATGTTAATAAGGCCAAACAAGTATATTAACATGATTTTTACATAATAACATTATGTTATTTATTTTTCTACAATAACACACAAAATGGCACAAATCTCTACTCATATGTCAGGCACCTCTAGTCCTTTTCACTTCGCTCGCATCGAATTACTATGATACCAAAACACACCACAAAATCCGAAGACAACAATCCCGGGATCAAAACCAAACCTCAACCCCGTCCCAGACGCTTAAAACATTCGGGTAACTCTGGTCTGGATCGGGCCCAAAAACGCGAAAATTCAACCGAATCGTGAAAATAGTCTCGAATTGTGACTGATCGTCCAAAAAACAGCCCCTCGAAAAATCCTAAAATTCCTACACTCAAACAAAATATAGGACTAAATTTACGGCCTCTCAACCTCTAAGCAAATCTCTGCCATTAAATGTTCAGCAGCAAATAACCTAAGTAGGAAAATTCCTACCTCGTGGAGTCTGACGAACCCAAGATTTTAAAATCTAATGCCAAATTTCCTAAGATGGAATCGACTTTACTCTTTTACTCCGACTTAAACCTACTTCATCCGATTTTCTGAGATCAAGAGAAGCTTAAGAAAAAAAAAAAAAAATATATATATATATATATATATATATATATATATATATATATATATATATATGGTATATATATATATTTTCGTTTTATATTTCCCATTATTTCCTCCACTTGACACTTGGCTCAATGTAAGTCATTCACACAAGTTCACCACATGTCATGTCATGTGTCACCCGACACCCGATGTCTCAAAAAACGTGAAATTTTGACTATCTCGAAATTCAACAGGGTTACTAGATTTCGCGAGATGAATCTAAACTAAGTAAGTCCGTTGTCATCCAAGCACTTAAAAGTTTCTGCCAACCGAAATTACCGTTTTACCATTTTTCAGAAAAATTGAATTTTTTCCGGGTTTTACACCTACTCCCCATTTCCTGATCCCCATTACACACCTCCTCGCGGTGAACCTTTCTCCGTGACCTTAGTAGACAATTTATAAAGAAGCATTGACTTTCAAGAGAGATCCGACATACATACCACATAGCTGAGTACCATTCATCACCATCATGCTAAGATGATGGCCATCCATGATCATCGGTTCATGTCTCTCGAGACACTTTTAGACGATTTTGAGACCCGGTTGGATCGACAGGATGCACGCTTCACTCAGATTTTGGAATCTCAGTGTTAGATGATGGACTATCTATGTTCGGTTTTCCCTCCTCCAACACCTTAGGCTCGCAGTTTTTCATCTTTTGGTGCACCCCCCCTTGATTCCTTTTGTTGTTGACAAAAGGGGGAGAATTTTGTATTTAGGAGTATAGTATACCTAGGTGATTGACTTGCATGTATTTACATTTGGTTGAGGGGGAGTATTACTCCTCCTAAATAAGCTAGGTTTACATTTGGTTGAGGGGGAGTATTACTCCTCCTAAATAAGCTAGGTTTGTCATCATAAAAAAGGGGGAGATTGTTAGATCAAGGGTATCTTTGAATCCAGGCTTTGATGATAACAAATCAGCTGGCTAAGGCCACAGTCAATGGGAGATAACACAGACAGAACCATAACAAACTGTAAAGGATCATATCATTTATCCAAGATTTGAATCAAGAATCAAGCTCAAGATGAAAACCGGGATTCCAAGTTCAAGCATACCATGAAGACCTTATAAACTTAGGAATCTATGTAAGATGATTGCAGTGGTGCACTTTAGAGTTTATCATCATTTCCATGCATTCACCATACCCTAGCTTTCAAACCAAAATTACATATCTTTTGAAAACTTGAGATTGAGCATAAAACCTTAGACCTGATAATCCTAAAATGAACTTCAATGTTTATCTAAGGTTTAGAAATAAAAAACACATCAAATCAAACATTTAATAAGGTAAACCACCTCAACCAATGACCGGTTTGGAACCTAAGAGTGGTGAGACTGGATCAATGGATCCAAAGAGCCTCCATCTGTAACCGATCAATAAAACGACGGGATCAAGTGGGAACCGAATGAGGTGTGAGACTCGAACGGTTGGATGCAATAGCTCATCTAAAATCTAGAAAGTGAAACGATCGACCGGTTGGTGGAAACGGTCGATTGGTTGATCGAACCGACTGACCAGTTACTCTAATGGTCGGATTCCAATGGCTATAAACGGCTAGTACATAGAAAATGGTTGACCGATTGGCAGCTTAAATGCTACCGAGTTCCCACTTTATAAATAGAGTGTCGAGGATCACTTAAGAGTTGGACACTTGATGAGACTTATTGCATTTATTCTCTCAATCATATTTCTTCTTGTCAATCAATTCTCTGAGATTCCCGTGCATTCATCTAACTCGTAATTCTACAAAGGCACCTCGGTATCCATTAGTCTTGAGCTCAGATTCGATCTATATCGGTGTTTGAGAGTGTCTCAGACTATGAAAAGCCTAAGTATGTATAATTTGAAGAATTTGTGAAGAGCCCATTGGAGCCATAATCTAAGTGTAAAGAAAGAAGCTCAGGTTGGAGCTTGCCACTAGTGAAACCCTCACCGGTTGAAGGTTGAGAAGAAGTGGACGTAGGCAAAGGTGTGCCGAACCATTATAAATCCGGGTTTTGTTTTCTCTATCCCTATTTATTTAATTATTTATTGTTGTTGATAATTTTTTTTTTTTTGAGAAAGCCAATTCACCCCCCCTCTTGGTTAGGTTGCTAATTCATAGTGAACTTTCAGTTTTAATTTCAAAATATAAAAAAACAAAACGATCTTAAATGTTATCTTTTATACCTTTATTCTATTTTTTAGGTTTGATTTTGGAACTCTCATATTTTGAATTAGTTAAGAGTTGTCCAATTATAGGTTCTATTTGGTACAACCAATGAACAAAATATCGTGAATACGATATATCTACATTTGTGGATTTACATATATCTAAATATTGCAATACCTGGGTGGATATTTCGACAAAAATATCGATAAAGCTCTGGAATTAACAAAAATACTTTGAAATTCATAAATACTTATTAACTATAAAAAGCATATAAATAATCAAAATATACACTTATTAAACAATATTCATGGTAATTTATTTATCGAAAATTACATTACAATAGCCATTAAAACCAAATTAAGACCGACGTACTTCCATTACATTATTTGATGAAGGGATCTCATCTTTGATGAAGATAATATTCATAACAAGATCTTCAAAATATTAAGATAATCACAAAAGATAAATAATTTGAGAGTTAATGGGAGCTTGGATGCCAGACACGAAGTTTCAGAAAGAATCAGATGATTTAGAGATTTATAGATTTTTTCGAATCAAAATAGTCATTGGATTGTCAAAAACGACAGGATTTAATTCTAACAATTGATTTGATTTAAGTCAAAAACCGATATTTACCGATATTTGACCGGCGATTTATCGATATTTACCGATATTTTACCGATATTTATCGATATTTTATCGATATTTTTTCGTAAATTTCGCATACGCGCCACAGAAGATAAATCTCGAAAATCGCTGAAATTTCACAAATATCGTAATTTCTATATTTTGCCGATTTTTCGATTTTTCTCCTCGATATTTTTGGCCAACCAACTATCTAAGTTAAGTAATATTGTTTCGGTCCGCTGACAATCGATATTTCTATTAAAAAATCGAAATTTGTTCCTTGGTACAATTGATACCGAGCAGCCTACTGAGCAAATGATATCTAGGTGTCAGAATCGATAAATTTCAGAATTGATTATAAATTACTACTTAATAAAATAGCTAATAGCTGATTAAAGGTAAATTTACTTACATAGACATGATAAAAAGATATAAAAATAATACACACATAAGCAAAACCATGTAATTACAAAAGCAAAAACCCAAGTGGGATTTTCAAATTTTGTTAAAGAAAAATAAAGCGTTCAATATTTAAAAACAGGACATAAAAAGGAGAGAGATTCGAGTCTAAGTGTAGGATAATTTATTATATTAAAAAATAATTAGCTTTAAAAAAAAAAAAACATTATCTTTCTTTAGCGGCGTACAATAAAAACATTAAAAGCTAAAAGGCTCTGAAACCATTTGGTCCATTTCAGACGGATTCCTGGAACCCGATATTTATATTTTCAAGCGTAAAACGTTGAAGGAGAAAAGGAAAGAAAAAAACGACCAAGACCAAAAGCCAATTATGAGGGTTTTAGAAAATCATTTTCCGAACTTCATATTCTCTATAGGATACAGCCCCCCGCATTCAATCCCCATCCCCATCAAGCCTCCCTACTCGCCTACAACCCTATACGAATCACCCCATTCTCACTTCAATTTTATTTATTTATTTTATTTATTTTTATGCTTGACATATATAATTAAATATATATAGAAATTGGGTAATAGTCATGCAAGAAGATTAAAATCAATTTAAAAGAAATAAAATTTGAGAATTAGTATCTAGAAGTGTTATTGATACTAAGCGGGTATATAGGAATAAAATGGATGAAAATGACATAATTATTAGAAATAAAGCGAGATTAGTGGCCTAAGGATATAATCAACAAGAAGGAATTGACTATGATGAGACTTTTGCTCCCGTAGCTAGATTAGAAGTCATTAAAATGTTGTTTGCTTTTGCTTGTTACAAAAACTTCATTTTATATCAAATGGATGTGAAAAATGCTTTTTTAAATGGTCTCATAAATGAGAAAGTATTTGTTGAACAACCACTCGAATTTGAAAGCTTTAATTTCCCTAACCATGTTTTCAAACTCAAAAAAACACTTTATGACTTGAAACAAGCACCTAGAGCTTAGTATGATAGACTAAGCAAATTTCTTATATCTAGTGGTTTCAAAATAGGAAAAATTGATACAACTCTCTTCATTAAGCCAAAGAAAAATGACATGTTTATTGTTCAAATCTATGTTGATGATATTATCTTTGGTGCTACTAATGGTTCACTTTGTGAAGAATTTGCGAAGTCTATGCATAGTGAATCAAGCTAAGTACGTAAGAGACCTCCTCAAGAAATACAATTTGGAAGAAGTGAAGGCCAAAAGCACACCTATGGGCTCATTCATCAAGCTTGACATGGATGAGAAAGGTAAGCCCGTTGACCAAACTAAATATAGAGGCATGATTGGTTCTTTGTTATACTTAACGGCTAGTAGACCCGATATCATGTATAGTGCATGCTATAAAGGATTTCATGTCCTAAAGAATCTCATTGGAATGTGGTTGGGTAATATTTTGTAGTACTTGAAAGCAATATTGATATTGGTCTTGCATCTAGAGAGTGATAACTTCCAAAATTGATATGTTATTCGGATGGATTTTGCAGGGCAAAGTTGATAGAAAAAGCACTAGCGAACTGTCACTTTAGGTCACTCACTTGTGTTTCTTGGGTATGGCGTAAGAAACAAAAATTGACATTGTCAACGGCGGAAGCCGAATACATAACTACTGGTTTAGGATGTGCACAAGTGCTTTGGATGAAACAAATATTTAATAACTTTGGTTTGACATTTTCTCATGTTCCCATTAAATGTGACAATACAAGTGCCATTAGCATATCAAAGAATCCCGTGCAACACTCTAGAACCAAACACATAGAGATTAGACATCATTTTCTTAGAGATCATGTACAAAAAGGGGATATTACTCTTGAATTTGTTAGGACCGAGGATCAACTTGAGGACATTTTAACAAAGCCCTTTAACGAGGAACAATTTGTTAACTTTCCAATGTAATTGGGAAACCACTTATAATTTTGGGTGATAAAATCACTTGTGTCACATAAATCAATTCGAATATCTAAGGGAAGTTTTTGTTGACAACTAAAAACTTAATATCAAAACTGACGATCGGTTGTTCGATAGAAGTGGCTTTAAAAACCCTATTCTTTGCGCCTTTTCTCATTCCAAACACCACTCTCCCTCCCAAAACCCTCACTTCTACCTAAACCCTAGAACTTTGCCACCCGATCTTCACTCCTAGGCCACAAATCTCAAACTCCTGGCTTTTCTCACAAAGGGAATCTCTCTCCATTTTGGTCAATTTTATCTATTCTTTCTTGCCTTTACTCCACTGTTATAGCTACTGAACTGTTTTGCTTAACATTAATGTCTACGCTTCTCCTGTCTTTATACCTAAGATACTGGTTTCAAAGACTGGTGGAACACTAAATGATCCATTCTCCCAAGCACCGTTTTGGGATATGATATGTTCTCAACTACAGAAGTTAAAAACGATGGTCTTATATGTTAATTTCATTAACATCTCCACAATTCCACTAGTGTCACTGGATAATGTTTTGATACAAATATTTAGATTTATGTTGAAGTTCTATTATCGAACTTCTGCAGCCGCAAACATCGGCACATATTTGTTTATCCTATGTTCGGGCCAGCCCACGGAAATCTAACAACCAGAAAAGATGGTTTACTACCGCTCGGGCTCTGAATTTATGATGACTGTTTTGGTATTTATCCTCGTGTTTGTTTGGTACCAAAGTGGTTTAGTCTCATCCCACATTTTGAAAATCTGTGTTTCTGTAATATCCATAATTATGCATTGTCATATCAACCAGCTGTTATTTAGTTCATATTTGAGAGTTTGAACTTCTCGTCCCTCTTCAGGTCCTCTTCACTGTTCTGGTAAACTTTCTTCACTTCTCCCTTTATTAACATTAAATCCGAAAACTCGTTTTTCTGATTATGATTCTGCTATGGCACCTTCAGACAGTTCTGCTTCTATATTGAATATGGCAAATGCTCCATGAGTCAAGATTTGAACAATAATCCATATGCCAGAAGGCGCTGAAAGGGCACCGTCGATGATTACGGTTGACCACACTGTATAATAGAGAGTTGACATCGCTCACTCGCTTCAGCGGAGTTATTGTTCTGACAGATATCTTTCACCAGGCTCGGTACGAGGCTCTTTCTTCCCATATAAAATTCTCATTCTGAGTCATTTGTGACCGTCGGTCCTTTACAGATCTAATCATCCTCATCTAATTCAATCTTCCAGAGGTTTGAACTGATCCCTGAGACAATTATTCTTTTCCAATCCCAATCTTCTTTCTTTGAGGTTCAAGATCCACACTCCAATGCTCATTCTGTATATGATATTATCTTATGAAAAATATATTTATATATACTTAATCCAACCTGAAAGATATTCAACATCATCTGTTTTCACCATGATTTTCCATTTTTAAAAACAAAATTATATGTTCATCATCAATCACTCATCTGATAGAGTTTGACAATATTTGAGGAAGTCATTTCTTCAAGATTTGTAATTATTACAAAAATGAAAATCCAGAAGTTTGAATAAACGTTGTCAAATGAGATCATAATGTAGGTCGAGCTTCTTCCAATCATGAGGTCTTGACGTTGGATCTGAATCTGCGCCTCTTCCTCAGATTCTGTCACCCAGATTCAGATAATTATTAAAAACGAATTACAAATGATTTCATGCCTGAAGTGTCTATATGCTCTGGTCATTTAGTTTTGAAAATAACTATGATTTTCTTCAAATCTGATGCCTGGTATAATTTTTTCACTGATCAATTGTGTACACCATTATATATATTTATTCAGACACATTCAATTATAATCATCGTCATCGATCCGCTACTTCACATAATAAACCATCTAAATCAATCACATACTTCACACTATTTGTCTACTTTATCTTAAGATGATACTTTTGGCATGAAAGATAATGACCACCCACACGTGTCTCTTCACTGGGTCATACTCTATATATAAAGTTTCGAGGGCCATACTGATTTTACCCCACCACTGGATTGGTTGTTGAAAATCATCATGGAACACGGGATCATATTTCTGTCCTGCTGGGGCTGGGTGATCTTGATGACACATTCGGTTTGATGCCTTATAGTACCTGCCGCTTCAGATTCAATCTTACCAGAACATTATATCTTTAACCCATTTTCAAACGGCAATATTCTCTATTGAGGGTGTCAAAACGATCTGATATAAATTCACTAGCTTCATGGTGGATGGGATTTGATATCCTCCGCACATTGCTCAATATCACAATTTCTTCATGTGCATCTGATTTCACAATCAATACAGATCAATCGACTGAGCAAACAAATCAATATAATTTATTCAACTGATTCTAAATAACACTTGATTTCATAATCCCTTTAAATGATTAGAAAGAGAGATAGAAGGAGAAACAAACCATCTGATTATGTCAACTGAGCACACAAGATCTTCGTATTATAACTTGATTTATTTAACAAAGTCAAACAAAACTTAATAAGAGCAAAGCGTAAGAATCGAAAACCCGGCAAAGAGTCTTCTTTGATCTTTATTTCTAACCGCCTTCAGGTCGTTTCGGTCACCAACCTCTTAATCCATCACAAAATATGTCATAATCAAAGAAATTCATCCAAGAAAAAACAATCGGCGGTGATTTCCTGAGGATTTCGGTCAGCTGATCACCACTGATATCCCTTCACTTTCAAAATTTATGTGGAAAACGGTCAAGACATTTTCCGCACCTTCGGCAGCGGAAGATCATATGTCATTATAACAACTATTTGATCATCCAAACTGAATATATTTATGATTTGAACTCCCAAATCATCATTTCATATTCATTTGAACTGAATTGTCACTGGTGTTCTGACTATCTGAGTTATATCATATTTCTTCCGAATTGAACAACTGGTCTGATCGTCAAAACGCAAGTTATTATATTTGCTGATTCAGATCATCATTCAAAACAGAACCATTATTTGCAATATATTCATCGACGGCTTCGGCACTTGAATAAAAATCCATACATTCCTTCAAGAATGAAACTCACGGTAGGTTCGAGGTTTGACTGAGAATTTTGAATCACTGAATTATTTGAGGAAACTGCAACTACGCACCAAAACATTCATACCGCATTCAAACAGATTTATGGTCGCGATGGCCCAACTGGTTCAACTCATGACTGGTGAGCCCGTGAGCCACTTCTCCTGTCCTTTCCACATTTGTATTCTCAGATCTTATGAGCTATTTACTGCATCAGATCCATCAAATTTGATGATTATAGAATTTAATATGGATAAAATGAAAATATGTTTGAAATTTTTACTGTTAGTAATCTTTGAAATCATCATTATTTTCGATATAAAAAATTCATCACTTAATCCAAACCATAATATAAATACAACTGAGCAAATCTCAAAACTGAAATAAAACTAATAAAAATCCATTTACATAATCCAGGGTTTTTCTAATCTAAAACTGAACTTAATCAAAAAAACCATAATGCATTCAAGAAAATCTTTCATCACATAATTCCTACAAAACTAATCGCAACATTTCTGAAACATTTGATAACTTGATTAGTTTATTTTGTCCAAAACATGCGAAAGTAAAGAGGGCTCGGTTTTTCGCACTTCAAGCCTGATTCTCTTCCTTCTCTTCTGTATTTTTTGATCAACTTGTCCTGATTTGGTATTAATATAGGTTGGAAAACCACAGTCCTCTCTTCCAAACTAATGCCCTAGTCTTTCTCCTCTTCCTTTCCAATGTGAGAATGGTATTACTTCATACATCAATTTGTCCCAGCCCAAGTCTCCATATGTCTTATTTGGTTTGTAACAGATAATCTGATTTTTCCATTTTTCCTGATTTGACCTTCATTTAATTTCATTACTTCCGATTTGATTTATTTGATTTCTTCATCATGACTCATTCATTTATAATCTTATTCTCATTTCCTGAAAATCTTTATCAAATTTGATTTCTTTATCATAAGGTCTTTCATGTTTTATCATTTTTTCTGCTTTTAGCCATTTAAACACCTAGTGCAAATATAATTTAATTATTTACACCTCAAACATGTTTATAAAACTATTAGGTGGCTTTTGGAAGTACATATCTCTTCCACAAATCACCATCCTCGACGCTGTCCAGTGGTTCTGTTGTTCAAAACTGTATTAGATTTTAATCCAATTTTCTCTTGCGCTTATTTTTACGAGTTTATAATGAGAATAACGTTAGTTATGCACATAAAGCGATAATTGAATCAAATTCCAATTTGCGGGGAAAATCTGTGAGAAAATCAAATTTATAAAAATCATAAGAAATCGGCTACTTGTGAAGCGAAGTCAAAGCGGAATTTAAATAGCAGGAAAGCGCGGGTTTCCAACAATTTCAAATTACGACACCAACAAATTTGGCTTTGAAAAAGAAAGCGGCCGAAGAAGCGAGCAATGAAGTCACTTGACTGAAGAAGGAAGTTGAGACAAAATATGACTTGATGATTAAAGCGATCAATCACGAGAAGTTCATGTAGCGACATCATTGCGATGTCGCGACACGAGAATCAAATGATGTAGTGATACCACCATGAGGCCATGACGAGGAGCTATCTACAAAGCCCGCAATACTTGACCTTCCGGTAAAAGAAGTAAACTAATTTTGAAAAGGACTTGTTGTCGCGACCTTGGCGATGAAAAGAATAACACGAATTGTGAAACTCCAAATCAGACGACCAGGAACTAATGAAGAAGCAGACATGATGTCGCGACACCACTTCGAGGTCGCGACAGAAGTGAAAGCTTAGCAGTAGACATGGAGGTAGTGACACTGAATAGAAGTTGCGACAAAAGATTTTCAAAGAGACTGAACATAGAGTCGCGGCGGTTAGAGCGATAGAGACATCGAACCGAATCAGAAGATTATCGCGGCGTCGCCCGATTAGTCGCGACATGATTGAGTAAAGGTGAAATCGCGGCGCGTCCTTGATGGTCGCGACATACGATTCAATAAAATTGAAGTACGCGGCGTCATTTTAGTAATTGCGCGACATGATTCTCTTGAAGAAAGTCGCGGCGTCGCCGGTAGTGACCATGGATTCACGATGAAAGAAGGTCGGCGTCGCTTTTTAGTAATTGCGACGCCGATGGAAAGATGGTGCGGCGTCCTTTGGTAGTGCGACATCGCAGCTACCAAAGAATGGAGGTCGGCGTCGTTTTGGCTGTAGCGACATCGCTATCGAGATGCGAGACAAAGTCACGCGACGATAGAAGAACGACGACATCGAAAGGCTCATAAGCATAACATTGAAGTCGCGGCGTATGATTGAAGTCGTGACCGCAGAAGCTCACGACACTGAAAGGTGAAGTCGGCGTCATTCGGTGAGCCGCGACAAGCGATTCTAAGGAAAGAAGATTGCGGCGTCATTTAAGCGGTCGCGACATCGGATATCGAAAGGGGTGTTAAAGGCCGTCTACCCGGATAAAAACTACGCTCTGGGAGCGAGCGGAAAAATGAAGTCGCGACGTATGATTGAAGTCGCGCAGGCACGAGATCACAATGCGAGAAAGATGAAGTCGGCGTGGAAGAAATCGCGACAGCCAAGCGACTCATAAAGCGAGCAGTGAAATCGCGATGTAAAGGAAATCAGCGACATCCGGAAGCCGGCTTCATAAGCGAGCAGGTGAAGTCGCGACGTAAAGGGTCGCGACATGAGTCAAAGGCGTGACACGAGTGGTCGCGACATGAATAAATGAAATGGGCCGGTTTTGAAATCCACAAATAGGTGCATCGAGTTAGGGCCCGACTTGGGCTCCCATAAATGCGCGGTGATGCGAAAGCGGCTCTTAGCGACTCGAGAAAGAAGTCGGGTGGCCAGGAGAACTAATTAATAGTTAATTTTTCTTTTCTTTTCTTTGTTTCTTTGTTATTTTTAAGGTGATTAATTAGATTGCTATTTCATTTTTGAATTTACGGATACGGATGTTAGTTGTTGAAGTTGAAGCGAGAATACGAGAATGTTATTTTCTTGAGTGCTTTGCTGGATTCGTTTGAAGTCAAACAAATTTTAGGTCGAACTTCCGGTTGATTCTGATAGTTCTTTTGATCGAGAGAGCTAAGTTAGTGTAATGAAGTAATTTAGAAACCCCGACTTAAGTTAATTTACTCGTTGTTAAATTTATCTTTGTAATTTGTCGGAAATATTGAACTTGATCTTGAATCGCCTTCTTTAGTTTTGTTTATTGTTCTTATCTGATCCAAATATTGGTGTCTATGCACCGTAATAGGATTGTTTCATCTCGATTTCGAGGCCCTGCGAGTGACACGGAGGCATTCTGAGAGTGAACAATATGTCGGGGAATTATGCGAACTTTAATATTGGGGATCCCCCAATGGAGCTTGTGAATTCTAATCGATAAATCTTCTTCTCACTTGAAAGCGAAATTAGGTTGAATGACTTATCAATTAAAATGGCGAGTTAGCCTCGGTCGAACAGTAAGTTGATCAGTGTTAGCGAGGGATCTAATCAAGGAAAAGATAGGCCGTTCCAATTTTGAGGATGAGAAACGATTATAGTGTAAACTCATTACTTTATGTCTTAGGAGCTAAGGTTTTACAGTCCATGTTGCAGGTATGAAGTATTGAAAAGAAATACCCGAGAATAAAGGCAGCTTTCAGTTAAAAGTAGTTATCTAATCCTCTGTCTTCGAAAGAAACAGGGAAGATTAGATGATGAAATGTGTCATTACGGAGAGATCCACTTGGCATTACCTTCTTCCTTGGACGGATTCTAAAATCTGAGGTTCATGAAGTAAAGCTACAGAGTTGTATGCAGGAATTGATGTTTCACAACAGTTGTATTTTCAATGCTCCCTTTAAAAACTAACTGATCAGTCTATTTCTTTAATTTTTTTATTTTAGTTTAAGCATTATTTCATTTTGTTCTAGTTTACATATCTTTATTCTTTCATTATTTTCAAGGTTGCTAGGGATATATCAGTGCGAATCATAGTCGAATAGTATAGAGCTTGAGTAGTCAGGGTAGTTGATTGAGAATTCTTGAGATCTCTGTGGGATCGATATATGAACTTAAATCCACTTTATTACTTGTTCGATCTGTACACTTGCAGAATCATGGATCAAAACCAGAAAGAAATCTATATACTCTTAAGGAAACCGTTTTTAATCAGTATAATTGCAAAGAAACATAACAAACAAGTTTCATGACATTATTACTGGGGATTAGACAATAGTCCTTTGGTAATAGTGTCATAAATTTGTATATGTCTTTTAGTCCAGTGAACATGTTCATCGCCCAAGCACATGTTTCAGGTTCACGCATCTCCAGTATGCTTCGAGGAGTTGAGTTCGACATTGGTGCTTATGAATTATGCCATCTTCTTTCTATCCCTAGCACCGGCGTATGAGTCTTTGAGTCGAAGACTTGGCCTCAAGTTGACGGTTTGATCCTACTGCAGCAGTATGTCACCTTATAGGCTCCACTGCACATAGAGTTGGCTGACTACAGGCTAGCAGCCTTACTTATGAGACACATCTCCTTCATCATATTGTAGTAGCATTGTATGCTTCCTCGCGGTGATCCAGCTAGAGCGAGGTATCTTACCTCGGCAGCCTTCGCCCAGATTCCATTCTAGTCTGGCGCCTAATGGATCTTGGCCATCCAATGATCAGGCACATGATATCCAGTCACAGAGTGGCGGGACGTGTTCTTCCATATGGTCGCCTGTTCACCCATCTCTTAAGCTTCCATGCCGCTGATCTCAACGATCGGGCCAGATGGGCGGAGAATTTGAGTTTATTCTGACACATTCATAGCGTCACTCTCGATCATATACCAGAGTTCTGCTCTGATGCCGCGACCTGCTTGAATCAATAAGAGGAGGATGAGTTGAGGTATGAAGATCGGGGCTTATTCGTCTCCTCGGATGGAGGATGATCTTCACATCCCTCCGTTTCGGACTCAGTATCCTCCATCATACGATGTGCACCATTTGACATTGATTATCAATCCGAGCCACCGCAGATGCCTCAGGACACCAAGTTGCCACAACATGTCACGACCGCCAAACACCATGATCGGCCCAGATGGGTTATGAGCGACCTGTACCTACTCCCATTTCCGTCCCGGCCCCACACCACCTCATGTGCAGTCTTCTCTCCGTGACCTTCAGGACAATTTATAGGCTCTGCGCTTGGACTTTCAAGAGAGATCCGACATGCATACCACATAGCTGAGTACCATTCATCACCATCATGCTAAGATGATTGTCGGTTCATGTCTCTCGAGACACGTTTAGACTATTTTGAGACCCGGTTGGATCGACAGGATGCGCACTTCACTCAGATTTTGGAATCTCAGCGTGAGATGATGGACTATCTGTGTTCGGTTTTCCCTTCTCCAGCACCTTAGGCTTGTAGTTTTTCATCTTTTGGTGCACCCCCCCTTGATTCTTTTTATTGTTGACAAAAGGGGGAGAATTTTGTATTTAGGAGTATAGTATGCCTAGGTGATTGACTTACATGTATTTACATTTGGTTGAGGGGGAGTATTTGTCGAGGGCTTTGCGCGAGTGCGACCCGACCGGAGGCGAGCCGGATCTGGGGCCCAGCAGTCCTCTCTTTTCGAGATCGTCTGATTCCTTTTTTCAATAAAACACATTTCAAATATTTCATTGTAAAGGATAATTATCCTTATGAAAATATATCGTATATCACGTTAACTTAAAGGGGCCCGTCATTTTGTTCTCGATACTGCATTTCATTCAATATGACATTATATGCCCATTTGCTCCATTTCCCACATTTATACATTACGGAATTATAAGCCATTTTAAATATAAAAAACATTTACAAACATTTATTAGAGTTCAATTTTCACAACATAGTTTTAATGCAAAAAGTATGAAAAAGCGATCATGGGGTTTCGTATGTAGCAATGAAATCTGCTTGCTGAGTCGTTTTAAGCGTAATTAGGGTATATTATAAGTGTATTTGGAAATTTTTTGTAATTATTATTTTGCTAAGTGAGAAAATTTCGAAACCCGAAATTTGTACAAGATACAAGGGTAAAAGTGGAATACTAGGAGACTTAATGAAAGATGGGTTAAGAGCTAAAAGAGGAAAGAGCCAAACATGGCCTCAGGAGAAAGTGAATTTAAAGACCAAAAAGTGGTCAAAGAGCTCATTTTTTTGGGAGCAAATCCCCTTTTTAGGAGAGAAAGGGAGGAGAAAAGAGGAGAAGAGCTAGGGCTTGAAAAGATCAAGTTTTGGTTGGGTTTCTTCCCATTTTCTTGCTCCTTTGTGATCAAGAAACTTAGAAGAGAAGATTTGAAGAGGATAAGGTAAAGAAAACAAAACCTAACTTTAAAGCGCTTTTGTGATTTTGATGCTGAGAAAAGCCCTAACTTGGGGAAAAAGAGGTTTTTCTTGATTCTAACCCATTATTGGAGTGGTTTGGGTAGGATTTCCATTGTGGATTATGACATACATGAGTTTAGAGGAAGTTATTTGAGTTTTTGTGGGTGAAAAGTAATAAAAATCTGTCATTCCTAGAGCGAACTCGCGCATTGAAATGCAGGTACCAAAAGTGGAGTCACCGTTACCCATTGGGCCAGGCAAGTGGTACCCGATTACCAAAAGTTAGTGAAATGCTAGGTACCCGATCCGCAAGGGGGTTGAATGCCAGATGCGATCAAAGTGGTGCCGATGCAGGGCTTCCAGCTGACCCTAATTTTGCACCGTAAATTGTTAAGCCCAAATTCGTACACCGATAGTATAGGTTCCCTAAAAAATGACTAACAGGGGTTCAAATAAGAATGAAAATAAGTGAAAATGCACTTCATTACCTCATTTGCCTCGGCTGGCTTAAACCGCCTCGGTGGGTTTGATGTTGGCAAAATATGCCATATGATAAGATAGTAAGTTCACTGAGCAACGCTCTGATTGTAGGGCTACTTTCAAGGCAAGTATATGGAATGACACGGCACCTGTCGTGGGCGGGACATGTATAGTACTTCGGTACTATCGATTAATTCTGCGACACTCTGGCCAGGTGCTTGACACATTGATGCTGCCCGGTACTCTACGATTAGTGCGGCTTGACACTCTGCATTAGTGCTTGGCACTCTGCTTTGTCTTCTGACACCTCGATGGTATCTTATACCTTTGGGTGCTTATTGTGTTGTGTCACCTTTACATTCCTTTATTGCTGATACAGAGTAGTCAAACAGTTATATGATAAGAGTCTGAATAACGAACAAGAGTAAAGTAATGTACATCGTTATACTCTAAATGTACCTACGGGTACCTCTATATAAGTATAAGCTCTGTAGTACCTACGGGTACCTCCGTATAAGTATAAGCTATGTAGTATCTAAGGGTACCTCCGTATAATTATAAGCTTTATAGTATCTAAGGGTACCTTTGTACAAGTATAAGCTCTTTAGTACCTACGGGTACCTCGAGTAGAGAAGTAGAAATACGTAGTATCTGAGAATTTTCCCAGTATAGTACAAACTCTGTAGTATCTAAGGGTACTTACAAATGCAATTATAAACTCACATAATCCTATACGAAGTCACGAGACAAATATAAAGTCTGCTATAAGTACAAGTATGTGTATAAGTTTATTATATGAATTCATGAAAAATTACATTATGCGCTCACGCCATATCACATTCTTGTTATATGCTTCTTTGTAAATGAGTATTAGTGCATGCGTACTGCGTATAAGTCATATGTTTTCCACTAGCGTTAGAAACAGCACGAGGTTTTTTGGTCGGTGTAGGTACGAGGAGGAGGACGTCAGCGATCTTCGCGTTCCTGGCTGGGCCGTCACGCGGGGTCCATCCTTGTGAGTTTGCGCTCTAATTATGTAAATGTAAATGTACAGTTTTTGTATATGTATATGTATATGTAAATGGGACTCATGACTGTATGTATTGACACTATAAACACCACTAAGGTGGTAGTTTTATTTTTGTATCTTTGTATATGATATTTTGATTCAGTTATAAGACTTGGGACCACCAATGTCTGAAAAAGCAAGTAAAGAGTCACAGTATAGTTTCGTGTCCCCTTCGTCCGCCTAAGCGGGGGTTGGGGGTGTGATAATGTATGCATGGTCGAAGCTTTACTTTTACTCCATGCGGATTTTGATGATGACTCTGCACTTGCACGGTCTTTGCTTTTGAACATGTTCACTCGATACCTGCGCGATGATAAAAACAACGCGCTAAGCATTTTCATGCTTATTGGTTCTATAAAGTTCTCTCTTCATTTTATTTTAACACAAATCATGCGACTTTTCTAAAAGCAATGCTTTTGAACCTTATTGAATGATCGATACGTCTGATATATATATATTCATTTCATACATTATTGATCACATTCAAAATATGCACTTTCATATCTGATAACTCATTTAAAGCTTCGAATCATGCATTTCACAAATATTCTTATCATTTTGCCCTTAAACAAATTTAAACCAATGTTTTTTTCGGTCGTAGGAAAAGCGAAATCAGCGATCACGGTCCCAACGGGTATGTGGTATAAAATGTTTATAACCGCAGTGCGGTCTTCTTTGGGGCACGCTAATTGGTGCAAAAAAATCGTTTTGTGAGCAATTATCGTCTTTCGTAGGCTACGGATCGGAGTGACACTATATTACGTTTGTTCACAGTACTGCTAGTTTTACCCTTATTGGTATACCAATTTATCCTTAACTCGAATATGATGGATAACATTCTATTAAGGGCATTAAAAATCAATCATAAAAATTTAGAATATGGTATATACATTTATACTCAAATAACACATTTCAATACTCATGCAATTTTTCTTTTCATGGCAATCATTTCACAATTAATTTTCTCAAATCACTTAAAATAAATCAATATGCAGTTTTATTGGAAATCATTTCAATAATTGCGCAAACAATTTTGATACTTGAAATAAGAAGAGAAGAATAGAGAGCGAACCAAAATGTCGTCGCACTTGATTCCTATCCTCAGATCGACTTGATATAGGTTTCGCAGTCGTAACCCTTAATTCATCTGATTAGAGAACAATATCGGTTGACTTATTTAGGTTTCTAGTTAGAGTTGTTTTCTGCAACCCTTCACTTGTAAAATTTTACGGGAATAAATGAGCCATATTTTACTGACTCGCTAAGTCAATTGTTCCTTTATGAATCTATTTTATTCAGAATTTGGAATCATCCAATTCGAAGCACCGAAGCTCCAGATATGTCATAAACATCCGGGTCTATTCTATTTTCAACACAGAACTAGAATTTGCCTAAAACAGGGCTCCCTTTAGACGAATTTATGGGTCTAATGGAGTCCAAATTTAAATACACTTATTTCAGAGAAATTTGTTCTCCTAGAAGTCTAATTTACCTAAAAATTTGAATCACTCAATTTGGATGAGTGAAACTCAACTTATGGCCTAAATACAGCGTTGAAACACCAAAACTATATCGAGATTGGACAAAATTGACTTAAGCAGGCCTCACTTTGTGAATTTTAAGGTCGATAGAGATTAGATTTGGATATACTTATTTTAGGGATATTTGTTATCCTAGAAGTCTAGTTTACCTAGAATTTTGAATCACTCAATTTAGATGAGTAATGACCAAGTTATGGCTAAAAAAAACATGGTTTTTGGAAAATTTTGACAGCATCTCCCCTAAAAAACCAACATTTCCTTTTTACAAACATTCCTCATTTGAGGACCACAACCAATCAAAACAACCAAAAACAACCTAAAGCAACCCCAAAAACTTATCTACAACCAATAAAAACACTTTTATTCCAATTTGGGGTTTTCATTAAACCTAAACATAATAAGGAAAGGGGTTAGGGTTAGGGTTTGATTTCTTACCTTTAAATCTTTGATTCTTCAACACCAATCTTCCTTCCTCTTGATCACCTTAATCCCAGCCGATTTCACTTGGAGCCAAAAAGACCACTAATCTTCCTCCCTACTCTCTAGCCAAGAAAAAGCCCTAACACTTTCTCTCCCCTTCTTTTGCCAAATGTGCAAAATGTCTCTCAAAGACCAATATTTGGTCTTTGATCAAAATCTTTCACTAAACCTTGTTTGGCTAGCCCACAAATTCCTCTTTTCTCATTTTTACATTTTTAAGGTTTCATTTCACTTTCATTTTCAATACACTTGATCACATTTTCATTTTGGCATTTACACTTCTCATTTCTTATTGCAGGTCCTCATTTGACATTTTTAACAAATTTATCCGACTCTTGCATAATTTTCGGGTTTTTATCATTTTTTGTTTTTAGCAATTTAAACGCCGAAAAAATACACTTTAATTTATTTCATACCATAAACATGTTATAAAAATGTTATGGTATTTTCAGGGCGTTACAACATTACTCCTCCTAAATAAGCTAGGTTTGTCATCATCAAAAAGTGGAAGATTGTTGGCCCAAGGGTACCTTGAATTGAGGTTTTGATAATAACAAATCAAGGTATTAAGTTACTAATGATTTACTTGAGATAAGTAATGATTACAGGCGATAATGAACTTAAAGACTCTGGCCATTTATCTAAGATTTGAATCAAGAATCAAGCTCAAGATGAAAACCAGGATTTCAAGTTCAAGCATACCATGAAAACCTTGTAAACTTAGGAATCTATGTAAGATGATTGCAGTGGTGCACTTTAGAGTTTATTATCATTTCCATGCATTCACTCATAGACTCGGTTTCAAAACCAAAATTGTATATCTTTTGAAAACTTGAGATTGAACATAAAACCTTAGACTTGATAATTCTAAAATGAGCTTCGATGTTTATCTAAGGTTTAGAAATAAAAAGCACATCAAATCGAACATTTAAAAAGTAAATCGCCTCAATCGGTCGACTGGTTAGAATCGGAAGAGTGGTGAGACTCGACTGGTTGGATCCAGTAGCCTGAATGCAGGCCCGATCGATAAAGCGATTACATTTGTTGGGCCCAGATGAGGTGTGAGACTCGACCGGTTGGATGCAATAGCTTCGTCGAAATCTAGAAATTAAACGATCCCGGCCGGTTGGTGGAAATAATCGATTGGTTGAAATTGACAGATCAGCGGAGTTGATCGGCCCAGCCAAGCCAGAAGTTACTCGGTCGATTCAATGGCTATAAACGGCTAGTATACAAAAAACGGTCGATCGATTGACAGCTTAAATGTTACCGAGTTCCTACTTTATAAATAGAGTGTGGAGGATCACTTAGGAGTTGGACACTTGATGAGACTTATTGCATTTATTCTCTCAATCATATTTCTTCTTGTTAATCACTCCTAATTGATTCTCGGGTGATCTATCTAATCCTGCAAGACTCTACAAGCACCCTTGTATTCACCAAGCTTCTGAGTTGTATTTGATCTATATCGAGAGCTCGAGAGAGTGTCTTTCAGACTATGAGCAGTTCTCTGGGCACATATAACCTCAAGGATTTGTGAAGAGCCCATTGGTTTTCATAATCCGCGTGTTAGTGCTAGTTCGGCCGGAAATACATCAGCGAACCTTCATCTAAGTTGAAAGTCAAGAGATGACATATACAAAGAAATACAGGTTTAACCATTATAAATCCGGGTTTTGTTTTCTCTATCCCTATTTTTTTATTTTTTGTTGTTGATAAAAATTTTTTTTTGAGAAAACCAATTCACCCATCTTTTTGGTTAGGTTGTTAAGTCATAATGAACTTTCAGTATCAATTTCAAAATATAAAAAAACAAATCGATCTTAAATGTTATCTTTTATACCTTTATTCTATTTATGCTTCGATTGAACTCTCAAATTTTTGAATTAGTTAAGAGTTTTCCAATTATTTATTTTGCTCAACAGATAATTAGTTTAAGTGCTTTCAGAAGTGGAGGCAAGTAGCCATTATAATTATCACAAGAAAATAACTAATAGCTAATAACTAATTAAAGGTAAATTTGCCTACATAAACATGATAAAGAGATATAAAAACAATACACGTACAAGTAAAATCATGTAATTAAAGAAGCAAAAACTTAAGTAGGATTCTCAAATTTTATTGGAAAAAAATATAACGTTCAATATTTAAAACAGGATATAAAAAGAAAGAGATTCAAGTATAAGTGAAGGACAATTTATTGTATTAAAAAATGAATAACTTAAAAAAAAAAAAAACATTATCTTTCTTTAGCGGCGTACACAAAAACAATATTAGTGCTGAAGGTTCTTGAACAATTTGGTCCATTTCTGACTGATTCCTGGAACCCGATATTTATATTTTCAAGCGTAAAACATTGAATGAGAAAAGGAAAGAAAAAAAGGACCAAGACCAAAAGCCAATTATGAGGGTTTTAGAAAATCATTTTCCGAACTTCATATTCTCTACAGGATACAGCCCCCCGGATTCAATCCCCATCCCAATCCCCATCCCCATCCCCATCAAGCCTCCCTATTCGCCTACAACCCTATACGCATCACCCCATTCTCACTTCAGTTTTATTTATTTTTATTTATGCTTCACATATATAATTAAATATATATAGAAATAAGAGTGGGTTGGCGGTCCCAAAAGTCTAAATTCCAGTTTCCTTGATTTCACGCAATGGGGGTTGCAATCACTCGTGGAGCTCAGCACACTGCAACTTGCAAGCATGACTTGTTCATTTTCCCTATCACAACTGAGATGAGATTCTTCTTTATTATCATTATTTGATTTTGGAGTCAGGAGGGAAAATTAGGCTATATTCCACATTTGCTGAAATTGATGATTATAGTTATGTCAGGGTTTGCTCAAGTTGGAAATTAGGGTTATGATAATTAAGGATGTGTTTCACGTGATCATATCAAACAGAACACACAAATAAATGAAGTGAATAGAAATGAACTTATGATGTCAATAAGACGTAAAAGTTTAGGCTAACATAAGGAGATGAAGGGTCTAGGGTTTAGTTTTAATGGAAAACAAATTGGTGATTTGAAACACACATCACTAAGATTTATTTGCAAGCAACATATAATTGAAAATAACATTATTTGAAAAATATACAATTTTTATCAACACAGAAAGAGTTTAATGCTTATAAAACGCAAGCTCCATAAGACATCATTATTTGGTCCCTAGTGTGGCTCTGTAATATTCACGTGTTAACGTGAAAACTCATTATATAAGCATACAACCGTATTCTCGTATATCGACCAAATCACCCGCTGCTTAGCACTACACCCAATCACCTCACCTACATATTCGATACTTAAACAAATTCATTAGTCACATTATTATTTGGATTGTATTTTATAATGAAAACATCAACGAGAAAATCTAATCTTATTTTTGTTGATATTTTGTTTCATCTTTTAAAAGATATTATGACATACCTTCATTTTATTTTATTTATATTCCTATTTCTATTCTTACATATTAAGCATACTCTTAACTTATATGTTTTTTTATCATCAAATACTGTAGGATCACACTTATATTAATTTCTTTAACATAAAACTTTTATGTTCTGTTCCAAAAAAATATTTTAAACATGATTTAGTTATTTTTGGTTTCAATTTGAAAAATAAGGAAAAAAAAACCAAATATATTGCAAATTATTAAAATTTTATATATTTTATAATTAGTTAGTATTAAAAAAGAGAAAAGCAATAAGTGAAATAAGTTTAAATAAATAAATCATCGATTTTAAATTTATTATTTTCACATTTTATTTTCTTATTTTTTCTTTAATTTTTTTTTTTAAGAATGAGACATAAACTTAATCAATTTTCGAGATTATTTTTTAATATTTAATTTTTTTCATCAATATACACAAAGTTAAATATTCCAATCCAATGACTGAAAAACTTAAGCTTATATAAGCTCGAGCTTTTTTCAACCAAACCCTATAATGGGAAGAGATACAATAAACTCGAGTTTATATAAGCTTGAGTTTTTTATCGTTAAATCTAGATTATTATCATTTAGTATGGTCCATAAAAAAATATCATAATATTTCGATCCAATAGTTGAAAAGCTAAAGCTTTTTTTCAGCCAAACCCTATAATGGGAAGAGCTATAATAAACTCAAGCTTATATAAGCTCGAGTTTTTGATCGTTAAATCTAGATTATTATCACTTTTTGAAATGTGATCCACAAAAAAAATATATATATATTTTGATCCAATGATTAAAAAGCTTGAGTTTATATAAGCTCGAACTTTTTTTAGTCAAACCCTATAATGGGAAGAGTTATATTAAGCTAGAACTTATGTAATTAAACTTGAGTTTTTTAACAAGAGACCGAATTTTATCATTTTTTTCAAACATTGATCCACAAAGACGACAAAATATTTTCAATCAAATTCACGAAAAGCTCAACAACCTAAACCCATATATAATTAACAGCAGCATATCAGCTCACCCTCCCAAGTCCCAAGTCCCAAGTCCACCAACGCAATAAATCGTTTTTGTGCCTGTCTCTCATCAATCATCAGTCATCATTCATCATTGAGCATTCAGCATTCAGGCCCCGCCTAAGGCTAAAAGCAAATCAATCCCAAACCAAACTAAAAAGTTACAACTATCCAATTGGTGGCGTTGAAATTACACGTCCTTTTTGTGCCTAAAGAGTGTTGACAGCTAATGCTTGAAAGTCTATCACTCCATTGGATAGCCAAACACACTTTTGTTCAAAACTTGCCCAAATTTCCCACGAGCCTTTGACTAATTATCACCCCCCACCTCCCCCATCTTCACCATTCACCAGCCGACGTACGAACCATACCACTATTCGAGCGTGTGTTCATATATCATTCATATATCATATATATATATATATATATATATATATATATATATATATATTTTTTTTTTTTCCTTTTGTTTTATTATTATTTTTTTTAAACAGTACTGCCTTTTCTAGTTTTCTCTTATTCAATCTAATGGCCCACCATTGAAAGACGAAAGTAGATAATCTTAAAACTCTTGCTTGACACACGCCTGCTGCCCCACCGACTCTATGCAACTTGCTGCTTGTCGTGGGTGGTGATGAACTCACAAACTCCTTCAGCAATAATAATAATATATGTGAAAATGTTTTTTTTTTCCTCTATTGATTCTTGAGAAAGAAACAATTTAATTTTTTTAATCTAAGTTATTATATAATCCATAACAATTTTTAATTTTAAAAATAAAAAACAAAAGATCTATGCAACAATGATATAGCAAAAGCGTGTCACTATTAAAATAAACAAATAACATAAGTAGAGGAAGTCTCACGTTTCAGTTTACTATTTTATAACTAGAGTATATTAAAAAAAAAAAAAAAAAAAAACATAGCAAAAGAGTATCATATATCCACCAACAAGTGGCAACATTAATTCTATGCATTAACATATATCATTTTTGTTGGTAGTTAAATATTTTAGTTATAATAAAGTAAAATGCTTTACCATATAATGGAACGACTTTCGTTTTTTAATTTATTTTTATTGGCGTAATATTTGTTGTGGGAGGTTTATCATTTTCCCCCACATGAATGTATTGGTTAACGAAATGTCAAAGGTAAGAAGGATTGACTTTTTTTTTTTTTGTTTTTTTCATATTTATCTTTTTGGTGCTTAGAAAATTTATTTATTGCGTCATGAATGTCTCATGGATAGACATTTTGGTGTTGAAGTTGCTGCTTCCATTTCAAAGTTCTACGCTGCTCTTCTTTCGAATCGAAAAGGCGAGAGACGCTTTCCCTTTTGCCCTTTTTCATAATGCGAATATTGCTTTCAAACTATTATCTTTTGACATTGTTGAAAGTCAACCCAATGAAAACGCGCAATGGCTGGAGGGATGAGATAGACGAACACAAAGCCTAGCTAGCCTCTCCAAGTCTCGACAAATATTTATAATATATATAAATGAAATTCGCCTCGAATATCTTCTCATAACTTGTACCTCTCTCTACCAATCCAAACTCCAAAGTCAGAGCCACCACTGTTTAATTTTTCTTCCCTTTTCTTGCTAAACGATGAGCGAGTTTTTGGGCATGGAGGATTGGGATTTGCAGTCTGTGGTTAGGGGATGCGCCATTAATGAAGCTTCCTCCTCCGCAGCTCTAATGGACGCTTCGCTGCCATGCTTCAGTCCTTTGGCAATTCAACCAGACGAATTTCTATTCAGTTTCCCCGATTTATTTGAAACCACGACGGTTTTGGACGAATTGGAGCAGTTGTACAAGCCTTTCTACCCCGTTCTGCAACCGCTTTCCCCCACAGGAACAGCTGCTGCGCCCTCCATTTCTTCCGAAGACCGAAAGAAGATGGAAGAGCAGGACCATCTTGCTGGCTCTGCTCATAATGGCGGCGGCGGCGGACGTGCTGGTAATTCTCACGGTGCTAAACCCAAGAAAAGGTGGGTCGGCTGATTATGTATTTGGTTCTTAATTTGAAGTTAGATCATGGTACATGTTGTTGCAGTTCCAGACGAAAACATTGATTTATTCATGTTTAATTATCAGCAGGAAGGGCCAACAGAAACGAGTAGTGCAACATGTAACAGTCGAGGGTCTGTCTTCGGATGTGTGGGCGTGGCGTAAATATGGGCAGAAACCAATCAAGGGTTCGCCATATCCAAGGTGGGTTAGTTTCCTGGGAATTCAGTTCTCTTTTTTGAAGGCCATGGCTGGTACAGTAACAATTCTATTCATGATCTCTTACATGTTTTAATTGGGTTTTTTTTTTGTACGACAGGAGTTATTACAGGTGCAGCAGTTTGAAAGGGTGTTTGGCCAGAAAACAAGTGGAGAGGAGCCGAACAGATCCAGAGATTTTCATCGTGACCTACACAGCTGAACACAGCCACTCCCATCCAACTCGCCGGAATTCCTTGGCCGGAATCTCCAGAAACAAGTTCTCCTCCACTCAGAAAAAACCCATCAAAGCCGAGCCACCACCCGCCACGCCAACAACAGCAGCTAATAATTTTTCCTCTTCTCCAATTTCAACCTCCGATGTCTCTGCAACAACCCCCACAATATCCTCCATGGAAGATGAGCTGCAGCCATACGCAAGCCAACTAGAGACCGGAGGAGAAGAAGATCAGAAGCTAAACGAGAGGATTAAAACCGACGAGATTCACATCTCCGATGAGATACTAAACAACGATTTCTTCCTAGACCTAGAGGAGATTGGGTTTTCAGTACAGTTTCAATCTACTTTTCCTCAACCTTGGTTCGCCGCAACTGCCGCCGGCGGTTACTGACTCCACCACACTGGACATGGATGTTACTCATTAGATCTCCCCTTGAAGCTTTCGTTCCTATACATGTTTCGCTCATTTTGTTTTACTCCAATCTCCATTTTGTTTTACTGTCAATTCTGGTTTTGTAAATGATATCAGAAATTAGAGAAGAGGAAGGATGAATATTGTATATCTGAGACTGAGAATGATATTTTATGTAACAAGTTGGATAATTTCCCAATTCTTTACGTTCCCATTAGGGTTAGGATAACATTAGCAGCGTCTTTATCATTGCCTAATTAATCATACAATAATACATCATTAATATGCCAAGACTTTACTTCTTTTTTTAATTTGCATGTGTCCCTGTTGTACACTGCTACTCCACGTTTGCAATGGCGACTAAAATGAATGAATGACGGTCCATTATAGTTTATTATATTAGTACATGTGTTTGACTGAGAGCTTTGGATTACTCGTTATTAATTAAGCTTCAACATTTTACGGCCTGACATAATATATATATTTTTTTGACACCGACATAATATAAATATGAGAATGATTTTATCTCTTAAAATCTGTGTTTTTTTAAACAAAACGTTCTCATATGAGTACAAGCTTTTTATATCTAAACCATATTTTATATATTACTTTTCATTATCTCTATTTTTTTTTTGAAAATATCTCTAATCTTAGTATTTTTGTATACTGATCTTTTTTGCATCTAACCCTGTTTTTAAAATCTTAATTATACTGTTTAAATGCAAGTTTTTACATTTATTTTTCAATGATGAAGTATTTGATGAATACTTAACTTTTTCTTTGAACTTAAAGACAATCCTACCGTATATGGATGTCTTTTTCTCTTCAAAAGACATTTTAAGTGTTTTCAAAACTATGGATATGTCTTTTCAAAAGACATTTTTAGTATAACATTTTAACAAATTGAAAAATGTCTCTTCAAGAGACACTTTTCATTTAGTGAGTTTTAAAAAAGTGTTTATTCAAAAAACGTTTTTAGCTTAAATTCAAAAATTTTGAAAATGTATTTTCAAAATACACTTTTGGCTTAAAATTTTCAACTTTTTTGTGGTTATGTGTCTCTAATCTTCATTTGAGTTGAGATGGATCATAACAACGGTAAAACTCTATCATAGAATATAACTACATTCCCAGAACTTGAACTTGAACTCAATACTTTTGATTAAGTTAGAAGATATCCTAACCATATCATCTATACGTTCGATGCTACTGAAACATTTCATTGAGTTGATATTTTATAAAGAAATATATATATTAAGAAAAATATCTATACCAGCCCAAAAGGATATTTATAGATGTAAGAAATGGAGTAGTCAATCTCATCCCATGATTGTCATATCCCTTAAAGGTGGTGAGAGGGCATTAGGTTTAGAGCATGGGTTACTATAATTTGTTAGGCTAATTATAATTATTAAGGTTGAAGAATGGAGAGCTTAGGCCCAATCATGTCCGTCGCACTACAATCCAGAAGGCCCTAAACCTTCGTAATCTCCTGCCTTCTAGAGGCAGACAGACAAATATCTAGGCAGCCCCCCACACAAAAGTTGTCCCCTCATCCTAGCAACTTGCAAAAACAATCCAAATCTCTTCTAGACAGCTTCACCAAATTCCTCCCTAAAATCTTCATTTTAGCCCATTTTATGCTCCACACGGTATTTTAATGGGATTTTGATAAATATGGTGTATATAATTGGCCTCACCGGTTACGACATATTAACTTTTTAATTAATTAATGATTTGGCTCATAAGGTCTGACTCAGTGGTTAATAGTTAGGCAGGACATAAGAAATGATTAGCTTTGAGTCTTCATAGGAACAACTTATTACAACATTAAAATGCAAAGTGATAAGAAATAATTTAATACTATATCATCGAACCGTGTATGTGAAATGATTGAGGTCTTTTTTAATTAACTTGGATTAGTGTTTTGTGATAGTGTTTTACCATCTTTATGGACTAGTATGAGGATTAATGTGAGTGTATTATGACTTAAATGTGTCCTCTATGTCGGGTCCGGTCAGGAGACCTCATGGTTGGACGAATAGTAATAAGGCATTAATTTCAATATTTGGGAGCTGATTCACCGGAAACCTGTAATTTGAATTTCAAATGAAGATGTATATAGCTGGAGATGTGCATTCAAACATGACTGCCGTTAGCCTGTGACTTGTGAATGTGAATTTGAATGGAGAGAAGACGAAGTCGTCTCAAATGAATTTGTGAATTCTTAGCCGTCCAAACGAGAGGAGCCCATTTCTTAACAACTTGTTACGAAACCCCACTTACAAACAAGTATTTTAAGATTAAGAAACTCAAAACTTATAAAATATTGTCAATCATACTTTATAAAAATAAAAATAAAAATGAAGCTCTCAACATTTTTAGGTGCTCATCCCTTCATGGCGCTTATCTCTTTTCACACCACGGTTGATGGTGGTTATCCCTTTACTAAATTCACAAACCTAATATAAAACTGAGCAGCTGATTCCATATGATCTATTTACATTCACATTCAGTTAATTGTAGGTGTAAACAATGGCGAAGAAAATGAAGAAGATAAACTGTTGTCCTATTATCAACAGATTAAAACAAAAGAACAAGAAATGTCATTTACCTCCCATAGACAAGTGAGGATCTCCGACAGCCATGGCCAAACCATCTTTTCCTTTTTCTGATTTCACAGATATTCAAAGAAAATGGATAAAAGAACAAAAAGATATGGAAGCTTGTTCCAATGTCTCACTTACCCTCTTAGGCTTTTATACCCATGGTGCCATAGAACATGCCATTTTATTAGAAAAAGGGCTTATTAAAATATGAGACAATATTTTATTGTGATTGAATGAGCTAGTCCAAGATAAGTGGGAATGCAACAATAAATAAAGGATTGTTTGCCCATCCCATTATAGTACAAATTATGTCACATACATTTTAATCTTGATAGTATTACATTATGGAATTATGTTGATTATACTAGTACATTTCATGAAATAATTCCAACATACAGTTCTAGTTCTAGGTATATCTCACAACACCAACCGTATTTGTGGTTATATTCATGAGAAACTCCTCTTTGGTTTTCTGAATCAAGGCAGCCACTGAACACACAAAAGCTGCATTAGTGTAGGTGGAGGGTTCAGAGTGAGAGTAGTCTGATCTATCATCACTGAATTGATCATCAGAATTGGGGCCTCCCACAATGGCACCCACATGGGTGTTTGGGTTCGGTTTGGAGGAAGAATACCAACTTGAGTAGCCCTGGTTGCACCCCACCTTGTCCGGAAGGGCATGGATTGAAGGAATGGATGCACCCCTATGGTGTAATTGCATTGGATATTTACTTCCGTAACCCAACATGTATGACATCTTCTTGGGGTTGTCACCTAGAATGTAGTCCACCTATTAAACCAACAAAAAAAGAAAAAAAAAAAATGTCAATGCTTGTTTGGAAAATTTCCTATGAAAATGGTTTCTATGGTTTTCTAATTGGGATAACAGTTTAAAAGGGACAAATTTTAATAAAAATTATAAAACTAACATTTTTTATTGAAATCCAAACACAAGTACAAAAAGACACACTTTCGGACAAAAATGCCTTTAAGAATTTAGTTATAATGTGGGTATGGGACAAAATGACCTTAGGAAATTAGTTATCATGCATGGAATTTATCTTTACATTTTCAGGAGCATTTTTGTAGACATTTCAAGGTTACTTTTGTAAAACGTTAGTTTTGCTAAAAACTTTTGAAATGGACTCTTTCAAACCAATTTCTCTTTCTAATTTTTAGAACATTCAGTTCAATCAGAATTTGTTGTTTTTATTTATTGAAGATGTTTTGAATCATTTTATGTTTTACCAATGACACTGTAAAAGATGGAGAATGTTTTGCAAATCTTTGAGCAATATTAACCTGTGATTTAGCAAACGCTCTGATTTGGGAGGTGGGGAAATGTGCAGAGCCACATTGGACTCCTCCGATTTGAGCTGCAGCTAGTGTTTTAGAGTAGATGAATAGCACCATAGATGAAGCTGTTACATACTGTAAATTGTTACTGTCTCTGGTGTAAAGAAGCCCTCCTGCAAAAAAAGAAAAAAAAGAAAAACAGAGATCCTAACTATTTGTTTGGCCTGAAAACATCTCATGAAGAATCAAGACTTGGAATCTTGGATTTGTACCAGGAGTTGTTCTAATCTGTACAGAGCTGCTCCCGGCATCAATGCACATACAAATGAGTCTGCATCGCTCTTAAACTTTCCCAACTCCTTCTTCCCATTAAAGAATTCCTAAACAAAGTTCCATCAATGATCGCCTAAATTAAGTCGGAATTTATTTTTATTTTTATTTTCTTGCATGAATAAATATATTAGCATTAATTAAAGCCTTTGTATTAATAATACCTTGGCTAGTAATGTCTGAGCACCCACAAATTTATTGTCCCAACTGAACTCGGTCACTGCCTGACTCCACCCTTGGTTTCTTGAGACATAGTTCAGGTACCTGGATTCTCCACTAGCCTTGTACAGCCAAGCCGCAGCCCATAATAGCTCGTCCTTTTCAAAGCATTTAGGAACCATAAATAAATATTTGGTAGATCAGATTTAAGGATCAATAATAGAAATCAATACTGTCACTGTGGCTGGGGTTTTTTTACCTGATAGCCTGAGTAAGAGCAGTAGAAAGGGCAAGAAGCTTGGTAAGATCCTCTGTACTTGTCTGCAAATTCAAAAAGCTGAAACTCATCTTTAACAAATCAGACCAATAGATGTCAAGAGTAGTTTGGGTGGTATGAAAGAATTAAATTGAAGTACTCCTTACCAACTTTGATCGGCTTAATAGTTTTGCAGAGTAATTGGAATCAACCCCTTTCAAGGCGATTGAGGCAGCAGAAAGAGCGGCCGCAGCCTCAGCCGCCGCCTCGGAGCCTGGTGAAGAAGAATTAATCTTGTATAGTGTTCGCGGAGTGTCCATGTCTTCAGGACGCTCCCAGCACCGGTGGTCGTTGCTTCCATCTCCGACCTGTGCAATGCAGTGGGGGTCTCAATAAACAAATTAATATCAAATATGGACAGCACAGCACTCATGCTAATGATCACATCCGTTCCAAAACCAGTTTTTGAATATAGTACTTCTACTTTAGAACACTACTTCTTAACTGATTTCAAGAACATAAAGTGTTTTTTGTTCCCCAGTATGAATAGAATATAAATAAGGACTGGACGTACCTGAGTATATAGTGTGGTGGATGAAGTATGAGCCCCGAGTATGAAATCGGCTCCCCAGCGGATTGCTTGAAGAAGGTAGGTAAACTGCTGCTTGAGTACTGAAGATAACTCTCTCGAGTACTCAACAGCTCCCCAGCTCAACAAGCTCACACTAAACGCCATCGGCCACCCAAACTTTACATTGTCTCCGGCGTCATAATATCCTCCACTCAATTTCACCTACATCACCCATCGACCATGGATTCAATTCTCTGCCAGCTAGCTAGCTGGAACTTATAATCGGAGAAGGAGAAATGCTTGGGAAAGTCATAAGTTTGTGGGTGGCACTGATCATGAAACTCCACTTCTACGTACGTACAACTCCTAAGTATGGGCAATGGGCTTTCATGATTTTGAGGGATGATAGAGGTGGTGGCTCCAATGCCCTCACAAGTCACAACAATGAATTGTTTGAGAAAATTTAAATGATCATCGATCTGGACTAGTAATTCATGAATGATGGACAGTACCTTACCCACCAAGTTATTCTTGAAAAACTAACATGTTTGTTATATAATGCATTACTAAAAACATTAATTATCAAAGTATTTTCTTTTAATTTACTTTTAAATGCAAAACAAGTATTCTTAAATTAGAATCTTTTTTTTAATCATTCTCATAACTCTCTTCCTTAGTCAACAAATAAAGTATATATTATCCAAAATCTTATTTTGAAAAAAGATATATATATATATATATTTTGTCTTATACATGTATGTATATATACTAATATACATACATTTTCGGGCATGCCATCAGAGAGTGCGGAGTCTCCCCTCCACTTGACCCGCTGGGTGGACGGCAGCTTCCCAGACCGCTGGCCTTCAAAGAACAAAATCGCCTTCCCAAGTGCCTCTCCATAATCATGACCCAACCCCAACAACCTCTCCTCCTCCCCCTCCTCCTCCATGGCTACACCTACACCATCCTGGCTAGCCAAAACACACCACATTAATGCCAAACCCCACACTACTATTCCACCATACCCCATTCTAGCTTCTTGTTGATTCTGTATGTACATGCATATTGCAGTGATTGCTCAAGGGCTGCTTCCTATTTATAGAGGTACCCAGGATTTGATCGAATTGAGAGGCATGGGTATTGTCGAAAACTGCTCGTCAAAATGAATGAAGATGAAGTGGAGGAGTGGACATGGCGTACGGGAGTTATACTGTTACAAGGTCATAAACATTAAGCTGTCAGAGATTTATCACAAATCTGTTGCCCCATTCTTCTACGTCATTATATTTCGGTGTTGTAATGACGATATTTTTGTTGATTTAATTCTTATGGGGATTCAATTTCAAAACGGGAAGATAAGGTATTGAAAGACTAGGATACTTCAGTTACGAAGTTCTCAGAATCTATTAAATGGGTATGGAACCCGACTGTCGCCTAGCTAAGTGATTTGTTTATTTTTGTTTTTATGCTACTTGTATTAATCACAATTTTTTTTTCCGCTTACTTCCTTCAGAAACCAACATTCACTACAAACATAATCATATCAAAACGAGGAGATAAACTAATTACAAAAATAAAAATAAAAATAAAAAATTTAAATACAGCCATCATAAACTTGTCTAATTTATACATATGATTTGCCTCCACTCCAACAGGAAGACATGGGTAAAAAAGTTCCAAAATCCAAACAGAAAAAAATGAGCACTTGATCTGTAATGATATCCCAATCTATGTAATACACGGGGGGGAATCTGCTGGCCAAAAGTGTGATATAGTTACCGGATCTCTCCTCTCTCCCCTATGCCTCTGCCTCTGCCTCCCTTTTCTCATTTTCTCTCCCCAATCTACCCAAAATCAAATGAATAAATGAATAAATCACTGCCTAGATATATAACTTCTGCTGGTTGTCCTTCCGGCTGCATTCAAACCTAATCATGGGAATTGATCGAAGGATTGAAATCATGGTGAGAGGAAGCCTAAGGATAAGATCTTACTCCAATCATGTGTGAAAACGGACTCCATCTAGCCGGGATCCTCATTTTTTTCCTTGTGAAAGCTAGTTAGAATCTGCAAAATGAATTGCTTATAACTGGAATGTGCCTAATTCACGGCCATGACTCTTGATTAGCACTTTGCGCTGACCAATCCATTCTAGCTGATAAGAGAGGTCAAGATTATGGATCAAGGCTTTCAGACAGTCCATGTCCCCTGATCCCTTAGCATTCTCCTACAAAAAAGAATTGTCAAATTGATACGTTTATGATAATTACGTTAAAGGATTTAGGTTCAATATGAATATCATGTCTTTTAACACCCTCCCTCCCTCACGTGCGGTCCCATACCCGTACGTGGAGAGTCAAACAAACCAAATAGTCATCTATGGACTTTCAAATCAACAAATGAAGAATAAATTGCAAAAAGAAGTCTTGAACCCAGGAATTCATACCAAACTAGGCTCTGATATCATGTTAAACGACCAACTCTCCTAAAAGATCAAGCTTTTAGGATTTTGGTTTATTATGAATATCATGCCTTTTAACAAATTCTTCATGTGTGGTAACACCTCGATTCTTAATATATGAACCATCCTTTGATCAATTTAGACTCGGTCCAACATATCACTTCTATACGTTATATACGCACACACATCCAGTTATGACTATCAAAATAAGCCCCTTTCAAGTGTGGGATGGTACCTGTGAATTAGCCTGCCCATCATGTCCCAGTATGGTTGCCATTACACTTGACCGAGACGAATTAGGTGACATTCCTTCCCAGGGAGGAACAAAAATCAATTTGGTACATTGAGCAGGTACATGATTTCGACTGAGTTTCTCCCACCATGCTGACCCCAAGGACCACCATCTAATCATCAATCCATGCTCAGAAAAGGCAACTAGCCCCTGCAATTTAAAGGACATGTCAAGGCATTTAAACAGACAAGCTGAACATAATGCCCAAAAATTTTCAAGGCAACGCTGTCTATAGCACCAGCAATAAAGCTACACAGCCATTAAATAGAAAATCAATATATGTACCATGGAATCACATCCAATAAATAAGTGATGGGAAAAACAGAACTTTCAATGATTACATGGTACAAACATCATTTTGGGGATATTGTAGGAAGGATAAATTAACAAATGCTGCCAGATGAATGGGCACTAAAACAGCACCTCATGCACATAATGCTAGAAACTAAAACTAGAAGATTAAGAATGAATGAAGACTGAACTATATATCATGCCTGAGATCAATTTCTTAAATGAAAATGTGCTTCATGCCATCCTTAGTTCCATATTTGAAGAATGGGTGGGATATGGACTATACATGGAATTAGCCAGCTCTGAAGCCACTTAAATCCCCATGAGCAAACCTTATTATTATTATTTTTTTTTTTATCAATAAAAGAGCTGTATATTGACCAAAAAAAGAGAATACAGGGAGTATACAAAGAAAGGCCCCAAGGACCAACAAGAAAAGGTTAGAGAACAGAAAGAGAAACATACAAACTAGCCCAAAAGGATAACATCATTGGCATAGCCATAGAATCTATACAAAAGCAGCCTAACAAAGGAGATATCTGCCTTTGGAATACAACCAGCCCAAGTAAAAAGGGAACGGATAACAAAGAGTTTCAGTCTCAGGTTTGAAAAGTGTAGTCTTCAAAAATAATTCTATTCTTTTCCTTCAAAATAGCCTAAAAAAGAATTAGGGGAGCAGCCCTCCAAATAGATTTAGCCTTTTTCCTAACTGGAAAATGCAACCAGCTTTGAAGAATATCCTTGACAAGGAGGGGGCAAGCCCAAGACGCACCAAAACCCATGAGCAAACCTTATTATATTTTAAAATGTTTAATAGATTAAGACTGTAGTTAGAATTAAGACAAATTTTCATTAAATATAAGTGAAAAAATAAATAGTAACAAAAAAAAACATGTAAAAAATTATCGGTACCAAATAATAGTTTGGTTGGCTGCAGGTCAACACCTCAACCATTAGGCAGGGAAGGTTTTAGAGATCAGCTTTCATTTGAATCAGATTTTCACTTGTTTTCTAAGAGAATCCACAATAGATATAATGACAGTTCCAACAAAAATTGGTTGGCAAATCATTAAAACTACTAGAAGAATGAAAAGGACTCTGCATATATGTGGTCCATGTGCTGATAATAGGTACCTCTCCATCTGGTGAAAAGCTCAGAGCAGAAATTGCAGTCATCACTGTTGTTTCTGAAGGTCCTGAAAGCAAACTTGGAAGTCCAGGAGGACCACTTGCATCCAGAACCTTTATTTTTGTCACACTACAATAAGGTAAAACAGAATTACCTATTCAGTTTTTCCAAGAGCTAGAGATGGATAAATCCAGAATACTTGAATGGTCTAAAATACTCAGCATGAATAGGAAAGAAGTAAAAGACAACTCTGATGGGTTTGTACAGACATACCATGATATTAACATCATGCAAAATGCTTAAAAGCATCAACCTAGAGAAATGAGCTATTTTCCAAATTCTGGAGGTGTTCCAAATAAAAAGTCTTTATCTAAGGCATCACATTAATAACTATAACCCTAAACATTAAGTACTCCATACCCCAAATTTCTAGGACCTAATTCCACAAAAAATTAACCAAAATAAAGAAATAAACCTAAAACTTCAAATATAAATAAATAAATAAATAAAAGGTGACATATATTTCTAATTCTCAGGAATTTCCTTCAGAATTTATTTGAGGCGTCACAGCAAATCTACTTTTTCTTTTCCTGACATAGGGTCCAGAATTTACAAACTAAGGGAGCAACTTCAACAAAACAAATAAAAAGAATAAGAAGCCAATCCCATGTCCTATTCTCTAAGTTTCTTTGTTCAAATCTTACTATATAGGTTAGTGTTGTTCATTTTTGCATTTAATTCCAGAATCTATTTTAAACCAAAGTTCATTCTAGATCAGCTCATAATTCAGACGCAGGATATAAGGAGGAAAAATTGTAAGAAAAACAAAGAGAAGGTAGACTTTATAATAAATGAGTGAACTTTTGAAGTGACACTCTACAAAAAAAATGTAAACATAACTAATGAAAAGAAAAGGTCGTTTTGGAAATTTAAAATATATCCATCTTTCAATATCTTTGAAGATGCCATTTTCTCAACCCTCAGACTAAAACACTCAATCATCCACTCTCTCTTTACTTGGGTTGGCTGTATTCCAAATGCGGATATCTCTTTTATTAGATTGCTTTTGTTCAATTTCTATGGCTATGCTTAGGAGCTAGCTTTTGTTTTTTCTGGGTTGGTTTGTGTTGTTTTCTAGCTCTTTCTCTCTCCCTTGGCCTCTTGTGCCTCTTTTGTTTACTCCCTGTATACATTTTTCTTCTATGATATTTCTCTTTACCTATAAAAAAAAAAAATACCTTTGCATGTCATATATCCGGATGCTGGCATTGTTAATCTCTCCAATTGCATCCCCAACAGCTAGACGTGTAGAAGAGTCATTCAGTGCTACCATAGGGAATACGCGAACAACTTCTTTCAGTGCTGTCATCGAACTTTGAAGGCAGGTCCTGCGCATGGCTGAATTCCCAGGGTCCATAGTTTGTAAAATGAAGTTAACCACCTGCATATCTGTCCCAATGTTAGGGATATCCACATAGAAAGTGTTCAAGCACTTAAATTCTTCGCAGTAGAATGTCAGGAATACACAAAAATAACTTGGAACCATAAAAAAATAACACTCTCATAAGTAGTATTCAATGGTGTTATATCAGAAAGTAATAAAGGCTTAAAATTTATCAGCTCAATCGAATCTGAATGCATCTTGAAAGTATCAGTTCACCAAGGAAAGAGTAATACATTAATCAGAAAAGTAACTGCGTAATATTATAGATTTACAAAATGATGGAATAAGCAATGACCTAAAAACAAGAAGTAAAAAAATTGTCACACACTATTCAAGAAAGCAGGGCAGACAGTCTACACATCTTGCTATTAGGTAGAAACAACTTTTGGTTTCAATTTTGCATATTTGCACCTGCTTGTTCAAATGAAGCTAAGGCATTAAACTGGTCCTCTCTGTTTCCCAAACACAATAAAATCCAGCTGGACAAACTCCCCTTAGATGACAGGAATAAGTTTTCTCAAACAGCACCTCAAGAAATGTTTATTGATTATTAGGGCATCACATTTTTATGCATTGGATCTATAGCAACAGATGTTGATAGATGAGAAGGACAATCACACCCATGCATGGGGGTGAAAATTGACAAAATTTTAAAACAAAATGATGCTTATCTATCAAGATAACGCATCAAATTTTAAAATACCCAGAAACAATGAACAAAAACTTATAGTCTAATTATATTCTAATGGAGGAAACTAGGGACATCTATGGACACAGAAAAGTCCCATATGTGATATACATTGAAATCGATACTGCTCATGAGGATATGCTAAGTCTCACTATTGAATGGTATACCTGATATGGTATATTTTAGAAAATTTTAAAAACCAAGTATTGACATGATAGAATGGTGAGATCTCTGTGTCATCTGCAGTAAATATAGGACTTCTCAATGTCCATTATGCAATTATGATTTCTTCTTCTTTTGCTTGTTTTTTCTATTTAATTTTATTCTTTTTGTTTCCCTCTAATCTTTCAACTGAGATGGAGACATGTTGCTTGCTTCAAGAATCAGCTGTACAAACCTTATCAAGGAACTGAATTAAGTTTCTTGGAGAACCACGCACAACCCTGATAAGAGTCATGAGGGATACTATATGAACAGGCGAATCAGATGCAGTGGACCAAATTTGGCTGTCTATTACAGTTAGAAACCCTGGTATATCAGCCATGGCTAAGCTTGGAAGAAGAAGCCCCACCAAAGTCTCCCTGATGTTAACAAGGACAGCAGGATTTTGAGCTGCAGCATTGCCAGATGATCCACTTACACACTCTATTTGGAAGAATATATCCCCAACCAGACGAGGTATTTCAGAACCAATGCACTCCTTCCATGTGCTCTCCATACCTTCTGCCAGGAGCTCCGCTGCTGTGGAACTATATTTCTCATTCGTGGCCATCACCAACTTCATTAATGGATGAACAGTCAGCTTAGCAAGATTTTGCTTCACAAGGCTAGGATACCAAATTGCCAGTGCTGCTGCCACGATAATATGAGATGTCATTGCATCTTGGCTTGTTCCCCCAACACAAGAAATCCAATCTTGCTCTCCGAATGATTCTAGCCATGCGAGTATTTTACATTCCTCAACCTGAGAAACCCCTGGCATCTCAAGGCGTATCAGAATCCCTACCATCCCTAGATGCATTTTCTATGTTTGAACTTCCATCTTCATTTGCCCTCTTGCTATTGGTGGTGATCATAGGTTTCACATGGTCAATTGCTTTTTGACTACATAGGGGAGGCGGAATGGCCCGTGCCGCAGCACAATGAAATAAAGAGCGTGCAGCCATACGTACATGTTCACTTTCATCTTGCCAAAAACTCACCAAAAGCTGCAAATATAAATCAGAAAACCAAGTACATATTATTGATCAAATAAAGAAAAGAAAAAAAGAAACATATGTTACATATCTCATTTGCATGCATCTGCTATGTCTAATTCAATTCCACAAAGTTCATTGATACCAGGCAGAGGCATTCAAATTTTATTGCATGCATCCCTTAATCAATTTAAGCTCAGATATCCAAATACCAAAAACAATTAGCTTAGTAGGCACCTGGAGTGAAGGTGGTTTTAAATCAGGAATTTTCTCTGCAAAATGGCGAGTATAGAATGCTGCTAAAGCACTGCAAAGGATACAAGTCAATTAAAAGAGTCAGCATTTACCTCCTAAAAACTATCATAGCCATCAAAAATTCAAAGCAGACAAATATGCCCATTTCTCGCTTGCAGTGATCATATTTGGGCATCAGATGCCGAAGATAACAAAACAATACTTCCTTTTTCTTTTCTTTTTTTTAATAGGCCGTAATAACATGATGGATGCAGATGCTAACAACGGCACAATGAAATCAAGAAAAATGTTAGGTTGATGCCACAGTGTTTCACCAAACAAAGGATTGAACCTTGAAAGCCAATAACAGAATTAATCATGCTCACAGAATCAGCAATATTTACGTGGCTAAGCAGTGTACCTACTGCCTACTCCACAGAAGAGAAGAAACAAACCACTAGTAGCAGAAATAAGATTACAAAGTCTTACAGTGCCTCTCTCTGATCGGAACACAAGTTTCAATTTTCATTACCATAAGGACCACTTCTGTAACCATAATCCCAGGGTCCAATACGTCCTTGGTGTCCAATAATAGTCATATGCAAGACTGTCCTTGAGACTTGTCTCGAGTCAGAAGGTGTTGAGAAGGGATGTGGAAGCTTCAAGTTTGAGCCCTCCAAGGGACCAAAAAAGGGGGAAAATGAATACAGAGGTCCATCAAAATGCACAGGAAGAAACCACAATTTTTTTCCTTGTCTAATAAAGGCTATATATCAAAATCAAAATCCTCCAACTCAGCATGATGACCACCAAAATACCTACACTCATGTGCATAACAAGCATAAAATATTCTCCATAGTTCAAAAAAGATTTAATAAGTCAAAGAAGGAATTAATAAAAAAGTTTGCTCAATATAGAACTTGAGAGGGAAAGTGAGATGTTATTATTTTTTATCGATAAAAAACATGTAAATAGTCAAGAATTAAGGTTCCAAGATGTACGAGGAAGTGAGGCAAGAGGAACCGAAAGAACGAGGAACAAAACAATCTCGACAAAGGGTTTTACGCTACTTGCACCCAAGCCGGGCCAGTCATGAGAGAGTGATGTTAAGCATTATTTATACAAGTTGTCAAATTCTGGATTACTCGAAAAATTAGCTTTAATTTTTTGGCGTTGTGCTTCCAGTTATCAAGCAGCGTATATTTATATAGCCCAGTAAAGTCGGAAAGGCATGAGGAGGCCATCCAAATTTTTTAGGTTTTTACCCATAGGCTCTTTGCCCGGCCCAAGAGGTGTGCTTGTGAGAATGCGGAAAGACCAGTGGTCCAAATATCATCAAAAAGAGAACCAAGCATCTGCGGATCTTGTATAGTGGATTAACAAATGATCTATAGTCTCTTCATCCCATAACTACAAAGGCAACATATGTTCGTAGAGATCTTGAGTGACATTTAAGTTGCTCCCGATGTCATGCTTGCCGGGGGCTGTGGCCAAAGATGCAGGAAGATCACGGCCAAAAGCAGTGATTTGGAAAATCCAAGTCAACGAGCTATCTAAACCATTATACATGATCTGGTGAGATTTATGCAAGTCTGGATCCCTTCTGAAGTTCGTCTCAACTGGTGATTTTCTTCTGCTGGATAAAGGAAAGGAACTTCCCTCCTCCATGCCCGATCGTTAAGGGGCCTTGGAAGGTTGGAGCGACCCCTCCTCCACCGTGGTTCCCTGATCGGACACCATGGCGTCTTTTTTGCCTTGAGGAAAACATAGAGGAACGAGGAACACAGCGCCTCCTCCACTGACACGAGCATAACCAAAACCAGTCCTCTGTTTGCCTAAGGAGAGGCGGAATTTTGTAGGAGGAGAGGCCAAATCTTCTTGATATCCTTCCTGATAACACAAGCCACCTGATGTCATGCGTGTGCCATCCCCCGAAAGTCTCCCCATATTTGCTACTCCACAGTAAAGATATTATTATTATCTTTGTTCTAGCCATATATCGATGGACAAGCCCTAAAGAGTTAAGTTACCTCACAGGCCTTCCCTCACCATGATCACAGACTTATGTGATGGGTTGCTGTTGTATCAGTGCCAGATTAAAGTGATATCATTTCTCCTCTTTTTCTTTTCTCTTTTGTAGTCGGATAAAATTCCCAATAATAACAACTAATATTAAAAAAAAACCGCCTTAGAGTATATAATGAGTACAAAACAAGTGCCAAAATGGCAGTGAGATGGAGGGATTAACAAAAAAAAAAAAAAACCTGCCCTCAATTAAATAAAAAAAAAAGTGTTCAAACAATTAACAAAATCTAAAATAGACATAGAGGCTCCATCCAAAAACTTTTTAGCCTAAAGCTAGCTAGAGAGAACACAAGAAATAGTTTTTGAGATCTTAACCCATTCGTTCTTCATTTACAAAATTTCTGCAATTCCTCTGCTTAGAAGTGGTCTAGAATAAGCAGAAAGGGGCAGCCCCCACACCTGCAAGGTCCTTGCCAACTTGATGAAGTTTTTGATGGTACAAGGAATTCCAACTCAAACTTTAAATAATGTGAACGGTAAGTGCCACAACATTCTTATTTTAAAACAATGAAGAAGGATGGTTCTCTTCTACTAACAGCCAAATTTCTTTCATTGTTATTTATCAACAACCTAGCACAACCCTTCGCAACCCAAATTCCCACCCCCATCCACCTCCTCCTCCAGGCTTGGGTATTGGGATTTGCAGATGTAAAAGACAATATGAACCCCTATTCAAGATTGCTACCCTTCCTTGCATAGTATTTCTTCTAATAAAAGTGCCAGCAATCTTTGGGCAATGATAGAGCAAAAGGGCCCTCGGAGCCCTTGTTTTCATAGGGCAATACATGGTTGGAGATGCAGATGGTGAGTGATTTTTCATTTTTTTTTGTCATCTTTACGGGAAATGATTGAGGATAAATTGTGTTGAAGATTTGGGGAATTTGTAATTTTTTTTGTGAGGTCATTCTGTGTAGTGATTGCTTGAGACATCAGTGAAATTCCCAGCCAAAGAGATTTAGACCTCCGAGGCCCTTTAAGTATATGCTTCTTCATATTATAAACAATATGGCAGAAGATCATTAGAGTTAATCAGCTCACGAAAAGAGATTGACCCTTGGTATCTGGATGCATTTAATGCAAGGTTAGATAGGAGAAAGTGAATCATATCCCTCTCTACTGTTGGGAAAACTCATAGTCCGTGGGATCAAGGGCTTGCTCTGTTTGTGCTTTAGTGGATGTTCCCTAAGTTTGTAAAAGTGCTATAAGCTTGGGTTGACAAGGTTGTGAGGAAAAGGAAGTAGCGTGAAGGACGGCCCTTCTTTGCCTGTTTTGATGCATTTGGTAGGAGCAAAATGACAAAAAATTTTAGAGAAGAACATTCAAGTCAGTCACTGAAGGTATCTTTCCTAAATCAGTATGTTGAGTGAGCTAGGATTCCCTTTGCCTGTCTCTTTGGGACTCTAATGAGGGATTGGGTCAAAGCTACTTTTATGGCCCTTTGTTCTCTTTGCCCCTCATCTATTTTCAGGCACTTTCTATATATCCCTGGAATACTTGGGTTGTGCCCCAATTTTTTGTCTATCAAAGAAAAAGAAGAAATCACTAAGTATCCTTCCATGGGAATTTAGATAAAAAAAAAGGTTTTAAAATTTCAACACAATTTGGAAAGCTAACCATCTCCATTTCTTAGCTATTACAAAATTATGATTTTCCATGGAATTTCTTCATCTCAACGAGGATTAATTAGATGCCAATACAAAAATCCCCAACCTGGATTAGGAATATGTTGAGAATAGTAAATGAACAAATAAATAACGAATGTAATCTATTTTCATGCAGCAGTGGGAAAATGTAATACCTGCACCATGCTGAATTGGAGTGAGACAAGCTAACCATGCGTTGGGCAAGGGACACCATTGTTAATGACTTCAACGCACAAAACTCTGACGATGATTTCAAAAGCTGAAAAGTTAATATGATGGCTTAGGAAATTAATGAAGTCAAACATGAAACGGTATTAACACTCAATGCCATTCATTTAACATACCTCAAGGCTAGCACTCAAACCAGGGAATGTCAAAGTCAACGATCCTCTGTCCCCTTGGAAACCAGGGGTTACAATAAATTTCCATGGTCCCTCTAATTTCATGTCAGTTACTAGCAACTTATCAAGCTCAGAATCTACATCCCACAAGTGCAAAAAGGACAAGGAGAACTGGAGTAAGTATCTTTCAAGTGAACTAATCAAGTCATGCCCTTCTATAGTATTGGCCAGGTGCCATTTAAATCAGACCCATCATCAGCAGTCATGTGATGGGGTTTCAGCGTCTCAGTTCCCAGTTTTTTCATATGGGTATTCTCTTGCTTATCACCAACATTTCCTATGAACTCATGCTTCAGAGAATGAGACATCAAGGATGCAAGGTCAAAAATCAGAGTAGCAATTCCAGGGAATGGACAAGAGCACTTGATGGGATGCTTGTTACCTTGAAACACAGATGATGAAGTGGATACTACTTTCATAGAGCTTACTTCACTAACATGTGCTTGGGAAGTACTGGGCTCAGATATATTTGTCATAATCATATTGGACAAAGTGATCCCCTTCCCTGAATGTTTAACATGAGACTGTGAGAAGCTTGCATCTTCAGTTACAGGAAGAAGTAATGAGGAAGCCGAAGTATTTCCATTCAATACACTGTCAGAAATGGAATTTATATTAACTCCTTTGCAAAAATGATCGAACATTGAATGGGATGCTGTCCCACGAAGAACACGCTCTCGAACACCAGTCTTCATGTCCCAAATGAACAAAATATCTACTGAATCAGATGTCCCTGAATAGTTCCGGCAGAGACATGCAATATAACCCCTTGCACCATCCCACACAACTTTTCCAGGATAGCTAGGGTGTCCAGGAAACATCCTCTCCACCCGCAAAGTCTCAAGGGAAGCGAAAGCAACACAAAAGTCCTCCCCAACAGACAGAAAGCAATCACTCCATGGATGGTCGGTCCTAGGTGGGCAAAGGATAATTTGGCGTACAGGAGCTACATGTTGGTGCATCACTGTAATGAGATTGCTAGTATCAAGATCCCATACACGAATCGTGCAGTCCATGCTTCCTGATATTAAAACATGATTAAAATTCCATCTGTTGAAGTTACTCACCATTCGATGTGCAGCCAAACATAGTACAGCACCAGTATGTCCATTCAAATGTTGTTTGGATGCATGTGAATCCACTTCAGCACGTGGACTTTTGCCATGAGATTCTAGTAGATGAAAATATGTATCAAATCGAACAACTTCAATTTCACCACTGTAGAAGCCATAGACAACAGCATATGGTGTATGGAAGTTTCCAGAGATAACCATGGAAGAAGATACAACCTGTTCCTTCTCCACAAAACTATATTTTTCATCATCCCTGCAGAAATTATTGAATTTTTCTGGACTTGGAATTGAACTTCTCTGGTAAGTTAACTTGGTCTCTCTGCCTGTGGGTTCTATACCAACATCGTCCCCATGAACCTCAGATTTATGGAAAGAAGCAAAGCCCCCAACCGAGTCAATAAAAAGACCACCTCTTCCAACCATTTTGCATCGAGGACATGAGTTTCCATTGTCATCAGGTTGTTGATATAACGGCCAAATTGTAACAAGAGGTTTCCACAACAAAGGTTCCTCAGTGTGAAAGCAAATGGATTCAATTCGAAGAAGATAATAATTCAATTGGATGAAAGATATTGATAGCCTTGCATCACAGGGACAGGAAACAGCAGGGATCTCACAAAGAGGCTGAAACTTAAATAGACCGTGCAAATATGATACAGAATACACGAGAGCAGAACCTCTATCATTCCACACAATAAAATTTTCTTCAACAATGTCACAAGGATCTTCTGATATCAGCATAGTACTAGCATCATTGCCTTCAAGAAACATGCCCCCCATAATGTGCAAGTGAGTTGAATCATCTTCAAAACAGAGGTGATTATCCACAAAAGAAATCTTTCCAATTGCAGTTCCACTTGCCAATAGCCTAAATATACAACAGGTTCGATAGACAAGAACAAAAAACTGTCCACGAGTTGCAATTGACACCACCAGTCCCCCCTCACTCAATCCATCTTCCCAGATAGTCATATCCAAATGAGAGGAACCTTTATTTAAGCCAACCCCACTCTCCCCACCTAATGTGGGGTCCTTTGGTATAGGAACTGATTGCAGCTTGCCATACAGATCAACCAAGAGAGCAGATTGCACCTCACAGTTTTCGGGGGACAAAATCACATCCATGAACTTCAATGGCCCAATAGACAAATTCCCATGAAAAACAGTTTGGACAATAGTAAGGCTATATGAATCTACAATAACTACAGTGCATTTTGGGGGTTTTCTATGTTGAGATTCTCTATCCATGGAAGCCTCACTCCCTTCAACCAAATCAACAGAGTGTTGGTCAAATAAATGGACAGCATCCATGAAACTACAGGCAATACATACATATCTTGGGTTTGTGGGCAATGCTCGAATCATGGATGGGCTGCCTACCCAAGGTGGCATTTTCCTTCTGCGCCTGCAATGCCCACTCTCCCTGCTCCATGTGCACAGCACACCATCAGTACAAGCACTTATTAAAGCGCCATGACCAGCTGGCATAGACTTTACTTTCATATTACTTGAATTGTCCACAACAGGAAAACAAATGCCGAGATCAGCTATCGGTGCAGCATGGCCACACAACAGAGCAATTGGTTTAATTTCCTATAACATTGAGACTCCCATTAGACTAATAGTGTTTAAATAAACTGAGAAAGTCATTAAGGCCTTGTTTGGTTGCTGAGAAATGTAGGAAACCGTATTGCTTTCAGAAGCCAAGTTTTTCACATTAGAGAAAGAAAATTTTTGGGAGATAGAAGATTCAAAGTAAGAATCCTTCCCTTTGCCTACATTTTCTCACCAATCAAACGGAACCTAGAGTACTTAACTAACGGCAGTAAGCCCCTGTTATTATAAGTCCGCAACCGAGTTAGCTCGGACGGCCAAACAATTACCGGGTCGGAATCGGTGCCGGATAGATTCCACCAGACGATTGACCCATCGGATCCGCCAGTATAGAGAGTCGGCGGCGTGGCCAGTACGGCGGCTGAAGTGATTCTGTGGTACAGCGGAGCACCGGACCAGATGCACGCTACGGATCGGCACTTCATTGAAGCCTGTACTCCGAATCACACATTCATTAACGATAAGCCTCGTCGGTGACGGTCGAAGGTGGCGCAAAATGGAGCGTGGCCGTGATCTCCACGACGGCGTTTCACGGTGGAGGGAATCCTTTCTCCATCCTTTTGTTAATGAAAAATAAAAGAGCGTTTGATGCTGTTCGTGGCTGTAACCTGTAAATCTTCAATAAGCCCTGCCCCCTATGTGATTGCCAAAATTAAAAAAATTTAGGAAAGATGTAACAGAAATAAAAAAATAAATTTAAAATCTGTAAATTGTTTTTTTTTCTCTTTAATTTATTAATATAAAATTTTAAAATGTTTCGATTTTTTAATTAATTTCAAATTTATTAATTTTTCTTTTTTATACAATAAAATATGAAATTTTTCGTTTTTCTTTTCTTTTCTTTATTTTATGTTTGTCCCACTTCATCAAATATTAAAGTAAAATCGAATATGTGGAATCTGTGATATTTAGACTATTAATAGGCGGGGTTCTTTGGCTCAGAGTTATGAAATGATCAAAGCCGTTTGCAGTATTAAAACCAATGGCACTTTTAGGTAAAGTGCCATTCGTTTAGGAAAAGCGAGAGACTTCCCATGAGATAGCTTTAGAGCAGTTAATCCCCAGAATTTCAAAGTATCTCGATGGATTAAATCTACCAATATATGGGAGTTCGTTGTAATTCAATGAAAGCGAAGAATAGTAAAATATATTTGTAGTTGATTTTCGATTTGATGTTCATTACCCGAAGATTAATATTTGACTGGAAGAATATTTATGTGATTAAGTTATGTAAATAGTTTGTGAATCGTCTTATTAATCGGGAAGATCTCTCATGAAGTAGAGACGGTCGAGCGAGGAATCTCTTCAATATACCAGTTTGTCTTCGCTGTCGTCGAAGAGTGTGATCGGTGCGCATACCGATCACTTTTTACATATTCATGTTACGTTGCTGATACTCAGAGATTCTGATGATCAAGATTCTTATAAAATTGTCCAATGGCTAAAGGGTTTGGGTGAAACCTGTAGAGCTTCAAGGCTCTAGTCCAGAAATGTAAAGCATGGATGAGAAGAAGTTGGGTCATAAGCATCCAATTGCGGACTCTTTGGCTAAACGTGGGCAGAACCTGCAGCAAAGAAGTGGAGGAGACCTCCCTGAGCTGAAAGAGCTTCTCCATTAGGATGTAACTGGATGTGTAGTGCATAGATGGGTTGGGTTGGGTAGGGTCTACCCTCCTTCTTGATGAAAAATATTATGTCCATCATCAACTTCAATAGATTATAAATGTCAAACTTATCCACTTTCTTCAAAAAACCATTTTGACGTATATTCTTATAATGTTATAGTATTTTATTCTTAATAATATTGGAATCTTGTTATTAGTTATGCATAACATTGAATAAGTTGGTAAACATCTTGAAAATGATCACATGATTTGACAATAGCAATAAGTATTTGTCCTTGAATGAGTGATGACTCTGAATTTAAAATCTCTGCTTTTATTATTATTATTAATATATAAAGCGGCTTTGATACTTTACAATTGTAATATCTTTGGCAAGGAAGCTTTTCTTTTGAACCATATTGAATTTTATGATTTTTACATTTAATAATTTTATACTTTTTATAGTTCTTTTCACACTTGAGTTTTATTTCTTTGTGTGTCTATTCAATAATTACGATTTTTTTTTTCATCTATTCACTTCGTATTAAATATTGTAGTACTATGTTCTTATTACCAATGAAGAATAACTTGAGTCTTTATATATTATAAACTGTAAATTACAAGTAGAAGATGAGGTCTTATATAGGCTAAGCTATACAACCCTAAGAAAGGAAAATACAAAATACCATACATAATAAATCTAACTTGCCATATATAATAATCTAACAATATAATAATCTAACATCCCCTCAAACTCATGGTGGTTTAAGAGAAACCATTATGAGTTTGGAAGCTAAAACTCGAAAAGTTCTTAGAGGAAGTGGTTTGGTGAAGATATCAGTTAACTGATCCTGAGAGGAAACAGACTGAAGTGTGAGTGTACCCTGAAGCAGATGATGACGAATGAAGTAATCATCAATCTCAATATGTTTAGTACGTTCATGAAATACATCATTATGAGCAATTTGAATAGCACTTCGATTATCACAGTGAAGTTTACCCAGTTGCAGTGGAGCAGTCAATCACAGAATCACTGTGTGTAGCGTAACCAAACCAGTTCAAGCTGTAGTAGTACGCGATTGCTCACATATTACTGCTTCATTCTTGGAGCGGCGATAGTATTTGTTTGTTTAACTAGCCTGCGAGAGATAAGAGAATCACGGAAAATGATATCTTGTAGTAGATCAGCGATCGGTGGGATCACTGCCCCTAATCGCATCTAAATATGCTAAGAGTTAATAAATAATGGGAAGAAAAATAGGGCATCAAATAGGTGCCTTTTAGATATCGAATATCCACGAGAACAACGGCATAATGAGTGGGGTAAAATATCGAGTATAGCGAATATATCGGTAATTGGATTTTACGGAAATATCGGTAAAATAACGGTGGAATGTTACACAAAATATCAGTTATTAAAATATTTCATATTTTTAGTATATAGATTATAAAGAAATGATTCTTATCTTAATTAAGGTAGATTAAAATCAAATGGATTAGTAATTATTAAATTAAATATGTTATATTTAATATATTATTCGAGATATTATTATGTTAAAGAGATATTATTTATTTGTTTTGTTATTATTATAAATATTATGTAAGTAATGAGTTAATGTGCCTTATATTATAATTTTAAATTTTTAAATGATATTATTTTATTTCTTTTCCTTTTCAAGTAATATTTGTTTTAAAAATATTATAAGTTATAATGTAAAATAAAAATAAAATAAAATAAAATATTATAAAGGGATTATGAGCGAATAAATAATAAGGAATATAAAAAGTTTGGATTATATATATTAAGTGCGTCGATGGCTTGGTGGTTGGAGGTCTGAGCAGGCATTTTTGGTGGGTTGAAACGTCAGAAGCAATTTTTCGTATTTTTGGAGCGGGAAAAATCGAAATTTTTCGGGAAAAGTGATTTTGGAAAATTGGTATTTATCGAAAAATCAGGCGATTTTTCTCTTGTTTTTAGCACTGATTTTTCCTTCCCAAAAATGTTTCCAACCTGAGTGGAATTTTTCGTAGAAAAATCGGGCGTGTCCCTTGATAATGAGGAGATGCAAGGCTGATCATCAAGCGATTGACTACATGAATTGCATAGGAAATGTCGGGCGAGTACTTGATGAGATAGATTAGACTCCCAGCCAGATTTGTGGAGAGTAGCATCGAATGGTGATTAGCCATCATGAGGTGGCGACGAGTTATACTCGATAGGTGTATATTCTCTTTCTCCCGGTGATACTAGCTCGGTATATCGAAGTATACTTGGCACAGTAGATAATAACCATCTGTAGAAGAAGAAACTTCTAGACTAAGAAAGTAATTAAAAGGGCCGAGATCTTTCATTTCAAATTGACGACTAAGAAAGTGCTTTAGATCCTGAATACCCTGCATATCATCACCTGTAATAATCATATAATTGAAATACAAGAGAAGAATAGTAATACCATGACCAGGCGGAGTCTCGGAAAAGTTTGCGTAAAAAGAGCTGCTGAAAAACCATGCGAGAGATAGTAGAACTAAACTTTGCAAACCATGCTCGAGGAGCTTGTTTAAGACCATAAAGTGCCCGTCGTATTCAACATACTCTGTGAGGGAACCCTGGAGGGTAAGAGTAACCAGGAGGAAACATCATATAGACTTCCTCTGAGAGTTCACCATTAAGAAAAACATTTTTGACATCCATCTGGAAGAGTGACCATTTGCGAGCCGCAGAAACGGCAATAAGAGTCCTGACAGAAGAAAGTTGAGCCATAGGAGCAAAAGTCTCCTCATAATCAATCTCATACTCTTGAGTAAAACCCTTGGCAACAAGGCGAACCTTGTAGTGCTCAACAGTGCCATCCGATCGAGTCTTGATCTTATAAACCCATTTGCAATCGATAGCAGATTTTCCAGAGGGGAGATCAATCAAATCCTATGTTCCAGTCTTATGCAATGCATCCAACTCTTCTTTCATAGCTTGCTTCCATAAAGGGTTAGAGGAAGCCTCATGAAAAGTCGGAGGTTCCTGGAGAGAGGCAAGGGCAGAAAAGTAATGGAAGTCACGAAGGTGAGAAGGAAGAATACACCACTGAACGACGGCGCATGAGAGTCAAGGACCAAGCATCCACAACAGGGTATCAATGGGCACGCGATGATCGGTGCGGGAAGCTCATCGATGCATGAGAAGCTGAAACATCGGCAATGTGGCTGGGAGACTGTACGCAGGTGGAGACTCAAGAAAAAGGTCAAGGAGAGGATCGATAGAGGGAATAGGGGAAACAGGAACATGAGGTAGTTGGTAAAACATTTTGTGTTCCCAAAAGACTACATGCCGAGAAACACGAAGACGTTTGCTGATGGGATTATAACACCTATAACCTTTTTGACCAATTCCATACCCAAGAAAACAACACAAACAAGAACGAGACTGAAGTTTGTTTCTTTCATGATCTTGAAGAAGAAACAAAACATACACATCCAAAGACTCTAAGTAAGTCATAGGAGGGAGAAGAACCAAACAACGGATCATAAGGAGTTTGATTCTGAACAATGGGAGAAGGACACCGATTGATGGTGTAAACGGCAGTAAGAGCAACTTCCTCCCAAAACTGAGAAGGAGTAGAAGCAGTAATAGTAGTAGCACGAACAACATCAAGAATACACGGCAGTCACCGCCATTTGCCGAAGTGCCAAAGACAAGAGGAATGAGGAACAATATCAAATTGATGTAAAAATGTAGGTAAATTCATGGGCTTTATATTCGGCATTATCAAATATGAAAACTTTGATAGGTTTAGAAACTGCGGTTTCAATCATTTCAAAGTCACGATATATTTTTGATAAAGTTCGTAACAATTTTTGAAGAGATAAATCCAAGATATCGTAAAACCATAAAAATAACAAAGCAACGTGATCCACCCGAAGTAGAATGGGGAGAGGGACCTCATACATTGTGAATAGAATACATCAAGCAAGAGCATGAGAAACACTGTTATTAAATGGTAAAGCAGTTTGTTTGCCAAATTGACAAGGCATACAATCAAAACTCTTATTTGAAACTGAACCTAACAAACCCCTAGAAACTAGTTGTTTAACCCTAGAGATAGATGCATGACCAAGGTGAGAATGCCATAAAGCAAGAGAAGAAGTGCTTTGTCCTGAGACGGAAGAAGCAGAGAGACGAGAGGACGGTAAATGAAGAAAGATGAGCTCAAACAACCTTCCTACCTTACGGGCAGTCCCAACGATCTGTCTCGTCTGAGAATCCTGCACAACCACACAAGTAGAGGAAAAGGTGAGAGAAAAACCAAGTTCGGGGCAGCTACCCAAATTTAAAAGAAGATTATGAGTGAGTTTGGGAATCTAGTAAACATTGGAAACATACAAGGCTGGTGTAGAGACATTACCAAGATGAGAGACATGCATAGGAGAACCATTTGCAGTATATATGATAGGGAGAGAAGTAGAAGTGTGTGAAGGTACAACATCAGGGGAATAAGTCATATGATTGCATCAAGCATAATCAAGAAGTCACGTAGGAGAAGTACCTGATATCGTAGAAAGAGCAGTGTTGGATGCACTAGAAGATGGAAGATGAACCTGATTAACCATATCCTATAGATCTGCTATAGAGAGAGATGAGGCAGGACCATACTTGGAATGGGAGTCCATAGCTGATAATTCGGGATCGGGTCAAACCAAATAGTTGTTATGAAGAATATCGACGAAAGTGTAACAGTTTCAACATAATGACCTTTTTGTTCTTACAAACTATAGATAAGAAGAGACTTCTATTGTTATGTTGTCTCGACATTATTCCTTTGCCTTTGGAAACATAGTAGGTGAATTGGACGTAGGGAAAAACAGAGTAATGGGCCAGGAAACAACGGTCGAGTAGCAAGAACCATGGTCTGGATAGAAATGGGTTAAGTTTTAAGACGAGTCTCATTATCAACTAACTTATGAATAGCTTATGAGACTATTGGTAAAGGATCTTGAGGGAGAATATGACTTTTGGTTGATTTAAACTCATCACGGTCTCATTAAAATCGAAACAAGCTATCCTTATCTTGTGAACATAAACCAATTTGGTGTCAGCAGAATTGGAGATAACTAGTTCAGATGCAATTAATTGATTCGAAATAGATTTCAGCTAGCTGTGATATACAGTAATCTGCTCACCTGGTTCTTGACGAATCTGATAAAGTTCGCGTGTGAGCTTGAAGTTAGAGCACCACTTTGGCCCGAAGATAATGAGTAACAAGTAAGTCCCAAACTTCTTGGCAATATCAATGTTACAAACTCATCAATGACGGAATAGATGTATTAATAAACCAAGTGATGATCCGATGATTAGCACTTTCCCCAATCCTCAATTCAATGGCATAGGCGTAATCGCTTTTGTCCACTTTTTCTGGAATGTGATGGTCACCAAAGACATAAAGCCACAGCTTGCGGCCTTTGAGATAAATACGTATGGCTTGAGACCACTGGGCAAAATTATCTCCATTAAAAATAACATGAATTGGACGAGAAATTTCATCACTTGGCATATCAAAATTCTGAATCGAAAAACAGACAACAAAAATGGAATCAAGATGCGAAAATAGTCGCACGCACGAGTCACCTTCGTTAATGGTCAGCCGACATGGCAGTCAACGAAATGACGCGGGTACCGCCAGTTAACCCGGGCTCGGGCGGTCACCGGCACAGTAAGGGCGCAGCGAATGAGCCCAATTCCGGGGGTTTATGTGGCGCCGACGCAGTTCCCCACGCGACGGCGCTGGCGGCATCGCCATGCAAGGTACGGATACGACACGTCAGCGCAGCGGGCGCTGCGATGGGTCACAAGGACAGCTTTTTCGGTGACCTGCTGCACATTGGTGTGATCGTCTCGAATGCTCCACTTTCCGGCGGCCTATAACTTCGCTTTAGGCTTGCAAAGGAGGAAATATGATCAATCGTGGCTTTTCACCTAAAAAACAAGTTGTACGGTGGCAAACGGTGGTGTTTGTGACACCCCAAATCCCGGGGGTCCATTGACAACCTGTCAACCCGCGGAGAAGTTGTGGATGTCTGGTAACCCAACACCACTCCATTGAGTCCCCTTTTCCTAGGACCCAGGATTTAACAAAAATCGGGCAGAGTCTCCTTTGTACGGGGAGCTCTACCCAAAATACAACATGTGCAATTTCATGGCAACCTGTCCCAATATTATATAACGACCACACCGGGTCCACATACGAGTAAAAATGGCCACATAGGGCCCATTTATCCATATAAATACAATCTATATCACCAAAGCCACCAAGAGTTATTACATCACTCTTTATACAAAACATTATATTAAAACTAACATATTCTAATATAATATACAAAATATGAATCAAGCCACAATCCGATCTGCTTCATAATCATGGCCTCTAAGGAGCACCATCTGCCTGCACATGTCCTGTACCTGAAAAGGGGGTCCCAAGACGGGGTGAGCTAAAGCCCAGTAGAGATAAGTCCTACAAGGGATATTCCCCACCTAAATGCACATGAATGGTCAAACAACCAAGCACACACCAACCCAGGACATGAAATCCTAGCATAGAATTCTATTTGTCATGAATGAGACGTGACTCATCATCCCCCATGTATCAAGTCCTCACCGACTCCTCTCACACATGATAGAACCCCATGCGTGATAAAAACCTTTATTTTTCCAAATCACATCCAATGATCATTTTATAAAGTCATTTTCATTTCTTTTTCAAATCCAAAGGCTTTTTGGATGATCCCTTATAAAATCATTTATTTCATAAAACAAAAGCTTTTTGTTTTATAAACCCATACCCACTGGTTTTATCCTCTAGTGCCACTTGATGTAATCAAGTGTCGTGTGTATATGCATTTGTGGGCCACGGATTTTGGGGTCTCACCTCCTGACGGCGCACGCCGACCGACATTTTCTCGAGTCTTTCACCGACGGGGGTCATGTCTAACCGCAAAGTTCTAGGTTTTTCACATGAGGGGGTGTCTATCCCTACTTAAATTGTCCAACACACGGGTATTAATTTCATGCTATGCAACCATGAGACTCAACAGACTTTGTCCCATTTACCGGTTCCACCATCAACACCAAACACAATGTTGATTTTCAACCATGTAAACCGTGGATCTCCATTGGACTTCATCCAAAGTACGAGTCCACCGTGGATGACAATGACTATGCACTCACACCCATACCATGCGATGTCCCCGTGCACCAGTGCAATGCAATTGTGCTATTACACTCTAAGTCATGCCCAATGTATAAAGACCTCTACATGGACACCATATACCGTACACTACACCGTGTACCATGGACACTCATGTCTAATGCAATACAAAGTCCATACATTCATTAAACGTTAATATGCATGCAAATATACTAACATTTATCACATTCATGTCAACACATCAAACAAGCATGCATCAACATCATTCCGACTACTACTTAGACAAGTAATGTCATACTCAAATCCCTAGGCTACATCATGGCGCATAATGCCCAATAAACTAACCTACAACATGCCATGTAATAGCCATGTCCTCACGAAAACACATTGCAAACCTAATATGTTAGAGCACACATATTGACATCCAAGCATGATACCTCTTAACCAAGAAATGTCATTTCAATCAATCACACAAACGCATGTTAACATTTCATCAAGTCACTACCTAGGCAAGTAATGACACACCTCATTTCTTAGGCTAATTCATGGCATATCATGCACCTAATATAGCCTACAACCTGCCATGTAATGGTCACTTCAGCACACAACTCCTCACATCCACACAACCAATAATTAGCACACTTGTTGTAACAATCAAATTTTCAACAAGGATGTGATCACCAATTGCCATTGAAAATAATATGATAAGAGTCTAGACTCCAAGATCTTTCCATAGAGTCCAAGAACACCCCAAATGGAGCTCGAAGGAGAAAGTTATGGTCATCCGGTTGGAGGCTCAGATAAACAGAAAGTGACTCGACGCACGGAACCAAAGAAGGGCCTAATGTTTTTCTTCATTTTAGGACCAAATATGAGTTCAAATATTATCAAACTATATATGGATGGATTCTATACTCAAAGGGCTTTCCAGAGAGTTCAAGAATACCCAAAACGGAGCTTGGACGAGAAAGTTATTACTGCTCGCCGAGCCCAGACAAATAAGGCAAATTGGCAGTCATGTGAAACACTACAGTCAAGGGGTTTCTGACTCCTTTAAAGTTCCCGTACATGCTATTTTTCCTACCCAAACTCATCTCGGAAACAACCCTTTCACCCGGCAACAAACCCGCCCCAATTGAGTTGACAATTCAGCCATAAACATGTCACAAAACTCGTCCCAAACTCAGCCCAAAAATTAACTTAACAAAAACAACTCCAAATCAGCAAAATAAGATTTTTGTGTTTGGGAACACAATCCAAACATCCCTTAGGGCCCAACCAAGACCAAAACAAAGATTTAGACAAGAAATAAACCCTATAGGAAGGTTTCCACTTGAGCGAAGATGAAACTTTTGAAGTCCCGAAGACCAAACCCACTCTGGCCTTCTCCCGAACTTCCACCGACCTTCAACGAAAATTTTACTTTGTCACACACCTCGATGAGTACTCCGACTTTAAGTCTTGGTTCGACGGAAACCGAGCCGCCAATCGCCATAAATCTTAAAGAGAAGGTAGAGCTTCTTTCACTAGCTTTTCTTCTCCAAACCCGAAATCTTCTAAGTGAAACCGCAAGGTTGCCTGCACTAAGCGTAGGGCTCTGGCCGAGTAGATAAACTTTAAATCTTGGCTCAACGGATTCCGACCACCCAATCTCCATAGATCGTATATAAGGAGGAGTTTCTCTTTCTTCCTAGTCACTTCACCGGCCGAGAATTTGCCTGTATAAAAACGTCATATTTCTTATCTTTCCTTTTAAGTTTATGCCGACGTGGGACCCACTTTGCGCCACTCGCCCACTATCCGTCCGTGCCAAGCTTTCTATCCCGAAACAATTATTTTCGCTTTAGTTAAATTTATTTTGTAAATGAACTTAAGTCATTTCTAACTCTCAAGATTTTTAATAAAAATCTGCTCTCGTTACTAGATACCTAACTCAAAATTCATGTGAGAATTCCTCTATTTACAGAATTCACAAACTTTTCTAAGTTACTCAAGCTTTTTAGAGACGGACTCAACGGCAACTGCTTCGCTATCCGAGCTCTAGGGAATTTTCTAGGCTTCCTTGAGTCATTTCATCAATTTATTATTTAATTTTTATACTTTTAGAAAATTTTAAAATTTATGGGGTTTTACATTCTTCCCCCTTTAAAAGAATTTCGTCCCGAAATTCACTCACACATGCACCTTAGATCACAATGCATATGCGATAGTCATCATAATACCAAATGACTACGAACTGTACCTCCATCTCGCAACAGCAAGGGATAACCAGCATGCATCGTGTCATTGCATCCCCAAGTGTCCTACTCCACTACTCGGTGTTGCTATAACACATTCCCCTAGCCTACAGTTTTGGCGCCGCAAAACCCGATCCCTGCCATCTCAGCTACGTGTCCCTCCGAAGGTCCCTTGCATCAACTATAAGCGCCGCCCCAATCCAACACTCGAGTCGGATGGGGTGTACTCCGTTACGGAAACATGGAATACTTCTTAGACACCTGATAACCTTGGAAACAAAACCAACCAGTACGCGACTGTACCCACCCTCTCGAGTATCTCGAAGGGCCCAATATACTTCGACAACAACTCTCCTTCCTTGCCGAACCTGACCACTCCTCTCTTAGGTATCACCTTCAAGAAGACGTGATCACCCGTCTCAAACTCTTCTACTAGCTCTAAGTCATGAGAAGACGCCTCCCTATTCAAGTCCACTATCTACAAGGTGCTTCTAACCAATTCTGGACCAATGGTGGATCTCTCTCCCACCTCCGTCCGACAAACAAGGAATCTACATGATCTCCTACACAAGGCATCATATAGTGCCTCCCATATGTTCACCTAACAAATCAAGGTTGCAAAGTAACACCACCAAGGCTAATTTCCTTTACCACTATCCTTGTAATTCAAGACGAATGCTCATAGCATGTCCTCTAACACTTGTATGGCCCTCTCTGACTGACCGTCTGTATGTAAATGAAACATGGTGTTCATCCTCAATAGTGAGCCATGAACCTGGAATCCCAGTCTGATACGACAGAGACTGACTCTTCATGTATCCGGACAATATATATATGACCAGCATAATTCCTCCAGTGCGAAGGTCATCTGCACAACTAATAAGTGTGCCGACTTAGTGAGCCGGTCCACTATTACCCACACCGCTTCCTGTTCTTATGATATCCGTGGCAAGTGAGTCACGAAGTCCATTTTGACATGTTCCTACTAACTCAGCATCTGCCACCTCCGGGAAACTACACTATCCTGTGCTCCCAATGACTTCTGACCGAATGCGTCAACCACCACCTTTGCCTCAATTTGAGGTCTCGTTGTGTAAATAAATAAAAAAATACACTTCAAACTCTTGAGGTCTAGAAATGCCTTTAAACTGTTCTCCAAATAATTAGTGGCGCCAAATCCTTAGGGCATAGGCTATGGTCTCCAACTCCATGTCATGTATGGGGTAATTTCGCTCATGATTCTTCAACTGTTAAGAACCATAAGCTGCTACCCTCCCGGAGTGCATCAAAACACATCCTACTCCGTCATTCGAGGCATCACAACACATTGTGTACCCCTGTCCCCTTTCCGGGACTCTTAGAACAGAAGCTGAAGTAAGCCTTCTTTTTAATTTCTGGAATGCCCTCTCACACGGGTCACCCCACTCATACTTGACCTCTCCTCGGGTCAACCTTGTCATATGTGCAACTACTTTTTTTTCTTTTTCTTTTCACTATGCTCACGTGCCATACCCGGTTTCGATACTACATGTCTTAAATCTCACCTAGTTGTCGGCTCCCCTTGCTGAATTTGACATTCAACCGATGTTCTTGCAAGGTTCGAAGAACAACCGGTCAACGATTTTCCGATCCTCCTCTCGCTTCTCGTGAGTAGATCAAAACATCTTTCCACAAAAACTACTACAACTCCAATCTAGATGGGGGCTGGCAAACCTATACCGAGATCCCCACGTCACTGGAGCATTCGCGAACCAAGGGCATCACCGTGAAGTCGGCGCTCCATAACCACGCTCCTAACGCTATGTTAGGTGTCCGGCCTCCCAACCTCATCAGAGGATAACTGGTGAGGAGATCTATCGTAGAATACTCCCACGCCCCTCATAGCTGATCAGATGAATCATTAATCCTTGGCAAGGAATACAGATTTGTGATCGTGACTTTATTCAATTGTTGATAGTTTATACACAATCGAAGAGTTTTGTCTCTCATCTTCACAAACAGAACCGGAGCCCCTCATGGTGAAGTGCCCGGTCCAATATAACCATCGTCCTACAATTCCTGTATCTAGACTTTGAGTTTCTTCAACTCAACTAGCGCCATCCTTTGCGAAGTTATAGAATGGGCGACACACCGGGGTGTGACTTACTCATGAAGTCTACATCCTTCTTTGGATGTAATCCCGATAGCTCATATGGAAAAACATCCTCATACTCGTGGACTACCCGTGGGAGATCCAAGGCCTGTCTCACCTCGTCCTCCAGGGTAAGGCTTGTTAGCCAACCCATTAATAGCCCGTGCCATCTAGAATCGTACATGGTCTAGGGCAAGGCATCGTGCTTATCCCCCTGAAACGTAACACGAGTACCGTCTGGTGTGTAGGCGGTAACCCTCCTATGCTCACAATCTATGACAATCCCTAAGATCGCCAACCAAATTCATCTCAAGTATGACGGGCCAAACTCTCGACATGCTATGACCGTAGTTCACTGTGAGTAGAATCCTAGAGATTTCTAACTCGCAACCCCGACATATCAGATCCACACTCACCCTAGTCCCTAGGGGAGAACTCACATATAGGGGCTTCTCTAAGGTCTCAACCTCTGAGCCCAACTCTCGCACACATGATGCAATGATGAATGAATGCGATGCACCCGAGTCAAATAATACCCTTACCCATAGGCGAGATAACAGAAACATACACTGTATAGCTGACTGATTTGCTGGCTTAGTCGGTGGTATGATGGCGTAGACACGTCCCCCGAACCCCGATGTCCCGGGCCTGCGGCCCTATCCCCAGGCCTCGACCATGCTATCACACCTCGACATTCCCTTTGGCCCGACTCCAGCTTGGCGATCCGACCGTTCGTGGCGACACTATAAACCGTGACTTCACTGCCGACATTGGTGGGCCCAAGTCTTATAACTGAATCAAAATCTCATATATCCAAGATACCAAAATAAACTACCACCGTGGTGGTGTTTACAAAGGCGCACACAGCCTCGAGTCCTATTTACATATACAAAACTATACTTTTATTACAAATCAGAGAAAATGAACCTACATGTAGTGAACCCCTACTGTGAAAGGCCCAACAAGATGGTTTTCTGACGTCTTCTCTCGTGACTCATTAATTTTATTGAACTCGTATAAGCTTTACGCTTAGTGGGAAACATATGACTTTATACGTAAACACATGCACTATTACTCATTTATGTGGAGCATATAACAAGAATAGATATGCAAAAGAATATATATCGTAATTTTTCATCAATCCATACAGCTGTACTATACACATATTCGCATTTCCTATAACAAACGTATACTTGTTCAAGTCTCTCACAGACACATACTCAGACTCTCTATCGACGTATACGTATCTCGCATCTCCCAAAGGACATATATCGACTACTTTGGTACTCTTGTCTCGAACTTATAATTATTCGCATCTCCAAAGGACATATATATCGGACTTTATGCTTATACTTGTCTCGGACTTATAATTATTCAGACTTCCCCAAAGGACATCTACTTGAACTGCTGTCAGACTAATACTTATCCAGATCTCTCGTAGGAGTTACAGAGCTTAAACCTTTACTGAGGTACCCGTAGGTACTGCAGAACTTATACTTGTACTTCGTATCTTATACTTGTACTACGGAGCATATCCTTATCTTATGGATCTTATACTTGTATTACGGAGCTTATTCTTGTACTTTGGATCTTATACTTGTATTAAGGAGCATATACTTGTCTTACGGATCTTATACTTGTATTACGGAGCTTATTCTTGTATTTCGGATCTTATACTTGTATTACGGAGCATATACTTGTCTTACTATCTTATACTCTGTATTACGGAGCATATACTTGTCTTAATGGATCTTATACTTGTAGGACGCATCTTATGCCCAGACATTCAGGACTTATTCTACAAGTAAGGTACTGATGAGTCCAAAAACTCATTAGATTTTTAATCCATTTTTCTGAGCATATTACAAGATAAATGTTGATTTGTATGCAGAAATGTGGATATTTTACTCAAATTTAATTTCGCAGGAAAATACAACAGAAGCTCAACCAAAGAAAATCGAAGAAACCACTTACAATATAATCTGAAGTCGCAACTAAAAATTGGAGTCAAAGGGACAGAGTTTAGTCATTGTTTACCATTTCTAAGTCACGACATCACCAAATTCACTTTGAGGAAGAAATAGAAGACCTTAACAAGTGAAGTCGCGGACTTGAAGAAAGAGGTTGCAACAAAGGAAATGTGGTCGACTAAAGGAAATATCCAAGTCATTATGTCGCGATTATCACCCGATGTCGCGACGCAATCCACACGAAAGCCAAGAGAGGACTTTACAAGTAAAACAAAGTTGCAAACTAGTTTTTAAGGAAAGGTTCTACTGAGGTCGCGATATGCTGTTCAGGTCGCGACATAAAAACAGGAACTGGAGTCTCAACAGAAAAAGTGAAGTTGCAACCACATTAAGAGTTTAAGAACAGAAAAGGAGGTCGCAACCTGGAACTTTTTGGGGATTCGGCCCACTTCCTTTTTACATTATAAATAGACCATGTTAGAATAGTAAAGTAGCTTTCGTCTTCACTACCCATAAAAAGGGGAAAGGAGAGGAACTCAGTGTATAGTTTATAGTAGATTTTTATTTTCTTTTATTTATTTTTATTTTTAGTTTATTTCCTTTTCTCGGTTTGAATCTACGAACTGCAGGCAGACGAGTAGAGCCGGATTTTTTTTATGCTATTTTTCTAGAATTGGTCATCGAAAATTTATGAAATCTAGACAAATTTCGAATTCATTTCTTCCCTCGCTATTGCAATTACAAGTGGTCAGACGCGGATCTAAGGCTCCATTTCTTAATTCGCATACTACATCGAGCACGCTCGCTGGATTTGACCTACATTTAGTTACGCCTTCGCACAATTGGGGTGGGAGACTTAATTTGGGTTCGGTTTTACTTAATTGGTGTCATTTTTGAATGGATAAGTTCCCAATAGTAGCACCGAATACCAGTTGAGGGAATTTATCTCGCTCTGATTTCCAGGATGCCCTTTGCGTGACACAGAGACGGAGATTCCTGAGAGCTGAGAAACTTCTTTTCTGGGTATGCTCGACTACGATTGATGAACTGCTGAAGCTCGAGAGTTCATTTTGATAAATCCCCATTCGGCCATAATTGAAGCCGAGGGGTGTATTTAACAATATAAAATAATCGTGAGAGTTCACCTTAATCTAAAGGTAAGTTCCTAACCCCGTGTTAGCCGAGATCTAATCAAGGAAAGGGATAAACCTACGATCTCGGGAGGTTGAGCCACCAATTATGGTAGAAACTTTGCGAAAATCCTGAGAAGGAAATGCAAAAGGTTTGTCGTCAACAGGAAATGGGTGTGAAGTATTGAGAAAGAAAAATATCCAGATCTTACAAGAGAATTTAAACATGTGTAGTCAGTTTGGATCTTGTCTTCGAGAGAAGCAAGGGTATCCAACCGGTGAATATGGAGAAATCCAATTCCAACAATGAGGAAATCTTGGACAAAAACAGATCCATACACAGAACAGAGCAATGTGCTTTAGTGCTGGAATTGACTGTTTCATTGTATTTCACTGAGAGTTTTCGTTTCTCACAGAAACCGATTCAACTTAATTCTTATAGTTACAATTTCTATTTTTATTCATTTACTTTTATTTTATCTTAGTTTGATAATACTTATTCAATAGTCTATGATCTTTAATTTTTTTTTTCAGTAGTTTAGATAAACCTTTCACTATGTGTTCTTAGTCCAAATAGTATGGAAATTTAGTAGTCAGTAGTTGATCTTTTAATTGGCTACTAATCTCGGGTGGGAATGATACCCGGACTTTACATTCCGCATTTTACTACTAGATGACCGCACTTGCAATATCATAGACTTGACCCTTATTTTTAAATCATGAACATTAAGAAAAAGTTATTTTATCAAGCAAATTTATCCAAAGTGACATAGATGCAAGAGAAGTGTAAGGCTCTTATAATTATTTTAATTTGAGGGGTTTTTAGTCTATAGAAAAAGGCAAACAGCACCAGAGGTTCATAATGTCTACATTCTCGAAGGACACACATTTGTACTTATATCATATCTATATACTTATACAGAATACTTATACACGTATTCTGTCCTTATCAAGGCATATACTTATCAAATCTCCCAGAGGAGTTATGTAGTTTGGGTGGGTAATGCAGGTACCCTTAGGTACTACAGAAATTAGACTTATACTACAGAGTTTGTACTTATATTACAGAGTTTACACTTGTTCGGAGGCACCCGTAGGTGCTACACAAATTCATTATACCTGAGGTACCAGAGTACTACATCGACTTAAGTTTGACACTTGTCTCGCAGGTACCAGAGGTACTACATAGATTCATTATACTGAGTAAGTACTGTGAGGTACCATCGATTTATACTTATATTACATAACTTATACTTGTATTACTGATATGGCAAGCATTCGAGGTACTACATAATAGATAATAATGTGCACCGTAGGTACATCTCAGATCTTTACCATATTCATTTCTTTACTCTTATTCTTTGTCTCGTAGTCTTATCATAACTATTTGATTGCCTAGGCTAGTAATACTAATGAGTAGGACATAGCACAATAAGGCAACTGGCTGTTAATACAAGACAGAGGTGTTGTAGCACAAAGCAGAGTGTCGGCGACCGATAGAGAGTGTCGTCATACTAATCAGAGAGTACCGAAGTACTAATGTGCCGAAGCACGGTCAAAGAGTGCCGTCGCACTAATCAGAGAGTACCGAAGTACTATACGTGCCTGCCCACGTAACAGAGGTGCCGTATCATTCCATATCTGGTCTTAGGTAGTTCTACAATTATATGTGATAATAATCAAATATAATCTATTTTTATTCGTACATAATAATTAGGGCATTCTTAGCCACATTATGCGTTCGCTTTATTGCCTTCATGTTCATGTTCATGTTTCAGTTCGTTTTCATGTTTCATATCATATTCATGTTTCATGAACACATCTATACATATTGCATTTCATATACTTGTACAGTATGACACTTATGTATTCACACATCATTTTCATGTTTCATATCATATTCATGTTTCATGAACACATCTATACATATTGCATTTCATATACTTGTACAGTATGACACTTATGTATTCACACATCATTCATGTATTCTTGTTCCTCTATGAATCTACTTTACTTGGAAATTGGAATCATTCCAATTTAATCATCCAAACTCAAGTTATGGCATTTTCTTGCCAAACTAGCCAGTTTGCCCATATTACACTAAGGACAGTTTGAAATACTCATTTTCAAGGGTCTTAACTCCATACCTGACACTGATTCTTTGTACTCATTTGAAGCTAAGGTGCTAAGGGTTCTTTTCCAACTTGAATCACCCAAATCGGAGCATCGAAACTCAAGATATGTCCTAAACAACCGGGACTACTCTATGTTCAAATGTAACTGTAAATTGTTTGAACATACCACTTTGCGACTTTTCCGGGCCAAATGGGTTCCAAATTTGAAGACACCTATTTCATGGAGATTTGTTCTCCTTGAAGTCTAGTTTAACCAGCCACTTGAATCACTCAAATCGGATAAGAAATGACCAAGTTATGGCCAAAATACTAACACTGGTCCAAAATAGAACATTGGGTACCGGTACCGACTTTTCGGTACCGGTACAAGTATGGTGGTTTTTCTCCATTTTTCCATATATTTCCACCCAAACCAACTCAATACTCAATACACACATCAAAACCACTCCATATTCATCTTGTAATTGTGGTTTAGAACTTCACATACCCAAACCCTAGGTAAAAGTCCAAGAACCCATACCAAAGTCCACCATTTCATACAAAACATAGAATTAAGGGATTCCATGCTTATATTAACCAAGCTAGAGCTTTTCAACTCAATTTCATACAAATCTAGGGTTAGGATCACCCTAACTAAACCCCTAGGTTTAGAACCCATAAAACTCCTACCGTCCAAAATAACATGATTCCATATTCAAAGTCAAAAAATCATAGAAACTTTACTTTTCTTAGCCCTCACTCTTTCTTCCTCTTCCATTCCTCTTCTTCTCTTAGCCTTCACGGTTTGCCCTTAGCTCCAAAAATGAGACCACAAAATTGGTCTTCACCCTTTATACTTAATTTCCCGATTTACATTAGTCCTCAAATTTCTTTATTTTTGCAAATCAACTTATGCTATATTCTAATTTAGCCCACTCTTCTTATCTTATGACTTTCATATCCTTTGCCAAATTACAATTGTCCCAGGTCTTGTAAAATTTTCGGGTTTCTCAATTTCCATGTTTCGCATTTAAATCACGAAACATTCAAATTATGCCTACAAAATACCCTAAACATGTCAAAAACGACTAGGGTATATTTCAGGGTGTTACACATGCCCTGGCCCCTATGGCCGACAGCGGGCAGAGGTGCCTGCATAACACCTGAATGATATCGTCTTCTTTTTTACCCATACTGGGGGGTGGAGGAACAAACTATGTCCGCACCTGTCCCACTGATGACTAGGATTGTGTTGTCCAAAAACCCTGGGATCCTTGCCTTTGGGGGCAATCCCGCTTCATATGTCCCGGCTGATGGCAGAAATAACAACCGCTTGTCCCGCCTGATTGAGAGCCCTAGCCCCACCTTTTGGCCCCGGGTTGCCGCGACTGGAACCTCGTGAACTAGAAGCCTCGCTTCTTTCCGAAGCTAGAAGAAGATCAATCTCCTTCCTTCTTATTACCAAAGATCGTGAGATTCGGATGCACTCGTATGCTCTCTATCTTCTCGCTTCACGATCAAGGGCTATACCGAGCATCGAGTCCATGCCTTATAGGTTATGTCCAACAATCTTGCCCCGGATGGACAATTTCAACCCATCCTTGAACGTCCTAAAACGTGGCCACATAATCATCCCCGAAACGTGCCAACTCTATGAATCTGGCTACGTACTTGAGTACAGTCATCGTCCCCTGTCTCAACTTTTTAACCTTCGCATGTCTAGTAGAAGCTGGAAAATACTTCCTCATGAATAGTCTACGAAAATCATCCCATGTCATAGTCTCCAAGTCCCTAGAAGTCGTGAATCGCTCCCACCAGATATGGGACTCACCCTCAAGCTAGAATGAAGCCAGCGTAATCCGAGTAGTATCAGAGGTGATCTCCATGGCCCGGAGAATCCTCTCAATCTGACGGAACCAATGGTCGGCTACCATTGGGTCCCCTCCTCCCATGAACGTCGGAGTATGATGTTCCTCAACCTCGGGAAGCATCGGCACTTCCTGACCCTAGCCGCATCACCAGCAAGGTTATCGCAGCACTCATAACCTCTATGAAGGCCTCTTGATAAAAAATAGGTGGTGCCTAACTGGCACCTCGTGGGCGACCTCTACGCCCCCTCCTCGACTTGTCATCTACACATGATAAACGGCAAAAGAGTTATTAAATTTCCATGTTCATTATGTTTCGAACCCTTAAGGTTATGTTTTCCAACCCTAGTGTTTCTTGTTTTTCCAATATTGCCATCCTATGGCGAATTTCAAGCCCTAGCCGACCAGCTAAGGTGATTCGAATCGAAACTCGAGGACGCCCGAACAAGCCATTAACCAAACTGCTTATCAAATACATTTCATTCTCAACATTTGCGTGGCGATTTCCACTTAGGACAAGCCCATAAACATTTACATTTAACAAAATGGATTTACAATGAAGGCATTCTATGCCTTTTCAAAATGATTTACAAAATAGATGTTCAGAGTTTAAATTGTGTTTACAAAATATCAATATCACAAAACAATGTCATGCTCAAAATGATGAGGACGCATGTGAAGGAGCATACTCTGTGAACTTTCTGAATGACTCTGAGCTTCTCGACCTTGGGTCCGCTTTCAATCACTGTCAATCACTCGGTACTTGCTCATTGATAAAACTACACGCTAAGCATTTTCATGCTTAGTGGTTCTATACACCCATTCTCGCCGCTTAAATCAAATCATGCAATTTTAGTAAACAAGACTTTCAAATCTTTTTGGATGATTAATGTCAATACAATATATATACTTATTTCATATACAATCATTTAGGTTGATCAATCCCAATATACACTTTCTTATGCAATAAATCATTTATAAACAAATCATGCATTTCACAATGCTCTTTTCATTTCAAATTTGCAATTATGCTTTTCAATTCCAATTTGTCACAATCTCATAGTCAAATCAATTCTGTTATACCCTTAATGAATTTAACCTATGTTTTTAGTATATAGGATATCAGAATCACCAACACGATCCCGCTAGGCTGCAGACCGGTATAAAAACTATTTTATAACACAGTATGGTCCCGTTGGGCTGCTGACTGATTATTAAAAATCAATTAGTGAACACTACTGATATGGTCCCGCTGGGCTGTTGATCGAAGTGACACATCAATACAATCATTCGCAATACCGCTATTTTGACCCCTATTGGTATACCAATCTATCCTTAATGCAAAATAAACGGTTAACATTCTATTAAGGGCATTCAAATCCTTTATAACAAAATACAGTACAATATGTACATTCGTATAAACGGTTCATTTTCAATAACATTGCAATTGTCATATGCAAACATTTCACAATCACTTTTCTCAAATCAATTAAAACCAATCAATATGCTTTTCTTTTGCATTTAGAACAAATAGTTCAAATCTTGAAACGATAATAGGAAAAAGGTAGAACAAACCAAAATCGTCGCTTGATTCGATCTTCGAATTTCAACTTCACGCGTAGCTTCCTCCTCACAACCCCTATTCAAATACAATGAGAACCACATATTAGTAGGTTATTCTAGGAGTTTTTGGTCAGGGTTTATGTCTACCCGATACCCCTTCAATTGTAAAATTTTTTGGAGACACATGAGCCATATTTTGCTCATGCTTCCTTCAAGAAAATTATAGCTCTATGAGTCTATTTTTATTAGGAATTGGAATCATCTCATTTGGATCACCCAAACTCAAGTTACGGCATTTTAATGCCAAACTGGTCGGTATGCCCAGCTCACTCAGTTACTTATTGTTATTCTCGATTTCAGGGGTCTTAACTCCATAAATTAATAATGGTTCCTTCTACTTATTTGAAGATATGGTTTTATGGTTTCTTCTCCAACTGGAATCATCAAATTTGGATCACCAAAACTCAAGTTATTGCATTTTACATTCAAACTACTCTAATTTGCAAAACAGAATCATATTGTTCTTGCACATAGCTCCACTTTGACAAATTTATGGGCACTTTGGGGATATAATTTGCATACACTTCCTTCAAGTAAATTATTCTTCTAGAAGTCTAGTTTACCCAAAATTTTGAATCACTCAATTTGGATGAGTGAAACCCAACTTATGGCCTAAATACCAAAACTATTCCAAAACGCATAATTGTTTCAGAACTGAACCATAAATTTTATCCGAAACAGAGCATCACTTCAACGAATTTCTGGGTCCAATGGGGTTCAAATATGGGTACACCTATTTCAGAGAGATTTGTTTTCCTAGACGTCTAGTGTACCCAAAAATATGAATCACTCAATTTGGATGAGAAATGACCAAGTTATGGCCAAAACAAAAACATGGGTTTGGAAATTTTTTGACAGCATCTCCTTTGAAACTTCATCATTTCCTCTTCGTGATTTTATTCCAAAACACCTCAAAATCAAACCAAAACTCAAAAGAAACTCTCCTAATAACATCCTAATATCATCCTAAACCAACCACAAGCAAAACCTATGGATGTTTTAGGGTTTTTCCAACTCAAACATCAAAATCACAAAAAGGAAACTAGGGCTTGTGTTCTTACTCCTTTCACCTAAATCACTTTCTAGCTTCTTCCATCTTCCTTGAAAATCTTGAACAAAAATGGAAATCACCCAAAAGTTTGATCTTCTCTCCTGTCTCTAGCTTTTTTCTCCCATTTCTCCTCTCAAACCCTCTCTCAAAAACGTTTTTGGCAAATGGTTATCTTAAACTAATTTTGGTCTTTAAGTCAAAATCCTCTTAAGGCCTTGTTGGGCTCTAACCCAATAAATCCCATTTTTGACTTAAATTTGCTCACATTCTATTTAGCCCACTTATCATTTAATTCACTTTGGCCTTTAAGCCTATTTTCATTAGACCCTTAGGTCCTTATTTTACAAATTCCAATTTTTCTTTTTTTTTTCACTTAGGTAAATTTCCTGGGTTCTATCTTTTAAATCACTTATCAAATAATAATCAATATTCATTTCACAATTTTCGAAAATACCCAAGTTTGGCTCAATTTATACCCGAATATGTAATAAAATTATTATAAAAATTCTTGGGTATTTTTGGAGCGTTACATCCTACCACGTATATAATTCACGCAATTTGTAACACACAATCACGCACATACAATCAAAGCATACACAAGAAAGCACACAATGCATGTTGTGATCTAATCCAGTCCCGTGGACTCCTAGGTAACCTCCCACCTAGACCTTGATACCAAACTATGATCTGGACATCAAATTCCAAGCACTAGGTAACTATAACTCAAGCTCAAACACCAAACTATACCAAGTTGTGATGTTCCTACACATCAACAGCATGTCCTAGACCCATGCCCCACTAAGCCCTAGGTATTCATATACCTAGACCTTGATACCAAGCTATGACACCCCAAATCCCGGGGGTCCGTTGACAACCTGCCAACCCACGGAGAAGTTGTGGATGTCGGGTAACCCGACACCACTCCATTGAGTCCCCTTTTCCCAAGACCCAAGATTTAATGAAAATCGAGCAGAGTCTCCTTTGTATAGGGAGCTTTACTCAAAATACAACCTGTGCAATTTCATGGCAACCTATCCCACATATACAATCCATCATCATCAGTGGTCCAAGATATCGGTAAAAATGGCCACATAGGGCCCATTTATCCATATAAATACAATCTATATCACCGAAGCCACCAAAAGTTATTACATCACTCTTTATACAAAACATTATATTAAAACTAACATGTTCTAATATAATATACAAAATATGAATCAAGCCACAATCCGGCCCGCTTCATAATCCTGGCCTCTAAGGAGCACCATTTGCCTACACATGTCCTGTACATGAAAGGGGGGTCCTAAGACGGAGTGAGCTAACGCCTAGTAGAGATAAGTCCTACAAGGGCTATTCCCCACCTTAATGCACATGAATGATCAAACAACCAAGCACACACCAACCTAGGACATGAAATCCTAGCACAGAATCCTATTTGTCATGAATGAGACGCGACTCATCATGCCCCATGTATCAAGTCCTCACTGACTCCTCTCACACATGATGGAACCCCATGCGTGATAAAAACCTTTATTTTTTCAAATCACATCCAATGATCATTTTATAAAGTCATTTTCATTTCTTTTTCAAATCCAAAGGCTTTTTGGATGATCCCTTATAAAATCATTTATTTCATAAAACAAAAGCTTTTTGTTTTATAAACCCATGCCCACTGGTTTTATCCTCTAGTGCCACTTGATGTAATCAAGTGTCGTGTGTATATGCATTTGTGAGCCACGGATTTTTGGGGTCTCACCTCCGAACGCCGCATTCCGAACGAAATTTTCTCGGGTCTTTCACCGACGGGGGTCATGTCTAACCGCAAAGTTCCAGGTTTTTCACCTGAGGGGGTGTCTATCCCTACTTAAATTGCCTAACACACGGGTATTAATTTCATGCTATGCAACCGTGAGACTCAACGGACTTTGTCCCATTTACCGGTCTCACTATCGACACCAAACACAATGTTGATTTTCAACCATGTAAACCGTGGATCTCCATTGGACTTCATCCAAAGTACGAGTCCACAACCCATTCACCAAGGATGGTGAATGACAACGACTATGCACTCACACCCATACCATGCGATGTCCCCGTGCACCAGTGCAATGCAATTGTGCTATTACACTCTAAGTCATGCCCAATGTATAAAGACCTCTACATGGACACCCTATACCGTACACTACATCGTGTACCATGGACACTTATGTCTAATGCACACAAAATTCCATACATTCATTAAACGTTAATAAGGAATGCGCCATTAACATTTATCACATTCATGTCAACACATCAAACAAGCATGCATCAACATCATTCCGACTACTACTTAGACAAGTAATGTCATAATCAAATCCCTAGGCTACATCATGGCGCATAATGCCTAATAAACTAGCCTACAACATGCCATGCAATATCCATGTCCTCACGAAAACACATCACAAACCCATATGTTAGAGCACACATATTGACATCCAAGCATGACACCTCTTAACCAAGAAATGCCATTTCAATCAATCACACAAGCACATGTTAACATTTCATCAAGTCACTACCAAGGCAAGTAATGACACACCTCATTTCCTAGGCTAATTCATAGATTATCATGCACCTAAGATAGCCTACAACCTGCCATGTAATGGCCACTTCAGCACACAACTCCAATAGATTTCCATAGAGTCCAAGAACACCCCAAATGAAGCTTGGACGAGAAAGTTATGGTCGTCCAAAGTTGGAGGCCTCGTATGAACAGTGACTGACGCACGGAACCAATAGGGGTCTACTGTTTTTCTTCATTTTCGACCAAATATGAGTTCAAATCTTATCAAACTATATATGGATGGATTCTAGACTCAAAGGGATTTCCATAGAGTCTAAGAACACCCAAAACGAAGCTGGGACGAGAAAGCAGGACTGTCCGGGGTCGAGGCTCAGATAAACAAAGGCGCTTGGCAACAAGGTGAAACCCACGAAATCAAGGCTCCTGACTCCTTTAAAGCTCCCTTACATGCTATTTTTCCTACCCAAACTCATCCTAGAAACAACCCACCCGGCAACAAACCCGCCCCAATTGAGTCCACACCCACCATAAAAATGGCGCAAAACCCGCCCCAAACTCACTCGAAAAATCAACTTAACAAAAACAACTCCAAATCAGCAAAATAAGATTTTTGTGTTCGGGAACACAATCCAAACAACCCTTAGGGCCTAACTAAGACCAAAACAGTAGTTAGATAAGAAATAAACTCGAATAGAAAGGTTTCCTACCTCTTGGAACGAAGACAAAACTTTTTGGAGTCCTGAAGACCCGAGACCCACAACCTTCCCGAACTTCCACTCTAATCTTCGATGAAAATTCTTGATTTCAATGTCCACACGTTGCCCTCGACGAATACTCTGACTTTAAGTTTTGGCCCGACGGAAACCGAGTCGCCGATCGCTGTAAATCTTAGAGAGAAGGTAGAGCTTCTCTCACTAGCTTTTCTTCTACAAACCCGAAATCTTTGGTGAAATTGCGTGTTGTCGGTACCCAACCGTAGCTCTCGTCGTGTAGATAAATTTTAAATCTTGGCTCGACGGATTCTGACCACTCTATCTCCATAGATCGTAGAGAGAAGGAGTTTCTCTCATTTCTCTCTCTACTGACGCCCACTGCCGAGAATTGCCAAAATGGGGAGAAAAAAATGTCATCTTTCTCTTCTCTTTTCCTTTTTAAGTTTAAGTTGGACGTGGGGCCCACTTTGCGCCACGCATTCATGACCCGTCCGGGTTAGTTTCTATCTCGAAACAATTTATTTTCGTCTTAGTTCAATTTATTTTAAATGAACTTAACTCAAGTCATTTCCTAACTCTCGAGATTTTTAAGAAAATCTCGTTTCTAGGGTTACTAGATACCTAACTTAAAAAATTCATAAAGAATTCCCACTACCTAGTAATTCAACGAAACTTTTCTAAGTTACTCGTTTTGTGAGACGAACTCAACGGCACAGTCCGTTTCATCATTCGAGTTCTAGGGAATTTTCTAGGCTTTCTTGAGCCATTTTAGCAATTTATTATTTAATTTTTATACTTTTAGAAAATTTTAAAATTTTCGGGGTTTTACAATGTTCGCCGTAAAAAGAAGCTATACAGTGGCTGTAATGCCTAGAACGTGAGAGCAACGGAAAAAAAATTGGATAACTTGGCTCTGATACCATGAAGAAGAACTTGAGTCTTTGTATATTATAAACTGTAAATTACAAGTATAAGAGGAGGCCTTATATGGGCTATGCTATGTAACCCTAAGAAAGGAAAACACAAAAAACCATACATAATAAATCTAACTTGCCATATATAATAATCTAACTAATAGGATAAATTTGATATGATAATTTATTTATGTATTTATAATTTTTTTTATTTTTTTAAATAAGATGTCCATATCCAACTTGTTTAAATAAGATGTCCATGTCCAACACATCTACAGAGAAGGAAACCAAGCAAAGGATTACCTAGCAAAGCTCTTCTTAGTGTCCTAGAGCAAAGAGGTTACAGTTTGGTCGAATAATACACTTTCTTTATTCTTATGTAAAGAAATTGGGAGTGATTTTTATTTTAAAGCTAAACAATTTAGTTATAATACAGTAAACTATTTTCACTATGACTCGAACTCGAAACCCCATTTCTTATGTCTTTATCTTTTGAAATGTTAAATGTTTTATCATATGAATTAGGTATGATGAATAATTTTGTTTTATTTTAAAATTTTAAATTAATAAAATGATTTTTTGACTCTATTTAAGAAGAGGGAATAACAAAAAAAAGGGGAGAGTGAATTTTACTTTATTTTAAGTTTTTTGATTTAAAAAAGAAAAAAAAAAGAAAAAAACTTTGTGAAGAAGATATAATGCCAAAAAAGTAAAAAAGAAAAAGGAGTGTTGGAGAAGACGAGAAGGCATTTCTCGCATGAACCTCAACGATGAAAGCAAACTAAAATATTAAAAATCATTTAACCGGAAACACGCTATAAATACCAATCCCAAATTCCCCTTCTCCTTGTTTTCTACTCTACATTAATTTTATTTATTCGAACTAGCAATATATCGATAAAAATATATAATCAAAATTGATAAAAATCACATCCACAAATGATGAAATAACATCTAGGTTAATAACATAATAAAATGACTCAAAGTTTATATATTTGATAATTGAGTCTACACATTTGATATTACTGTTGTTACCTTAATCGTCGGAACCTTCGAACATCAGCGACACAATGTAAACCTGCAAAAAAAGTGATCCTTTGGCGGTGTGCCAATCACATCTCCGATGATTAAGTTAGCGAAAAATGGAGAAGAAGAAGCAGAGAGTTTTTGCACAGTTGTAATGCCCTTACCTCTTGGGAGATTTCCTCGATTTATAGGGAGTGATTCGCCGATATTCCCTTAATTTTAGGAATAAAGTCTCTTAATCTTAGGGATAAAATATGTTCTTCCTTATCAAATATTAATATTCCGAAAAATAAGGGATTTTGAAACTGAGAATCTCGCTGATAAATATATCTTTTGCGTATTTTTCACTTTTGTATGTTTATCCATAACAAACTTCCCATATGCGGTAGTGTGGCCGGTTGGGGGACTTGAAACCCTAGATGTGCTCCCATGAAATGAGTATCTAATATGACACTTTGCCTTGGGATGAGCTTAAGATTTTCCTTCTGCTTGTTAGTTCCGCCTAATTTTAATACTTGCTGCCGACCGCTTCATGATGCGGCTCGAACCCATCGAGCAGGGTCTAGGTCTAAAGACCACAGACGGCCCGTGTCGCACCCGACTCGACCTGCAGGCTCGAACCCGAACCCGAACCCGGGGACGCGGTCCTCACTTTTTTTTTTTTTCAAATCATTTCGAATAATTCAAATACAATTACTTTTCTAAACACATTTCATATACTCAATGAAAATATATATACGTAAATACCACTTTAACATAAAAGGGGCCCATCATTTGATTATAAAACTCTTTTTTCATTCGATATGGCATTTCATGCCCATTTGGTCCATTTCCTACCTTTATACAATGCGACATTATTAGCTGTTTTCAATATCCAAATATTTTCAAAACATAATCAGAGTTCAATTTTCATAATAGTGTTTGTACAAAATGAGTCGAATAATTTCATGTATGCATGTGACGAAGCTTTACTTATCCTCCGTGTGACTTTGACGATGACTCTACTATCACACTGCCACGCCTTCGTACTTGTTCACCAAGACTCACGATGATAAAAGCAACGCGCTAAGCTTTTTCATGCTTAGTGGTTCTGTATAATACTCTCTTCCATTTCAGTTTAAGTCAAATCATGCAATTATTCTAAACTATGCTTTTGAATCTTTTTAAATGATCAAACAAATACAATACACATATTCATTTCATATACATCCATTAATAGTTTATTGATCATTCCAAATATGCACTTTAATATGCAATAAATCATTCAAAATTTAAATCATGCACTTTACAAATTTCCTTATCAATTTGTCCTTAAACGAATTTAACATATGCTTTCGGTGCATGATAACGGAATCACCGGCACGGTCCCGTTAGGCTGTAGGCCGATATAAAAACATTTTGTTTTATAACACAGTACGATCCCGTTGGGCTGCTGACTAGTTATTAAAAATCAATTCATGAACACTATCGATATTGTCCCGTTGGGCTACAAATCGAAGTGACACATCATTACGTTTGTTTGCAATACTCCTAATTTGACCCTTATTGGTATACCAATCTATCCTTAACTCGAATTTAACGGTTAACGTTCTATTAAGGGCGTTCAAACCATTCATAGAAAAATACAATATAGTATATACATCTATATACAAATAATTCATTTTTCAATACTTATGCAATTTTTCATATGCAAATCATTTCACAATTAATTGTCTCAAATCAATTAAAACACTTCAATATGCAGTTTATTGAAAATCATTTTAATTATAGAACAATGATCGTAAAACTTGAAACAAGAAGAGATTGAATGGAGAACAAACTCCAAAATGGAAACAAAAGAGAGAGTCGAAGAACAAACCAAAAAGCTCATTACTTGATTCAAATCCTCGGAATCTCGATCAATTCGGGCTTTTCTCCTCGTCAGCCCCTATTCCAATAAAATTAACAATCATATTATTAGTCGGGTATTCTAGGAGTTCTAGTTAGGTTTACTTTCTACCCGACTCCCCTTTTCCATACATTCTTTCTTTCTTTTTTTTCCCTAATCCTCCTTCTTAGAAAATCCTTAACATTTGTTTTAGGCATTGTTATGCCTCATTTTTAATCCTATTTGTGGGTTATGGGACGCCCGCACGATTCACTTACACTTAGGGGGATTCAAGAAAGGAAAACTCAACTTTAACACCAACACAACGAAGCAATTAGTAAACTTGGTGCTACAATAAATTTTTTTAGCAAATATGTGAGAACCAATTGCCATTCAATGGAATATGATTAGATTCTAGACTCAAAGAGCTTTCCGTAGAGTCCAAGAACGCATGAATCGGAGTTCGGAAGAAAAAGTTATGGCCGATTGAAGTTTTGTATCAAATTTGGAAGCAAGGCACTGCGAAATTTTGCAGGCACTGCGAAATTTTGCAGCCCCTGTAAAATTTCTTTCACAAGGGTTGCAAAATTTCGCAACCTTTGTGAAAATTTTCCCAAGTTTGCAAAAATTTCCCGTACTGCTGCTTCTTCCTATTTTCATGTTTAATCTACTTGGAAAACAAGCATTTAAACACTCAAATTAGTTTGTTTGAGGTTCAAAACAAAACACATAAACATATTTCATTCAACATTTCGCTTTTGACAAATCAAACACAACTGAACTAAGAAGAGACGTAGGAAGAATAAACGAGAAAATCAATCGGCCATTCTAGGGTTTCTAGTTAAGGTTGATTTCTACCCCAATACACTGGTTTTTCCATAAATCTAGGCTAGATTTACACTTACCTTACAAGAAGGAGCGAAAACCCTAGTTTTCTTCTTAACCTAGCCGCAACTCCTCACCACAGATCGTCCTTCAATTTCTCAGCTTTGGCGAGATCAGTCTAGGGTTTAGACTTGAGATAAAACGGCTTGAAGAATAAGGGGAAATCCAAGTGATTTGTCAATTCTCAAAGTGGAAGGTGCGATTGGTGAGAGTTTGAGAGAGAGAGATTTGTGAGAGAGAGAGAGATGAGCAGATTGAGAGAATGAGGGAAATGAGAGAAACGTCTCTCAAAGACCAGTATTTGGTAATTTAATCAAAATCCTTCACTAAGCATTGTTTGGCTACACACCAATACCTATTTTTCTCATTTTTCTCACTTTAAAGCTTCATTTCAATTTCATTTCCACTTCATTTCATTTCATTTATACTTTGGCACTTACATTACTCATTTATGACCCTTAGGTCTTCATTTGACATTTTTACCAAATTTATTTGGCTCTTGTAAAATTTTCGAGTTTTTATCAATTTTCATTTTTAGCCATTTAAACTCCGAAATTTTTTTTTTTTAATTTATTTTACACCCTGAACATCTTATAAAACTGTTAGGGTATTTTCAGGGCATTACAACCATGGTACTCACAATTACTATTGTGACTAAAACCTTTGACTTCAGTTTTTTAGTATACTGACGACTATTGATTTGATTTCTTGTTTCTGATCATATATATTTTGCTCGTTTGAATCGCTCAAATACAATTAAACGCTACACTAGGACGACGAAAACCAAACTATCGTGAGGCGAAACAACCACCCGCCGCATCAAGACGACGACACTCATATACGCACGAAGGCGACGACAATTATACCCATACCAAGGCAACTACTAAATCACGAAAAAACATATAAAAACTTAGATATGTGTGAAAAAGCCCACTTTATTGAGAAAAAAAATGGAAAAGAGATGTTGAGGGGTGATTTCAGGTCAAGAATGACGAAAAAATCACTCATCTTTGCTTAAAAAAGAGGCTAACAGATAAAAAGTTGAGAGAAATTGATTCTATATGATCTCTCCATTCGCACTTAAGTTTTATTTCTTTGTATGTCCAATCAATAATTATTATCTAAGTATATGTCGAAAGCATCAAAGCTATAAGCTTGATATGTTACATGTACACTAATGTAATTTTTTTTTAATTTATGTATTTATACTTCTTTATTGGTTTATAGAAGATGTCAATCTTGTTGATGCTACATTGTATTGTTAATATATAAAAGTATACTTGTAGATCCCAAAATTTGATCACACATTATTATTATTTTTAAACTTTACTTTTTGATTTTGTTTTTTGATTTTTGATTTATTTATTTATTATTATTATTATTATTTTATTTTTATTTTTTATCTTATTTTCTCATCTCCCTCATTCCCCAAACCCCTATCCTCTCTCTCTTCACCCCCATCACCTTACCTCCTCAGACCGGGGTCTTCCTTTTCCCTCTTCACCCCCTCTCCTTCTCCCCCCCTTGGCTTCCCCCGCTTCTTCTTCTCCCCTCTTCTTCTTCTTCCTTCTTTCAATTCCATTTTTCTTTCCATTTTCTTCCAAAATCAAGCAAATCTAAGGTAAATTTGAACAACAAAAACTCACAATTACCATTTCTCTTCATCTCATTTTTTTTCTTTCTTATTTTTTTCTTTTTCCCCCTTTTCTCACCACCACCACCTCATCGGCGTAGGGAAGTCGTCGAACGGTCACTGCCGGCGACCGTTGCCGGCAATGACCTCTCCATTTCCTTCTTCATCTCTCATTCACTCCATTTTCTTTTTTTCTTTTATTCACTATCTATTATTTTCCTTTCATTTTCACCAATTCAAACACTTTTTTTTCCTCATTTTCTTTAACATAAACTACATTTTTAAGTCTTAAAAAAATGTGTAATTTTCTTCCTAAAATCATTTCTACATTTTGACTTGCTTAATGCATTTTTTTTATTATAGTAGATCTTACTTAAGGAATGAGTGGCTCCTGGGTCCACCAATGCATATGCATCATGATCGTAAACTGAAATCATACCAGTAATCACGTCTGGTGATGCATCTGCCTCCGCAAGGACTGTAAATACCCGAGCCCGAGTACGAGTACCACTCAATCCAAGACCTGGCACGCTTCACTCCTGCACCCCTACCACGATCTCTACCAGGTCAGACCGCCACCTCTCGCTCAACCACCCCTACAAGCCCTGACTGACCGCCGGTGCCTGGTAGATGTTACGCACCTACCTCAGAGGTCTCGCAGCATTCAACCGTGACGTCCGGGAATAAAGTGCGACCTTCCCAGCCCGTAATAGAAACATCCTGTCATATTCATCCTGCACTCTCCGAGATGCCTCATCTGACATGTAGGGCACAATGGAAAAGATGATCCTGAAGATCTACCACCTCCTGAAGCTACTGGTGATTGAACGGATCCCTGGCTAGATGTTGCTCCTCGTCCTGAGCCTCTACCGCTGGTCCACTTCTTTCCTTTCTTTCTACTAGACTGACTGCGCCCGGCCGACTCAGTGCCGGGAGCACCTCTTCACTGTCTGCCGCCCGAGTTAGAACTCGAAATTGTCCTTTTTCTACCCTTAGTCCAAATTTCAACCAACTCTCCAAAGTTATTTTGAGATGCCTGTGTTAGATGAACTTTTAATTCTACCGTTCAAGCTCTACATGAATCGCTTTTACACTTATGTTCCTCATTTTCCCGTATCATAGGCACCAATTTCACGAGTTCAAAACCTCTCGCTCATATTCACCGCCGTGATCGCCGTCTAACCCGAAGAATTTCTTCTATTTTTGCATCCTCGATAACTACGCTGATAAAAACTGCCCAGAATGCCTGGTTTAACCGGTCCTGGGTGACTCTCGTAGGTGTCTCTCTAATGGCCTCCCACCCGCCTCTCGGGCCCGGTCGCCATCAAGAACCCCCGAAAGAGGACTTTCTCGCTTCATCTCGACACCCCATCACTCGCATACCACTAACCCCGCTTCAGCCATAAGTATGCCGCCCGTCACGGTATCATTATCATAAGTTTTAGCTCTAATTCTGCAGCGCTGCTCTATCATGCCCTCTCGTCTTCCAGGCCCTGCGGCCTACCTGCAACCGTCGTAACACCTATATAACCCGATCCATCACATACCGTCATTCGGCCCGCGTACCTCAATGGTTCTACTGAGGGCTGATTCATTGAAGCATTTTCATATCTAGGGGTGTGCTCGACATATCTCTCTGGTGGTGCCTCCGGTGCGGAAGTCCTAGATCGACCTCTACGACCTCGTCTAGACATAATGCTGTGAATTTCAAGATTAAAAGATTTAGTGACACTTTACAATATTTGATGCATGCAAGGATTTAGCAAAAATATATAGGTTGCAATAGGAAAATCATTATAAATTTTTTTTATTTTTATAGGAAATACTGTGGAAAACGAGCTTAAAAATGTGCGAACTATCGCCTAAACTATTTTCCACATACCAACTTGACACCCTTCCTAGTGACAAGAAATCTCGTTTAAGAACTCCCACAAGAACCTCCCGCCAAGCCGCCGACCGACAAGTTACTATAAAGGCCGCTAAAATCGGGCCAAACCAGATTGGAAAACGTGGGTTATAAAATTTTTCACTTTTCTATCAAAATCACACCTTTAGATTTAACGAAAATCCGGCAGCATAACGACTGCACGGTGGTCAAGCCCAAAATACAAAAATCACCTGTATATAAAAAATACACTCCCAATATTTTCCAAAATCCAACTACAATCATAAAGGACCTCTGGTCCTCATCAAAATATAAGATAAGAATCAATCCAACATAATTTTCATCGCAACCTGTTTTTCTCAAAACCATGCATGCATATTTTACAAAAGATATTTACATATACAAAATGTCACATTTTAAGTTTTACTACTTTTACTTTACACCTTATCTTATATATAATCACAACACGTCAGCTTCAGACTAAGGATCCTCGAAAGGTCTTTCTGGCCAACACTGCGACCAAAAAATTGTTTTAAAAATTAAAACCATGAGCCAAACGGGCTCGGGTGAGTACTATAAGTTCAAATGTTGTTGTCTACTGCTTGTACCTCCCAATATGAAAATCTGTACAAAAATGGCTGTGAAACTCGCTTTATGAGAAAACGCAGTTTTTTCTATGAAACCATTTCAAAAACCGTGCCGAAAACTAGTTTGCTGCCGAAATTGCTCAAAACTATTTCTCGCCACAAAACCGTTCGAAACTATTGTCGAAAAACTGCTTTCAATGGTGGTTAATATCTAAGTGCTATACCGAAATGAAGTACCAACCACTGTGGCCCATTTCCGAAATAATACCCTAGACGTGATGCCATGGAACTCCTGAATCTCGACATCTGTAGTGAACCCGAACATCATCCCGGCCAAGATGGTCCAAGGAACATGGCGGGATCTATATAGCATAATGGAACTCGGGACCAAAAATGCTCGGTGATGGAACCCTGAACCAACACCTCATCGCTATGTACTAAGTCGTTGCGTCTAACTATATACCCGAATGGGCAGAGCGACTCACTATATAAATATATACTCAGATCTAACCCCTGTTGTCGATCAGCAATATAGTTAGTCATAATATCCCATAACATTGCCATGCACAATCCGAAATACATATCTAACCGAACCGAGTCAGGCCATCTAGGGTTTTGCTAAACCAGCCAACCGCTTAAATACCGAAATCGAACTTTTCTCGGGCCGAAAGTATAACAAATGTGGGAGGTAAAAATGCTTTATAAATTTATATTTTCAAAGCACTTTTTACAAACTTGTAATTTAAACACTTTCGTTTTATAAAAGGATTTTGAGTACTCACCTTTTTCTGACTAATTTTTCAAATCTACCAAACACTCTAGATTCTCGTCTGATGCTCAAATCGCCTACACAATCCACATGCTACAGCATTTAAAATTTCCTCGCCTTTAACGTTTTAACCATAAACATACACAAAATAGTCGACTATATCGAACGAACTTCGATTCTAATAAAACTTTACATGCTGCTCCGATTCGATAAGGACATCGATAATATGATGTGAAATTGACCAAAATGTCCCTACACATTAAATGCCCCATAAAAACTATATGTTTTAGCAAACTTTTGACTCAAGGGACTTTCCATAGAGTCTAAAAATACCCGAAACATTTCTGAGAATTCAGCCCGGACTGTCCGAACACAGTCCCAAAAATTCCTAAAAATTCCTAAACTCAGTCTAAAAATTTTGGGACTGAAGTTTACGACCTTTACTGTGCCTTTAAAAAATTCCCAAGTCATTATTAGTATTTAAAGCTCAAATAATACAAGTAGGAAAAATTCTCCTACCTTAAAGTTTGACAAAAGGCTAAGATATTGATACCTATGCGTAGCTCTTCGCGTAGTCCAACTTTGCCTTCTGCTCCGATGAAAACCTACGGTCCGATTTCCTTAAATCTGAGAAAGAAACAAGGAGAAGAAAATAAAAATTAAAAAATCGTCTCCACGCCCTTCTGCCTCTCTCCGTCTCGTCTGTTTCTCCCTGCCATTTGCCTTTTATGTTTGTTTTTTATTTTCGTTTTTCTAATTATTATTATTATTATTATTATTATTATTATTATTATCCTTTTAAAATTCCATAATTGGAATTTCACCCCTCCATTTTCCTTAATTGCAAAAGTGTCACAATTCTTTGAAAACATTATAATTTCACCCTTAAAACGACTTTCAAAAATTTACATGCCAAGACTAAAATTAATTATGAAGTTTCGTGCACATACGGTTACACATACCGTACACCATCTCGGGACTGGGCATTACACCCACACCCGACTTTACGTGATGTCACTGTGCGCATGAATGCAATGATGTCAATTCATATATCCAATTCCAATGGCTCATACACAATTATATATCATATAATTCAATAACACATCAACTAGCATGCATTAACATATCATTTTCCATACACATTTCAAGCCATTCAATTAAAGCAATAACAGTTTTATCCTCTACACATTATTCATGCTCCTCATGTCAAGCAACAACATACAAGCAATTTTATATGGACCATTTTGGTCCAACAAACAATCTGGACTGTTTCTAACAAATTCCGCTATCCGTGGCCGCCCATGGACAACCTCATCAATCGCCGCTTCCACTTCTTTTGAAAACCGACCATGGCCACTTTCACTCACAACACCCAAAACCATTTTCATGGCTTTTTAGACAAAGAATATCCATGTAGAAGAAAACCCCTACCTCCTGGAGTTTCCAAACTCCACACATCGGCGCGCCCACGCGCAGCCTCTCAGCTGCATCAACTTTCGTTCTCGCCCGCCGCCACCTCGACCCGGGATCGATCATCGTGGAACCCACTGGCAGCTTCTCTCTCTAAAAGCTCTTTCTTCCTCTCTCTTTCTCTCTCTTTCTCCCTTTTTCCCTCCCAAACCGGTTAGATCAAGATGGGGTCAAGAGAACTTGTCCTCTCATGCCATTTGTCAAGCTCCCATTGGCTCCTTAGATTACACTTTATCCCCTTATCCCCTTATCCATTTACCATGGATTTCCACCCACTCACATGTTGCCACATGTCTCTCATGGGTCCCATTTGAGCTCATGTTTGACTTATTCTACACGACACGTACACCTCTCAGCCACTAAAATGCGCTAAATGTCCCGCACCACCCGCCATCAAAACGCGAAATTCGACTTTCGAATTCGACGTGGTGACTGTGATTCGAGACAATCTAACCCAAGGTTCAAGCCACATCCAAGATCTAGAAAAATTCCGAATTTTGACCGAAATTACCATTTTACGATTTTTCAGAAAATTAGTATTTTTTGGGGTTTTACATGCTTAGGAATTTATTTATTAATTTGGGGCCCATTAACATGAATGAAATTAATTGGATAAGTTTATATATTGCTTTTAGGCTTATTATTATTTGACTTGAATATTTATTTTGGCTTCATTAACCCCTTCTTTTTCCTACTTTGATGCCCTTTTTTCTTTTGGGCTTATTTTGTCTTGCATGGACCTACTCATGATGCTTTTGTTGATCGAGTATGGATTGATGACAAGCGGAAGACCGGATTTCAACAAAGACTTGGGAATTCTGTAAATTACAAGTATGACATTTTGAGCACATTTTTACTCCCTCATTGATATTTAATTTTATTTTTATATATATTTTTGTAAATTCATTCTTTATACTTTAATTAGTTGCATACAAAATTGAACACGTAGCTTTATAATTTGTGTTAATAAAAAGAATAATTAATAATTTTGAGCTAATAAAGCAAGTTCATAATATGTTTTCTTTTAGAATCTTTTTTTCTCTAGTAAAATAAATATAGAAAGATTTTTTTTTAAGAGAATCTAAAATTTGTTTTAAGAAAAAAAATTCAAAATGTTGTTTCCATTCATAATCCTTCATTAATTTGTTTTAAAATAAGATTGTTCATTTCTTTTTAAATAAAATAACATTTTTCAAATAATAAAAAAAAAATTCTGTAAATAAAGCTTAAAGTTCAATTTCCTTTCTAAATTAGTTAAATAAATCTTTTAGACCAAGTTTATTTTCTAAATAAACACTTTTATAAAATAAATGCAAATAATTCTCGTGTAACTAAAATTGGATCTTATGACTTTTTTTTTTTTAAATAAAATTGAATCTCTCTTTTAAAAGTGAATAAATTTTTTTTTATATATTGAGTAATGTGATTCTTTTTCTTGGTATTCATAATTAATTAATTAATTGTCACTATTCCCTAAACTTGTTTAATAGAGACCGTTATTATACGGGTCTGAGGAGTGCTACGACTCACTATTGTACCTTCCCAATAGGTAACCTGACCTTCGGATTTGGACTTCGTTTTTCGCAGGCATGTCTTTTCCTAAATAAGAAGTCGTACAAGGGTTTTATTTCTTCTTTAGTTTTCCTTTAAAAAAAAAAAACTAAAATAAGTGGTGACTCCAATTTTATTTTTAAGAAATTTTTTTTTCTTTCTCAATAAAAAAACAAGTCTCGTCATCGAGTGGGGACGCACGTGAAAAACACGGGTCCACAAAATGAAAGTGTGGAAAACGAGTGGAATGAAGTGAACTCTACCGAAGAATAGTATTAAATGATATAAAAAAATATTATTAATTAGAAAGTGTCATATGTCTATTTTAATATCATTATTATCATTATCATTCTATTATTTGGTACCTAACATCTAATTATTTTTTAACCTATTTTGAACCTTAGTATATTGATCTTATTATTTTGTTTCCTTTAAGTCCTTATAAATGATTGAGAAACCTGTTTAAAATGGACAAAATAGAAAATAAAATACAAATCTAATCCTTTACTTTTATAACCTTAAAATATATCAACTTTGGACAAAATTACCCCTCAACGTGTCCCTCCACGTCTCCCTCAAATTCAGCATTTGAATAAACTTGAAGGGTGTCAAGTTTAAGTTTGTGACACCTTTCTATTGATGTTGCACTTAACCATCGTTAAGCTAGCATTTGAACAAATTTGAAAGGTGTCAAATCCAAGTTTCTATACATATTGAACTTTACCATCATTAAGTTAGCATTTAAATAAACTTGAAGAATGTCAAGTTCAGATTTCTAACACAACTTTTATACATGTTGGACTAATGCAAAAGAGCATCAATAAAGAAGCACTGTTGTCCCTCCTACTATCACTAAAGAGGATTTGGGAACCTGTCTAAGAAGACTTTAGGTGGATGGTTTTAAGGGTTGGACCCTTAAATGATATCACTAGTGCATGAGAGCATCAACAAGCACTCTTGTTGTCCCTTTTATTATCAATAAAGAAGATCCAGGAATCCTGTTTAAGAAGGCTTTAGGTGAAGATGATTTCTTTTAAGGGTTGGCTTAAAATTCCCTTAAATGACGAAAAAAATTCATACAAGAACTAAAGAAGCTTGCTACAACATATGAAGGGACATAAATAATGGCATTCACGAACCTGAAAAAACCATGAAGGTGGCTTATGCACGTCGTATTTGAGGAAGGGACAATTAGCTATTGTTTTGATGGTGGATTTTTTAGTGTAATTAACCAAAACCTACAAAAAGCATGGGAATTAGATGGGTGCACGGACTAAACTAAAAATGTGCTAAAATATAATATATGTTTAAGCAAAAACTGGATTTCCTAGTTCCCCATAAATACTTTGAAAATTGGACTGGATTGAAAGTTAAGAGAAAAGTTGTACAAACTAGCTTAAACGATAACAATTTTCATTATAGAATTAGACTGACAATGAAATGTTAGAGCAAGAAAGCTTTGAAATAAAAAATATCTGAAAAGAACATATAAAAAATAATCTAAGAATATGGAAAAGACGATTTCTGAACTTGTAGAAGATTAAGAAAAATGCTAAAATGCTATGTTTTTAGTGTTTGAAAGTTCGTCCCTTTCTCTGATGTTGAGTCCTCCTTTTATAGACATTTCTCAGTAACTACGCCAACCCACTTTCTCCAATAACTGGTCATGTCACCACTAGAGTCTTGTTCCCCAAGTAATTTTCCCCACTTCCAATAACTGATCACGTACTCTGTCATATTATGACTTAGAGAAAAAGTCTCCTCCATCTTTTACCTTTGAGACAAAGTCTCAATATTCTTAGCTAACAACTTTGACAAATTATTTAAAAATTTCATAAATGTCTTTGGACCTTTTCATGGGCTAATTCTCATGGGCTTGGGCTTTCTTGGATTAGGTGGGCTTGTTTGGATTTGATATATCAATTCAGCCTATTCTATTATCAGTTGGGCCGAAAAATTATTTTTAGTTTCAACAACTACCTAATTACTTCATAACCAATGCATTACAATATAATAAATATATGAATATTTTATATTTATTTCTTATATTGTATAAAATAATTAATTTCAATGATTGTGCATAATATGTGCATGACAAGTGCAAATTTATATTCGTGTGTTCTTGTAATTGATTCAATTCTAGCATTATTCTTGTTGATTTTCTGCTATGTTTTTAATAGAGTTTTTCAATACTATTTTTATATTTTAAATTATTTTTAAAAATAATTTCTAATGAGCTGAGATCACGAGCTTATATCAAGCTCCACACTTATCCTGGTATTCCTTTGATTTCTACATTAAAATGATGCTTTGCCTTATATTTTCATTTGTTATTCAGATTCTATCATTTTTTTTTCTATTTCTGCTTCATGATAGTTGAGGAGTGGCTGATGCTCAAGTTTTCGGCCTTCAAGTACATGCGCCCGTTTTTCGTTATTTGTTGTTTGCGATTTGTAAAAATCAAATTGATTGTCATGTGATGAAATAGGATTTTGATATTTGCTTTCTTCTCATTAGTAGAAGCTGTCGACGATGCAATTAAGGCAACTAAGTTGGATCCTTCTATGGCTACTGCGTATCTACGAAAAGGGTGTAAACCATAGTTACTGTGATGTTTTTCTGTTATGTGCTGGATGTTTGGCATTGCTTCAATTTAATTTGTGATCTAATGTTTAGTGTTTTACATAGTTATCTGGAATGTAAATCAAATTACAATCATTTAACAATGGATCTAGTTTCATTATCTTATCCCATCAGCCAATCACTAATTAGAGACACGTCACCATCATTCTCACATTCCACTACTGCCACTTAAATATAACAAAGATGCAACTTAAGCTCCATTTGGTTGCTAGGAAAGATGGAGAAACTCTTCCCTCGTCTTTCCTAATCTTTCTCAGAACCCAAATATGCCATGGAAGTGGAAGTCAAGCTTCGCCTTGTTGAAGCCACCTCCCACAAAAAAAGCTGTCCGACTTCCTTGCCTCATTTCATATCAAACTCTACTCCAAGAGAACATCTTCTTCAACAAAGTAGTCGCCAAGCTCTCCTCCAAATTCGTCGTCCTCCATCTTTGGTTCTATGACCTTGATTCTTGTTGCGTTCTCTTCCTCAAATCGCAACCGTAGATCTCAAACGGCATCAGTCGCGTTGAAGAAAGCGAAGAAGAAATCGAACCTCTAATTGAACGTGTCTGCATGACGAAATCGTGGCAATTTTGGATTCATGAATTCAAGAGTAATCAAGAGATTGAGAGATGAATTTGGGGTAGGAGGTGAGAGCTTGGTGTGCCTAGGGGTTTAGAAACATTAGAGTTGTGTAAGTTTGGAACGGAATGAATTTAGAGTTGGACGAGAATTTTTTCGATATCGACACGAATTATGAGATTGAATGCAAGTGCTTGGAGCCCGAGAGAGCAAAAAGTTGCTTAAAGGATTCTTGGAGGAGAATCGGATTTGTTTCTCCAACTCGAAGTCTTCAAAATTTGCTGAAACAACGAGGGTTTATTGTAGCTAGGTGGTGGAATATTGTATTCCATGAAGGGGGTGGAAGAGACCGGAATAGAGAAGAAATGGAGATTAGGGTTTTGAAAAATGACGAACTACGAAGCGGTTGGATAGGGGCACTTTTTTTTTTTTTTTTTTTTTTGGAAACAGGGTTAGCCCGACCCGATGTTGATTGATCTGACGGGCTAATCGGGCCTAGCCAAATTTGGCTTAGTTTTTTTAGGCCAATAAAATTAAAACCCAACCCAGTCCTAATTTCGGGTTGATCGAGCTCAAATTGCCAATTCTAATGGGGAGTGGAAAATTGGTCAATCATTTTATTTCACACTTTTTGTTATCTTTGGGACTATGAAATTGATATCTAGATTAACTAGGTTGGAGATGGTTCGCCCATTTCTTGTGCGTGTGAGGCCTCCCTTCTTCTCAAGCTTTTTACAAGCCCATAGAGGAGTTTTAGTATATAAACCCAAAAAAGTTTTTATCCTTATCCTATATGGGACAAGGTTCTTTTTTAAAAAGGTTACCAACCACTAACAATTCTCCACATTTTTCAAAAAGACATTTGAATTTAAAACATTTTTCTTGGATTATAGAAACCACTAACAATTCCCCACATTTTTCAAAAAGACATTTCAATTTAAAACATTTTTCCTGGATCATGGAAGAAGGTGTAGGTGCCTTAAATTTGGTGTTCAATGAATTATGAACCAAACATAGATGAATAAGATTTAATTTATAGAGTATTGGTGAAGCTCATAGCTTCTATGAACCAGGGTACTCTTGATCGTAAATTAGGAACCTTATCATCAACACTACACATCACGAATCTTGTTGTTTAACGTCGTTGTCCGTGATTAGGCCATGAGCGTGCCCGATCATTTCATAAGTGCTCTAAAAATTTTGCCAATATATTTCATGGGAGCTTCCCCACTTAACACTTACATAAGTGATTTCATCAAGTGCATACTGCATTTATATGTACCACCATTAAGGGATATGAAATCATTAATAGTATAACTCAACTTCTCAAAATATGCATTCTAGCACCATAACCAAACCATAGGAAGAGACAATTTTATCGGTGCTAGCAGGATTAGCAAGTGACTTGTTATTACCCATATGAACCTTCTTCATGTGATCTCCAATCACAAAGGTTGGGTTCCCATCACTACTAATCTCTAATTGGCTTAAGTTTCATTCCACTCGATGTTTCCAAAATCAATTTTCTTCCCAAGGGTTTAGTCAGTGGATCGGCCAAATTCACTCGACTTTACATAGTCAATGGAAATAATTTCATCTTTCAATAGTTGTTTTATAACCTCATATCGAATGTGTTTATTTTTCCCATTGAATGTTTTATTCTTTGCAATCGATATTGTTGCTTGGCAATCACAATGCATAAACACCGAAGGTGTCGGCTGCATTCCCAAAGGAATTCCTGATAGGAAGTTCCTTAACCACTTAACTTCTTTACTAGCGGATTCAAGAGTTATAAACTCTGATTCCATGGTAGAAGTAGCGATAAGGGTTTGTTTAGATGATTTTCAAGCAACAACACTTCCTAAAGTAAAAATATAATCACTTATGGATTTTATCTCATCTAAATATGAGATCCAGTTAGCATCACCGTATCCTTCTAACACAACGGGAAATCCACTATATAGGATACCATAGTTCATGGTACCCCTTAAGTATTTCATTAGTCTAGTTAATGCATTCCAGTGATCATTATTGGAGACTCCCAATAATCTGTGACCCATAGGATCACCTCGATTTTTCATTAAATGAGTGTTAGCATCATAAGGGGTACTCACAGGTTTGGCATCAAAATGTCCAAACCTCTTGAGTATTTTCTCAATATAAAATTCTTATGATAGCATTGAACTATCACCCATCCTAATGATTTTGACACCCAAAATTACTTTAGCTTCACCTATATCTTTCATGTTTAACTATGAAGTTAGAAATCTCTTGGTATTATGTGTCATATCTAGGCCAATGCCAAAGATCAGCATATCATCCACATATAATGCAATGATTACACGTTATCTATCTGTACACTTTGTGCACATCTTATACATTCATTTTGAGCTTTTAATGCAAATTTCACACCTAGATCATGTGAATTTGTCATAATTCCCATCTCTACACAATTTGTAGGAATCATAAGGAAGAACATGCATTTTGGACCAAGAAGTAAGAAGAGAAGGCATGAAGATAAGGTACTTGAGAGACAAGCACTAATCTGTCATGGCATTAGAGTCATATGTTGCGGCATTCAAGAAGATCCTGAATGATAAACACTGATATGTCGCGACATCGTATTCACATGCCTCAACATGGAAGTAGAAAAGAACCGGCCATCAACACTGACATGCCACGACATCCATCAAACTTCTACACAACTAAACACTGCCATGTCGCGACATGACGACCTAATTTGGCAAGTTATCATTTTCGGCCCACCTTTTGAGGTCCATTTTCCCAAACTTGTTTATGAACTCTTATTTCAATATTATTAGGGTTCGAACTTTTAGAGAGGAGTCTCTCTTCTAAGGTTTCTTCTCCTTGAAGTTTTGTTCCATCTTGTAGGTTTAGATTTCTTAGATTTCTTAGATTTAGAGTTATTTTGTGAAAAACTTGGTTTGTAATTGATTGTTGATGGGAAGCATGACCTTATGGAGTGTGGATTTCAACTTGGATTTTGGGATTGAAGATATTTGCTGCTTAACCTCTATTTTGTATTTCTATCTCTACTCCTTCAATTTATGCAATTTTATGTTTGTTGTTAACATGAATTTATGAGTTTTGATGGCTGAAATGATAGGCTAAACATTTCATAAGGTTGGTTATCATATTTGATGTGAGATTTGTCTAATCTTTAGTTGTTTGATTGATTTATACTTGATTTGTTGTATTTGGTGCTAAATCTTTGGAATACTAAGGGTTTTGGTTAATTGATACATGCTGAGAATTGGATTTTCAATCCTTTTACTAGGGTATCCTTGGTGACGCTTAGATTACGCCCTAAAATTTGGTCTGATTCTCTTAAGGTGTGAATCAGTTAATTGGAATTCTAATTAACCTAGTTAAAGAGGCTTAGGGAATTAGAAATGTCTAGTACTAAGAGGATTTCACTAGGAGGGGACACCAAATGTATTGAGTGAGGATTGCAAGGACGTAACTATGACTAATCCAAGCTTAGTCTGGGTAGCTCTATTGCCAGGACGTAACTGTGACCAATAAAGCTCCCAAGGAAAAATGTCTTTGAAAAGTATCGCCCTATCGACCTAGAAGGACGTAACTGTGAATAAGTGGATAGTGCGAGAAAATACAAGGGGGAACACGAAAGTGGGATCCTTGTACCGTATCCTCGAACCAACTCAAGTCATAATTCATTTAGCCCGTGCCTCATATAGATGAACCACTAAGCATCATTGAAGATAACCAACCCTAGTTCCTCTTTAAGTCGTTTTCTCCCTGATTTTATTCAATTAATCTAGTTTTCTCAAAGCACTTTTTGTTTTTGTTTAGTTTTGTTTCTATTACTTTTATAATTTGATCAAATCATTTAGATACTTAGATAGTACACTAATCTAGTAGCCAAGGTACTCAATCCCCCATAAAACCTACAATCCTTGTGAGAACGATCTCGGTTCATAATTGAAAACCACTTTATTACTTGTGACCTATGCACTTACGGGCTTAGTTTGTTTCATTTTTATAGACACACATTGCAAATCCAACAAGCACTTGGTGTAGTAGGCAGGGACTAACAAGTCTTTGGCGCTACGTCAGCAACCTAACAAAAGCCTTGCACAACTTATAAACTTTATTTTCTTGACTAGGTATGATACACTCTTTGACACACCCCTACCCCTTACCGGCGGCGGGCGTGCCGGCCACTCCACTGAAATCCCCAGCCATTACCTCTAACGACTAGAAACCCCCGGTGAAGCGTGCCGTATTGCCGCTTAAACCTCCTGTTCTTTCTTTATTTATAACTTAGGATTTGGTAAAATCTTAGCAGCGGAAAAACTTCGGGCAGCATGACTGGCCGCAGACATAGCTCCAAATTCCAAATCCCGTATACATCCAATTTACACTATATCCAAAATATGGCAAAACTGTAAAGATACCATCACATTCCCATCACACTAAACTATGTACATACATATGTCCCATTATACATATTCAAAGTATGTTCTTACAAAATATGTTCAATACACAAAGACTTATACGATGTCGTGGACTAATCCTATTGTGCTCCAAATGCCTTGCGTAATTAATCGAAAATAGTTTTTAAAATACAAAATAATGAGCTAAACGAGCCTGCTGGAGTGTATGCTTATAAACGTTTTTTCTTTCCTGAAACATTTCTAAACATGTAAAACTCTCTTTTACAAATATTTTCCATAAGCTTTGCTTGCTTGCTTTCTTAAAAGTTTCTAAAACTTTTCTTTGCTTGCTTGCTTTTGTACTTGCTTGCTTTGTTTCGCTTTTCTTTAAAAGCTTGTAAAGTCTTATTTCGCTGGCTTAGAAGTCTATTAAACTTCATAATTTTTCTTGCTTGCTTGTTCTTATCTGCTTGAAAAGTTTCTAAAACCTTTCTCAAACCATTGCTTTCAAAGTTTCTCAAAACTTTTTCATAAAATGGGAGCTTGAGCTCGACCACATTCTTTGAAAATAAAACCGCGGGAGCGGCTCCAGCCGTCGTTTGAAATCTAAGCGGGAGCCTGGGCTCAACCGTTTGCTTTAAAACTCTCAGGAAGCCTGGGCGGCCGGGAACCAATGGTTGATTTTTCAAAGCGGCGTATCATGCTTAACAAAACATCAACCAATGGGCCTATTTTTGCTTATCATGCCCACGATGAACACGGAACCTATGCGCTCGACCGTCTTGGGTGGAAGGACCTTTGTCAGCGTCACCTTTTTCGGTGAGTGGTGGAATTGACCTCGTGTCGCCATCACCATAATTAGTTAGAGCTCATAACCTTATATGCTCACATGCACGTGCCGGTCTCCTTTAAATGCATAATGCATGTCCTAAGTTTGCCGACCAGGCAAAACTGATGCATGTATGAAATCCTAACACACCGTGCACGTACGAATACCTCGACGGTTTGCTGCTTAAAACTAGGGAAGGCCTTGTTTTTCTCAGCTTTCTTTGCTTGCTTGCCTCTTTGTAAAATGGTTTACACTTTGAAACCATTTGCTTGCTTGAAAAATGGTTTAATTATTCAAAACCATTTGCTTAGTTGCTTACTTCAAAAATGGTTTAACTTTTCCAAACCATTTACTTGCTTGTAATTATGGTTTACAATTTAAAACCAATGCTTTCTTTTCAAAAAATGGTTTAACTCAAAACCATTTTGCTTGCTTTCAATTCATTGCTGCTTCTTGAAAATGGTTTGCATTCAAAACCATGAAATACCGATGTAAACAATTTATAATAATAATAATAATAATAATACACTAGTATTTGGAAAAATGAGTTTAGAACACTCCTCTTTGCTTGCCTTAGCAGGCAGTTCCACACTTATCCGCCTTTACTTTTAACCTACACTCCAAGCGAATCTGACTGACAGTGTGCATAACTTAACGTACTTCTGGAGCTTAGTCACACTCTTCATACTCTTTCAAAGCTAAGGTGCTAGGGTTCTATTCCAACTTGAATCACTTGATTGACACGAAACTCCAAGTTACGTCAAAAACAACGGACCTCTATGTCCAAAGCTGATAGGAATTTTCTTGCATGGCCCACTGAGTGAATTTTGGGCCACTTGGATCAGAATTTGGCGATTCCTACTTCTTAGTTTTGTTCTCCTTGAAGTCACTTTACGTATCACTTAGATATAAATCGGATAAGAAATAGGAAGTTATGGCCAAAATACAAAACTGGTCAGCTTGGAAAACGAGAGCAGTTGTCTTGGAGTACAAGCTCCAAGTTATCTTAGGTAGAAACTTGGCCAAAAATGACCCCGGGGCTCAAAGTTGTACCAGTAGAACTGGTGTACCGGTAGAAGACACTGAAATGCCAGTTTTGTTATTTCTCACTTTTGATGCCAAATTCACTCCATATAACTTCTATAATTCATAATACCTCAAAAACTAACTTGGAAACATCTAAAACAACTCCACAACATGTGAGTTGGTGTTTTGGAACTCAAATACAAAACCTTAGGTGAAAATCGGGAACACTACCTAAGGTCCACAGTTCTTCTACATCATGTAGTGATGATTCCAAGTTTCTTTTACATCAGTGGGGTTTTACTCTCATAACCCCCACAAATCAAGGTTTGTGTGACCTTTACAAACCTAGGCCAAAGGAGAACTAATCTCAAACCAAAGCCCTAGAAATCCCATACACTTGATTCTAAGACGAAGGCATACCTGATTTTTGAACCTCTCCTCTTCCTTCTTCTTCCTTCTCTTCCTCTTGCTCTTGGCTCTCTTCTCCTCTCACCAAATCGTGAAGACCTAGCCAAAGTTTGAGACAAAATGAATTATTTTGTTTGTCTCCCACATTTGGTCTCATGTTTTTATGGTGAAATTAGCCCTCATCTCTTTAATATTACAATTGTAACTTATTGAAATTCCTACTATGACCCATCTCTACACTTTAATTTTGATTTTTCATATTCTTTTTGCTAAATGACCATTGTACCCTTGGTTTATTACCAAAATTCCGGGTTCTATAATTTCTCATTTCATATTTTAGTCTCCAAAATACTAATATGTGATACTTGGTACTCTTACTCTTATTTCTACAGTGTCGTATATGAAGTCTCTGGAGACCGGGGTGTTACACTCTTCAGGTTGTAACATGTAAATTTCTTCCTTTAAATCCCCATTTAAAAATTTTGTTTTAGCATCCATTTGATGGATAAAAAGTTTATGAATAGAAGTTAAAGCAATCAGAATACGAATGGAAGAAATCCTAGTAACAAGGGCAAGCATATTAAAATAGTCAATATTTTGTTTTAATGAAAAACCTTTGGCTACTAACCTAGCTTTATACTTTTCAATATAACCATCTGGAAAATATTTTCTTTTGAATATCCACTTGTAACCAATAGGCTTTGCTCCTAAAGGTAAATCAACTAACTCCCAAGTTTGATTTTTTAAAATAGAGTCAAACTCAGTTTTAATAGTTTCTTTCCAAAGCAATGCATCAGGGGAAGAAATAGCTTCAGAGTAAGAAAACGGTTCATTTTCAATCAAATAAGTATAAAAATCATCTCCAAAGGAAAATTCTTTTCTTTGTCTCTTAATTCTTCTCAAGTCATCATGAGAGCTTTCCATATCATCCACAATAGTGGGCACATGTTTATCATATGAGTTTTCTTTATCATCCACTATTGTGGGTGCATGAGGAATTTTCTTAGAAAGTGGAAAAATATGTTTAAAAAACTTAATAATTTTTATCTCAAGAATAATATTGCATTCTATAACATCACTTTTCCAAACAAGAAATCTATAGGCAGCACTATTACTAGCACAACTAATAAATATGCAATCAAAAGTCTTTGATCCTATTTTCCTCTTTTTAGGATCAAGTAACATAACCTTGGTAAGACACCCCCACACTTTTAAATATTTCAGGTTATGTGCATGGCATTTCCACAACTCATAAGGTGTCCTACCAGTTTTCTTGTATGGAATTCTATTTTGTAAATGACATGCAGATAATATAGTTCGCCCCACAGATTATCAAGAGTAGAAGCACTGACAAGCAAAGAATTAATTATCTCTTTAAAAATCTTATTCTTTCTTTCAACGACTCCATTTGACTCAAGTGAATAGGGAGGAGTGATTTCATGAATTATTTCTTCTTTTTTTAGAATAATCATTTAGTGGGATAAATTCGCCACCTCTATCAAATCTAATCTTCTTGATTTTCCTATCGAGTTGGTTCTCTACTTCAATTTTATAGATTAAGAAAATATCAAACGTTTCATCTTTATTTCTAAGCAAGTAGACTTTAGTGAACCTAGAATAATCATCAATGAAGGCCACATAAAATTTCTTACCACCTCTAGTCATAGTTTGTTTCAGATCTCCGATGAACCAATTCTAATAATTTTGTTTCTTTAAATATCGACCCACATGTCTTTTTAGTTAGCTTAGAAGCAGCACATATTTGACATTTACTTAAACATGAATAATCAATATTATTTATAAGGCTTAGAGATTGCATCTTCTTAATGTACCATAGCATGTCCTAGACATTTACTAACATGTCCTAATCTAGCATGTCGAATATCATAGGAATCAACTAAGTAAGTAGAAGAAGGGGCACTTCCATTCATAATTTTAGCAATATTGACTACAAAGAGCCCCTGAATACAAAACTCTTTTTCCACAAAGACATTATTTTTTGTCAGTACAATCCTATCATATTCAAATGACACTTTAATTCCTACTTTTCCCAATAGAGCAATAGAACTAAGTTTGCTCTAATATTAGGAACATGTAGCACCTCATTTAAGGCCAATGTCTTTCCCTAAGTGAGCTTTAGCATGATTTTGCCTTTTCTCAAAACTTGAGTTGTGTGAGAGTCACCAAGGTAGACAAATTTTTTGTCATCCCCTACTAGAGTGTGGGATGTAAAAGCATCTTTGTTTGCACAAATATGTCTTGTTGTACCAGAGTCTACAACCCAATTCTTAGAATTAGTCACCCTATTAGCTTATGAAACAACAGTAGCTATTATGTCATCTCCTTCGACCAAATTGGCTTTAGGAGAATTTCCACTATTTCCAATTTTTACTCTCTTTCTACATTAGGGTGTATGATGCCCTAGTTTTCCACATACGTAACAAGTGGCTTTCTTCTGGAAAGTATAGGGGTTAGTGTTAGAGAAGTGCTCTAAAGGCAATCGCCATTAACACTTATTATACGCATAACATATTATTTAATATGAAAGGCTTCTTCATTAATTTGGTATTCATACGTTGAATTGATATAGATCTTTATTCGAATTAATGAAGTCCATGATACATAACATAGCATGAAGGAATCATGATGGGATCCTGATAATAAGATTCCTATCATGTGCAATTATGTTTGTGTCTAAATTATTCCTAGTCATAGGATCAACAAGACTGGACATTGTTGATCCGGACAGACTAGCACATGTAATACTCCTTGATTGGATAAAGCAGTCGATCTTGTAAACTATGATCATGAGATGATCAGAGTTGGCGTGTGGATACTTGCTAAGAGTAGCTAAGTACATCGGAGACCTATAATGAGACAATCATATGGATCATCTATTTAAATGTAGATGATTGTCTCATCATAGCAATGGTGCAAATATCCTCAGACTTGAGGTGCTTAAGAATATCTTGGATGTTGATCTTGTACTTTAACCTTAATCCATGTTGCCTTTCAGCGGGTCACTCATTGGACGAGGATTGGGTATAGTTTGAAGTGTTCGAAGGTAATTGAGTAGCCAATTAAGGATTCGCCACTCCCAATGGAGGGAGAGTATACCTAAGGTCTCTTGTTGGAATCATTACTCGGGAATCTCTGACCAAAGTGAAAATGCCTTGAGGAGTGTCTTCAAGTGCATAATGGTTGAGTGATGAATTTGGGGACAAAATCAAATATCACTTGGGCTAGGTATGGCATAGCTAGTCTATTAGAACCCACATTGTCCATATACGAGCTAAAGTAGGGTATAGTTGGTGAAAGGGCCGAATTGCTGATATTTGTCTATGAGAAGGGTATGCAAATCAAACATTTGACTCTGCAGTTGGTGGGGATCATGATGTGTTGCTAGATACCAATCTTAACTTTGTAAATTCAGTGGTTTGAATCAAGTGGCCAACATACTTAGGAACTAATGGGTTGCACACGCCGAAGAGTGTGGGGCTGATATGAAAGCGGATTTAGATGTGATCAAATATGAGGAGTTAATTCTCATGGATGAATGTCACAGTTCAGTGATCCCGGGGTTCAGCCTCATGAAGATAACAGAAGCAGGCTTGTACCTCGGCTTAGGGCCGTGTGGGAACTCGCCATAACGCATGGGGATGCATGTAGCCTATCATCACTTAGAGTGAGGGGCATGTAGGTCATTTCAAAGGATGGGGTTTTCCTATAAAAGGAATGTTATGGAAACCCTAATGAATGATGACTCTTTGAGACAAAAGAGAGTCCATGAGAAAAACCAACTTGCTCTCATCTCCAAGAAGGTGTTTTAGAGCTTGAGAAACATGGTTTTGGCTTCCTCTTCGGATCTGGACTTGGCTAGCACCGGGACCCTTTTCGAGACTGTTGCCTTAGAGGTTTTTGGCTTCACTCTTCGTGTGTGGATCTCCAGTTGGCGAACTGAGACTTGGTTGAAAACCCCACGGTCTCATTCCCTTACAGCCACTAGCCGGTTTTGGAACCGACACAAGGTAATCCTACACCATTCTCTTTGTTGTTAAACCAGATTTGATGTTACAAGGGGTCCTTGGATGGGTTTTTGTTGGGATTTTTTTTGTTTTCCGCTGTTATTGGCAAGTGTTGCCACCCACGAAACCTTGTAGTGGTATCAGAGCAACCTTGTGTGCATCAAAATCAGTTTATTGTTGAGAGTTTTCGGTTTTTGGTACCCATGTTTTCAAAAGTTTCGAAAATGAGATTTTTGGTATGAAAATGTGTAGATCCGGTGTTGTTCTTTATGTATATGGTCATGAGATGATCTAGGATGGTTAATATGAAGAAGGAACAACTTGGAAGTGGGTAAGGATGCAAAGATTATATTTTTTGAACTTTCGTGGCGAGAGAGAAACAACGTGCAATCGTTCCAGCGTGCGCGTTGTATAATTTCCGATAACGTCCGCGATGTTGGCGAACAACGTCACGACGTTGTTCTTCTAAACCCAAAACGTCGCGTCGATGTTGCGACATGACGTGACATGGCATGTTGTGACGTGATGTAATGTGAAGTGACTTGATGTGACGTGAAGTGACTTGACATGACGTTAGAGTCAAACACTCCCAACGTCGCGATGTGACAACGTTTTGACGTCGCGACGTTAAGGCGGTAGTGGGGTTTTGAACCCTCACAGCGTCACGACGTTAGGGACTGCTGGTGCCTTGTTCATTTCCTTTCTTGTATGGTTTTTGCACAAGTTTTGAACCACGCACTCTTATGTGTTTGAAATAGAAATGTGTGAGTTAAAATTGAACCGTTCAGCTTTAAAATTTCTGGAATCACGGATTTCGAAAAACCATGTTGAAATTACCTAAGAGAGAATTTTGGACAAAAACGTCATTTTGGAAAAATTGTGGTTCAAGTGTTGAATCGGAATAATGGTTTAAGGAGTAGAACCAATTGGGGAGTTAAATAGGGTTTATGATTCAAGAAGTTGAATCAGGTTCATGATTCAAGATGTTGAATCAGATTTGTTCAAGTGTTGAATAAAGGAGTTATTTGTTCAAGTGTTGAATGAAAATGATGTAGGACAATTTTAGTTCAAGTGTTGGATTGAGGTCATTGTTCAAATGTTGAACAAAACAAAATGGATCAATTTTATTTCAAGTATTGAAAAACCTTTGATGTGATTTTGAAATCACGGGGTACCATTACCTTCAACTTTCGATGGATTTCATTAGAGAATGCATGACAGGGTGTATGTTAGCATGATGGATGATTATGGACTTTGCCCAATGGTGATTGAGCATACTGCATTTGATTATTATTTCTTTTTGGATAAATAGGGTCTGTGTGTCCTTGCCTTTCTCTAATCTCTCATCTAAATCCCCCTTAAATGTAACTTGAGGTTATTCTTATTACAGGTATGTAATTAGATTACCTGAATTAGGATAAGGTTAATTGAAGGTCTGAAGGGAGAAAGAAGTGTAGAGAAGAAACCAAGAAAGAAGACCTTGAAGATTGTAAATTTGATTTATTTCAAAGGGTTGTAATAATCATGCATGTCCCTAGGTTTGACCTAGTCAATTCCATTATGGCTCGTGGAATTGATTTTAGGATGTCCATAATCATGCCATATAGTTAGAGTAACTATCCTTATAATTTCATGAGATGAATGGATAATGCATGCTAATGAAAATGATGAGACTTAACTAAAGAAAACCCTCCATTATTAATATTAAGGTTAATGTCTTCCACTAATATGGTGTGAACGAGAGTTCCTTTTGGAGATTGAGGTTATTGGGTAAACCTAAGCCTTTCTCCATAAGAGCATGTTCTATCCATGGAAATGAGTTTTCTTGATTGGTGGGATGGCCTTAACTAGACTCATTGGCTTGTTGGGTAAACCCAAGGTTAATGATGGATGGAGACGTAGTTGGGTCAATATACATAAGATGTACACGTATCATGAGTTGATAACCTAATGATAGTGCACAAATCAACAGTTGATAGCAATGGATTTGATAGTTGTGTCGGATTGCAAATTGGAATAATTATAGATCTAAGATATGGCTTGTTGAGTGGCAAGGTCACTCAGTGATGTGGATTCGTAGTGTGCAGATACGTTGGGTGTGGTAAGGGTGCTCTGCACGCGAGATGGCTTATTGGGTAAGCCAAAGGTGATTTTCGGTGATATGGGATATCGACCCGTTAGGAGAACCTCCATATAGGTTCTCTCGGATCAATAGTAAGGGCTATGGATTCGCAATAAAATAGTGGGAGCCATAATGCGTGATTATCAAGCCGTAATAATTATGCATTTTTAAGTACAATCTAACATAATCTCTTTTACATCTAGGTTGTGAAGAATCGAAACATGTCGACCATCGTGAACTTACGATCCATACTAGATGCCAATAAATTGACCGGGACCAATTTCATGGACTGGCTAAGGAACTTGAGAATTGTTCTCAGGGCAGAAAAGATAGCTTATGTCATGATGCCCTCCCCGATGTCCCCCAGATGCATGCATTTGGAGACCAGATAGCATATCAGAAGCACTTAGATGACAGTATCATTGTTGCATGCATCATGCTTGCATCGATGTCTCCGGGGCTTCAGAAAAAGCATGAGGCTATGACAGCCTATGACATAGTCGCCCATCTTAGAGAGTTATTTCATGAGAAAGCGAGATCCGAAAGGTTCAAGGTCTCTAAAATGCTTTTTCGCTTCAGGATGCAAGAAGGGACATCTCCAGTACAATATGCACTGAAGATGAATGGGTACATAGTTAGGTTGGATCAATTGGGTTTTGGTATGGATAATGAATTAAGTATAAACTTGATTCTAGCTGGTTTACCCGACAGTTTTGCATAGTTTGTGCTTAACTACAAAATGAACGATAAAGAGACCACCATACCTAAGCTGATCAACCTGCTTAAAACAGTTGAACCCACCTTGATGAAGGAAGGTAAAACTGTGATGCTCGTGAACTCTTCTAGTTCTAAGAAAGGTTCTAAGAACAAGAAGAAGAGAAAAATCACTAAGCAAAAGGGAGGGGCGGCCAAGAAAAAGGTCAAGGAGACATCCTCAAAAGGTACATGCTTCCATTGAGGCAAAGAAGACCATTAGAAGAGAAATTGCAAGGCCTACATGGAGTCAAAGAAGAAGGTGGCATGTGATGCACCAACATCTTCAAGTATTTATGTCATTGAAGTTAATATTGTTTCTTATGGCAACCTTTGGGTATTGGATACCGGTTGTGGCTCACACATATGTACTGATATGCAGGGCCTTAGAGACAACAGGAAGCTCACAAAGGGAGAGTCCGACCTTCGGGTGGGTAATGGTGCAAGAGTTGCGGTTGTTTCCATTAGGACTTATGTTTTGAACCTCCCTAGTGGTTTTTGTTTATATTTAGACAATTGCTTGTGTGTGCCAACTTTGACGAAGAAAATCATTTTTGTTTCATGTTTAAACAAGAAAGGGTTTCATTTAAATTTTGTGACAATAGTTGTTGCATTATGTTGAATGATGTTTTTTATGCTGGTGGTACCTTAAGCAATGGGATTTACATATTAGATATGTCAAATCCAATCCTGAATATCAATGACAGTAAAAGACAAAAAGTAGATAATTTGAAATCATCATATATATGGCATTGTCGTCTTGGCCATATAAGTGAGAGACGCATGATTGAGTTACACAAGTATGGAAGCTTAGGGTCATTTGATTATGAATCATTTGACACATGTGAATCATGCTTGTTAGGAAAAATGACCAAGTTACCCTTAAGGGAAAGGGTGAACGAGCAAATGAACTATTAGACCTAATACATACTGATGTATGTGGTCCTATGTCCGTGCATGCCAAAGGTGGTTTTGTATACTTCATAACCTTCATCGATGACTATTCACAATATGGGTACTTGTATCTCATGAGGTATAAGTTTGAGGCCTTTGAAGGGTTAAGATTCGAAATGAGGTAGAGAAACAACTTGGGAGAAGTATAAAATCACTTAGATCAGATCGAGGTGGTGAGTACTTAAGCCAAGTGTTTCTGGATTATCTTAGGGACAATGGGATTTTGTCCCCATGGACTCCACCTTACACGCCACAACATAATGGTGTGGCTGAGAGAAGGAACCGAACCTTGTTAGACATGGTAAGGTCTATGATGGGTAAGGCAGACCTACATAAATCCTTTTGGGGTTATGCGCCAGGCTTCTTTATTTACATCTTAAATAGAGTCCCATCCAAGTCAGTTGAAGTTACTCCATATGAGATATGGACTAACAAAAGGCTCTATTTTTCCCACATGAAAATATGGGGTTGTCCTGCTTATGTGAAGCGGACAATATCGGACCAAAACGAAGCTAAGAAGTCGATAAGTGTGCATTTGTAGGATATCTAAAGAAGCGATGGGATTATCAATTCTGACGCTTTGGAGCAAAGGTTGTTTGTTTCAAAGCATGATGTCTTCTTAGAGAAAGAGTTTCTCTTGAGAGAAGACAGTGGGAGCAAAGTGGAGCTTAGTGAAGTTCTAGATGCTCTAACAGACGCGTCTCATCTGACTCCTGAAGTTGTAATTCATGATGATGAATTGATAGCTGACTCTTCTAAAACACAAGTGTTTCGTAGGACAAGTAGGATACGTTCTGTCCTAGAGAGATATGGATTTCTCATTAGCGAACAAAAGGACGTATTGCTCATAGAAAATGATGAGCCAACTACCTACGAAGAGTCTCTGAATAGTTCAGAGTCTGATCAATGGCTCAATGCCATGAAGTCAGAGATGGATTCCATGTATACAAACCAAGTGTGGACTTTGGTTGATCCACCTGAAGGGATAAAACCCATAGGGTGCAAATGGATCTTCAAGAAGAAGACGGACATGGATGGTAATGTGATTACCTATAAACCTAGGCTTGTAGCTAAGGGTTATCGTAAAAAACAAGGAGTTGATTATGACGAGACTTTCAGTCCAGTAGCTATGCTTAAATCCATAAAAAAGTACTCGAGCCATCCTTAGGTCAGTGAGATTATGAGATATGGCAAATGGATGTGAAACGACTTTCCTTAATGAAACCAACAGGAGGTTTATATGACACAACCTGAAGGCTTCATATATGTAAGTGGCAGTAAAGTATGCAAACTTCATAGATTCATTTATGGGTTTAAGCAAGCATCTAGGAGTTGGAATATCCGATTTGATGAGACAATCAAAGAGTTTGGTTTCTCACAAAATCTGGATGAGCCTTGTGTATATAAGAAGACAAATAGAAGTGCAGTTGTATTCCTAGTCTTGTATGTGGATGACATACTTCTAATAGGAAACGATGTCTCAATACTACAATCTGTCAAAATTTGGTTATCTAAGAATTTCTCCATGAAAGACCTTGGAGAAGCGACCTATCTATTAGGGATAAAGATCTATAAAGATAGATCTAAAAGGTTGCTTGGTCTTTCACAGTCTACATACATAGACAAGATGCTGAAGAGGTTTAGCATGGAGCAGTCCAAGAGAGGAAATGTCCCTATGGTTAGTGGGATCACGCTCTCGAAGTTTATGTGTCCACATACACAAGATGAGAGGATGCACATGAATCTGATACCATATGCTTTGGCAAGAGGATCGATAATGTACGTTATGTTATGTATTAAACCCGACGTATCATATGCTTTGAATGTCACAAGTAGATACCAATTAGACCTAGAATTGGGTCATTGGGTGGCAGTCAAAAATATCCTTACGTACTTGAGAAGGACTAAGGATGTATTCTTGATTTATGGAGATGGAGATCTTATTGTTAATGGCTATAGTGATGTCAATTTCTAATATGATAGAGATGACTCTAAATCTCAGTCAGGTTACGTGTTCACATTAGTAATTGGAGTAGTCGGGTTAGGAAGAGTTCCAAACGAGAAGCGACTACGATTACACAAGCGAATCAGTACATGCGGCTTACAGACGGCTAAAGCGGTTTGGATAAAGAAGTTCATTACTGAACTAGGAGTGGTACCTAGCATTGTTCATCCGATACTTTTGTATTGTGAAAACAATGGAGCCATAGCACAAGCTAAGGAACCACGGTCTCATCAAAGGCCCAAACACGTACTCAGGAGATACCACTTGATCAAAGAGATCATTAGTAGGAATGATGTAAAGAAAGAGAAAATACCCACTGATCAGAATATTGTTGATCCCTTGACTAAGCCCTTCCCAAAAGAATACGAATAACCTGCGTTCTAGCCTATGGTATGAGATCCTGAGGCGATTGTAAAAAACTTTAGTCATGATAGGAGTTTGTTAGAGAAGTGCTCTAAAGGCAATCGCCATTAGCACTTATTGTACACATAACATATTATTTAATATGAAAGGCTTCTTCGTTAATTTGGTATTCATACATTGAATTGATATAGATCTTTAATCGAATTAATGAAGTCCATGATACATAACATGGCATGAAGGAAATCATGATGGGATCATGATAATAAGATTCCTATCATGTGCAATTGTGTCTAAATTATCCCTAGTCATAGGATCAATAAGACTGGACATTGTTGATCCGGACAAACTAGCACATGTCATACTCCTTGATTGGATAAAGCAGTAGATCTTGTAAACTATGATCATGAGTTAATTAGAGTTGGCGTATGGACACTTGCTAAGAGTAGCTAAGTACATCAGAGACCTATAATGAGACAATCATATGGATCATCTATTTAAATGTAGATGGTTGTCTCATCATAGCAATGGTGCAAATATCCTTAGACTTGGGGTGCTTAAGGATATCTTGGATGCTGATCCTGTACTTTGACCTCAATCCATGTTGCCTCTCAGGGGGTCACTCATTGGACGAGGATTGGGTATAGTTTGAAGTGTTCGAAGGTAATTGAGTAGCCAACAAAGGATTCTCTACTCCCAATGGAGGGAGAGTATACCTAAGGCCTCTTGTTGGAATCATTACTCGGGAATCTCTGGCCAGGGTGAATGCCTTGAGGAGTGTCTTCAAGTGCATAACTATTGAGTGATGAATCTGGGGACAAGATCAAATATCACTTAGGCTAGGTGTGGCATAGCTAGTCTAGTGGGAGCTACACATTGTCCATGCTCTAAACTAAGGAGGTTATAGTTTGGTGAAAGGACGAATTGCACGGTATTTGTCTATGAGAAGGGTATGCAATCAAACCACTGACTCTTTGGTCAATTGGGGGTCATGATGTGTTGCTAGATATCAATCTTGACTTGCTTAATTCAATGGTTGAATCAAGTGGCCAACATAACACAGGAACTGTGGGTCGCACACTTAGAAAGTGTGGGGCTGATATAGAGAGAAGCAGTTGGATGTGATCCAAATATGAGGGAGTTAATTCTCATGGATGAAATGTCACGGGATTAGTGGAATCCGGGGTTTGAAAGCCCTCACTTAGAGAGATAACAGGCTTGGGCTTGTACCTCGGCTTAGGGCCTTGTGAGAACTCGCCTAACGCATGGGGATGCGTGTAGCCTATCATCACTTAGAGTGAGGGGCATGTTAGTCATTTCAAAGGATGGGGTTTTCCTATAAAAGGAATGTTATGGAAACCCTAATGAATGATGACTCTTTGAGACCAAAGAGAGTCCATGAGAAAAACCAACTTGCTCTCATCTCCAAGAAGGTGTTCTAGAGCTTGAGAAACCTGGTTTTGGCTTCCTCTTCGGATCGGGACTTGGCTAGCACCAAGACTCTTTCCGAGACCGTTGCCTTAGAGGTTGTCGGCTTCACTCTTCATGTGGATACCGTTAGAGGCGAACCTAGGACTTGGTTCGCCCCGATTCCTAACTTCTCCCAGACCAGCTCAATTTTGGAACCGACACAAGGTAATCCTACACTCTTCTCTTTGTTGTTCAACCGGATTTGATGCTACAAGGGGTCCTTGGATGGGTTTTTGTTGGGATTTTTTTGTTTTATAACATTATTGTAAGTGTTGCCACCTTGAAACACTGCGATTAGAAATTTTGGGTTTATTATGTCGAGTTTTAGCCTTTATGGTGTGCCTTTTATGATTGGTTTGGACCAAGTTTGGATTAACCTCTTTCTCATTCCAATTGTGTAGAAAGGTCAAATGACTCAATCTAAAGGCGAAGCTGACCATCTACCACTACAGCATGACTCAGTAGAGCCTACAATCATTACCAACCCCACCACCACAACTCCACGATACAACCAACATTATACTACCGTACTGAAGCGAGACTAAAAAAAACTAAAACTTCGATCAACAACAAAACATGCTTCATGTGGTGCTGCAGGTGTTGGGATTATGTTCAATGAGAAGAATGGTTCAATGACATATTGTGTAAGTGTAATATATTGATTCCATTGAAAATTTTCATGTTTTCTTGTTGTGTGAACAATTACTCATATCTTCATTTTCAATAATGTAAAGTGGCAACACATCCCTGTCATCAGTTAGGGGAGTCAATCTTAGAAATCTATCTCAACATCAACCAGAATGATCATGTGTAGAGGTGATAGGGGCCTGTTAACATGGTCAACATGTCATTCAGACCACCTGTAAGGACATGGAGAGGCAGAGCATGCATGACCAAAAGTGAACTTGTAAAATCAAGGCAAAAGGGTAGCAACTCAGAAGACAAATGATGGTGTGACTCTGTAACATCCCGAATTAGACCCTAGTAGTTTGATTACAGTTTTGCAGTATAAGAAAAGTAAAATTTGTATTTTCTGAAATTTAAGTGCTAAAAGTGAAAAAGGATAAACCGGGATTAATACAAAAGCTAAGGTTAAAATGGTAATTTATAAAATGAGGACCCAAGGGTCATAATATAAGAAGGCTGTATGCTATTGTAAGAATTTTGAAAGTTGAATTGCAAATTGATGGGAGATGAAGGACCTAAATGCAAGGGGTGAAGTTTGACCCAAAATTGGGATAAGGCTAAACATGGCCTTATGATAAGACCAAAAATATCTCTTTTTGGTGTTGGAAAGTTAGGGCATTCAAGTGGAGAGAAGGAGAAAGAGAGAAGAGAATAAGAGAAGAAGAAGAAGGAAGAAGAGAAGAAGAAGAAAATCCAGGTATGAAATTCATGTTTGGAACTCTTGTATTTGTTAGTATGGAACCTATGTAAGGATTTGTTGGTTAGGAAACTATCTTAACTCTTTCTTTGTCTACGTTTGGGTTAGGAAAACCCTAACTCTTCAATACATGAGTATTTTGGTTGGTTCAAGTCAATTTTGTGGTTGGTTTTGAATTGGTTTAGTTTGGTTGGAAGATTTCCGGTGAAAATGGTAAAGCGCTTGAATTTTCTGCGAAGCTCGCGAGTGATACCAATCTTTTGAAAGTTGAGTACCGATACTCAATGTGGTTTTTAGCCTAGAGGATGTTGAATACCTGTACTGAAGGTTGAGTACCGGTACTCAAAGCTGAATTTGGTCCAGAGGATGTTAAGTACCGGTACTCAAAGTTAAGTACCTGTACTCAAAGTGATTTAAGGTCTAGAGGATGCTGAGTACCGGTACTGAAAGCTTAGTACCGGTACTAAAAGGCGACTACCAGTACTCAAAGTTGAGTACCAGTACTGAAATGTGAGTACAAGTATTAAAAGTTGAGTACCAGTACTCAAAGTTGAGTACCAATACTCAAAGTTGTTTGAGGTCCGAGCATAAAATGATAATGAAAGGGTCATTATCATTATCCAGCAACCCTGTTTTTACCTTGTTCATCTGTCGTGGGGCAAACATTGTTTCTTGCCCTTATTTGATAATGTAATTAAGAATGATATAACAAACTCGGTAACACATATGGTATGCCTGCTTAAGACCGAATAGTGAATGAATAGGAACCTTTGGTCGGTGCTCACGACCTCACGCTGATGCTTACGAGACTTACGTGCGTGGCGGGCGCGTCTTTTGATCGATGTTTCGACACTCCTACTAGTGCTACGACACTTCTGTTACATGGGCAGGCATGTCTCTGATAAGTGCTTCGATACTCCTGCTAGTGCTTTGATACTCCTGCTAGTGCTACGACACTTCTATTACATGGGCAGACACGTCTATGTTCAGTACTATACCGTACCTTCGGGTACCTATTGTGATGTGTTCCTCTTATTCATTGTTACCAGTCTATGGAGGCAAATACTTATATGTTGTATACATGAATAATATGACACATGAAATTAAAAGTACTTAGTTTATGTTCTGTGGTATATACAGGCAAACATTTATATGATAAGAATTTGAATAATGAACCATAAGAAAGCATTAGTAATCAGTTCTGCTTTGTTCTATATTGTACCTATGGGTACCTTCTGTACAAGATCTCTATTCTAAACTCATACGGGGAGATATGAAATCACGTTATAAGAATTATGTTGTATGAAAACTCGGTTATAGAATTCTATTATACATAAACTTTGACATATGCATTATGTTATATGTATCCTATAATTGTGGACCACTTCAAGTGGTCATATTTGTTATCTGTTTCCCACTAAGCTATAAGCTTAGCACGGGTGTTTCATCCGTGTAGGTACTGAAGAGGACATCGAGGCATTCCGCATACAATAGGGCCAACACAACAATAGGAGTCCACTTGATGTAGGTTTTGATTTTTAGTTTTGTAATGTAGATGTAAAAGTTTTTGTAATAGTGAAATTTGTTTATGTACAAGTAAATGAGACTTCGAGAATATGTCTGAGGCCCCGAGTTTAAACACCACTACGGTGGTAGTACTAGAATTTTTATTTCCTTATGGATTTATATATGAAATGGGCCCACCAATGTCCCAAAAGTAGGTTAAAGAGTCTCAGTCCCGTGTCGCACCCTTTCTCTTAGCTTAGGCGAGGGTAGGGGTGTGACAATTTGAGTGGTATCAAAGCCTAGGTTTAAGCGTTTCTGGATTATCAGAGCCTAGGTTTAGGTGTTTCTGGAAAACTATTAGGCTAAAAATGTGCCTACATAGTATTGTGTTAGCCTAAAGCGAATGTCCTTCTTTTGTCTATTGTTTAGAATGGATCGAGAAGCCCGGGAAGTACGTGGAGGAAATAGGCGAGCGTCAGCCACATGGATCTTGATCATCGGTTTTGAATCGTCTGGGTCGGCTAAGTGAGGAACATGTAGCCGAAGCATTGGTAAAGATTTCTCAGAGATATGTAGCGTCTTAGATAGACTCTCCACGGCCACTAGACGTCGTCGATTCTGTAAAAAGCATGGAGTAGAAGGAATTCGTAATTACGAGTTTAGAAGAGTTTGATAAATCCAGGGTTTGGCTTGAGAAGTACAAGAGCTGCGGGCCCAGTAAGCGTCCACACGAACAAATGGCCAAATGTCGCGCGGTCTCATTGTTGCAGTGCAACTTATGATTGGTGGAAGCTATTTTCGAAATCCATTGCTTCGGACCATTTCATGGACTTTTTCCAGAATTTAGAGATAGTACGTCACCGATGACTATAAGGAAACCAAGTGGAAGCAATTCCTAAATATGAAACAGGGGAATCTGACGGTGGTGGAGTATGAAAAGGAGTTTAGCCGCCTCAGTAAGTATGCACCAGATCTAGTTATTACGAAAACTTTTCGATGTAGATAATTTGAGGATGACCTAAAGGAATCCATAAAGAGGTACCTCACAGCTTTGACATCGTTGCAAGTAGTGAATTTTTATCAGCTGATGCAAGCAGCTATGAAAATAGAGAAATCAGAAATGAAGAGTCAGGAAAGGAATAGAGAGAGAAAGTTCTCCAAAGGTAGTTCATCTTCCGATAAAAGGACTAGAGAGTCTCAAGTGGACTCAGTACATGATTCAGCTACAAGAGGTAAGAGACAAGGTCCTACTATGATATAAGGTTCCGGTAGAGGCATTTCAATCGGACAAGACGAAAGACCTGAATGTCCGCACTATCACAAACATCATGTTAGTATTTGCATATGGGTAACTAGGGGGTGTTTCTGATGTGGAAGCACCTACCATCTAATAGAAAATTGTTCGCAAGGATCGGGGATTTCTATAAATCCTCAAGGAAGTAGCCACGGAGGATCAAATGTACCTCCATTGACTTGTGTTTGAGGTAGAGGGCGAGGTAGTTCAAGACAGCAAGGAGAGGTATTGCCTCAGAAATAATAAATCGCCCTACTACTACAACCCCGACTCGAGCTTATGCTATGAGAGCTCGTGAAGATCAGGATGCACCAGGGGTGATTACGGGTAATTTCACTCTTTATGACAATGAAATGCATGCTTTGGAAGATCCAGATTCTACACATTCATACATATGCATTGAACAATTGAGTGATAAATTGTTATCAGTAGTGCCTTTAGCATACGACATGCTTGTTACCAGTCCCTTGGGGCTTAGTGTTAGAGTCAACCAAGTGTATAAAAACTGTCCCCTAATGGTCCATGATAGGGAATTTTCGGTTGATTTGATTCTTTTGCCTTTTCATGAGTTTGATTTGATTTTGGGCATGAATTGGTTATCCAAACATCGGGCTATAGTTGATTATGATAAGAAAACAGTAGTGCTTAAATGCTCTGACTTGTCAAAGGTAACTGTACAAGGTATCCGATCTGGACTAATGTCAAATGTAATTTCATCTATGCAAGCCTGACGTTTTCTTAGAAAAGGTTATGAAGCCTTTTTGGCTTTGGTAATAGACTCCAAGAGAGGACAGGTAAATCTAGAAGATATGACGACACTACTTATATGGTGAAAAATATAGAATATTTACAGATCATAAGAGTCTTAAGTATCTGTTAACTCAAAAGGAACTAAACATGAGGCAACATCTATGGTTAGAATTGTTTAAGGACTATGATTGCATAGTTGATTACCACCTGGAAAAGCTAATGTGGTGGCAGATGCTTTGAGTAGAAAAATGATTTCCGGTTTGTTCCTGAAAGAATGTGCATGGAGATTTGAATCTGATGGAGCTTTGTTAGCTCAATTAAAATCTATACCCGAGTTGAGGCAAATGATGTTTGAGGTTCAGAAAAATGATGTCAAGTTACAGCAAAATGTACAATTAGTTAGAAATGAAGACAAGACTGACTAAGGTATAGAAGAACATGAGGGTTGATTGTACAAGAATAGATTATGTGTACCAAATATCCAAGAAGTGAAAAAAAGAAAAAAAAAAAAAAAGGAAGTTAATGTATGAAGACACAGTACCTGCAGCTTTTTTATTCGAGTATGAATTTCGAGGACGAAATTCTTTTAAAGGGGGGAGAGTTGTAACACCCTGAATTAGACCCTAGTAATTTTATTACAGTTTTGTAGTATAAGAAAAGTAAAATTTGTATTTTCTGAAATTTAAGTGCTAAAAGTGAAAAATGATAAAGTCGGTATTAATACAAAAGCCAAGGTGAAAATGGTAATTTATAAAATGAGGACCCAAGGGTCATAACCTAAGAAGACTGCATGCTATTGTAGGAATTTTGAAAGTTGAATTGCAAATTGATGGGAGATGAGGGACCTAAATGCAAGGGGTGAAGTTTGACCCAAAATTGGGATAAGGCCAAACATGGCCTTATAATAAGACCAAAAATATCTCTTTTTGGTGTTGGAAGGTTAGGGCATTCCGGTGGGGAGGAGAAAGAGAGAAAAGAAGAAGAGAAGAAGAAGAAAATCCAGGTTTGGAATTTATGTTTGGAACTTTGGTTTGGAACTCTTATATTTGTTAGTATGGAACCTATGTATGCATTTGTTGGTTAGGAAACTATCCTAACTCTTTCTTTGTCTACATTTGGGTTAGGAAAACCCTAACTCTTCAATACATGTGTATTTTGGTTGGTTCAAGTCAGTTTTGTGGTTGGTTTTGAGTTGGTTTAGTTTGGTTGGAAGATTTCCGGTTAAAATGGCCAGAACTAGCCATTTCTGCAGAAATCGCAAGTGAGTACTGATACTGAAAGTTGAGTACTGATACTCAATGTGGTTTTTAGCCTAGAGGATGTTGAGTACAGATACTAAAGGTTGAGTACCGATACTCAAAGCTAAATTTGGTCTAGAGGATGTTAAGTACCGGTACTCAAAGTGATTTAAGGTCCCAGCAGTACTGGTACTAAAGTTGAGTACGATGCGAAAGTTGAGTGCCGATCTTGAAGGTGATGCAGATCTTGAAAGTTGAGTATCGGTCTTGGTTCAGTACGATCTTGAGGTGAGTGTCTTGAAAGTTGATGCTTGATCTTGAAGTTGAGGTACCATCACGAAAATTGAGTACCAGTACTAAAAGGTGAGTACCAGTACTCAAAGTTGAGTACCAGTACCCAAAGTTGTTTAAGGTTTGAGTACCGGTCCTACAACCCTATTTTTTCTCTGTTCGTCTGTTAATTCCGAATTAAAGGGCCAGTACATGCATAAAAGTTATATGAAAAATGCTCTGTCGTGGGGCAAACATTGTTTCTTGCCCTTATTTGATAATGTAATTAAGAATGATATAACAAACTCAGTAACACATATAATTGTATGTCTGCTTAAGACCGAATAGTGAATGAATAGGCACCTCGTCGGTCTTTCACGACACTTATGTTACGTGGGCGGCGTCTACGTCCGATGCCCGGCCTCCTGCTGAAGTAATACGGCGCCACGTGCGTGGGCGAACGAGTCTACGATCGGTGCGGCACTCATGCTAGTGCTACGGCATACATTTGACATTGCGTGGCGGGCGCGTCTGCATTCATCTTGTACCGTTCCTTCGGGTACCTATTGTGTTGTGTTCCTCTCATTCATTGTTACCAGTCTATGCAAGAAAATACTTATATGTTGTATACATGAATAATTTGATACATGAAATTAAAAGTACTCAGTTCTGTTCTGTGGTCTATACAAGCAAACTTTTATATGATAAGAATATGAATAATGAACAATAAGAAGGCATAAGTAATCAGTTCTGCTCTATTGCATGTGTACCTCACGGGTACATACGTACAAGATCTACGATTTCTAAACTCCTACGGGAGATATGAAAATCAGGTTATAAGAATTATGTTATATGAAAACTCGGTTATAAAATTATGTTATACGTAAACTCTGACATATGCATTATGTTATATGTATCCTAAAATTGTGAACCACTTTAAGTGATCATGCATACATTGCTCTGTTTTCCGTAGGTATAAGCTCGTACTTGAATTTTATTCGTATAAATCTTTTGAAAGGGGCGTATGAGGCATTCCACATACGACGGGGCAACCACGGCATGTAGGTCCCTTGATGTAGGTTTTGATTTTTGGTTTTATAATGTAGATGTAAAAATTTTTGTAATAGTGGAATTTGTTTATATACAAGTAAATGAGATTCAAGAATATGTACAAGACATTTTAAACACCACTACGGTGGTAGTACTATAAGTTTTATTTCCTTATGGATTTATATATGAAATGGGTGACGTGTCTAAACGGGTTAAGAGTGCCGATCTGGTGTGGAATCTTACATAACGCTGAGCGGGGTAGGGGCGTGACAGATTCTTTGTGATTTGGGTAGCTTGCCATGTTAGGTAGCTTTTTTTATAGACTTTGTGATTTGGGCACCATGTTGGATAGCTTTTTTGTTTTTGAGGAAGTTTGTGACATTTTTGTACTTTAGCCAACATGTTGGGTTGAATTTTTTTTGGCATACACTGTGACACTTTGTGTAAGATGGCTTACCATTTTTTTGGGTTTATGGATACCTAGTTGGGCAGCATCTTGGGTACCATTCCATTTTGTATATAAACGATATAAATATATTCCACTATGAATATCGTAAAGATGTTTTAGGCAAAATTATATTTCTTTGGTGTATTTTGAATGTTATTTGAAAAACATCTTGGATGTAAGCTGATGTTTAGACACTAAACATCTTGGTGTATTTTGGATGTAAGTTGATGTTTTGATTTTTTTTTGTGTAATTTAAAAAACATTTTGAATGTAAGCTGATGTTTGGATAGTAAACATCTTGGTGTATTTTGGATGTAAGTTGATGTTTTTCTTTTTCGGTGTATGAAAAACTTTTTGTATTTTGGTGTATTTTGGATATTATTTGAAAAACATCTGTATTTGTGGACCATTATAACTAACTACATGATAGAATGGATAATTATCCACAAGCGGTTTCTACGCAAGGCGTGGGCACCCTTTATTCCCTAGTAAATCCATAGAGAAGCCAACACATAAGATGTTTTTATTCTCCAATAAATCCACAGAAGAAGTAACACATAAGACGTGGGCATGCTTTACAAGATCCTAGATTGGTCAACCTCCGTCCTCTTCCCTTATCGTTTCATTTGGGATCCTTGTGTTCTCACTAAGATGGTTTTTCTTGTTTTTTTGCTTGGGAATAAATCATGTTTTGCAAGTTGATTTTGAAAGAGATTCTAAGAATGTGCTTTTTTTTTGTGAAGGCTGTACAAGATTCTAGATTGGTCAACCTCTTTCCTCTTCTCTTATCGTTTCATTTGGGATCCTTGTGTTCTTTCTTAAGGCAGGTTTTTTTTTTTTTGCTTGGATAATTTAAAAAGAAAAGGTTTTGCCTTAGCAAATAGATGTTTCATTTGTGAAAATGATGAATAAACGGTTGGTCATATTCTAGTGCATTGCTCAAAGGTTAGGATGTTGTGCGACATCTTGTTATACCTTGTTGGGGTTAAATTGGTTTTACTTTAGATAATTAGAGAATCCCTCGTTTGTTGGCATGATTCTATTGTGGGCAAAAAGACAGCTCCCTATGCCTCCTTTGAACCGTTTGACATGAAAGAAACAGAATTGCGTATAACAATGAAGAGATTTTGGTTTATAGAATGAAAACCTCATTTCTTTGTAATTTATGGTTCTGGACTAATTTATGTATCGTGGACAAACCTCGTTCTTTGTTTGAATTTTTGGTTTGGCTGAGTTGTAAATGAAGGATGGTTGGTCGTAAATGAGGACAAGTGGATTGTCTTTTTGGTCTCTTTTGTTCTTTTATCTGTTTTCGTTTTTGTTATGGTTCTTTGGTATACTTCCTGTTGCGTTTGGGTGCTCCGGGAAGTTTTCGTTTTGGTTCTAATACAATCCGGCCTTTTACTTATATAAAAACTGTTTTGCAAGTGTGCGGATTTTGTTACTTTGTTTAAATTTTTGGAATCCGCTGTAAAGATGTTTTTGGAGGAGATGCATTTGATAGATTTATTTTTATTTTTTTTAATTTCAATGTAAGGTGTTAAAAGATAGCTAATTGTTGAAAAAAAGTCAAAACGGTTTCCTAGAATCTTTCGTAAAAGATAAAACGTTTCATTATTATAACATACGACCATGATAAAAATGGTCTATTTCGGAGGTGATTGCAAAGGTGACAATAACACGGTAAAACGGTAATTACACTTCCAATGGAAAGTGTTTTTGTAAAAGAAAAAATAATTTTTTTTTCAGATATATGACTGAAATGAAAATTGTTGAGTAATTTTTTAAAGAGACAACTTTCCACAGTACTTAAACTGAGAAAACTTGCAACGAATAAAATTCAGTAGACTCATGGTCAACTATGCTCTTCCGTTGGGAGGGTAGCAAGCAAATGCATTTTGTTGGATCTGTTATCTGTATTCCAATCGAATCATTCAGTTATGATGCTAAAAATTACTCTATAAGTATTCATGTTAACTTTTAGGAATCACAAACCAAAACTCCTGTCTCTGCAAATTCACCCCATCTCTATATCAAATATTATACCCCTCAAAAACCTAGAAACAAGACCTTCATACTATCTGCAAAATTCCTAAACTTCTGTGTGATCCAAGTATCAACCGCCTACATAAATTCCCCTGAACGACAAGTGACGAGATAAAAAGAAATTTGAATAATAACACTATCTCTGCAACCAAAGATAAACATGCGTGTGAAGGAACCAAACCCAAAGTATATATATATATATATATATATATATATATATATATATATATATATATATACAGCCTTACCAAAAGAGGCCCCCATTTCCACCCACATGACCACCACAAGTCACCCTAGAGACCTATCAGGAAGAATACCTGAGCCTCCTCCAGTAGTAGTAGGTGGTTGGGTCATTGGATAATTAGGCGCTTGAGGAACAAGGGGAGTTCTGGTATTGGTAGTGAGGAGTGCTCGCAAGTTGGGTGGAAAACCAGGCGGAGGTGAAGCGATAGGAGTGGGTGGTGGTCTTGTAGCTTGAGTCGGTTGTGTAGGCTGAATCACTAGCTGGTTGAGAGCAGAGTTATAAGCCCGGCCAACAAGGCTTCCACGCATTCGACCTGTAGGGCGCCAGTTCTGTTCCGATGCCAAATCCACCAAGTCTTCAGCTCTTGAGACTGCGTGTACCATACCACTGCCACCTTCTATATTACCACCTCTCTGCTCCCCCCCTGCTCCTGCTGGGGACCTTACCCCCCCATTGGCATTTACAGAGAAGGGAGAGCCTGTTCTTTTTATCTGATTTTGGACAGGCAATGACATTCTGTTCATCTGAGCAGCTCTCTGAGCTGCAACCATAGCCTGAGCATTTTGGCTGCTGATACCAGTGCCAATTGCTGCATGGGGGGTAGCACGACTACTTTGGGCACCACCTCCTTGGTGAACTTGGGCCCTTGACAGATGATGAGCAGATGATCTCATTAGGTTCGATTGTGTCCTTGCCTGGAGAGATTGTTGTTGTTGTTGTAAAGTCTGGGGCTCAGTTGGAAGCCCGGATGAAGCCCCTCTGTAAGCACCAGGACCTGGACGTTGGCTTACAGCTGGATGGCCACCAACCTGTTGATTCCAGTTCTTCAAGGGAAAAACAACAAATTAAGTCAGAATATATATATATATATATATTAAAATCTAGCAAGATTCATGGCATGAGAAAACTAATAGAGAAAACCAAAAGGCTCAAACAAGCATAAAGCATGGATATCCATATCACACAATCAACCTAACTGGACAATTATCCATCCAAGCAAGTTTACTTGTGGTCCAGGAATTTCCAGCAAGGGCAGCAGATCACAGCTACCTCATGGCTATATAAAAACACAGGTAAAATGGGAAAAAGAGATGCTGGAAGAAATAGAACCTGTGACATTGAGTGATGCTGTAATGCAGATGCACTGATGTCCGATATCTGAACTGGGCTGTAAATTGATCTTGAGAATTGCTGTGGTCTTTCCATGTCACTACCGACAGTACTGGGTCCATTCGGTACCATCGAATTCAAACTTGTTCTTGATCTATGATGCGGACTGGATATTTGGACCTGAGCTGGGAGGGCTTGAACTGCTATTGGAGTTCTGGTTATATGTCTGGAGGGAATTGTTGGAACCCTTCCGTATTCGTTGACAATCGAATGCGCAAATTGCGCCTGTGATAACAGCAAATTATCAGGAATTGCTAACTGATCATGCAGAGAAGAGGCCGCCAGATGATTGTTGCCACGGCTTTCCTCAGTTCCTCGGTTAAGTGCAGGAGAAATAGCATCAGTTAACACCGGGGAGAGAATAAAATTGGCAGGAGATGGCGGAGTAGTGCCACCAATACATTGGGCATCTGACCAGGCACTATTATGGGTTGGCAAAGGAATTCCAGAACTGAGTTCATCCCGACAAACAGTGTTTTGATTATTAACTTCAGTTGCATTGTTCAGTTCTGGTGCCATAGGCTGCTTTGCAGCAATGGAATCACCTTGAGTATTCGACTGGAAGGGTTTTCTATCTTCGATTTCACTAGCACCAAAAGTATTCATCTCATCGTCCCCTTCAGTAAGATCCAGAACATTTGGAGAGGCATTTGAGAAGCTGGTAGATTCTTGCAAGCCCAGCCCTTCTTGTTGGGAATTGAGGGTTCTAACATGTAATTTGTCCACAGAGTCATTGCTTTCCAAGACGGCTTTCCATGATCCATCTGCAGAGATAATCACATCAGCAACATTCTCTCCCACCTCTTTCAGGACCTGAGAAGAATGGATTGATTTATTCAAATGCAAAAAGATGTTGCAAGAAAAACAAAAATGTTCAACTACTTGCCTTGACCATATTTTGATCAACACGAATGTCAGTGTGGCAGACATACTGGTTACAGTGTGGGCACCGCCATGATGGTCTTCTTGAATTTATTTCCACAAAGTTGTCAAAATCAAAACACTACAGCACAACAAAAATTGAATAAAAAGACCAAGGATCATGATATTAAAAAGGTGGGAGAAAACAATTAGAAGCTGAAAAGGGAAAATCACCCCTTCATCAAAACCACAACAAAATTCCAAATTTAATTAAATTTCCAAGGGTTTTAAAATAATGGGACATCATCATTTGAAATTCAAATTGTGAAAACCTCGGCATTCCTCGTAAAATATACTGAAATTGCTAATATTTCATTCAAATGTTAGGAATCAAACCTAAATTTGTACAGAATAGACTCATAGATAGGATCCTATAGATTATTGGCTACAGCCCGTACTAAACAAAGGCTGACATAGTTGACACATTTCAACAGTGAACTATAGTAATGAATCAAGGCACAACTTGAAAACCACAGATTTTATTTATGGTAAAATGCTGATTTATCCAAATACCACTACAGTGAACAGTACCTGCATATTGGGCCTACAAACAGGTGGTATATCTACAGACTCATATACAAACTACCAAGATACTCCATCTCAGCATCCCTAGAAAGAACTGAACTTCTTTTTAATGTGTGGTATAGTATGTAGCTCTCACCTGCAGATGTTTACAAGAATGTCCTTTAACGGGGACTTTAACACGTGTACGGCTGTTTAAAATGAAGAAAAGAAACAATTAGCATATTGCCAATTTTATTTATATAGCTTTTTTTTGTTATAAAAAACTTGAGGAATATATTTTTGACAGGGAAAAGAAGATTGACATAAAGAAGATTATATCATACCCAAAAAAAAAACAACTAATTACAAAACTAGCACAAGCCTACCCAGAAAAGAAAATACATACCCATATGAACACGCAAAAGTAATACCATTCTCATGGAATTAGTAGTTCGTAAATTTGAGGAATAGACTCAACCTTAGATGTAAACTCATAAATATTATTATATAAAGTTATTTTATCTTTACAAGGTATGCATACACATGAATCACATAAATATTACAAAAGATTTTTTGAAGATGAAGTTTTCTCACTGAGTAGGCTGAAAAGATTTTTTGTCTATTCCTTGTGTTCTTGGGCTAGTTTGGGAGTTTGGGAGTTTGGTGAGTTTTTTGGTTAATTTTTATTTTTTATCATAAGGGCCTTGGGGCACTGTTGTATCATCCTGTCTCTCTTTTAGGTTACTTGACCAGCCCTTGTTTGCAATCTAGCTTCATGGAAGGCACTAAAGGCAAAGCTAAGCTACAGCCAAATACAATATACTACTTGTGTAATTGGATGCAAGAGTCTGATAAAATGAACTTAACAAACAGGATATTTTCTTACTCTTGATAAATCCCCCATCCTACACAATCTCTTATGCCTTTTCATCTATCCACAACCTAGTCCAACTCTTTTAAAATTGTGATGGCATCAAAGAAGCCCATGGATGAGGACTTGTTGGTCAAGTTTCAATGAAGATCACTATTAAGCAATAGCATCACCTGTAAGGTGTTGTTAATTCACTATTTGCAGGCTTGGAAAGAATATAAGCTATTTCCTGGCCTTTTTGGTAAAAAGCTTGTTGGATCCAAAAAGCATCTTTAGCAGTTATGGCTGGTAACTTGAGACCCTGAGGTCTTATCCCAAAAAAGGAACCTGAGACCCTGAGGCTGAAGGTGATGGTAAAAAGCTCCCATCAACTTTTTTTTTTTTTAACAAGTAAACCGAACAATATATTGACAAAACAGGACCAAGCCCTAGAGTATATAGGATGTATACAAAGAAAAGAGAGCAAAAAAGGTAGAGGAGCCAATACCAACCACCCTAAAAAACATAGAGCCTAAGAGTACTAGAGAATGCCCATTAGCAAGTTTACAATAGAGTACTCCCCCTCATAAATAGGCCTGCCCAAGAAGTGAGATAGGTGATGAAGGAATTCTTCCTCTATTGCACTATTTAACTTGATTCATTCTAATGAGTACGGAACTTTTCCTATTGCCACAAAACATTGGTAAATACGACAAATGAGATTGTTTGGTTGCTATGGTTATCAGCCGATATGCGTGTTCTTATTGTTACTCTCACTCCTCTTTACTATGAGAACAAGAGTGTCATTTAGATTGCCAATAATTCAGTTTTTCATGAGCAAACCAAAACATATACATTGTCATACTATTCAACAACTCCAGCATGGGGTAATTACTCTTCCATTTATCTCCTCTTCCATGCAACTTGCTGATTTCTTTCGAAGTCTCAGACTGTTCAATGGTTCCCATTTTCGTTGGCCACTCTCAATGCTTTTGTTGTCACATTGTAAAATTTGAGGGATGTCAAATAGTATTTCATCCCATTTATTTTATATTTTCAGTAGGGATAGAATAGTTAGCACTTTTTATTGGCATATATAAAGTCTTCTATGTAATCTCTTTCTCTAACTTCTCAACATTTTCTAATGAAACTTTAGTTTTCTTTTCTCTTCTTTCTTTTCTTCTCTTCAACCTATGGAATTCTCATAATAAGGACCAAAGGAGAAAAGTATTAATGTAAAGAAAATTGAGAAGTTTTATAACCTAAACAAAATGAATTAAACAACCTAATTTTTTATTCACCTTGGGAAACCAATGGATAGATATTAACCATATACTTGCAAAAAATTAATGTAATCAATGGTATCAAACAATAAGAATTGTAAACAATAGATGGCATGCCATACCTTATTGGGCAATTTAGTGATATTCTTGATGGTCCCTCAACTATTTCATTATCTATTATTCAAAAGGATAAAGAGACACTTAGCCATATAGTTTACATATCAAACTCATGAATTAGCTAATCATATAAAGAGAAGCCAAATATATTGCAAAGAACAAGAAAATAATTATGAAGAGAAATTAACAAGCAAAATGGTAATTTTTTCCCTCCCTCATGTGCATACCCGAATGCAGCATGGTAAAAGCAGGCTGGACATAATCTTGCAACACTGGATTCTCAGAGGATGATATCACAGCCATAAATGCGATGGCTAATATATAGTGACCTTTACAATGATTAAATATTCTGTCAGTAGGTGGATGAATTTCAAACAACAGAAGAAGGATTGTTAAGACACAAAAGGCCCTACTCAAACATACCATTGAACTGGCCCACAGCTTGAAGAAGATTTGTTCCATACTTCAGCATTGAAGTTACATTTGTTGGAATCTGTGGTCCACTGTCCTGATAAAGAGGATAAAGTATGACAGGAAAACAAAGAGAAAAGTTCCAGTTATAATTTCCATGCACCAGCATCAGATTTTTCTATCATATCAAATACCAAGAGGACTTCACAAACCATGAAAACATTTGTCCTTCTCTCTACTCCCTTTCCATTTAACAGAAAGCTACAAAAATTAAGACAAAATGAGAAGTAGTCAGCATGAATTTATCAGAACAATTTACTAAATTTAAACAAGGGAGATGAGTCATACTTCACTTGAGGAGGAGTTATAATGCATGAAGAAGTCTCTATATTGTCTGTTTGAGCAACGAATAATCTCTGCAGATGAAGAAAAAAGTAAGCAGAACAATTCATGTAATATCAAAACTTCCAAATTCTTTAGAAAAAACATGAAACCAAATGGAAAAGCAAGAAATCAATCATAAGCATATCATTGCAAGTAGAAGAAGGGAGATCACATAATCACATAACATGGTTTAGATTTCCATTCAAATAAAACATTGTGCCATTTAAGGCAAGAAATGGTGTTAATATTAGTTTGTGAAACCTGAATTGATAAGAGATCCTTACTATCTTTTCTTGGTGAGAAAATCTCATACTCTTTGAGATATGAAAATCGACCATAAATGCTCCATAGCCAGGCTATAGTACAAATACAAATAAACAATAGATTAAAGGTTTTGTGATTTCAACATAAAAAACTAGAGAAATAAGTAAAGAAAAAAGGGAATAGAAAACTCACCTTCACTTCGAGAGAAGCAAGTATCTGGCCCATTTCCATTCGTGGATAGAATCTGCACAGAGACAAAGTAGTGCAACATCTAACCATATTAAAAATTTCCAAAGCATATCACGAAATGGAGGTTTGATCTGGCAATAAAGTAACAATAGGAAAGCCCAATGGAAGTTCCTACCTGGACATAATTTTTGAAATAGCGGGGTGGAAAGAAATTGATTCAGAGTTATTATCTCCCAGATTGCAGAAGTTGCTTGCAATCTATATATGCAGAAGGAAAATTCTCAGGGAACATGAACAAAAATCTGATAAACTGAAAGAGAACTATTAAGAGAAACTGCCAGCATAAAGCTAATAAAAATATGACAAGTACACTGAGAAAGTTGTAGGCAAACCTCATTTACAAGAGTGAGAATCTCTCCAGTATCCTTTTCCGTAAACCATCCAACCTTGCAAGCATTCTATCATATAAAGCAAAAAGTCACCTAAAAAGGTCATGGTGTTAAATTTCAAGTTATTCTTAGAGACATGTTTTAGGCTAAAATGGAGAAAGAAAAGCAAATGTTTGAACTCCCAGAGACCTCTAGATGAATATATCCTGTTGTCTCTTTCCTCTTTTATCAATGATACTCTTTGTATGTTTTGTGTGTCTACCTGTGTACTTTACTGCTTTTTTTAACTTTTATTATATTCTCTCTTATATTAAAAAAATATATATTGGAATTATATTAATTTAACTATATATAATTCCAACAGTGCAAAGACAAAAATAAGTTATTTGCAGGAGAAAAAAAGGAAGAAGAGAGAGAAAGGGGGAGAGAGAAATCGGAAAGAAAACAGAAAGATCGCACAAGAAAGAGCCCTAGAATATTGTTTGTATTCAACCTGCTCCTTCAGATGTGCAACTAATTCTACAAATATTTGTATGGAACTCTTCAGTCCTCACAAACTAAAATAAACATGTAATAAAACATTTATGGCCATCATAAACCTAATAACCTCGCCATATGCATTTGATAGATAACTAGCATACAAGTGAAAGGTAGAATGCCTCTGTGTGAAACAAGCCCAGAAGAAAATCAAGAAAGCAACAAATTTTATAAATCACTATCTTGTTCCCATCAACAGAAGAATTCATTTATGTCAATTGTTAAAACAAAGCAGGCTCCAGGTAGCAAATTTATTTCCAAAAAGTATCCTCACATGGTATTGATCTCCATACACTGACAGTTGCACAGGTGGTAGGAAGACCATCCGCTAATAGACACTAAGACATCTAACACATCCATAATCCAATTTCTGTTATAATTTCTTCATGAATGCATCATGCCTGCTTTACAGTAGTCCATTTTCAAAAGAAAACAGAAGCAACATAATTTGATGTGGAAACCATTTTGGTTCAATTATCATAAGCCTTCTCTTCAATTTTGAAACAAAGCAAATGCACCACCAACAAGATAACCTAGAAGTGAGAAGATGAGACATTATTCTAATTTGATTTGGCTCTTCAGAAACTCAAAGCTTTTCTAATATATGTGTATATATAATATTAAACAAAATAAATATCTATCAAAAAATAATAATATTATATAAAATAAATAAAGAAGTTTGCATTCAGGATGTACCTTTAAAGAGACCATTAACACCATTATACCCCCAAGTAGAAACAAATCATTTCTACGTTCACATATCTGCACAGCAAATTGAATTATATCAAAAAATGACACCTCTTCAGATCACTTTTTCACACAATCAAATATGCAGATAAAAAAATAAATTTAAAAAAAAAAGAAGCATAACAAGTTTCCTCTAGCGACATAAATATTTCAAAGCAAACCAAATGATTAAAATAACACCATCAAAGAAGAAACAAATAATCTGACTAGTTGGGGTATGCACCCATCAATCTCACAGGAAGGCACAAACATGAGAACTTGGGGAGCATGATCCACAAAAAAGATGTTTATGTCAGTGATATACTGATCTTCGACCATTTGCTAACTATTCGGCAATTAAGATATTCTTTAGAGGCAAAATGAATTTTTAATGTACTAGTTGAGAGAAGGAGATAAAAAAGTATTTGCATTAAATGTCAAGGAAACATTATACAGAGAAAAAATATCAAGGAAACCAAATGGCTTTAAGTGCAAAACATGCCCTATTACATCTTACCCAAAAGATGCTTTGAGAAGCCAGTCTTAGATGAGATCATTCAGCACTAGTTTGTGGAAGAAAGAAACTATGATCATGATTGTAGTGACAAACTACACTAATCTTGGAGATCGTGGACATGTTCTCCATGATGTGTTACATCCCTTCTAGCTTATAATAGTGGGAATGAGAACATAACTTATACATGGGAATTATGAATGACAAAAAAGGACCAAGGCCATGTTGAACATTTGTATGCTCTAACATAAAACTGCATGTAGAATCAGGGAGATTGAAGAGATGAACTTGCTGCATTTTCAAGGCCATAACTTTTCAGATGGTTAGATCACTAAGCAAACTTGATCTTATGTGTTATTTCAAATCCAATGTAATATTCATCATGAAGCCCCCAATGTAGTATATGTGCGCGCGTGTGGATGTACATACATGCATATTCATATTTTTTCATAAATAAGACAAAAGAACAAAAACAGCCAGCCAAAGAGTAAGGGAACAAGCGGAACAAAAAACACCTCAATGCCTCTAAACTTAAGGACAACCACTCCAAAAAGCTTATGAGTGAAGAAGCCTCTTCACCTAAGTACAAACTATTTCAGCTCCATAAATTATGAACAAAACAGATCTTCAATCTCTGTACACTTAATGTCCCCTCCCTAAAAGCTATGTGATTTCTCTCCTTCCAAACTGTCCAAAAAATACAAATAGAGACCGACTTCAAAATCTTTCTCCTTTTCTTTCTCACTAAGGAACCCCTCCAACTGAGACGAGCCTCCTTGACCGTTCTGGGAAAGACCCAAAGAACTCCAAACAAAGAGAAGATGATGTCCCACAAAGAGCTGGCCACTGAGCAATGCAACATAATATGGTGAACTAACTTCTGTCGATTCGCAAGATAACACCGATTAGAGAGTTGTCATTCCCTTCTTTGTAACTTATCCAATGTTAGGACCTTCTCCCAAGCCGCTTCCCATGCAAAGAAAACTGACTTAGAAGGGATGCATGACATCCAAATACACTTGGCAAGGAAAACAGAATTTGTCCTCGGACTCAACACCCTATAAGCTTCCTGAACTGCAAATCTATCTCCCCCCACCCCCTTCCAAGAGAATCTACATATATATATATATATATATATATATATATATATATATATAGGTTAACAGAAAAAATTCATTGAATAAAAAAAAGCCAAAAGTACAAGCCCAGCACATACAGGGGTATACAAGGGGAATACCAGAGGCCTGTACAAAAAAGGTAAGGGTGTACAAAATACATACCTCCCCTAAAAAACTAGCTCCTAGAAATTGTAGAAATAATAAATAGCAAAAGACTGGGAAATGTGTCCAGCTGCCCAGAAAATCCTTCACCAAAAAAGGGTACACCCCTATAGCTCCAAAAGCTGAGAATATGGCAGCCCAAAAGTCCCAAACAAGGGGGCAGGGGATTTAAATGTGCTCCAGCCTGTCTTCTTCCTCCCCACAATAGGGGCATTTGCTTGCAAGCTGGAAGGCTCTCATTTTCAGTTGCTCCATTGTTAAAACTTTTCCCCACTAGGCTTCCCACGCAGAAAAAGTCAACTTTAGGGGGCACTTACAAGTTAAATAAGACTTCTACAGGGGCTTTAGACTGAGCTGCCTCCAACTCCTAATCATTAAGAGGCCGTAAGAACCTAGGTTCCAAGCTCTAGAATCACCTTAGGTCTCCCGGACCTCTATTGCTTTACAGACACACACATATAAATAACAATTACATAAAAATAAAAAATTAAATTAAAAAATATGCTGATTGCTGCTAACTACAAGAACTAGTGCCCCCATCTCATTACTTCTCTCCTTCCTCCCTGCTTTACTTTCCTGACATCTCCTTTTCATTTTTAAAAGGGATAGCTTTTATTACTTTACCTTGAATGAAGTATTCAAACAAGGTTTTCCTTGCAGAATTTGGAAATTAATGTTGTTTCATTTCTAAAAAAGGAAATTTAATGGTTATCTTTCAGCTTTCTTCCATCCAATATTAAGATTTTTCATTTTAGAACTGATGTTAAGTTCATACATAGTTTCATAATTTTATAAATGTTATATTTGCACACCACATTGAACATGTATTTTTTTATAGCTAAGAAAGAAATGTATATTAAAAGGGAGGTGCCAGAAAAGCGCCCAAAGTTAACAGGAAGCACCACATTGAACATGTATATTGACTGCCTTTGCGTTAAGCTTAAACAAAATGTTCAAAAGGCAAAAGATGCAATGATTTTTACATGTTCCCAAGGCTTGGATTTTTTTTGATATATACTTTATGTTTGCCTAGGAATCAGTTTGCAAAATGTGCTTATTTTTATTAGCTCACAAGGAGGGTTGCCTTTTTGTAACTAGGTACTACTTGCAGAATGAAAAGTCTGAGAGCTGCATCCCAATTCAGCCTTGAATGCTTTGAAGCCACTTGCTTTCTTTGTTTGAGCTGCAGTGAGTGTTTCAAAGAACTGTTGGAAGTTGCTTTTTGCTAGGCACAATAAAGGTGTCACTAAGGTGCAGTAAGATGTAAAGATGGGCCACTATTTGTTTGGTGTTTGATGCATTTGGGCAGCACAATGACAGAGCCATCAGGTGGAGAAACGAATTAGACAAGGTGGTCAGAGTTCTTCTTCAGATATTTTTGATTGGTCTAGAACAGTCAGGGATTTGGCATGTCAGTTTTTAAATTTTTCATGGGTTGGATCAAGGCCAGGGAGCACCCTATTTTGTTGGACACCCTATAATCACTATTTTTTTTTTTTTTTTGATCAATAGACTCTATAATCACTATCAAAATAGTATGAGTGAATTTAAGAAAAATCCAGAACTAAATATCCACATAGCATGAATGAATTTACCTGTTTTACTAGTAAAGGTAAATCTTGAACTCTAGTTGGAACCTCACCATTTGCAAGTGAATAATCAATACCCCTGTATTCATCAAAGTAAATACTGTCAAGTGTAGCAAATAAATAAGGATACAATATAATCAATAGCTGAAGTTATCTACTAAAGGACAAAAGAATATGGGTTGTAAATACAGTATACAACCACAAGACCAGGAGCAATGTAAAAGTTACTAATAATTAAGAGCCCATCTCTCCCTACATTCAACTATATATATATATATATATATATATATATATATATATATATATATTATTTTTTGATAGGCAAGGGCAAAAAATTCATTTAACACAAAAAGGCCACATGGATCCCAAAAATTATCTGAGGCACAAAAGGGAGATCGAGAGACCTACAAAGAGAGAAGGGCAAACAAGAAACTTACCAACCCCAAAAACTAGCTCCTAAAAAAGTAAAGACAGCTTCTAATATATACAAAATCACCTTGAGCTATGTGGCAAGACCAAATGGTTAACACAAAAGAATTGTTAAATCTAGGAAGGGAGAACTCGGCATTCTCAAAAACAACTTTGTTCCTCTCCTTCTAAATTGCCCAGATTAAATACAACGGGTGCCACAGTTTTTACGTAGGTTTCTTCTGAGGTAACACCAGCCCAGTTAGCAAATCTCTAGCCAAGTAAAAATGGACCAAGCAATCGCCACTCCTGTCTCCGAGCCACTCCTGACTCCCAAACCTTTGAGCAAGGTATTAGGATGTGGTGCAAATCCTCTTCGCTCTCTCCACAAAGTGGACATCTACTGGATAGGGGAAAACCCCTCCTCTTCAGCTGGTTCATGATTAGCACTTTGTCCCACCAGACTTCCCAAGCAAAAAACCCCACTTTTGAAGGACAGGTTCTGAAAATCTTTGAAGGAGTAAGCAGCTTTCTCCTTCGAGAGGTCAAAAGCGAGTTTTACTATAGGTTCCATTTTTAGACCTCTTCCAAACCAGTTTGTCCTCTACAGTGGGGGCAATTTTCTTATTCTGGACTATAGCAATGAAGTTTTGAATCATGTCCAGCTCCCAGTCATTGAAACCTCTTCCAAATCTTGGGTTTCAACCTCCACCCTCTCCCAGAGAATCCCAGACTTCAGCCACCTTAGCCTCTTTAGAATTGGCTATGGAATAGAGAGATAGGAAAGTGATACACAAAGGATTTTGGCCGCACCAAGCATCCTCCCAAAATCTAACTCTTTTACCATCCCCAACCAGAAAATCACTATTAGCTGTCATCTAGATATAATAAGTATATATACTCCCAGTGTACTTTTTGAAACCTCTTGGTTCTCTTTTGATCAATATCCTACTTTTTATAGATAAAAAAAAAGTAAATAAGAAGTATATTAAAAGGCGCTAAAGTTGCGGCTTAAAAGAATATAAGAGTATAGAACCAAACCGACCCCCTTTTAAATTGCATAAAAAACCTGCACTATACAAAAAACAGCCTCACCATCATTTACAACTCAACCAATCAATAAAAGCCACTAAGGTCGAAGGACCATCTACTATAGACAACTCGGTTTCTACCCATATGAGATATACCAAAGAAGATTTAAGTTTTTGAAAGGATAATTCCTCATTCCTAAAAGCAATCTCATTCCTAACCTTCCAAATTGTCCATAACAAGCAAGGAGCTTGTCAAACCTTCCTGCTCTTAAATTCCAACCAAAAAACTACTCCAGCTCAGGAGAGTATCCTTCAATGTCCTAGAAATCACCCATGTGGTGCCAAATAAAGAGAAAAGTAATTCCCACAAAATTCTCGTCTTTGAACAATGGAGAAGAAGATGGTCCACAGACTCATCCTCCTCCAAGCAAAGATAACATCTGTTGGCAAGAGTCAATCCCCTCCTCCAAACCTTGGTCAGAGTCGATTATTTTACCCCAAGCAGCTTCCCAGTGAAGAAACTTATCTTTGGTTGTACATAAGACTTCCACACTATGTGCCAAGGGAATGACACATTTACACCCTACTGAAAAGCTAGATACATCGATCTCACTAAGAGATCCCAGCTTTAGCCAACTTCCAGCAGACTTTGTCCTCAACTTCAGCATTTAATTCAAATCGTCCCAGCCTAAGTAACAACCTCTCTGCCTCCTCCACACCCCCCGTCATTAAAAGGTCTGGTGAATAAAGGATTCCACCCCTCTCCCTCCTCAGGATCACTCCACCAGTCCCTCACCCTAACCTCCCTTGAAGCAGCCAAACAAATAAGGATAGGAAAGTACACAAAGATGTATCCCTCCAGAATTTCACCATATGCCCGTTTACAACCACATAAGATAATCTAGAACTAACTCACGGCCAGCATCTCCAAATTGCCTACCAAACCACCAAGCCATAACATCCCCTCACCTCATCCACATACCATCATCCCCTTCAAATTCACCATACTTTCACTAATTAAGTCACTCAAATGAGATCCTCTCTCAGTAGCAAAAACACCAGCACTACTTGGAAGGTGCCTTATTGACTCTACAAGTTCATACGCGAAGCCTCCATTCCTCTTATCCATGCAGACCATCATCCACTTCACTAAGTGCTGCTTCTTCTCCAAATTCCCACCTCCTCACAACAAATTCCTCTGAATTCGGTCCAACCTCAATCTCACCGTCCTAGGAATATGAAAAATAGATAGGAAATAAATTGGTAAACTCAACAAAAGAAAAACTAAAAAATAAATATACAGGGCTATAGACAATGCCAGTTCCACCTTAAGGCAATAAAGGTGGTTGCCTAAAATCCCATTACCCTTTTTTTAATTATAGATTTTCCTTAATTAGTTAATTGAAGATGTCACTAGATGTCGACCAAGATTGTCCCAGTATGTTAGTGTTTAGATTCTTTTGTCATTTAATGCATTACCAAATAACATCTAGAAAATCCTGCATAGAGATTCAAAATCCATAACAATTTGTGCATGGTGTACAGAAAGGCTGTCATAACTGATAAGATGTTTCTTCTTCCTGGTGCTTCCATTGCTTTTTCTTCTCTAACAGTTTTCATATTTTTTCCATTTTTTTCCTTTTCATCCAAGGCTGTAGCATGAATTCTCCCTTTTCTTCCCATTTGTTCAATCAAACTCCATTCATAAGAAATGGGATTTTTCTTGAGAAAGAAATAATAAGATAGATTCAGAAACAAAATAAGATTTCAGACTACAGATCCAAAGCTTCATCATACGACATAGAATTAATAATCTCACACTAAGAACGACCTAATTAGAGATAACCAATCTCAACCAGCCCTAGCTCTAGCTAACACTCAAAACAAAGATTAATCACCTTATCCATATTTGACAATGTAGAGCCTCTATTCATATTCTCTCCGAATTACACCAATCCACAAACAGAAAAACCACAGGAAAAAAATTAACCAGTAATGAATGCAGATTTCATTTCATCGACTTTTCGGAAAACAAAGGTCAGCATAAACAAAAACCAGAATGAAATTCATCATTAAATTCATTTAAAATCACTAAGGAAAACAGTAATCAAGCTAAATTTCAGAACGATAACACTTGAAATCAAAACAGAGAGAAGCAAAAGAAAAATAAAATAAACAAAAACATAAATGCGTAAGGGATTATTCCTTTGGGTTACAGACAGGACCAAGGAAAAGAACTAAGAAATCAAATCTGAATCTGAAAAATTCCAAAGACCAATTAACGGTATGCCTTTTGTATCATCGACAAAAACATTGGATTCGAACCCTCCAAGAAAATGTTCTCAGCAACCAATAAGAGCATTAATGCAATGAAACAAAAAGTTCAGAATACAGAACCTGGAAAGTGAGAGGCAGAGATTGTAAAACTCTTCCGTGCTCCGATGGCCGTCGAGGACTCGTTGACCAGAGCGAACGTGCATAGCTAGTCGCTCGGTAACGGCGTTTAGCCGGAAGGCGTTAGCCAACGACGCCGAATAGCTCGCACAACCACCGTCAACTACGCCGTTGCTCGACACCGACACCGACCCGGCAGAGAAATCGCCGCGCCGGTCATCCGAGAGGCCTCTCTTAGAAATCCAGAACATCACCGTGCAACGAAAACCACTAGGTTCACGCTATTTTGTATTTTATTTATTTCCTTCTTTATCATATATATATATATATATATATATATATATAAACATCCATATCAAATCCATGGAATACCCTAGCTCTTCTTTCTCTCAAATTTATCTCATAGCCTCTTTTCTTTTAAACGACAAGAGGTAAATTTTTTATCATTATTCACCTAAAATTACTCATATCTGTTTTATCATTTTTCTTCTTCCACTTTATTTAAGTTTTCATTTAATTTTTTCATGTTTTTATTATCGTCATAGTAGACGTATGGTGATCATTGCTTTATTATGGTATGTAGTTATCGTCTTAGTATGATGTTTGATTGTCGTCGTTGTGGTGTGACACGAACGTTTATTTAAGTAAGAATGATTCAAATAAACAAAGTATATCTCATAAATTAATTATCATCAATATATCGTAGAACTGAAATCATAAATATTAAAATCACAATAGACATATCAAGTGTATAAGTAAATGAAAATCAATTCGATAATCGTCAATGCTCATAAGAATTGGAGATAAATGGGCATTATAATTCTATTAATCTTATCTGGCTTATCTCATTTAATGCTCAAATATATGATTTATTATGCAATTAACCTAGATGATGTTTAATCTTCCATGATTTTAACAAATTTGATTTTATGTTTCATGTATTGCTAATTTCAACCAATAAAATTAATTCTCTTCAATATATATATATATATAAGAGCTTCAATTTTTTGATATGTGGCGGTAGAGCACGATTGAATCAACAAGCCCTTCGCTCCCGAGAGCGGCCGCTTTATTATTTCCAATAACATTTTTGACAGCATTTTAATGAAACATTTATAATTTTGGAAATTAGATTTACTAATTTATGATAATTAGCAACTGCTACAACATTCGAAATTTTGGAGAATAGAATTATGGCCAATAGGTCCATTTGGACTAGAATTGTTTAGGAATTAAATGGTGGTTGAAATCAATGATCTTCCTTAGGCTTTAAAATCGGAATCTTTACATTGGTTAAAAAAAAATCGCTATCGGTCGAAATTAATTTACAGCCGCCGTATTTCAAATTCAAAATGAAAATATGTCCGACGATAGAAAGCTTCCAATAACTTAAAAACACCTCGAACTTGTTTATAAAATCACCAAAATTCCTAAAATAAATTATAGAAAGGTTCAGACCATAAACGAGGAAAGCTGAATTCCTTTTCGTATTTAAATCAAAAACTAATTTTAGAAGCTCTTTTGAAATGAAACCTTTCCTTTTTAAGTCCAACCTCAGACTTTCTAACTCCCCTTCTGACTGCAAGACCAGTCCTAGACCTTTGATGGAAGCTGAAAGCTCCTTGATTCTATCCTCAAATTTAACGCCATCAACAAAATAATATTACTGCAATTAGACTAACATGATTGGTATTCTCCAGAAAGTAGAAACAGTCCCATACCCAAGAAAAAGAGAGGAAGATGAAGAATTCATAACTCGCCAGTGAAGACTAACTCCCCTTACCATTCCAATCTGGCTCATGCCACATTGCCACCTCTCCTCCGGCCCGGCCCCATTTATCGGTGAAGATGCATTGACAAATCTAGTCATATCATACTTGACCATTATGCTCCTGATAACAACCTTCCTTAGTGCGATCTGCACTTGAGAGATCCAGCATTAGATTGTTTTCAAACAACTTTTCACGTTTAAATGCACTTCGGCCAGCAAATGCAAATGAAGTTGCCATAAAACAAACATAAGAGTACCCACGCCAATGACACTATTCAACACAGTTTCAGAATTTGCATTTTACATAACAATAAAAAAAGAGAACAGAGAGTTGAATTGACAATGGGGCGTCAGCTCTCCAGGGTCTGGATATGGCTTTGTGAGGCTTTATATGCCTTCTTCCGTGCCAAATACGGCAGAACTAAAACCGAGTTTTGTGACTAGAAAACTATGCCAAACGCTGCAAAATGATTCAGCTGCAAACAGTTCAGAAATGAAGTGGCAAATAGAAAGATGGCCCCACGAGTCACTCCTGGTTGTATGATTCAGACCGGTGCAGATAAATCAACCCTTACCCTGAAAAGAGAAGCACCTGGGTTATTATTGTCTAAATTTCACTTCAAGCAGTAAAAAAAAATCTTGGGAAACTTGTGTTTCAATCCATTGATTTGAGAATAATTGCAAAGGCATAAAGAATCCAAAATACATTGTTTACTCCGGCGTCATAGAAACCAATTGTGTTTTAGGACATGAGTGAGTACCTAGGTGCCTTAATAAGACTCTAGGTATTGCAATGTCACCAGAGTCTTCTGTAATGAAACGAGAGCTAATGTAGTGTCTCTAGTTTATTAAGGTAGTACATATATACTACTATACCTAAAACACAATTGTTTTCTATGAAACTGTATTGAATAATGTATTTTGCATTATTTATACCTTCTTTGCAATTATTCCCAAATCAATTGGCCGAAACATAAGTTTCCCAAAAAATCTTTGGCAGAAAAGCAAGAAAAAAGAAAAACAATGAAAATCCAAATCCAATAACATTCTTCAAAAGTTGGTCAAGAACCTTTAATCCAATAAGCCAAATTCCTTTTAGACTTGCCCTTAATATGGTCTACCTTTGATACATTTACCCACAAGCTAAGACAGTCTATTTATAAGGGGAATGGCTTTCCCATAGATCTCCAACAATTATGGACAAGGACAATGTTATATGAATCTTTTAATAATGATACCAATCTATTAAACTATTAAGTTTATTAATAGTCTCAACAACCCATGAAGAAAATGATCATTGTAAAGATGCAATAAGTAATAATATTCTGCACAAATAAATCTAGAAAGTATCCAAGTAATAATACCCTGGACAGATCATTTAAGAGACAGATAGCTAAAGCAAAGAGAAGTTTGTCTTTTCTCCACTTTTATATCACAATATATTAGGTCTTCATATATTTTATAAGGCTTCTGTACCTTGTGAGGAGGTGTTCCTGGTCTCAACATGTTGCCAAAGCCTACTTTTCCCTTCTTATCAGTTGATTTAAGAATCTGAAACGAACATGTTAATGAATCATCCACAATCATCATGGCACCAGCATTGTCAAACTCGCCACAGTAATTTGGTGCTGAGAATATGGTCACTAACTGCCTCTTTGCAAAAAACTCATACCCATCTTCAACGACCTGGAAATACATGCCCAATCTCAGAACAAAGGTGAAAATTAATAAAAGTCTCAACCAAAGAAATCACATAACCATAGATAATGAACATACAGGGATGTGTTTTTAACTTACAAGCAATTACTAGGCATGGTGTAGTATGCTAGAGAAGCTATGTTATGAGATAAACACAAAAGTAGCCACTTATACACCAAATATAACATAAGACAGACACATATATGATAAGCAGAGACAAACACAGCAGATCATGATAACTATATTGATGGAATCTCAAATTGAAGGAACAACCATGTTGGGAACAAAAAACCTTTAAGAACGAACACACACACACACACACACACACACACACACACACACACACACACACACACACACATATATAGATGAACACATAAATAGATGAACACAAAATTAGCAACTGATACACCAAATATAACATAAGACAGACACAAATATAACAAGGAGAGACCAACAAAGCACGCCATGATAACCATACAGATGGAATCTGAAATTGAAAGGTTACCCATGTTGGAACAAAAAACATTTATACATATGTAACAAGCAAAAAAGGAAATAAAAACCCAAAAAACAAAAAATAAAAGCACATGTACTATGCAATTATTATTAAAGAGTTGAGCATAGGAAAATTGAAAGGTATTCAAACAGATGTCAAAATCGAATCATGGGGAGAATAAAAAATTTTAGACCAACATGTATAACATGCAAACCCTTGAAAAAATTTTTGCATTCAAGTACTCACACAGGTAAGCCTGGCTGCTTGTGAACCCTGCCACCCACTCCATAGGCGCATAAGAGGAGGCCGTGGGACACACACACAAACAAATGCAGAGAGAGAGAGAGAGTAACACGAGCAAATGTATATACGACATCAAATTCTGATTCAACAGTTTATATATTGAAATAAGCCAAATATGACACCCAATATGCCAACTCAGAACATCTGAGATTCCACTTGCACAGGTGCATGCATTCAAGATATCAGGATCAAAAAAGGTAGCTTTGCAGTTACAATTACCTGATGAGCGCGGCAAATGAGATCAAGGTCATGTTTCTGAAGAAATTCGGTAACCTTGTCAGCCCCAAATGTGTAAGACACACCCCTGTCATTCTCTCCCCAACCTTCAATATCTTTATCTGGATCTGCCCACAGTAGATCACAGAGAAGGCCCTGATCTGGTACATCAATCGGTCGAGCAATATTTCTGATATGATCCAAGTTTTTTAATTCAGGAGACAATCCCCCATGCATGCAAATGATCTTCTCATCAATAAGAGCAGCAACAGGAAGGCAGTTAAAGCAGTCAGTAAATGTCTTCCAAAGGCGAACATTGAACCTCCTCTTACACTCATCATAGAACCCATAAATTCGGTTTATGGAAGCACATTCATGGTTTCCTCTAAGTAGGAAAAAGTTTTCCTTGTACTTGATCTTGTATGCAAGAAGAAGGCATATTGTTTCAATACTCTGTTTACCCCGATCAACATAGTCTCCTAGGAATAAATAATTTGCTTCTGGTGGATACCCACCATGTCGAACAATCTTAGAAGATCAAGCTGACCATGAACATCTCCTGCAATACAATGCAAAAATACAACCTATTGTTAGTTCACTAAACCAAGGCTGCACAATAGTCCCAGTAAAACTGCAAAAGAAAGATATTGTTCTTTTATGTTAGCTAAGAGCCACAATTTTATAACATTAAGCTAAAACACAAGCATGTGCAATGCATCAAACAGATGATTTATCTGGTAGGGGAGCTCACAATGCCATATACCAAAATTCTTCATTTCCCGATATGTAAAAAACTCAAACAAGACTAAAATCTCACTTTCTAGGATAATCACATCATACTTCATAAGATAACCAGAGAATATCAAAAGAGATTCCTAAGACAACTTACTATTTGTATCATGTATAGTAACAGAGAATATAGAATTGTTAAAATTACCTAAGTGGCACATGAACATATGAACTCAACAGGCAATGAAACAAAACCAGGTTTGTTGTCAGTTCAAGAAGCTTACTGCAGGTGCTCACTGCTGCCCAGTCACAAGGACTGAGAGCTGACTGAGCCTGTGCTGCCTAACAATCTAAGATGGAGCAGTGTGCTTGCACCCACTCAACCCATGAAGTGCAACCAGGTTTTATTCATCAATCAAACAAGACAAGGTTGAGCTCAGATCAAGGGTTCATTTGACATGTTAACATGATGGAAATTAGGGATCTAGTAGCCATTAGATACGTTCATCAACTAGAAGAAGCCAACGATGATAGAGTTTTAAGCTCAATGATTCAAAAGCAAAGCTTGAGGCTTGAGAAATTTTGCCCAGCTTGTCTAGACTCATAAAGATATAAAACGGGACTATCCAAATGTGGCAGAATGACCCCTTTAGAAACTTGCCCAAAGAAAATAAATGCAAAATTGTTAAGTAGTATAAACTTATTTTTTGATAAGTAAGATGCACAATATATTAACAAAAAAGAGCCAAGCCCCAGGGTATACTCATATACAGGGGGCTCACCTGGAAGAGAACAAAAAACAGGTATAGAAACAGAATACCTACCGCCCACCTAGAAAACTAAAGAATACACAAAAGCAGACTTATAATGGAATAATCTCCCTCATAGATTAAACCTGCCCAAGCAGCTAGGGAAGTTATAAAAGACTACTTCAGCCTACTGGTTGAAAAATTCTCATTTTCAAAAATTACCCTATTTCTTTCCTTGATTGCCCAAAAAAAGAACAGGGGGCTGCCTTCCAATTTTCTTGCTTTTCTTTCTTATTGGAGTGTAGTCTTGAGTCTGAATGGGAAGTCTTTTGCTGAGAGGAGGCAGACCCAGTCCATACAGAAAGAAATGAGGGCTTAAAATTTGAACTGCTAGACAGTGAATGAAAAGGTGCTCAAGAGTCTCCTCTTCTTTCTAGCATAGGGGTCATCTACTAGCGAACTGAAAACCCCTTTTTTTCAGCTGATCCGTGGTTAGCACCTTACCCCACCAAACCTCCCAAGTGAACACACACACTTTAAGGGGGACACAGCTGTTCCAGATCAAGCCTGTAGGAAAGTGGCAGTTTAAATCTCCCCCTTCCATTTGTCTGTAGCATGCTTTGACTGAATACTAACCTCTCTTATCCATCTTCAAAAAATTGTATCCATCTCCCATTTGTCTGGACTATTCTTTTACTGCTGATCAGATGTTCAGTTCAAGTCATTTAGGAGATCTAAAGAATCTTAAGTCCATACCCTTCCCTCTTGAAGAATCCCAAACCTCCTCCATTGTAGCTCCTCTAGCCAAAATGAATAAAAGTATAACTACGCTGGAAATATTTCTATCAATATTGAACTTTCTCATTTGACTTAAATGTAACTACGCTGGACTTCTGTAGGAGGTGGAATAATGAATTATGCTAGTAAACTCCTGCTTAGGACCCGTGACAAATTGAAGCATCAATCAACCATGACTAGTGCTTTGGTTGGATTCAGCTCGAGATAAGATCACACATACCTAGTTTGGCACCAGCTATCCATAGCCTTATTACTGGAAACATTACATAGAAAACGTAAACAAGTCAAGAAATCTTCCCATTAGGCTGGCACTAATCCCAGGTGACAAATGCTACCAGATACTAATCCATATCACAATATATTCATCCACTAGGCAGTGGTGTTTTGAAACAATGGATGACTACTTCTCCAAGACACAAGATTTCTCATGCAATCAAATTTTGGTCAGGAATAAAATTTTATCTGTGCCCTTTTTAATCAGTGACATTTTTCTACACTAAAATAAAACCTACAGCTATAGCTCCAGAACCAGCAACCACAACTCTTACCCCCATGACCTAAGGCCTCAGAAGTAAATATACTGCATGTCTCATTTAAACATTCATTTCATTCAAAGATAGGCAGAGAACAGTACTGATTTTCTTCCTCCTCTCAATCTACGTTCACATGTATCCCATAAAAGTGCTTCAGAGCACCAACAAACTCACTTCACTTTGGTACAAAAAATACTAGTATCTACACAAACATAGTTTGAAGTCCCAACAATGCTCTTGTTAGCAATTAACAGAACAGAAGACCAGATTAGGTATTTGTGTAGAACCCCTGCCAAAGAAAGAAGCAGATCTACAAGAAGCTGCAAGGCTGCCAAAGCCCAAAAAGCAATGCTTCTGAAATCCCACCCAAGTTACAAAAGGCCTCATGGAAGCCAAAATCATATGTCCTGCCAATAGTCCAACCATCCAAAGTAAATGAGACCCCACAATGATCCATCAGACTTCCCCAAGGCCAAGGCCCAGTTGAGTGATCATACACACCCAAGGGGGAAAATCAGAATTAAGACACAGATCCTACATGGCCTGCAAGAGATCATACAGGCATATGCAGAGGCCTAGAAACAATGGAACTCCATGAACAACTCAGCAATCTTTCATATAACATCTGGAGATTGGCCAAGTCCCTGATCAACTATCCACTGTTTCTTAGGGCTACTACAATGAAAATAACCCCTGGCCCAATCCGTCCACCCCAAATTTCCAGCCCCTTCTCCTCCGTCAGAAGAGCAAATGAAAGCGCCGACAGTAAGGCGATTGTTCATAGATAGAAAAATTACCCCCTAAACATTGAAAGATTGTTATAATAGAGAAAAGTTTAGAATGACGGAAATCTTCCCCCACTTTCAACAAGATTCCTCCACCAAATAGGGAATTCAAATTTTGAAATCTTCTCTATCAGCTAACCACAACACACAAAGAAAAGAAGATGGCTCAATGCACAAAAAGAGAGATGTGGCTCAATGCACAAAAAGAGAGATGTGGCTCAATGCACAAAAAAGGAGATGTGGTTCAATGCCATGGCAGGTTATAAGAGGTGTAGAAATATGGAAGCCATGTGCTCTGAGCACCCCTTTTGGAAGATATTCATAGAAATACATTCCTTTAAAGCTCATCTCCTTAAGCTGGGGTAAGGCGATGCCAGGCGGTGGAAGCCCAAAGCTAAAATAGATGCTCAAATAAAAAAACCGAGTCTCAGCGATTGGGCAATCCTTGTCTCAAAGGATTCTTGGTGAACGATTCTTTATCAATATTTGGGCAAATATTCTTTAGAGCTATTCGCAACTGATATTGGGTATATGATGGAAATTTCCATTTTGGGTATGAAGTGATATAGATGAATGAAGGGTATACGATGTAATTATTAAGGAACAGAAAGGGTAAAATTGGAATAAATTTAGGGTAGCTAAAGTTTTTAGATGTTATTGTTGTTGGAGGCTCTGCCATTTTAACTTTAAGCTAAATATCAAAAAAAGTGCTCTTTGGAGCAAAATATAAACACTGAATCTTTAGTGCTTTTTTCTTAGCTGTTGGAGATCTTTCTAAGTCTTGGCAAGAAAGCTATGCTTGAGGCTGTTTCAATGCTAATAACTGAGGCAAATATGGAGAACCAGCTCATTTTAAAGTTATGATATGATCGATCACTTGTTTTGTCCCCACTATAGATTCTATGTATGATAGATCATATATCTTTTTCAAAGCTCGGATTACTATCTGTCCACCCTGCCCAATTTCTCCATGTGGCTTTTGATTCATTTACTATAAGCTAAATTTTAGATACATAACTACCTAGATTACTATGTATATCAATGCATTCACATTATTGCTCTCTGATCCTATAGCGCCTTCCTCTACAATCATGGTGCTCAATTATATCTAAAACTCTCCTAACAAGGTGTATTAAAACCAGCAAATGATACTTGTTCCACTACCATTAAAGAATACATATACATTTTTATGGGTTCGTTCCTCACCGTTCACAGAACTAGAAGTTCACAACTCAAGTTCAACAAGACATCATATATTTGAGTGTATTCTACATCATATAAACCATGAGATCATAGTAATTCCAGTACCAAAGGCTCCGCTTTCACATGATATACAGTAAAAGATGGCGAAAAAAATTGCAGGCCCTCCTATCCGAGTTTTGGACATATTTAATTTTTTTTTTAATTTACTAAAATAGTTTGAAAATGAAAATAATGTCCAAACTGCGGCATTACTGTTCACGCTGGATTTTCATTTCCAAACTATTTTAGTAATTAAAAAAAAAAAAAAAAAACAAATACGTCCAAAGCTCCTTCTATCCTTGTTCAGTAGAAAACAAAAGCACACGCAAACGAAAGAGGGGCGATCAAAACCAAAAAATAAAAAAAGCAAAATATTTGTTTAACAACCCAAAAAGGAATTAAATCAACCTCTGTTTTTCATAATGATTTTACCACAAATCTTTATCGGCGCTAGCTCAAGAAGATTCGGTTGGCTTAGGAAGATCTCCTTCGACGTCACGCAAAGCATCCGGATTTCCGCCTCCGTCAACATCACCTGCCTCGGCGTCCGTCCGTTCTTCGCATCAACAAGCCTCCTTATGATGTCGTCCAACATATCTCCGTCCATCTCCGACTCAAAAACCCCCCAACACCCTAGCTTCTAGAAAACTCCTTCTCTCCGCTCAAACGCAAAAAAAAAGAAAAAACTCAAGAACACGAAGAAATCCGATTCTTCCGCATTATTAAAGCAACCAAGACATCGAATCATCCGCTTCTCTCTCCTGGCGCACCAAACCCCCCAACGACGACAAATCGGTGAAGATTCCGACAACGAGCGGCCGGTATCTCTCGGTGATTGGGACTCTCTCTCTCTCTCTCTCTCTAGCTTGGGTCAATGGGTTCGTCCGTGTGAGTAGTGCGTGGCGGCCATTTCCCGCTTTCTTTGATGGACAGGGCTTCAAGATGTGGGAGACTAGGAGCGGACCCCATCGTATATAAAAGAGCCCTAGAATAGAAGCGAACCCTATCTAAGCCTGTGCGATTTGCACGTGCCTGCTCCTCTTTAGTCAACTCACTTATATCATTGTTTTTGTAATTGTACCCCCTCCCTTCTCATCAAACCGACGATTGATGGATATATATATATATATATATATATATATATATATATATATATATATATATATATATATATATATATATATATATATATATATATATTTTTTTTTTTTTTTGATACAGTTGGATATTCGGATCGGTTGCAGCGTATACCGATTAATTCATGAAGTCACCAGAGTGAGCGGTCGGATAAATGGTGCGCCGAAAGGCTCCGTCGCATAGCACTCTGGTCGCCGTTCGAGTTTTGCGTCATCCCGACTACGCCAGAGTCAGGCGATTGATGGATATGTCCTGTGAAAAATATTATATCCATCTTATTTATTTTTCTTTTTTATTTTCCTTTTTTTTACGAAATTATCAAAAGAAAATTTTGAGCCATAATAAAATGGGAATTATCCATTATTTGGTTCTCATTCGTAAAATTATTGCTGCTTTTTCCACTAATAGTGTCTGGTAGATGGAGTGTGACTCGGCTCAAGTTGGCCGCGATGGAGAACGTGGGCCCCTTTAGATGGTGATCATTGTTTATAATTATTTGAATTTTTTTCCCTTTAATTTGAATTTTATAAACTATATATTTTAAATGAGATATTTTATTTATTATAATTAGTGATATATTTAATATAAGCGTATAATCAGGTCAATTCTGATTTTAAAAGAATAGCATGTCCAAGAGTTAATTATATAATAAATTATTATAGTCTATAGTCTATATATTTTATCCATAATTATAATGTTTATGACTTGATTATGTAATATTATATTAATAAATATTTTTTATTTGTTATCTTTTGTTTTATCGAATTTGTTTATCATTTAAATTACTCACGCATTAGTTAATATTATAATAAGGCAGCGAAAATCTAACTCTTTATGTCGAGATAATATAATCCTTGGTCATGATAAATTAAAAATAAAATCTTTTCTGAATGAATTAAAAAACTTAAATTTATATGAAATAACTATTTTATTGAAAAATAAGATGATAGAAATAGATTGAGGGAATGATTGCTAAACAGTATATTTTTGTTTTATGAAAAAACAGTATATTTTTATGAATATTTACTAAATACGTTGCATATCTTTGTGTACGGTTCTTTTCGTTTTTCTATTACCTTCTTTCTCTTAATTAATATGAATTATATACACTACCATTAATATCTTTGATTGCATTAATTCTTTGATAGTAATTCGATAACGCTCTCAAATACTTAAACTAATTTTAAACTTTTACAATAAGTGTTTAGCTGAAAAAAAACTCGAGTTTATCAATCATTTGATCGAAATATTTTGATATATTTTTTATAAATCTCATTCCAAAAATAATACAAATTTAAATTTAACCATAAAAAATTCAAACTTATATAAGCTTTTTCGATCATATTTGGATCTGAATTCATTACTTTCATGAAACACATTAAGTGAATTTGGGTGTCCTTATCATGCAATGTTTGTGTAAGAAGTCAAACGTCTTATGATGCTTCAAATGAGGATATATACGAGCTAACCCAAACAACCAATAAACTAAAGCAATGAGGTAAGAGTTAGATGAGTAGACATCTTCATGTCTTAAGTCACCCAACCTAACCCAGCCTATTATCCTACGTGCTTTGATAGAACTTGTCCCTTCAAAACTTATGTGTGATATATTGTTGATGCTTTGGAAACTATCTCGAAAGGCCAGGGATCAGATGCTAGGCGGGCCCCAAGAGGGGCCAAGCAGCAAGCTCGTATTTGGATGGAGTTAGGCTATGGGCTCATTGCAGGGATATGACCCGTAGGCTCGGTCATAGACCAGGCCTGTAGGCTCGCTCATAGGCCCGACTTGTAGTCTCACCTTTAAGCCTGCCTTTTTCTTTCATTAATTTTGTTGTTTGTTTAATTGTATTGAAATTTTAAATAAAATGAAACTTACCATTTACGTTTTGTTTGTTATCATAAAAATTTTACTTAGAAGTGAGAGGTATTCTTGGACCAATAATTAGAAATTTTTTTTTTTAAAATGCCTCTTTTATATTTTCATTCAATATATAATATATGATTACATTTGGAGTATGAAAAGTTTACATCCTTTATAAAATAATTACATCTCCAGAAGCTAGGTTATCGCTCTTTGTTGTCGATCGTTTGTCTTTTAAACTCTGAAATAAGTAAAAATATATATATAATATACATTTAATGATATTTTATTAAGTATCATTTCTAGGTAGTGATGGAGTATAATACGTCAAATTCGTGTTTTAATAATTTTAAATTCTCAAACTGGTTTAAAATTAGTATCGAATAGAATTATGTAATCTTTTATCATTTATCTTACGTCTTTCAAACGTACTTTGCTTTAACTATTTCGGGTAACAAATTGCATCGACTTTGGCTTACAGCTCTTTACTTCGATGCAGCTGTGCCCACATGCATTGTCACATGCTTGTGTAATAATGAAAAATTGGGTATTTTATTTGTTGAATTTTCACTATATTAAAATATCAAAGTTTGTTATCTTGAGGAATGGTTTACTCTGTGCAGATATCTATCTATATCATTTGTATCACATTTGGATAATGAGGTTGTTCTTATTTAATCTAGTTTTAATATTTCTAAACCACCCTTTTAAAAATGTGAGGATGTTGTAAATGTAGATAAAGATTAAATAGAATTAATACTATTACCATATTTTTCTTTATAATATTATATAAATATAATAATGATGAATTGCCTTCGTTTTTAATTTCTTCAATTTTAATTTGATCATCAAAATAAATAACTTGAAACCATTCATTGAAAACTTCAAATTTTAATATAGGGTCTACAATTAAACTAATAAAATAAAGTAACGGTATTTCTCTCCAATGTTTTTTTAATTTTTTCAATCATTGCTAAAATTGTATCATTATCAAAAGATAAATATCTTTGAAGTACAATGTAAATATTAGTTATTTGTATAATAACCCTATGTGAAGTTGGATAGTACACACTATAAAAAACATTTGTTGAAATACCAAAAATTTTAAAAAGATCTCGGAGAAGGTTCGCAATATGTCAATTATAATCATTTAGTATATCAAGATTTACATCACAATCATTACTAGCTAATTGCATTTCATATAGTACACTAACTATATTTTGTAATATTTTGCTTAAAAGTTTATAAGTAAAATTTCATATAATGGGTATGTCTAAATTAATAATTTTTTCATATTTGACATTTTGTAACACTAAATAAATAATTCATGTTTTGTTTGAGAACTATTAATACCATATATAATAACTAATATTTTGTAATGTACTATCAACTTATTTTTAATCCATATTTCTCAATCAAATTTAAAATATATGCTTGTAATGATATGCAATGAAATAATTTCTTATGATAAATCTTTTTATTTGCCAAATTTTTTTATCATACCTTCTTTATATTGTAAAACATTATCTAATGTTATTGTAAATATTTTATCACGAATACATAAATCTATGATTTCATCATTTATTAAAGTTGTTATATTTTTACCATTATGTGGAGTATTTATTGTTTTAAATGAAATTATTCTTTTATTTAATTTACATTCATTATCAATATAATGAGCAGTAATATATAAAAAAACCAACGTAGGTTAAGAATGTTCAAATATTAGATGTTAAACAAAATTTTCCTTCAAAATTTGTAAAATAATTTTTTAAAATTTCTTTTTGTGTATGAAATTTTTCATAATATCTATTTTCACAGTATTTTCAGATCAACCTCTAAATTGAGGGTTAATAACTCTTTGAATTGATCCTGAAAAATCATGAGTTTCCATCATATAAAAGGTTATTCAGTACTTATTATATAATCAATAAATTTATTCTCGACAAACAATTTCATCATAAGAAAATGTTGTTAAGTTTCAGGTTCATCTCTACCTAATTGCATGTAAATTTATAATATTAACATTATTTTAGTTTTACAATGTTCACTTAATGTCTTTTTACATGACTTGTGCAGCCACTTGATCCATCACTAAAGAAGTTTATCCTGGAATTTACATTTTCTTTAATTTTTGTATTTCCCTAAATTTATTTATATTCTATCAAAAAATTTCCTTACATTCAAGTAATTTTTTTGTTTGATGATTCGCATTAGGTGGAAGCGATCTGTATCATTATCAGTATTTAAATTATTATAAAATGTGCTCCCAAAACAAAAACAAAAATGCAATAAATAGAAATAAAAATATAATAAAAAAGTAAAGATGAAGAGCGTTACTAAATTGGAGAATCGAATCAGAAGCCACCAATATTTGAGTAATTGAGTTGCATCACCAATAGAGTGAAAAAATTAGATCATAAACAATATGAGAGAAATAGCAAGAATTTTTGAGATGGAGATTGGAGAGTGTGGAAAAAAAAATGTTAGATATTTATAGTGGAATTTTGAATTCCAAACGGTCAAATGACCGTTGCACAATGGTAAAAAAATTTAAAGATTGTGAAGTATGAAAAAAATGGGAAGGGGAAGTGAATGGAAATAATAAAATTTTTTGAAATTGAGTAGATGTAAGGTTGATAGAGTTGGTGGTGTGATTGATTGAGGGAGGGGGTGTTTGGTTAGAGAAGAGAGAGGCATGTGGGGGATGAGGTGTTGACATTTGAGTAATAAGTTTTTATTTATTTATTTATTTATTTATTTATAACTAGGCACTTTTAATTATAATTATAATATAGTAAATTGTTTCTATAGAGACTCAAACCCTTAATCCATACTTATTTAAATGTTAAACGCACTTTTTTATTTTGATTTTATATATTATATATAACTTATACATAGATTAGTTGGTTAATAATATTTATTTTATATTTAATATATATAAATTATTAATAAAATATTATCTAAAATTTGAAGTCATGATTTAGTAGTTAGTATACAATTTTGACTATCTAAAATTTATATTTGAGGATACCACAAAAATTATATTTTTAATAGGCTGCTAAGCCAGCCCCCAAGGCCGATCGCAGCCCGGTCGAGGTCGTAAGCTACGCCCACCAAGGCCCATAAAGCTGACGGATTAGAGGGCCTCCAAGCTAGGCACATGAGCTTTATAGAAACTTGAAGCTCATTATGACCCTTTAACCATTCGCGGGCCTCTAGGCGAGGTAAGAAAGCCAAGACCCTGAGCTACATTTGTGGTCGGGAGGCTTGACACGGCCCGTTGGAGATGCTTATTGAGTATCATGCTTCTCTTGAACGATGATGAGTAGGTATGAACTTGTACTTTAGGTAGTTGACCTAGTGTATTTCTTGGGTTTGTAAATCCATCACTTAAATAACGTCCAAATTAGCCTTAGAGGTAGGAGTGTATACGAGTCAAGTTACTCAAACTCAACTCGTTAAATACTCGAATTTGACTCAGAGTTAATTGAGTCGAGCTCGAGCTGAAGTAGCTTGTTGAGTCGAGTTCGAGTATCACAACATCCAACTCGAGCTGCTCGCGAGCTTAATCGAACTTTACTATTTTATTAATCAAGTCGATTTCGAGTCGAGTTCGAATATAATTATTTATTAATTTTTTTAATTGATTATATCTTTATCGAGTCGAGTTCGAATAGCTCGACTATTTTTTGAATCAAGTTTCAAACATCTAAAGAAAGCTTGATCGAGCTCGAGTCGAGTTCGAGTTTTTTAATCGAGTCGAGTTCGAGCTTTCTTTTTGTATCAGTCGAGCTAGCTTGATTACGTCCCTACTTTAGAAGTACCGTAAATGGTATTGGGGTGGGAAAGGGTTACGTGAGATCCAAGTTCGAATATTACGCAAAGTGTTAGATCAAATCAACCAAAATCCTTATTTTGATTGTTTTGAGATTTATCTTTATTTTTTGGAATATTATTTTTATTCCCATGATTGTTTTGGGAGTTTTTTTTTCTTCCTATTATTGCTTTGGGATATTATTTATATTTATCATTATTGCTTTAAGAGTATTATTTTATTTCCTATAATTGTTTTTGAATATTATTTTATTTCTAATTATACCCATATAATGCCTAAGGTATAAATAAATGTTTTGGAGTTTGTTTTACGGATTTTCGTCACTTTCATCAATTTATTAAAAAAATCAAAGCTTTTGTTTTACTTTGTTCTCTTGATTGAGAATTGCTCTCTTGATTGAAACATGTTATTCTTGTAGGTTAATCATGTGTTAATCCATTGCGCTACACGATGCATTAGGTGGTATCAAAGCAAATTTCTCCCAATTGATGGCTAATATTGGTGCTAGTAATAGCAATCAATCCCAAGACGGTGATCGGGGATTGCAGGCTGTTTGGAGATAGATTAATGAGTAGCAACAATCAAACCAAAATTTAACTTAGCAGTTGGAAACAATACAACCTCAATTGCAGGCTTTATTGAGGATCAATGAACAAGGGCATAGGAATGATGATGAGGAACAAGGCGGAGGAATTGGCCCCACTAAACCCATTTTTAATATACGAAATCAAAGAAAGCCAACCACATGATTTGATGACACTTAAGATGAGGAGGCGGACTTTGGTGAATTTGCAAATCCACATGATAGACAAAGAGGTGGAAAGTAGTGATAACCAAACTACAGAAATAGATATCCATAACTTCATTGGTGATCTTGATATTGAGGGGTTAATAGATTGGTTGACTGAAGTATACAAGTTCTTTGAATATATCGAGTTGCCCAAGGACAGAAAAGTTAAATTTATTGCTTATAGGTTAAAAGGGGGAGCCTTAGTATGGTGGGATAGATTGAGGGAGATTGTAAAACCTTGAAAATTTTAAAATTTTCTAAAAGTATAAAATAATAATAATAATAATAAATTGCTGAAATGGCTCAGGGAAGCCTAGAAAATTCCCTAGAGCTCGGATGACGAAACGGACTGCGTTGAGTCCATCTCACGAAAGCGAGTAACTCAGAAAAGTTTCGCTGAATTCTGAGTAATTAAATTCTTTATGAATTTTGAAGTTAGGTATCTAACCCGGGAATGTAGTTTTAACAGATCTAGGACAGGAGACAGAGTTAAATTCATTTAAAATAAATTGAACTGAGACAAAAATAAATTGTTTCGGGACAGAAATGAACCCGGACGGGTCATGGACGCGTGGAGCGAAGTGGGCCTTGCGTCCAACTTAAACTTAAAAGGGAAAAGAGGAGAAAAGATGACATTTTCTCCCAATTCCGGCAGTGGCTTGAGTTAGAGAGAGAAAGGAGATAAACTCCTCCTTCTCTCTATAATCTACGAAGATCGGGTGGTCAGAATTCGTCGAGCCAAGATTTAAAGTTTATTTACTCGACGAGAGCTACACGTGGAGTGCAGAGCGACACGCGGTTTCATAGAAGATTTGGTTTGGGAAGAAAAGAGTAGTGAGAAGCTCTGCCTTCTTTCCTAAGTTCTGACGATCGGTGGCTCGGTTTAGTTGAAGGCGAGACTGCAGTCAGAGTACTGCGTGCAGGAGCGACACGTGGACACGAAATCGAGAATTTTTAGGTCGAAGATTCGACGGGGATTACGGAAGGCGGGTGGGTGCGGGTCTTCGAGACTCAAAGTTTAGTCTTAGCTGGAGGTAGGGAACCTTCCTACTCGGGGTTATATTTCATCTAAATGCTATTTTGGTCTTGGTTGAGCCACACCAGGGGGTGTTTGGTTGTGTTCTGGACATAAAAGCTGATTTTTAAAGTTTGAGAGATATGATATCAGGTTTTTTTAGGTAGCTTTGAAGGCTGATTTTGGGTGAGTTCGGGATGAGTTTTGTACCGCATGTTTATGGCGGAATTGTAGTCCCAATTAGGACAGTTTGTGTCGAATTGAAAGAGTTGTTTCGGGATGAGTTTGGGTAGGAAAAATAGCATGTCTGGGGCTTTAAAGGAGCCACAGGGAGCCTGATTTTGTAGGTTCTTGTATTGCCAATTTGCTGTTTGTCTGGGCCTGCTTTGGACAGCCATAACTCAAGAACTCTTGTTTTGGGTGTTCTTCAAGCTCTATGGAAACCACTTTGGTACAGAATCCATCCATATATATTTGATAAAATTTGAGCTCATATTTGGTCCAAAAATGGCCAAAACTGATGAGCCTAGTTCAGTGCGTCGATCCACTTTGTTCATCGCGAGGCCTCGACTTCGGACGACCATAACTTTCTCGTCCGAGCTTTGTTTAGGGTGTTCTTAGACTCTATGGAAAGCTCTTGGAGTCTAGAATTTGACCATATGATTTTCAATGGAAATTAGTGCTCAAATCCTTGTTGAAAAATTGATTGTTACAACAAGTGTGCTAATTGGTTGTGTGGATGTGAGGAGTTGTGTGCTGAAGTGGTCATTACATGGCAAGTTGTAGGCTATATTAGGTGCATGATATACCATGAATTAGCCTAGGAAATGAGGTGTGTCATTACTTTCCTAGGTAGTGACTTGATGAAATGTTAACATGTGTTTGTGTGATTGATTGAAATGACATTTCTTGGTTAAGAGGTGTCATGCTTGGATGTCAATATGTGTGTTCTAACATATTGGGTTTGTGATGTGTTTTTATTGGACATGGCTATTGCATGGCATGTTGTAGGCTAGTTTATTCGGCATTATGCGCCATGATGTAGCCTAGGGATTTGGGTATGACATTACTTGTCTAAGTAGTAGTCGGAATGATGTTGATGTATGCTTGTTTGATGTGGTGACATGAAGTGATAAAATGTTAGTATGGCTTGCATGTATATTAACGTTTAATGAATGTATGGACTTTTGTGTGGCGTTCAGACATGAGTGTCCATGGTACACGGTGGAGTGTACGGTATAGGGTGTTCATGTAGAGGTTTTTATACATTGGGCATGACTTAGAGTGCAATGGCACAATTGCATTGCACTGGTGCACGAGGACATCGCATCGTGTGGGTGTGAGTGCATAGTCGTTGTCATTCACCATCCTTGGTGAATGGGTTGTGGACTTCGTGCTTTGGGCGAAGTCGATGAAGATCCATGATTTTGAATGGTGTTGCAGTTGCGATGATCATTGCATTTCACATATGCATTCAGGCACCAGGAATGAAGTAGGAGTGAGTGCATGGGTGGTTTCTTAGAGAATTATTTCAAGGGTTGACCAACAATGTGTTGTCGAGATTATGTCCTCTGATATCGAAGTTTGCCTGAGAATGTCGTCGGTTGTGCCCAATTGATATACATCGGGTTGTCCATATAATGTCCCGATCGTCGAAATATGCCCAAATTGATATACATCGGAGGATAAGGTTGTCCATATAATGTCAATCGTCGAGTATACTTGATTGATACATCGGAGGGTTGTCTACAAAATAAATTATTGGAGTGTGTCCACTATTTATATCGAAGGGTTGTCCACAGGTGAACACAAATACCTTTGTTTGAAAATGGATTTCGTTCATGGAAAAATGCATGTTTGAGGAAGTCGGTGAGGACTTGATACATGGGGCATGATGAGTCGCGTCTCATTCATGACAAGTAGGATTCTGTGCTAAGATTGCATGTCCTAGGTTGGTGTGTGCTTGGTTGTTTGACCATTCATGTGCATTTAGGTGAGGAATAGCACTTGTAAGACTTATCTCTATTGGGCGTTAGCTCACTCCATCGTGGGACTCCTTTTAGGTACAGGACATGTGCAGGCAGACGGTGCTCCTTAGAGCCCAACATTATGAAGTGGGCCGGATTGTGGTCTTGATCCATGTTTTGTATATTATATTAGAACATGTTAGTTTTAATATAATGTTTTGTATTAAAGTGATGTAATAAGTCTTGGTAGCTTGATTGATATAGTTATATTTATATGGATAAATGGGCCATACATGGCCATTTTACTCATATGTGGACCAGTGTGAGAATTGGATTGTATAATATTAGGACGAGGTTGCGTGAGTGCATGTTGTATTTGGGTAGAGCTCTCAGTACCGAGGGACTCTACCGAATTTGTTAAATCTTGGGTCCTGGGAAAAGGGGACTCAATGGAGTGATGTCGGGTTATCCGACATCCATAATTTTCCGCAGGTTGGCGGGTTGTCAACGAATCCCCGGGATTTGGGGTGTCACAGAGATGAGGATGAGAGATAGGTGTGATCCAATTCAAACATGGATTAGGATGAAACAATTATTACGAGGTAAATTTTTTCCTCCGAATTATGAACAATATATTTTTATGCTTATAAGAAATGTACATAGGGTAGCAGGAGTGTAAATGAATATATTGCTAAATTTTTTAGATTGGTAGAGATGAATCAATTATCATAGAGTGAGAGAGAACCAATAGGTGGCGAGATATTTGAGTGGGTTGAAATAGACCATTAGAGATAAAATTGGGGTGCATATGGTTTTTAGTGTGCAAGAGGCTAGAAATTTGGCCATGAAAGCTAAGTTGCTCATTTATGAGCAAACTTGTAGTACTAATTATAGAAGATATGGAGGAGTGGACAATAAGGCTCTAAATAACAAAGGAAGAACACCTACAGCGAGTGAGCGATACTATGGAAATTTGCTAATGTTGAGTCAATGGGAAAGGTGTAGCGGTGGAAGGAGGTAAAGGGTCATGCTCTTGTGCTTGCCAAAAATAATAACGCCTCATTTATATGACAAACTTGTAATTTACTAATTATAGAAGATATGGAGGAATTAGACTGATAAGGCTCTAAGTAACAAAAGGAAGAACACCTCTAGCGAGTGAGCGATACTATGGAGGCGCGATGTTGGTGTGGGAAGGTGTAGCGATTGGAAGGAGGTAGGGCCATACTCTTGTGCTTACGAAAATAATAACTTTTATGCAAGGCCTTTCATTGGTAAGTGCTACAAATGTGGAGAGATTGGTCATTGTTCCAATGAATGTCTTAAATGGAAGGCGGTGAATGTAGTGGAGAAGGACAATGATAATGCGAAGAATAAGGTGTGTAGACTTGATGGGGATGATGACTTATGAGCAAGAAGAGTACACTTGTGTGGTGAGAAAGCTCATGTTATCTGTGAAGTGCAATGATGAGACTCAACGACGCCATAAGCCCTTTCGCATTAGGTGTACCATGAAAGGGAGTTTGTGTGATTTTATTATTGATAATGGGAGTTAGGAGAACATAATAAATAAAGATGTTGTGTAGAAGAAATAGGTATAGGTAGAAACTCATCCCAGCCCATATGCTATTGGGTGGATTAAAGAAGTTTGTGGTATTCGGGTGAATGAACGTTGTAAGGTGTCCTTCTCTATTGGCAAGTATAATGATGAGGTGTACTGTGATGCGGTGGATATGGATGCTTGTCATGTGTACATTTAGGCGTCCTTGACAATGCCAGTGTGGATCTTAAGCATTTTGGCGAGAGTAACTTGTATCAACTAGATAAATGGGGAATAGAATATAAGCTAGTGTCTTTCACAAGGAAGAACAAACCCAAGGTTTTGCAAGTTGAAGGAAGGAACTTTCATTACAAAAAAAATCACTTTCCCCGATTAATATATACTATTGAAATAGATATTTAATGACAGATATTTTCGATGAATAGTAGTTGGGGAAAGGTGTGTTGGCAAAAGTCTTCTGATGTAAATTTACAATCACTAATAAAGAACTTTTGGGGACTAATTATCCGATAGATTTTGACCGTTGCAATTACCAATGGAGTTAATTAGTTGAAAAATACAAATAATAAAAAGTAAAATTTTTTTTTGAACCATTTCATGATCTCTATTTTCTTATATTATTGGTGTTATGTTTTGCTTTGGATGATACTTTAATGTTAAGCATTTTTCCTACTTTTGAATAATAATATAAATTGATGTTGTTCATAGGAATCAAACTCATAACCTCAAGTATAGAAGCAAGAAACTTTGCAACAAGGCTAACTTCATTATTTGTAATATTAGAGACAATATACAAATTTATTAATATAGTATTAAAGATTTATTATTTGTAATATATATATATATATATTAGTTTTTTATTATTATAAATTTTATGTAATTTTTTAATACATTATTTTCAAGATAGTAAACTGTTCTCACTAGGACTCAACCTAAGACCCCCTCTCCATATGCCCTTACGCATGTTTTAATGGTGAACACTCTCACTTGAGATTAGACATGATGAACAAATTTACATATTAATAACTATAAATAAATATAATTTATGAATAAAATTATAAATATTTAAAATAAAATATATTTATACACACCTATGTAATCTTATATATTTTATTAAATATATTAAAATTAGATGAGTTTCTATAATATTTACTTTAAGTACTAAATATTATGATAGGATATTAAACATTTTATCATACATATTTCAATTTTTTTTTAAACAAACAACTCTAAAATATTTATTTATTTTATATATATATATATATATATATATATATATATATATATATATATATATATATATATATATATATATATATTCATAATTTTATCAATAATTTGGTAGTATTAATTGAAATTTTCATATACCATTATTTTTTAAAATGGATAAAAAATAAAAATAAGTTTTATAAATACATATGAAACTAAAAAAAAAAATAATTATGTTTTATCACACCATAAAATCATGTTTATCATAGAACTACAATGGAGATATTTTATATTTATAAGATAATAATAACTTTTGCAATGTATTAAATTCGTTGCAAAAACGTTGGCAAATGGTTATATATAAATGACGAAAAATTTAATTTGCAAAAAAATGTGTGTTGATGATTTGCGATGGTTGAAATTCATCGCCAAAGTAAATTTAAAGAGAGTCGGCTTTACTCAATTTTCTTGTAGTGTTCTATCTGTAATATTACTATCACCCATACTTCATATGGGCGGGTGTATGGAAACCTAAGAAGTGCATTTGATGGTTGTGAATGAGAGGTAGAAAATAGATATTTAGTTGTGGCTCAAATTCCGGTGAGGTGCATATTTTGTTAGAGGAGTTTGATGATGTGATTCTTGAAGATTTACCTATAAGGCTACTTCCTATGTGTAATATACAACACCATATAGATTTGATTCCTAGGTACTTCTCTTCATAATCTGCCTCTTTATATGACTAGTCCCAAGAGAATGAAATCTTAAGGGAGAAGGTAGAAGAGTAGCTAAGCAAGGGACATATTCAGGCTAGCATAAGCCCGTGTACGGTTCTAGCTCTGTTGACGCCTAAGAAATATGAGAGTTGGCAGATGTGTGTTGATAGTAGGGTGATCAACAAAATTACCATTGGATATAAATTTATTACTTCGAGGTTGGATGATATGCTTGATTAGTTGTGTGGAGCGGTTGTGTTTAACAAGATTGACTTGAGGAGTGACTATCATTAGATCAGAATCTGTCTAGGTGATGAGTGAAAAACAAAATTCAAGACAAAGGATATGTTGTATGAATGGTTAGTCATGCTTTTTGGGCTAACAAATGCTCATTGTACTTTTATATGAATTATGAATCAAGTACTACAATCTTTTTTGGGCAAATTTGTAGTTGTTTATTTTGATTCATAGTAAGCCGAATGAGGAGCATGTTGGACACCTTAGGGGAGTGTTTAAGGTGTTGAGGGAAAATAAATTATATGCAATTTAAAAAAAAAATGTGTTTTTAGGACAAATAGTTTGCTATGTAGTTGCTATGTGGTGAGTAGTGAGGGAATTAAAGTAGATGAAGAGATAGTGAAGACTATTAGGGGATGACCTACCTCAAAGAATGTCAGTGATGTAAGGAGCTTCCATGGGTTAACAACCTTTTATAAAGGTTCATTAAACATTTTAGTAGCATTGTAGCATCTATTATTGAGTGTTTGAAGAAAGGGAGCTTCCATTGGGGCGAGAAGCAAGAGAGTAGTTTTGCTTTGATTAAAGAGAAGTTAAGCACAATACCTATTTGGCATTGAGGTAGAGTGTGATGCTAGTGGAGAGGGCATGGAGGTTGTTTTATTCCTAGAGAAGAGGCCAATAGCTTTCTTTAGTGAGAAATTGTGTGACGCCCCATTTCCTAGGATGTCAGTTGACCGCGAATCAGCACGCATGTCTCATATCATGAGACCCATATATGAGTAAAATGGTCACATCGGGCCCATACATCCATACTCACCAAAGTGTACCCAACTATATTATAATAGTTCAAGAGTTAATTACACTCTTTTACAACATGTTTTAATTGTAATATTTCATACATGTTTTATAAAAACATAATCAAAGCCACATGTCGGCTTTTTTCTCAAAAGCGGCCTCTAGTGAGCGTCGTTTTTTCCCAGGCCTCTTTTGTGCCAGTAATTTTCCCTCAACGGGGTGAGCAATGCACAGTAGTGATGATCCCTATAGGTTACTCCGCTAAGTGCTCATACAATGGAAAAACACACATTCAAGTGAATTAAAGCGATTCCTCTTTCGAATGTCTACGTCTAATCTCCATATCTAAGTCCTCAGGCTCCCTCACATGCTTATGCCATGTATGAAAACCGTTTCCAAACAAAAGTATTTATTTTATTTGTGGGCAACCCTCCGATATAAATACGTTGGACAATTATCCGAGGTGAATTTTCTTGGGTGACTCTGCAGAGCAATTCATGGGCCTCTGTGTGGTGTTGGACGTACCAACCTGGTCGCCGGACAACTTTCGATAAAATTTTATTTACGGACAACCCTCGATTTAATTCATGTTATGTACTCACACCTACTAATTCTAGGGTGTCTCGGTGCATGTGAAATGCAATATGCCAATTCACAACAATTCATGTTAATACATCAAGCATGCATATATTAACAAAAATTAATACACAACAACATGTTATTCATTCATAGCAATAACACCAAAATTAGACCCTACATGGGCTAATAACAATTTAAGCAATTCATTTTGAGGCGCCGTAGCACGATACACACAAAATCACGTGAACAGTACAACCCTAGGTCTCAAAACTGTTCACGACCACACTAGGGATTTTCTCACTAAATCCTGATCTTTGAAACTAAAAACACGGCCATTTATGCCTTAAAATATCCCTATCCATCAAAATGGCTTTTAACCAAGGAATAAAACAAGTAGGAGAAAACCCCTACCTTTTGGAGTTTGTCGAACTCCACAAAACTAATACCCAAGCGTAGCTTTTGTAGTTGAAACAACTTTGCCTCTTGGCTTCACTTAGGGATTCGACGGTCAGATCACCAGGAAATTTAGAGAGAATGTGGACTTTCTCTCTCTAAAATATGTTTTCTCCCTTCACTACCGGATACCAGGCCAAACAAAAGAGGAGATGTTCTTTTTTCTTTTAATATATTCCCTTTTTGTCCTCATTGTTTGACTTTAAGGACTACTTGACACATGGCTTAATATAAGCCATTTATCTATTATCCTCTCACTATTCATGTGACATGTGTCACATGGATATATGTAGTAGGTGGCCCTTGTCACATCACATGTCTCTCATATCATGTGTACTTCTCACAAGTTGTCATATGGTACCCGACGTCCGGTGTCTCGAAAGACGTGAAATTATTGTCTCGGAATTTGACGAAAATTCGACGTGGTAGCTAGATTTCGCGAAATGATTCCAACGATGAAGTCCGTTTCGTCATCCGAGATCTAGAAAAATTTCGGATTTTGACCGAAATTATCATTTACCACTTTTTCAGAAAATTAGAATTTTCTTAGGTTTTACAAATTGTGCGAAGCAAGGCGTAATGGGCCCACCTATGACAAAGAATTTTATGCTATTGTGAGGGCTTTGAAAACTTTGGAGCTTTATCTCATAGCCAAAAATTTCATTCTCTATACTGATCATCAAGCTTTGAAGTACTTAAGTACACATAAACAAATTATAAGTGATATGCATGCTAGGTGGTCAACTTACATTGAGAAATTCCCTCATAAGATTGTCCATAAATCAGGACAACAAAATAGGGTGATGGACGCATTAAGTAGACGAGTGGCTTTAATGAGAACCTTGAGGTTGGATATAGTAGGTTTTGAGACATCGACGGAATTGTATGTGGACGATGATGACTTCAAAAAGGTTTTGGCTACTTGCATGCATGCTTTAACAACCTTGTAATGATTTTTATATATATGATGGGTTTATCATGAAGAGTGGGTAGCTTTGTCTTCCTCGCACTACTCTTCATGAGAAGGTCATTAGAGACTTACACGGTGGTGGTTTAGCAGGTCATCTTGGAAGAGATAAAACCATTGAATTCGTGAAAGATAGGTACCATTGACCTAGATTGAGAAGAGATGTGACTACTATTGTGTTGAGGTGCTATGAATGTCAAAGGGCGAAGGGTTAAACTTGAAACAAGGGGTTATAGATGCCATTACTTGTTCGTGATGCTACATGGGAGGATCTTTTTATGGGCTTCGTGTTGGGTTTGCCACGAACTCAATGAGGTATGGATTCTGTATTTGTTATGGTTAATAGATTTTCTAAGATGGCACATTTCTTGTCATGTAAGAAGACTGCAGATGCATATTCAACAACCAAACTATTCTTTAGGGAGGTTGTGTGGTTGCCTGGAGTGCCAAATACTATTACATCTGATCGTGACACTAAGTTCCTTAGTCGCTTTTGGATGACTCTTTGGAGGCTATTTGACTCGTCATTAAACTTTAGTAATACAACACATTCGCAAATAGGTGGGTAGATAGAGGTTGTTAATAAGACTTTGGGTAATCGTTGTAGGCTTTAGCCAAGATCTTTGAACATGATGATTTTTACAATCGCATAATAATATAAGAGTTTTTGCATACCTTGATCCATTACAAGTGTTGTAGATTTCTACATAGCAATCACGAGAATTATGTTTCTCTCTCTTGATTGCTTTAGGTTTGACAAGCCTTCTTTGATGGAGAGAAAACATTACATATAGTTTGAGAGATGACCAATTCCTATTAGGGTTTTTCTTTAAATACACATTCCATTAAGATGTTAATTTAGGAAATTATATTTTATTAATTATTGATCAAAGATATTATTATTTATTTTATGAAACAATTAATTGGTAATCACATTGGGCCACTTGACTTTCCATATTATGCGCATGTTTTTGAGAAACTGTAAAAGGAAAGTCTAACATTCTCCTACTTAGCCTATATGCCATTATTTACCACTACTAATTAATAATAAGACATAATGCACATATATATTGGTCACATCATATCATTATTAAATAACTAAAATAATAAGGATCATGATGTCATATGCCACTTTATCAACATAGTCCATTCCATGCATCACAATACTAGTCATACACTTAATATGACCTGTAATAAGGTATTCGATAACGGTCCAACAATAATGTCTTTATCATAAACAAAATTCTGTTTAATTCACATAATGCATTCATGTATATATACCAATCATACAAAACATGGTTTATAAAATTCATATTAGAAACAGTAAGTAAATGAGATCAAAGTGTCAAATAAACAATCATCATGAGACTAATATTATAATGTGCCCAAGACTCATAACTTTCACGTGACATTCAACGTCTTGGTGACACTCATTTCATCATTAAGCCTCTAAACATAAATTGTACACGTAATCAATAAATTTAACACTTTTGTTTCCGAATTATCCCATATACAACAACAAAGCAATAATCTCATGTCCTCATTAATCATAGGATATTTGCTATTAAAAGAGAAGTAATAGCAAAATCTATTCTTTTGTAACCAGTTTATAAAGATCGGCAAATCCAAGTCCTAAAATAAAATTCCACAACCATAATCCATGATTTGTGACACATTATGTCACAATACATATTTTGATAGTTGATTATCATACATAACACTATTCCTTTATATAATCATCAATTAATAGGAATAAATTACAAAGGTAAAATTTTCAACTATTATTCAACATAATTGAATCTCAGTGAAAATGGAAAGCATGAATCATTAATGTTTCTCTATTAAGATAATTTCAATCCATTTGATATCCATAAAATCTTTAAATATAATGTGTTTTTTGAGACGATCTAACATATATGCAATTTCATATAAGATATCTCATCACATAATATTGTCTCAATCAATCCTATATTCCAAAATTCTTTAAATATATATTTTATAAGACAATTTAATGATTCATATTACTTTATGTAGGACATCCAATCACATAGTGTTGTCACTTTTATATAAATTATCATACAATCTTGTGATATTGTTTCATAACTTAATGTAATAAATGTAAGTTCTAAACAATATTTATTAAGACATAATGAATAATTTTACCTCCCACTAATCTTTGGATATATCCACTAATGGTAGTGGTTTTCTCTAGTCCAAAAAACATTAGGATATAACAGAACTTAAATATCGTGAATGGGCATTACAAATTGTGTGTCAATTTCAATTGACTTTCATAGTAATTTTGTTTATTATAAAAGTTTGTCTCTAAACTTAATCAATCATAAAACATTACTCAATCATAAAAACATGAGCCACTTAACAAAAAATATATAATGTTCTCCCACTTGACTCATATTTTACATCAATTAAGAAACAAACTTGAAACATTGAATAAAACTAGAAGTTTAGCATTTCATACTAAATAACCTTAAATATTACCATGTGGTTCATAACATCTATTTCATTTTAGAGTGATTCATTATTTAGTTGTTACTTACTAATTTTAAACTTCATCACTAGCAATCAACCCCTTTAAGAGTTGTAAAGGGAGAAACAACTTAATTATAATTTCTTCATTCACCATATTTTATGATACTTATCACTCCCACTAATATAAATATTCTTGATGGACCACATATTATTAGTTTTTAACTAACAATCATAATGCTTCAATTTTGGTTATAAATATATACCCGCTAGTAAGGGATATTTGCATTGTAACACCCCAAATTATACCATAGTAGTTTTATTATATGTTTAGGGTATAATATAAGTAAGTGCATTTCCAGTAAGTGTGAAGAAGGATATAACCAGAGTTTGAAGAAGTAAAGGTTCAAATTAGTAATTAAGTAAAATATGAGGACCCAAAGGTCATAAAACAGAAGATGATGTATTGCCAAGAGATTTAAATAGGATTGATTTATGTGAAATAGGATGAAGTGGAAGACTAAAATGGAAAGCTAGAAATTAAAATTAAAAGATGTATGACCAAAATGAGTGCATAACAAATGAGAGGATGATAAAGATCAAATTTGTCTTAGATGGGGGCAAAATTCTAATTTTGAATTTATAGTGTATGTTTTGAAATATCACCTAATGATTTGGGACATTTTAGGAGTATATGTTGTAAAACTAATATATGATTTTGGGAGTAAGGGTGGGGACTTGAGTGAAATCAGGGACTAAGGAGACCACTAACAGAGTGATTATTCTATGAGGTATAGATGGCATATAGAATGGACAGTTGGACTTGTGCAGTTGTGGGATTGAGGAGGAAAGAGTAGTGGGTGAGAATTAGAATGGCATAGTTGGATTGCAAAAGGAGGAAGTGGACTAAAAGGCAAATAAGGAAACTTAAAGAAATAAATGGGTTTTCATGTCTTGGCCAAACATGGCCTTAACAAACATGGATTAAAAAGACCCAAAATTTATTCTCATTGGAGAAAGAAAAAGACGGTGAGAGAAGAGAAAGGGAGAGGAAGGAAGAAGAAAGAAGAAAGAGGGAAGAAAGAGCAAATAGCCAAGCTCAAAAAGGTATGGAACTACTAACCTTGTGTATGGATCTGTAGTTTTGTTTGTTTTTAATGAATTATTTGTTGTACCCAAACCTAGGGGTTTGTTAAGGATTTCTATCCCTAACCAAGATTTAATGAAGTTAGGGTTAACAAAACTCTAAATGGCACAAAGGACTAAACATGGAATCCTCCTTTGAGGTTGGATTTATGGTTTTAATTGCAAGGTAAAAGGTTGGGTTAAGAACAAACCCTAATAAATTTGTGTGTTGGTAATTGTATGGGATTATAATAACCCATATTAGAGTGGTTTTGAGAAGAAAATCATGAGAGGGTTTTGATGAAAGATATAGAAATTGAAAGGAATTGCATAGAAAAGAGATTCCAAGATAGATTGGAATTGTTTTGATGTGTGTTTGAAGGGTAAAAGTGATTGGGGATCAAAGTACATGAAAAATGTGAGAAAACACACGATGCAGGCACTTTTCGGAGAGTCCTACGGTGAGGAGTTAAGTCCCTCTGCGGTAGAACTCGGAATACAGTCATTTTTGGCCAAGTCCTGCAGTAGAACTTAAGTCTACCGGTAGGATAATTCTGGCTTTTCCTGTTCTGACCAGTTTTCGTATTTTGGCCATAACTTCCTCATTTCTTATCCGATTTGAGTGATTCAAGTGGCCACTTAAAATAGAATTCAAGGAGAACCAAACTTAAAGAGAAAGTATTGTCAAATTCTGACTCTAAGTGGTCGAAATATTCACTCCAAGTGGGGCCAGGTGCAAGACAAATTCTGGTTCCAGCTTTGAACATAGAGTAGTCCGGGTTGTTTCGGACGTAACTTGAGTTGCGGTGCTCCGAATTGGGTGATTCAAATTGGAATAGAACCCTTAGAACCTTAGCTTTAAATTAGCACAAAGACCTTGTGTCAAATATAAAGGATTAGAACCTCGGAAATTAGTAATACAAAAACTGTTCTAGTGTAATCAAGATTAAACCGACTAGTTTGGCATGAAAATGCCATAACTTTAATTTGGATAGATCCGATTGGATTGATTCCAATTCTAAGTAAGCCCAGGATTCATAAAGAATGAGAATATATGAATGCGGTGTGATCTCTAGACATCATACTTCACAAGAATATGAGTGCCATATGTAATAGGCATGAAACAAGGAAAAGTGGAAAATGAAAAATGTAAAGGTGCTCATGAAACATGAAAATGATTAGTAAAATGAAAATGGCAAAATGAAACATGAGCGTGAACATGAAAGACAATAAGTCATGAACACATAATGTGGTTAGAGTGATATATGATTATTATCACATATAACGAGGAAAATGAGTAATTTATGAATAAGTATACATGAATGAGTATCACGTCAATGAATTTATATTTGAGTGTATATGAATGAGTATACGTGAATGAACAGTGAATGAGCATTTATGAATGTTAATTGTGAAATAACTATGTATATATATATATATATATTGATTTGAATGATTGTTGTCGAAATATCTACATCCCACCGCGTATGCATGTGTGCATGTATTTGGACGATAAAGCGAAGTGCTGCGTAAAGTGAATTGATTTGAAATGTATCATTGAATGACCGGCAATAATGGGGATTCACCAAGCGGAATTACGTCGGGGAAGGTAGCAAATATTTGTCTAATGCGAAATCACATTGCTAATGAATGACAGACGGGCGGCGGGGATTCACCAAGCGAATGCCGTGAGATGTCGACTTCTATAGCCATATGTGAGGCGGTAATAATTGAATCACGAAATCACATTGCTAATGAATGACGGACGGGGCCAGGATTCACCAAGCGAATCTGTATCGTGATATCGAAACTTCTACCTGGCCATATGTGAGACGGTAATAATTGAATGCGAAATCACATTGCTAATGAATGATAAACGGAATGAGGATTACCAAGCGAATGCGTAGAGTGATCTCGAATTCTATAGTCATATGTGAAATGGTAATATTGAATGTGAAATCACATTACTCTTGAATGACAAACGAGGCGAGGTCCTGCTTGAATATGTCATGGATGTCGAATTCTATAGTCATATGTGAGACGGTAATATTGAATGTGAAATCACATTACTACTGAATGACAAACAGGCAGGATTCACCAACTGAATCTGTCGTGGATGTCGAATTCTATAGTCATATGTGAGACGGTAATATTGAATGTGAAATCACATTACTACTGAATGACAAACAGGCAGGATTCACCAACTGAATCTGTCATGGATGTCGAATTCTATAGCTATATGTGGAATCTCAAACCCGAAAAAAGAGCTTGATGGTATTAAAAAAAGTGTATTTGTAGAAGTATCTTTTATTACACGGGACATAAAATAAAAAGGCATCATTTAGTAAATGCATGTATTAAGTGTGAATGTTATGGGTGTTTTGAATTTGTAAATGGTCATGGGATTGCCCGAAGGGAAGTGTTTTTGCTTAATTAAGAGGTCAAAAATAGAATAACATAAACAACATGCTGGAAAGATAATTGAAAATGTCGGGTGCTTGGGCTCCGGCTTGGATCCGCGATCGGGTGATCGGGATTCGGGTCGCGACACTTTTAAAAACAAAATTAATAAAATGAAATAAATGTTTTGATTGAAAGCGTCGGATAAGCTAGGGCTCCCGGCTTGGATCGTCATTCGGTCAAGTAGAGGAGTTCGGTCGCGACACCTTTGAAAATAAAAATTAAATATATTGAAACAAAATGTTTTTACTTGGGCATCGGATCATGACGTAATTTCTAACGGGAGTTGATTAATGGCTTTAGCCGTGATAATGGTAAGAATCCCAATATGTATGAGTATTAGTTTGATTTAATACGTAGTTATTTAATATGACTTGATATGGTTACGATTTGCCATTGTATATGAATACGTTGTTTGAATATGATAGGATATGATATGCCATACATGTGTAGTAGTCATGATTCTGACTGTAAAGACTTGACACGAAGTGATATGAACAAGAAAATGATAAGGAATTTGAAAAGAATAAAATCTACATATATAATATGAGATGAGTTAGAAGTCAAATAAGAATAGACATTGTTATTTGCATAAGTAAAAGTAAATGTAAAAAGACAGTGACAACGATTATTATTATTAATTAGTTGTGTCTATATGTTCCTTTAAGCGTAAAAGCATACGGTGTTCAATGTCAGGTGTAGATGCTTGAAGGAGATAAAGAGAGACCCAGGGACATTCCACACCGGTACGGGCCATCTCGAGATAGGTGCTCTAATATGACTGAATCGATAATTTAATATATTAAGTTATCACCATATATATCTGCCTTTGTTGCATATAAAAATGGGACTTTAAATGAACTCATTTGATAGTTTGCTGGGTGTTGGATTCAACATCATTATAATGTTGTTGAAGTTCACTCAAGAAATAAGAATAAATATAGTTGTACTGACCGATTGGTTCCTGTCGAATTAGGACCGGGATCGGGGGCGTGACATGGAGTGCTAGGGCTTACAATTTGGAGAAGAAGCAATTTTTGGGTTTCTAATTGTTCAAGCAAAGAGCAGGAAAAGAAGAAGAGAAGAAATCCAGGTTTGGAACTCTAATATTTGTTAGTATTGAAACTATCACAAGCCATACTTGCTTATGGGTTGTTAGGAAAAACCTAACTTCTATTATGAAAGTGTTGTTGGTTGGTTTTTGTGGGCTTTAGTGGTTTTGGTTGGTTCAAGTCAAGTTTTGGAGTTATTTTCTTTGATGTGTTTTAGGTTTTGGTTGAAAATTACGGGTGAAAAGAGACAAACCTGCCATTTAGCGAAATCGCAGTGAGTACCATCGCGAAGTTGAGCACCGATGCTTGAAAGGTGAGTACCTGTACTTTCGAAGTTGTTGTTTTTGATACAGAAGATATTAGTGCACATCTTGAAAGTTGAGTATTGGTACTCAAAGTTGTTACACAATCAGGAGGATGTTAGTCTGGAGTCTTGAAAGTTAGTCACCGTACTCAAAGCTATTTTAGTCAAGAGGATGTTAGTGCGTCTTTGAAAATTGGTACCGATAATCAAAGTGGTTTAGTGCAGGGGATGAGTATCGGTCTTGAAAGTCGGAGAAATCTTAGGTACTTCTGGGTTAATTGCTAGTGTTAACGATTGAGTACCAATGCGAAGAGATTAAGTACCGATCTTGAAAGTGAGTCTCGTGCGAAGTTGAGTACCAGTACTCAAAGTTGTTTAAGGTCTGATTACCTGTCCTACAATGTAAGACCCGAGAAAATTCCAATTTTCTGAAAAATGGCAAAATCGTAATTTTGGTAAAAATCCAAAATTTTTCTAGATCTCGGATGACAAAATGGATTTCACCATTGGAATCGTCTCGTTAAATCTAGCTAACACGTCGAATTTCGTAGAATTTCGAGACAGTTGGCATTTCACGTTTTTCGACGCACTGGGTGTCGGGTATCGTAAAACGGGTTTGAGAGACATGTGATGTGACAAAAGTCACTTACAACATGTACTCATGTGACACATGTTGCATGAGTAGAGAGAGGATGGAAATGGATGGCCGAGATAGTGTCAAGTGTCAAAAATCCAAGACTTGAGGACATGGATGGTATTAATTGAATGTTTAATGAGGAAAAAGACAAAAGTTGAATAGTGGTCTTCTTCTCCAAAAGACCAAAAATGGGCAGAAACGACAGTGGCTGGTGGTGGAGTGCAGAAAGTGAGATTTTGATTTTTTTAGAGAGAGAGCACAGCCTACTCCTCCTGGATTTCGATCAATCAGGATTAAATCGAGTTTTTAATGATGGGGAAAGTTGTTCTACGAGGTGAGGGCTACGCGTGGGCACCGGGTTTGGGGAGTTTAAGAGCCAAACTCAGGTGAGGGTAGGGGTTTTCTCTATGATTTACCCTTTGTTTAAGTGTTTTGTTAATGGTTGAGTTGATTTGAGGCCGTGAGTGGCCGTTTGGTCGATCCCAAAACTTGGGACCGAATTGTTGGAAAATGTTGAACCCATTTGAACTGTTTTAGGGACTGTTTTGGGTGATTGTTTCATAATTTATACAATAAATTATGTTTTGGTGTGTATGAGGCCGAAAATGGCCATGGAATTCGGTTCCACAAAGTTGAATCGATGTGTGGTGAGTGGGCTGCCCATGGATAGCCCATTGCTCTGTTTTGGGATTGTTAAAAACAGTCCCGGTTTGCATGAATTGGACTAAAAACGTCCATATATTGGTTGCTTGAAATTGTTTGAAGTGAATGACTTGAGTTGTGTGGAAATTAATAGGTTAATGCATGAACTTAATGTGTTAACATGATGCTACAATTAGATAAAACATAATTGTGTGTGTAGGCCATTATAAATGGAATTGTGATGAGCTCAAGTGAGCTAATTTGGGTGTTGGTTGATCAAAATTGAATAATATGTTGTATAAGTGCAAATTTGAGAATATATGCATATTTGATATATTGGTATAAATTGTGTTGAATTGGCATAATGCATTTCATATGCACCGGGGTAACCTAGAAATTAGGTGTGAGTGCATGACATGAAAGAAAAGAAAAAACGAAACGTGGTTCTGCGAAGGAATTTCAATGGATGATTTTCGGAGAATTGTGTTGGGAGATGACCGTGATTACATCGGAGGAGCGTGAATTGTTTGGAAGGTTCTCGACAAATTCGCCTCGGAGAAGTTAGTCAATATTTTCACCAGAAGCTTCGGTAGTGTGTTTGAGAACAACAAGTTTTGTTTGAAAGCGGTGTTTTTCTCATACATGAAGCGCAGAGTAAGTGTGAAGTCGGTGAGGACTCGAGACATGGGAATGGGCATGTAGACATTCAAGTAGGATCAACGTGTTACTTGAGTGTGTGTTTACATTGAATCATTGCATATGCAACTTGGGTGAGAAGTAACCCATTTGGGAGTAATTCAATTCTTGGGCGTTGCTCACTTGTCGAGGAATATTTCAGGTACGAGGAGCGTTTGAGAAGGCCGAGGCTCATCTTAGAGGCCGATTTTGAAGAAAGCCGGGTTGTGGCTTTGATGTTTTTGGTATAACATGTATTAGAATTGTAAATTGTAATATGTGTTTGTATTAAGAGTAATGAAATAACTCTTGAACTATTGGAATATAGTTGGGTGTGTTTTGATGAGTATTGGTGTATGGGCCCAAGAGGCTATTTTTACTCGGGTATGGGTCTTGCAATACGAGACGTATAGATTTTCCGCGGGTTGACGGGTTTTCAACGGACCCCCGGGTTTTGGGGCATCACATACAATCCTATTTTGTTATGTTCTTCTGTTAAATCTAGCAATCATCCATTAGATTAATGAGGATCCTAATAAGTGAATGAAAGGGTCCATACATGTATACAAGTGTATGTAAAATTGCTCTGAACCTTGCTTCCTAGGCGAAGCTTCGCTTCGTCTCGGCGATCGTGTCGTTAGGACAACATTGTTTATTGCCCTTATTTGTTAATGTGAGTAAGAACAAAATAACAAGCTCGGAAACACATATTGTATGCCTGTCGGAGATCGGATAGTGAATGAATAGGCACGTATGTTTAGTGCGACGACACTCCTGCATTATGCTACGACACTTCTGTTACGTGGGCATGCATGTCTCTATTGATTAGCCCCGGCCTCCACGCAGTGCTACGACACATACGATGCATTAAGGCGAGACATGTCTACGATCGAGTGCTATGGCACTCCTACTAGTGCTCCAACACTTCTATTATATGGGCAGGCACGTATTGTGCTTCGGTACCTCTGTTCAGTACTGTACCGTACCTACGGGTACCTATTGTGCTACGTTCCTCTCATTCGTTGTTACTGGTCTATACATGCAAACATTTATATGAAAATTATCTAAATAAAATGATGTGTCAAACTTTTATATGATAAGAATATGAATAATGAACAATAAGAAAACATAAGTAATTAGTTTTGCTCTGTTATGTATTATACCTATGGGTACCTTATGTACAAGATCTCTGTTCTAAACTCCTACGGGAGATATGAAAACTCTGTTATAAAATTCGGTTATACGTAAACTCTGACATATGCATTATGTTATATGTATCCAGTAATTGTGGACCACTTCAAGTGGTAATATCTGTTATCTGTTTCCCACTAAGCTATAAGCTTAGTATGAGTGTTTCATCTATGTAAGTACTGAAGATGACATCTAGGGTATTCTGCATTCACTAGAACCAACACAGCAATAGGAGTCCACCTGATGTAGGCTTTGATTTTTGGTTTTGGAATGTAAATGTAAAAGTTTTTGTAATAGTGAAATTTGTTTATGTACAAGTAAATGAGACTCAGAAATATGTATAGGACAGTTTAAACACCACTACAGTGGTTGTATTACAAGTTTTCTTTCATTATGAAATTATATATATGAAATGGGCCACCAATGTCAGAAAAGCAGGTTAAAGAGTCTCAGTCCCGTGCCACGCCCCCTCTCTTCACCCAGGCGGGGGTAGGGGCATGACTTGCATGCACCAAACTAAGTAACATTAAAATACATTACAATTATACTTGATATAACATAATTATCAAGTTTACAAAGAGTTTAGTGATAATTATACAATTTACCACCTTAGAACACAATTGACTGACTTCATTATTGCTTCTAAATATCACTATATATGAACTGTAACAATTTGATCTACAAAGTATAATTTTTGATCATATATGAGTAAAACATAGGTCATATCAATTTTCAACTTTAAATCAAGCATTATATCATAAAGGCATTTCAAACGTAAATACTTCAAATCATATTAAAAACAAAGTTATTCTATTAAAATCAGTCATTTGAAAAGAAAACCTAGTAAATATGACTAAGATCATATAAAGGCAGGCACAACCTTGCTTTTAAATTATTATTTTCAAATGAGCATGACACCTGAACTAATACAGAAAGACTGTTTTGTATTCTCCTCTTTTTGTTGGTCAATAACCACTAATAACAATAAATCTTTTTAAAACATACTTTGTGCAATCCTTCAGCTATTCGTAATTTTCCATGATCTTTAGTCTTGCGGTTAACACCATTGTGGCTTAAGTTCTTACATACTCATCAAATTTTAGGATGATAGTAGTCAACCTCAACCAATATTATTTTTGCTTAGGGAACAAATGTGAGTATAAGATATCATGCTTTTCATGATCAAACTTAATAAACTGCAAGCAAAAGTCATAATCTGATTCGAACGAATAATTTCAAAACGATACATATATACCACAATTCCCCTTTGGATAGATATTGCAATATATAAGCTTAAGCTTTATATTGCTTTTAAGTATATATTTCTTTAATGAATAATCTTCATAGTCTATCGATAAAACTACATTTGTAATCTTTGGATGTACAAATATAGCCTAACCAAACTATAAGATTTATCCCATCATGTTCATTATTCATAAGATGGTTAGTTTACCTTTGGGTGAATTCTTACATATTTTATAATTAATGAACTTCAATATACTCATTCATCAAGTACTTAATTATGTTGCAAGCATTCATAAGAAATGAGTAATTGAATATCATAAGTATTTATTCTTCAATTTGAAATTCGTGGAATAGTCAGAGTTCAAGTCTTTGGTGACTAATATTTGTATTATAGGAATTTCAAAATATTTGCAATGATGTAAACATTTTATATACTCTTCAATTTGAAATTGAAGGAACATTTAAGTTCGGTCACTTTGGTGATTAATGAACTTTACATTATAGAATTTCAAAATATTCACGTAATCAATATTTTACATGTCTCTACCAATTTGAAATTAAATTGAATATTAAAGTTAGGCCACTTTGGTGACTAACAGACTTTTTTCATTATATGAATTTCAAAATATTTCTTTAAGTAATATTTTACACATTGATCAAAGTTTGAAATTCTAGAATATTCAAATTCGGTCACTTCTATTAATAATTTTCATTATATGAATTTCAAAATATTAAACTAAGCATCATTTGCGATTTTCTTTAATTTGAAATTCATGGGATATTTAGTTCTGAATTACTTTGGTGACTAATGAATTTTACATTATATGATTTTAAAATATTGTAGTAAACAATATTTTACATATTTAAAGGTAATAATTAAACCTTTAGTATTTTCTGTGATAACATTCCTGTAAATGACATATACTCCTAAATGATAGTATAATTATCATATAGACATTATGTTATTATAAATTAAATAATTAAAATATACATTTTTATTGAAAAAAATATGAGTATTACCCATAATCAATCATGAATAGATAAAATACAAAAGAAACTTAATAGGACTTCATAAAAATGTACAAATACCAAAAGAACATATAATAAGGAACAAAATCATGGGCATGTCAAATGTTTACTATAAATATAGCTTGAGATTTTGAAGGGAATCACATAATAAGTTTTATTTAGATTTATATGATAATACCTCAAAATCCTGGAGTGTAAGTCGCATCATATGGACAATGATTTCCTGTCTATAAATTCATATAAATAGTTATCTATAACAAAACCTTTTAATAAAATGATTTTTAATTCATGACAAATTAAGGTCAAAATTCTATATGACATTACACTTCGCCTCATTTATAAACATTTATGATAGGTAGTAATACTAATATTATACAATTAAGAAACATTAAAACTTTTAGGTTTCAACCACTTTGGTGGCTAGTGTATTCTTACAGTGAGTTTTCAAATTTATCTTAATATAAATAAATATGATATTCAAAGGAATATTGAGGTTTGGTCATTAAGACTACAAGTAAGCATATCATGAATATCAAAATTCTTCAGACTAACATGATGAGTTTTATGTTTGATATTCAAACATCAAAGTTTAGTCACTTAGGTGACTACAAACATGCATAATATAAATATCAAATTAAATAAAATTTTAAGTCATGTAAGACATTTATAATACCATTACCAAACATAAGAGATAATTACCCAAGATCATCGCTATTACTGTTACCATAACATAAGGGATAATCTACATAAACTTTATAAGCATTACATAAGAGTAAGTAATTGAATATATTTTAATTTGACATCATAAACCTTTCTAATTTGGTTACTTTGATGACTTACAAATTACACATAGCTCTAAATATCAAATTTTAACATTAGCTAGCTATGTACAATTAGATTCATATATATGTATTACATCCTAAGCATATATTTCATCTTTATATTACTATGCATCATTTAAGCATATATTTCATCTTTATATTACCATGCATTATTCTGAAATAGTTTAGTCACGTTCCATTTACTTCATAAAACAAGGTCCCTATAATGAAATATTATGTGTTTACAAAATAATAAAATAAAATAAAGTGACATTGATTAATCTTAAATACATGTAATGCATTCAAATCTTTGAATGTCAAACAACCGATACTTAAAGTCACTTGTCATGCCTTTGGGGTGTAAAACATTTAAAAATACAAGTCTTTTGGGAACAAGAACAAAAAGGAAACATCAAAAGTTTATTTATATTTTAAAAGCTACAGGTGAAAACTTCCCAAAAATTCTCCTTCTAAACCTTCAACTTTCTTTCAAAATATATATCCTCTAGATTTTAGAATCCCAAACAAAAGGTGTAAACTTTATCCAAAATAAATATCAGTTAGATTTTAGGATCCCAAACCAGAAGTGTATGTAAAGAGGAAAACATTCACAATTCGATCATACTTTTATACCGTGTGAAAGCTCGGATCATTGCCAAACTGAATAATGAAAATATTTAGTTCAACCTCATTCTAGTGCTAGGAATGAGTAAACGAATAATTAAAAATTACAACAGACATAAAAACATAATAATTCATTAATGGAAAATTTAAAGTTCTCAATCAAAGCTTTGATACAACATGTAAGCTTTAACCTTTTATCAATAAATATCTTACTAAACCATTATAGCCAAGATATTTTAACATAATGATTTTCACAATCTCATAATAATATTTTGCATACCTTGATCCATGACAAGTGTAAATAAATTTCTATCGAACAACAATCTGAGATTAATGTTCTCCTCGGCCCTTTAGGGTTTTGATAAAGCTTTCTTTGTGGAGAGAAAACTTTCATGGTTGAGAGAGAACCAATTCTGACCGGGTTCCTCTTGAAATACACCTTCCACCAAGGTGTTAATTTAAGAAATGTTTATTAATTATTGACAGATATTCTTTTATTTGTCAAACAATTAATTGGTAATCATATGTGGGACATTTGACTTTCCTCGCACACTTATGTTTGGGCTTGTAAAGGAAGAGATCTAACAAATCTGTGGATATTTGAATGCTGGATAGACCAAAGGAATGGGGATTTGTAATAGCATAAGCTAGGGATTTGCCTATAATAAAAGCGGATTCATAATACAGCAATTAGATCCCCGTTTTCCATTGTATACATAAAGTGTCCTAATCGTGCTTTAGATTTGGTGAAGCTGTCAAAGGTCCTTGGTCTTAGTGTAACAATCTGGTGATTTGGCAAAGTAAGTTCAAGAGGTGTAAGCACATGTCAAGAACAAGTTAGAGAAGGCTAATGCAAAGTACAAGATGGAGGCAAACAAGCATAGACGGTTCAAGTCTTTTGATGTTGGTGATGGTTTTCATTAACGAGACTTGGAATACAAGATGATCATAAACTTCAACAAGAAACATGGATAATACCAAATTGTTAAGAAGATCAACAACAATGCTTACGTGGTTGACTTGCCAAATTGGATGAGAATTTCAAAGACCTTTAATGTTGTCAATCTTACCTTGTTCCAACCATATATGAATCTTATATATCCAAAAAGTAACTCAAGGACAAGTTCTTCGCAAGTGGAGATGAATGACATAGGGCGTTAGATCAAATAAACCAAAATCCTTATTTTGGTTTTTTGAGATTTTATCTTTATTTTTTGGGATATTATTTTTATTTTCATTATTATTTTGGGGTATTATTTTCTTTCCTATTATTGTTATGAGATATTATTTCTATTTCCCATTGTTTGGGAGTATTATTTTTCTTTTCTATTATTATTTTGAAATATTATTTTTATTTCTAGTATACCCATATTATGATTATGATATAAATAGATTTTTTAGAGTTTGTTTTAGGGACTTTCATCATTTTCATCCATGAATAAAAAAAAATAAAAGCTTTTGCTTTATTTTGTTCTCTAGATTGGGATGTGTCATTCTTATTGATCAATCGTGTGTTGATCTATCACGCTACACTACGTCAAAATCATTGTAAGAACATATTGCAACAACATAATATAATAGTTAATAGATGTAAAAAAATTTAACATCCAAATTAACTGATGAATTATGTTAAATATGAAGGTCATATAAATACTTGTGAATATTGATGTAGTAACGTGATTGTGATGGTTTTCTGGAGTTACATTTGCTAAAAAAGTAGTATTATAGGCAATTTGAATTAATAAATAAACTTAAGAAGCATATCCATAATAACACTAAATGTGAATCAAGATGTAAATGTCAAGTGTTAAAAAGTATTAACATCGTCACCAATAATTTATGCATTTTGATTTATTTATTTATTTTTGTGTAAAGTAGTATTTCTCGATGTTAATGTAATAGTAATTAGATTAGTTATAGTAATTACATGACATCATAACCGTTATATATAATAATGGTAATTACATGGCATGTAGCGGTTACATAGTAGATGGAGATTGAAAGATATTATTACATTGTTGTTAATAAAAAATTTGCCTTTTATAAAATTTTCTATCGTTGTTAAAATCTAAAGTAGCAAGTTACTAATATGTCCTATGATGATGATCAGTGGGACTACGTAAAATTATTGCATTGTCAAAAAATAGGAAAAGGTTCAAATTTTATTAAGTTGATTATAATCAAGGTTTAAAATATCCGATATATTGGATATCGGTAAGGGTCAAAACAATATCGGTCATCGATAATTGGTTAAGCAAAATCGAGAAAAAATCGGTAATATCGGCGATATATCGCCAATATATTGGTTTTGGACTGATATTTCTAAACAAATATATATATATATAAAACAAAACTTTTCTTTCAAACCGATTTGAACCCCTGATGTTTGGTTTTAATTTTACACCAATTACCACTTAAACTCAATTTGTTGCCCTTGATATTTCGGGCAAGAATTATTTATCTTGGATCTTGGATGCTGAAATCCACTTGGATGCTATAAATCTTGGAAACACAATCAAAGGAGGAAATACAGCATCCTTGCAGGATCGCTCTAAGGCCTTAATATTCCTTCGCCATCATATTGATGAAGGCCTGAAAAGTGAATATCTAACAATCAAGGATCCATTGATCCTCTGGACGAGTTTGAAAGAACAATACCTCCAACAACCAGAAGTTGAGTCGTTCGAAAAAATTATCTAGAAAGGCAACAAGGCCACATAACAAAAAGGTTTATGAGGTAGATATTACGGATGTGGAATGAAGAAGGTCATTGATGGTCTCGTGCGAGAACGGCCCGAAAAATTTGGTTGACCTTTATCAGGCCTCCATGAAAGGAAAAGACAAGCAAATTGAAACAAATTTAATTGACGGAAAACACGCCAGGGATCCTGATGATCCTTTCTTTGATGATGATGGGGCAATACCTTTGAAACATTTTGATGTTTACCGTTTTTTGAAGAAGATCTAGAGTGGAAGGCAATGTTGGGGATGACAATGTGTTGCTATGATTGACATATGATTATCCTGGTACTTTTTTTTTTATGTTATTTTCTTTTTATCACTGTTTTCCATACGGGTTATCTATAATGCGAACTTTGATTTCTGTTTAAATTTCATTTTATTTTGAAGATATATGGATCCCTCATCAGAATTGATCAATTATATGTCATCTGTTGGTGATGCATGTCTTGCCGACCGTGCCACAACCCACACGATCTTCTATGATACGAAATATTTTTCAAACTTCACATTAGCTCAATCTAATGTTCATACTATCTCGAGGTCTGATGAACCTTAATGCAAAGACTCAGGCAAAGCCACCATTATTCTCTGAAATACACACTAAATTCTGAGTGAAGATGCCACTTTATTCTAATAAATTTAGTAGAAATTTACTCGATTTCAAAGATATCGCTTGAAATGGATATCATGTGAAACTATGAATCATGATGCAAATGAGTATTTGTAAGATCCGAGAAATTCCAATTTATGGAAAAATGGCAAAATCGTAATTTCGATTACAAAATTGTAATTTCGGTTAAAAATCCGAAATTTATTCTCTAGATCTCGGATGACAAAACGGATTTTACCGTTGGAATCGTCTCATGAAATCTAGCTAGCATGTAAAATTTCGTCGAATTCGAGGAGCGGTCAGTCGGCCTTGCGTTTTGAGGCATGTCCCGCGTTTTGGGTCTTAGTAAAATGATTTTCGATGATACGAAAGTCACACATAGCACGTACTCATGTACCATAGGTGGTATGAGTAGAGAAATGATGAAAATGGATGGCGGGAAGCTGATAGAATATCAAATGCGGAAAGGACTATAAAGATTCATTTCGAAAAGTTAGAGTTCACAAAATGACAAATTAGTGAACACATTCAAATGTATCAGAGATAATAAAGAAACAAAAACAGTGAGTAGGGAGATCCGGTGGTTCAGGTTGAGAGAATTTAGAGAGAAGTATATAAGAATACAGCGATCAGGCGTCGGTAGGTCTTCGGACCTAGAGAAGGAGAAGCAGTTCTACATGGGAGCAAACTACCACAGTGGACACCAGGTTTTGAGATTACAAATGAAACTCAGAGGTGAGGTTTCTCCTATTTATGTTTACTCTTTGTTTAGAACATTTATGTCATTTGAATTCTGATTAGTGATGCAGGGCAGTTTGATCGGTTGATCTGAGACCCAGGAGATCCATGTCAGACAGTAAGTGGCTGTCCAGACTGTTAGTGATTCTCAGTTATTGCATTTAACTATGAAAATGTACATGCTTTGATGCGTGTCAGGCTGGGATTGGCTGAGAAATACTGAGTTCATAAGTGACTGGGTAGTGTTGAGTTTTAAGGGCGTGAAACCCTAGAGTTTCTTGTTCCCTAGATAGTAAACAAGAAAATAATTTTTGTGAAAGAATATGTTGTGAGTGATTTAAGATCTGAAATTAACATTGTTTGAATCATTTTGGTGACCTATAATTTTGATGTATGAATTAATAGATTAATGAATTTTATAGCATGATTATGTGCAATTAGATAACACCTTGAAGATATTATGCATGTATATTTGTGTGTTCATATGAGTTAATTAAATAAAAAAATACAAATGCATTTCATATCACTTCAGATAGCTTTGAAGTTAAGATTGTGAATTATGACACTGGAAAAATTGAAAGAAGAATGAAGGCGTTTTCCAGAAAGGAATTTCACCGGATGATATTCAGGAGAATTGGGTTGAAGGAGGTGGTGATGGATCTGTCAGATGGAATGCATGGCTGTTTGAGCTGCAAACCCAGTGCCTCGGAGGAGTAATCCTCATTTAGAATATTTCGACATTATATTTTAAAGAACAAATAGTTTTTGTTTTGAAATGATTCTTTCTCTCATACATGAGCATGACAGAGGTGTGGGGGTGAGTGGACCTTCAGAGGACATGGGGATATGTAAAGCGAATTCCAAGTGGGATCATGAATTTCTTGAATGTGTGTTTACTTGGAGACATTCTGTGCACTTGGTGGAGTAAGCCTTGGGGTGGATTCCACTACTACAGACATTAAGCTCATCTATCCGAGGAACATATTTGATGTGGGGACGTGCGAGGACCTCGATCTGAAAGCAAAGATTTGAAAGAAAGCGGGATTGTTACCTTTAAGGGTTCTTAGTGTTTTGTGTATTAAATTGATGTTTAATATATGTTGTATAAAGTAAAACATTTGAACTCTTAGGGGGCTATGGATATAGTTGGTATGTTTTTATGGATCAGTGTCAGTACTTGGGGCTGAGGCGTTTTATCTGCAGCATCATTATGATTATATTGGACTTCTTGGGACAGGGTTTCATCTGGGGTGTTTTATTTGGGTAGAGCTCCCGTACAAAGGAGACTTTGGAGTTTGAGGAGTGGCGTCGGGTGGCAGGCCTCCACTTGTATTCATGAGTTGACGGATAGTCAGCTGGGATTTGGGTTTGGGGGTCATAGCTTAGTATCACTTAAGCTGATTATCCCAAATACCTAGGGAGCTCGGGTTTGGGTATCCATCACCACTAGGTGGTTTGACGTGGAGTATAGATATGTGGAAACCTAGAGATTGAGAATTTGGGCTTAGGCCATAGTCGTGTACGAACATCACCACTTGGGTGGTTCGATGTTGAGTTTAGGTATGAGATTACCTAGGAAATCATGAGACAAAACTAGGACCGTGCATGTGTTTGATGTGTTTTGTGTGATTTGATGAATTATTGTATGATGGTGTGTATGCCATGTTTTATGTATGATGTGAATGTTTGTGTGCTTAGGCAAATAACACATAGGTGTTGGAAAACAAATTTTAGGAGTTTACAATGTGTAAACTGGAGATGAAATAAATTGTAATCAATTTATTTGGGTGTTGGATAATGAAATCGAATTTTAATAAATTTGAGGTTGAACACTAGGATTAGTGTTGTATAATGAGGTTTTGAGGAAATTCTGGACCATTTTCCAGAATTAAATGAAAAAAAAAAAATGATAATAAACAAAATAAATTTTAAGCAATTTATTTGGTCTATTGGGAGAAAAATAATTTTCTAAGATTTTACAAGTTGTAAAACTGAAGAAAATTGGATAAAATAAATTTTGCAATTCATTAGAGTATATTCTGGAAATGTGAAAAAAAAAAATTTTGATGAGAAGAAATATTTTCTCAAAAGTTTTATAGTGTGTAAGTTGAAGAAAATGAGTGAAAAATAAATTTTTTATAAATTTGTGGATAATATTGGAGAAAAAAAATGTATATAATTTTTTTTTTTGTGTGTCTCGATGAAATAAAATGAGAAAAATATAATTAGAATGAAAAACGAAAAAAAAATTAGTGCAGAAAATTGAATTGGGCTACTGCCCAGATTATATTGTGAGAAGGGAAAATTGTATCACAATATAGGTATTGTGTGTATTTGGAATGCAAGATTTAGAGAAGTACATTTGTATTGCAATACAATAATTTGTATTGTGACTTAGAGGCTGCAGGGTGCTAGAAGTGTATTGCAATACAGTTTATTGTATTGCAGGCAGTTGGCTGGGAAGGCAGTGTCACGATACAAAATTTGTATCGTGACTGAGGTGGCTGGAATTGGGCTGCAATACAAAATATTGTATTGTGGCTAGGGAGGGGCGAGCGGTTTGTGTCGAGACGACCCGGGACCACCTGACTGGCTTTGTCTTAGCGGCTGCGATACGGCCATGGAGGCTGCGACACGCCTGGCACGCGCGGCGTGGGGGCGCGGGGGCACGGCGTCTTGAGGCGCATGGCACGGCGCGGGCGGCCGGCGCCTGGTAGTGGTGGCCAGCGGTGACACGGCGACAGACTCTGATCTGGTAGGGGCCTCGGCCCGCGATACGGCCGAACCACGCCCCTGTCTTCTTGTTTGTCACCGTACGACAAACCCCTTTGGTGCACCACAGGTGGTCTTTTTGGGGTGCACCAATTTAGACGGTTGGGTAACTCTGCACTGGCTTGGTTTTCGACCTAGTTTTTCGACTCGGTATTGGTTCTGAGTCACCGTTTGGACCCGGTTCATGAACACTGTTCATCGCAAAAATTTTCGAATTTTTTTTTATTAAATTAAATAAAAATTGAAATAAAATCAAACAAAATTTGACAACATTTTCGAAAAAACAAAATTTTCACAAATAAAATTTTTGTGGTTCAAAATGATTTGAATTGTAGATACATTGTTCTGCATTGCTTCATAAATGCAAGAACTTGATATATACACTGGTTTTTGTGTATGATTAGTGTCTCGGGGCTGTGTTTATACCTTAGAGATACTGTATTGGGATTTAAGCGCCTGTGACAATTGTGTAAATGGCACAGTAAGAGGACGGGGCGTGAGAGCGTCCATGTGGCAATGGTCGAGACACCAGAGCGTTTGACCCGTGTAGGTATTTGGTCAATGAGGGCGCACTGCGAAGTACGTGGGTATTACGTGAATGCTATCACCTGTTTGGTATAGCGGAGTAGGTGAGGGGAAGATCCTAGTGACCCTAGAGGTTTAGGGCTTATGTCTCCCGACGCATTCACGGGGGAAAGATCAGATGGTGGTAGACCCGTTGGTTCATGCGAATGAGAAATTGTTAGAGGCCATGGAGATTACCTCGTACGACTCGGATTAGACCCAAACTGCGTTCAGTTAGAGTGAGGCCCAAATAGGGTGGAAATGGGAAAGGACCTCTAGAGACCTTAGAGGAGCCTTTATATGTGAGTTCTCCCCTAGGGATTAGGGCGAGAATAGGGATGATATGTCGAGGTTGCGAGTTAGAGATCTCGGGGACTCTACTCATAGTGGACCTGAGGATCATGGACATGTCAGAGTTCAATGTCATCCCGGGGATGGATTGGCTGATAGCTTACAGGATCGATTCTGGGTGTGGCGTATGAGGGTTCAGCCTACACGGGACCCGATTACTCGTGTTGTGTTCGACGAGCCGCGATATTTTGCCCCGGGCAGTATCACGAGTCGGATGTCGAGGGACGAGTTAAGCGGGTTAGCTAGCGAGCCTTACCATAGAGGACGAAGAGAGACCAGACTTAGATCTACCTCGAGGTGGTATTAAATTATGGATGTCTTTCGGATAAGGCTACGGGTTGCCTCCACGGAGGTCGTAGACTTTGATATCGGGATTACGCGCCCCTTCACGTCTCTGAAACCTCCATAGGATGGCACCGGTTAATTAAGTGAACTCGAGTCAGGTCTACAAAGAGCTATTGGACGAGGGTTTATCGGGCCAGAGCACTCCATAGTAGGGAGCTTCGATTCTATTTGCGAAGAAGAAGGATAAGACCCTTATTTGTGCATTGACTATCGACGGTTGAGCGAGGTTACAATCGAGAATCGGTACCCATTACAGTTGGCGATTTGTTTGATCGAGTTGGGAGGGCGTGAGTGCTCAGATAGACCTTGTATTTGGTTACCATCGGTGAGGGGTTAGGAGCAGGAATATCCCTAGACGGCGTTTAGGGCGCGTTATGGGCGCTGAGTTCGGGTGATGCCCTTTAGATTGGCGAATGCGCCCGTGTTCATGGATCTCATGCACTTCTAGGATATTCCGACCCTATTTAAGATCGGTTTGTCGTGGTCTTCGTGGGATGACATCTTGATTTACTCGGTCGAGTGGGAGCATGAGCTATCACTTGAGGATCGTTTACAGGTTGTTGAGACCATGTTTGTCTGTGAGAAGTTCGATGGAGTGCAGTTTAACTTCTTGAGGTAAGATTCTTAGGGACCTTAAGTGGTGTCCCGTCTCCGGGAGTGTCGGTCGACTGAGAAGGTTGAGCGTGATGGGTTAAGGGACCGAATTTCAATCTTCGAGATACATGGATTTTGGGATTGGCTAGGTATTACAAGAGATTTGAGGAGAAGTAAATTTGAAGTTGTCCGTTCGGGCGAGGATATAGGATTTCACCTCGGGACATGAACTCCGTGGTTGGGCGGCCACACGACCGTAGAGAGAGAGAGATTGAGATACTTGGAACACTCGGGATACGGGTGTTGGTAATAGAGGGGAGGTCCGGCTTTCTCTAGTTCGGGGGGAAGGCGAGGGGAAGACACGCTCCTGTAGTTTGAGGACTGGGACCCGGGTTGAGCATAGTGGCCAGGTTGCCCCGAGAGGCAGAGGATCCCGAGACACCAGGACCACCCAGGTCAGTTAAATTTGTAGAAACAGGAGTATGCACAATTCATTCCTCCACACCTAGTGGTCGGAGGTACCGGTTTAGTTTTGAGGGTGCTAGCAAGCACTCCGACCTGGGGGGAATAGACCGGGGAGGGGCCGGAGTGTGTGGGTCGAGAGTCGAGGTCAGATGCGAGTTCACGTAGCGAAGTGTGGTGGACCTTAGAGTGGTAGACCTATTGGTTTGTTGATGTCGGGGTTGACATGGATGAAGTTGACGACCATCGGGGTTGTCATTAGTGGGACAGCAGTAAGGTTGTCATACTTAGGCCACGACCTTAGATTGGGGCTTTAGAGGTTAAGGCACTAGAGAAGCAGTGTAGATGTTCTTCCCTAGGATGTAGGGTGAGGGTTGACCTGATAGGTCGAGATTATGAGTGAGTGATCTCTAAGATTCTACTCATGGTGGACCCCGGGATTGGGTGTCACAGTATGACATTATTACATTCATGTGCACGGTAACATCGCGTCGAGTCGGGTGTGGGTGCACGGTACGATCATTCACCATTCTTGGTGAGTGTGGGTTGAGTTTGTCTTTAGGACTACGTCCAATGAAGACTCATAGTTGAATCAGGAAATGTAAGAGACTCGAAGTGTAAGCCGAAGAATTATGTTGCCCGATATGAAAACACACGGTTAAATTATCATGTAGACTTAAAGTTGAATGATAGAAGTCGGGAATGACTCGAGATTTGGATACCCATTGGAAATCGCGTTGGGTGTTGTTGGCGGCGGACTCGGTATACGGATGTCATTCATGACATGGACTGGAGTTAATCGGTCCATTGGATTGCCAGGTGATTGTGACCTTAGAAGGTCGAGGAGTTTATGCGCCAGTAAGGATTGTGTAGGGTTAGGTGTGTATGGATTCTATACAGGTATTAGAGGACATGCTATGAGCATGCGTCCTGGATCATAAGGGCAGTTGGGAAGAGCATTTGCCTTAGTGGAGTCGCCTACATTAATGGTTGTGGCGGTATACCGACTGGTACCGTATGAGGCATTGTATGGGAGGCCATGCAGGTCACCGTTAGGTTGGACCGAGGTGGAAGAGAGCTCCATCACTAGTCCTGATCTGATTAGAGACACCTTAGAGAAGGTGAGCTTGATAGGACAGCGCTTCGCTGCTCGTGAGCCGCAGACGAAGTTAGCGCGAGTACGACGTCACTTAGAGCTCGTCAGGATCACGCTTCAAGGTGATGCCTACAGAGGAGTGGTCGTTCGGCAGCGCGTGAAGCTATCGCGAGGGTTATTGAACCCTTCGAGATACGAGATAAAACTGCGTACGAAGTAGCATTACCCCAGCATGTCGTGTCCACGAGGTGTTTCACGTCCCATGCTCTCTAAATATATTCCGCATCCAAATTTCACGGTGGATCGGGGGACAGAGAGATGTTGACATGTATGAGACCTTCGAGGAGGACCAAAGTGTGTACTTGTTGATGTACCGCGGATCAAAGCCTCTTTGCAACGCAAGACCATGAGGCTATGAGAGTGCTAAGGGAAAATTCGGGAGTGGAGGAGTTAACCCCGGAGCCGCGAGGACACTATGCAGTCGTGATATCCTTCTTGTTTAGGGATGAAAGTACGTGGTTTAGTCGCTTACATTTGTAATGGGACAGTTACATGCATGATAGAGTGCGCGTTGCATATGTACGTGAGTGATTAATTGTCCCGAATTTCCTGGGACGAAATTTCTTTTAAGGAGGGGGAGAACAAGACCTCGAGAAATTCCAATTTATGGAAAATGACAAATCGTACTGACATAAAATTGTAAATTCAAGTTAAAACCGAATTTATTCTAGATCTCTATGACAAAACTGATTTCACCATTGAATGCCTCGCGAAATCTACTTAGCACGTAAAATTTCGGTCGACTCGAGACGCCTGAGTTTCGCACATTTTTCGAGGCATCGCGCTTTCGCACCAGAAATGATTTTCGACAAGACGGAGTCACATAGCACGTACTCATGTACCATAGGTGGTATGAGCAGGTAACGACGAAATGACGGTCGGCGAGCCGACATCAAATCGAAAAGAGGGACATAAAGGTCATTTTCGAAAAGTTAAGTCACAAATGACAATTAGTGAACATGACTCATCTTCTCCAAATAATAAAAAGAGCAAAAACGTGAAAATTGGGAGATGCGCTGAGTTCCGCCTTGCAATTTTTAGAGAGAGAGTACTTTCAGAAATAAGCGCCATCCACCGTCGTGAGTCTTCTCGCCGAGAAGGAAAGACGTTTCACACTCCGAGCAAAGCCTACGCCGTGGACTCCGATTTTGTGAGTTTTTGACAAACTCCAAGAGGTAGGGGTTTTCACTTGCGCTTTACTTTGTTTAAGAACATTGTAGATGTTTCGAGTCGATTGTTTTCGTGAGGGGCCAAGCTTGATTGTTCCAAATTCTTAAACCGAGGCCATAGGACAAACCAGACTGCTTCACGTTGACATTTGGGTTCCTAGTCAGGCATTTATGTGAAAAATGTATGCTTTGATGTGTATGAGGCCGGAATTGGCCGAGAAATGCGGGTTCATAAAGTGAACCGGCGAATTATCGAGGTCAGAAACTGCAAACTCCCAGGTTTTACCTGCCTTGTGGAATAGTGACACGAAAATAATTTTTGTGAAAATATGTGCTCGCCGAGCGATTTAAATTAAATCGCTTATGTTGATCATTAGCCCAAGTGAGCTAATTTTGATATGAATTAATGAATTAATGAATTTACATGACATGATTGTGAATTGAATGTTTTGTGAATATATGCATGTACGATATTTATACGTGTTATATGAGTGTTGAAACGATATCATAATGCATTTTATATGCGCACTAGGTAACCTGTGGTTAGGTGAGTGCATGACATGAAAATTGAAAGAAAAACGAATGGTTTTTGAAAGTGAATTACTGTGATGATATTCTCGAGAATCGTCGAGATGGGCCACCGTATCATTTCGATGAGTGACTATGATCGTTGAAGCTCACCAACCAATTCAGCCGAGGGTAGTTCCATATTTTTACCTAATATTTTAGTATATTTTCAAGAACAAATAGGGTTTTGTTTTGAAAATGATTATTTTCATACATGGCTTAGGCAAATGTGAGGGAGCTCGTGAGGACTCGAGACACGGGATAAAGATGTGTATTATCCGCGATCACGAATTCTCGGGCTGGAATTCCGTGTTTACTGGGAACATTGCACGCACTTAGGTGGGAGAGTAGTCCAATTTAGGGTGATTCCAATTCATCGAGCATTAGCTCACCTTTCGAGGAACATACTTTACAGTACGGGAGCGTGCGGTGGACGGTGCTCGCCCTAGAGACCTAGATTTGTAAGAGCCGAGTGTGCCTTTCGAGGTTCTTCCGATGTTTACATGTATTAGAATTCGAGTATTTTAATATATGTTGTATAAGAGCAAAACATTTGAACTCTTAGAACTATTGGATATAATTGGTATGTTTTTATGGATATTGTCGGGCGGCCCAAGAGGCCGTTTTATCCATACTGTATCATCAGGATTATATCAACGCTTTATTGCGCTTCACAAACCAGCTGCTTTATTTGGGTAGAGCCCCTTACAAAGGAGACTCCCTCGCCTCGATTTTCTCCTAAGTGGCGCCGGGTAACCCGACATCCACTTGTATTCCGCGGCTGATCGAACAGTCAACGGACCTGCTCGGGGCGCCGCCAAAGATTTACTCATTACTTCTATTATTTATACAAAAATGCATCTCGAACACCATAGTTTTTTATCTCAGGATTATAATGTACAACTATTATTAGATCTATTGAATCTTGAGTGTTTAGTTATGAACTAGTTCAATGACCTAATGCATTTTTACTTTGGTATGAACTCACTCTGCATCCCGAATTCCATGATGCACCAGATAGTCAAAATTCTAATGGGCATCCATTAACTGAAAGGCATAAATTTTAGTAATTGATGGTTATACTTGTGTCGCTTGTTTCAAAGGCAAATTAACTATTAGACCATCTTTTACAAAGGTTACATTCAATCCCCCCGCTTTCAGAACGTATTCAAGGGATATTTGTGGGCCTAGCTCCACCCACCTAGTGGACCTTTTCATTATTTTATAGAGTTTTAATCGATGCATCCACTGACGGTCTCATGTATGCCTTCTTTCTAGTAAATGTTACCTTGCTAGATTATTGACTCAAATAATTCGACTCGTAGAACAATTCCCCTGGACAAATTTACTTCAAGACAATTTGTCTTGATAATGTTGGTGAATTCTCATCTCAAACATTCCTTGATTATCAGATGTCTATCGGGTATGCATGTTCAACATCACGTTGCTCATGCGCTCATTCTCGTAATGGGTTATTGAATCTTTATCAAACGCCCGCACTGATTGGGTTGTACCATTACTTTGGAAACCAATTTGCCTTTATGGGCATGGGGACATTGCATTATACATAAGAATTTAATTTGCCTTCATCCTACAATAATCACGATTGCCACCATTACAAATTCGCTAAAGGTTATCAACCTAATATTTCATTCGCGAAGCTTTAGTTGCGCCATGTTCCAATCGCCTCACACATCGCTACAGGTTAGGTCCCTCAACACTGCCTTGGCATTTATGTTGGCTTTCAACTTGATTCATTATAAATTATATCAGCCTTCCACTGGGAAGTTTTTACTACTCGATGGCAAGATTGTCACTTGATGAAAATATTTTCCCGCCTATTATGGGGAGATAAGCCACTCTAGGAAGAATGGTGAGAATTACATGAATGAGTCATCTTTATCTCACCTTGATCCCTCGTGAAAGCAATCTCAAATCAGAAGTTCGTAAACATAATTCATATTTACAAGGTCTTGCGAATCAATTACCTGATGCTTTTATTGATTCAACAAAAGTTACAAAATCACGTATCCCGGCTGTAAATATCCCAGCGAGGATTGAAATCCCAACAGGAAAATTACAAAGCAGCATGACAAATGAACCCAAGCCATGATTAAAACGTGGAAGACCTATTGGCTCCAAAGACACAATTCCTAGAAAAAGGAAAAGTGCTATATCTATGACTCCTGAAGAACATATAACTGTTAAGCCCCAGGTCGATGAACAAGTAGCCCCTGCAGAGGTACCGGTCAAAGAGTTATCTCTTAATGATGTACTGGTACATAACAATGAAGAGATCTCTATCAATTATATACATGAGGGAAGAGTATGGGATCAAAATACTACCCATATAAATGATGATTTTTTTTTCCAAGTGGCTATGGACATCATAAGAAATGATAAAGATCAAGAGCCGCAAAATGTGAATGAATGTCGACATCGAAACGATTGGTTAAAATGGAAAGAAGCAATCAAAATGCACTAAGATCACCGGGCTAAACGAGGTATTCGGGACTAAAGAGTTTTTAAACACCTACAAATATACAACCCAAGGACATCGATGGATCTTCGTATCGAAAGCCAAATGAGAATAATGAAATAGTGCGATATAAAGCACGCCTCAGGGCTCCAAGATTTTCATGTGAGACCTGAATCGACTATAGAGACATATTCTCCCTAGTGAATGGACGAATCACATTCGATATTTGATAAGTTTACTAGTCTCAAAAGGATCGGATATGTGTCTCATGGATGAAGTCACACAACATATTTATATTGATCTCTAGATGCTAATGTATATATGAAAATCCCCGGGCTGATTCATATCAAGTAATGAATTCAAAACCACGGCATGTATTCAATCAAGTTGCAAAGATCTTATACGCGATTAAAACAATCTAATAACGGTATAATCGTTAAGCCGCATTTACCAAAGAAGGATATGAATAATTAAATTTGTCCATGTGTTTTCATCAAGAAACAGAAATGGATTGGCAATAATAGCAAAAGATATGTAGATGATTTAAATTTATTTAGAATTTAAAGAGTCTGAACAAAATAGACAACTATTTAAAGAAGGAATTTGAGATGAAAGATCATGGGAAAACAAGATATTGTCTCGGCCTGTAGATCGAGTATTGTTTGAATGGTGTATTGATTCATCAATCATCATATACAGAAAAAAGTCTCGAAGCGCTTTTATATGGATAAATCACACCCCCTTAGTTCCCCCATGGTTGTTAGGTCACTTGATGTAAGACCCGAGAAATTCCAATTTCTGGAAAAATGGCAAAATCTTAATTTCGGTTACAAATCCATAATTTATTCTCTTGATCTTGGATGATGAAACAAATTGCACCGCTAACTGCCTCACGAAATTCTGAGCTAGCACGCCGACTTCGCCGACCAGACAAATACTTACATCGCCGAGATCGCCGTGTCAGAAACGCATTTTCGATGCGACGAAGTTACATATGATTATTTACCATGTGCCGCAAGTGGCATGAGTAGAGAAATGATGAAATGAATGGGCCGAGATAGTGTCAATGTCAAACTGGGAAGTTAAGGACATAATTGGTATTAATGGAATTTATTTTGTTAGAAAAGTTTCAATTAGAGAATAGTGTTCTTTCTCCAATTCAAAAAGGGCAAAAGAAAACGTGAAAGGAGAAATGTGATGCAAAATAGCCGGAATTTCGGGCTTCTAGTGAGAATGTCCACCATCTCTAAAATATCTACGATCCGACCGGCTTCAGCCTTCTTATTGAAGAATGGGTAAAGTTCGTCTACGTAGAGGGCTTCGCTGGTAACGGATTAGTGGAGTTTCCTCAAACTCGAGAGGTAGGGTTTCTCCCTACTGGGTTTTTCACTTTATTTAAGTGTTTTTCAATGTTTCTGCTAGCTTCGAGGCCTGAATGAAGCAGTTGACCTGGCCCCAAAACTGTGGACCAATTGATATAATTTTTGAAACCATAATAGAGCAGCCCATGACTGTCCACGGCTAATTTGGGTGGATTAATTGCATTTGTGTTGATGCATGTATTGATTGGAATGAGGCCTGAAATGGTCAGAAACCCGGTTCACTAAGTGAACCGATGATTTAGATTTTCTGAATAAGAACCCAGGCTCACTATTCCCGAAACAAAGAGTTCTCAAATAAATTTGTGAATTATCAGTTTGGTCGTAGTAATTCAAGTAGAATTGCTCAGGTTTGATCATTAGCCCATGTGAGCTAATTTTGATGTGATGAAATGCGATCATATAACAAGATTGTGTGATTAAATTTTATGTGAATATATGCATGTTTATATATTTACATGTGATATTTAATTATAATGGAATTGACATCATGTATTCCATATGCACTGACACTCTAGGGACGGTAGAGTGAGTGCATGGGATGAGTCTAGAGAAAATGTTTCAGAGGGTTGTTTAAAATGTTAATTATCTGGGAGGGTAGTCCAACCAAAATATCAATCGTCTGAGACTCGCCCAATTGAGGAGTATACACATCTGGAGGGTTGTCCACAAACAAAATAACATAATAATTTCATACGAGGCTTAGGTGAGTGTGGAGGGAGTTTATGACTCGGTACTAGATGATCAGTTAGACATTCAAGTAGGATCAAGCATTTGCTTGAATGTGTATTATTTTCGAGCATTGCATATGCATCTTAGGTGGAGAGTAGCCCACTTGGGGTGGTGATTCCAGTACCATCGAGCATTAGCTCACCTCTTGTCGAGGATACTATTTTAGCTGTGCAATGTGGGAGCTGCATGAGGAGACGGTCAACTTAGATACTGAGTTTTAGAAGAGAGCTGAAATGTGGCTTTGATGGTTCTACACAAATTAGAATCGCTTTTAATTTTAATATGTGCTGTATAAGAGTAAAAACAAACGAACTCCTAAACTATCGGATTTACTGGATATATATATATATATATATATTGGATGGAGTAGTGTTGTATCAAATAAAGCGCTGTTTGTACTCGCAGATATCGATGTTCGGGGACAAAGTTATATACAGGTTTTGTATTCGGGGTAGAGCTCCCGCACAAAGAGACTTCTGCCCGTATTTTTGTGAAAATGTCGGGTTACCCGACATTCACGAGTATTCGTCGGGTCGACGTAGTCAATCTGACCCCGTGATCTGGGCGGTCATAAATTGCATCGTGAGCTTCAGGTATACGAATACTAGGAGCCTCTGCCTGGGTATCCACCGCCACTGGGTGGTTCGATTAGTATAGGTATATGCAAACCCGTAGGATCGAGGATTTTGGCCAGCCATAATGGCAAGAACATCACCACTGGGTGGTTTGATGTTCGGCTTAGGTACGACACTCAGAAATCACTTCGACAAATCCAGACATCAGATGCACGCGTTTTTTAAAGCATTGTTTGATAAATGATGAACATGTGAATGTTTGATGAATGGTGTGTATACCATGTTATATGTGTTATGTTTGTTTCAGGTGCTTATGATGCTTACAGTGAAAACAGTAAGCGATGTTAGAAATTTTTGTAAGTTTTACAAAGCAAAAACTGAACAACAAGGGAGAAATAAATAAATTTGAATCAATTTATTTGGTTGCTGGATAATGAAATAAAATTTTAATAATTTGAGGTCGAATACTGTGGTTAGTGTTATATGGGTGAGGAGCTATGAAATTCTCGAATCCTTTCCTAATTGTAATGAAAAATAAACAAATAAATTTTAAGCAATTTATTTGTTTATTGAGAAATGAGAAAATATATTTATATATATCTATATATATATATATATATAAGGTGGAGAAAAATTTTTTTTTACAAAGGTAAAACTGGAAAAAGAAAGTAAAGAAAATAAATTTTATAAATTTATTTAGTTATGAGGTGAGGAAAATAATTTTCTAAGGTTTTACAAGTTGTAAGATTGAAGAAAATGGAGTAAAATAGATTTTTATAAATTTATTTGAGTATCATGGAAAACGAAAAAAAAAAAAATTTTAAGTGATTTTTCCAGCTGCTGAAATAATTGGAAAAAAAAATAATAATGAAAAAAAAATTCGTGTGTAATCTGATTTGCTACTCAATTATATTGTGGAAAAAAATTGTATTGTAGAGGTTAATTGTATTGCAATACAGTGGAGTGCATGGGTTTTCAAAACTCGTATTGCGAATACGCTTTAGTGGGCGCAGTGTATTGCACAGAGCAAAGAAGGTCGTTGGACCGTGTCGCGACATGGCCGCTACACTCCGCCAGCCGCAAAGTTACCACATCGCTGAAGCACACGCGGGCGCGCAGTAGCGCCGGCGGGGCAGTGTGCCCCGTGGCACGTGGCTACAGGCGCGGCGCGCGACAGCAGCGCGGCGCGCAGGCGTGCGGCCCGGCGTGCCGCCGAGCCGCGGCCGTGCACTGGTGCACCTTGGCTTGTTTTTGGACCCGATTCGACTCAAAAGACTATTTCGAAATAATTTTTCGACATTGTTCGTGAACCCTGCCTCATGAACACCGTTTCATCACAAATTTTCGAATTTTTTTTATTAACCAAATAAAAAAATGAAATAAAAATCAAATAAAATTAGACAAAATTTTAAAAATAAAATTTTCAAAATGAAATTTTCGAAAATAAAATTTTTGTTGAAAACAATATTTCAATGCAAATGATCGCTCAGACACTGGGGAATGCAAGGACAATGTATACACCGATGTATGTATGATTAGTGTCTCTGGTCGTGTTTATGCTCTTGTAGATACTTGTATTGAGATTTAACCGCCATGAGCACTGTGATATGGCTAGTCGAGACTGAGGACGAGGGCGTCAACAGTGTAATCGCCTGTGCACCACCAATGTTCGATCAACAGCTTTTTACTGAGTCGTAGGTACATAAAGCAATGCACTATCGTGACAGCTTGCATAAAAGAGGTAGACAGAGCATCCTAGTAACTCCAGAGGTTTAGTGCCACGCATCATCCTCCGACATTCATTGGGAGGAGATCCAATGGTAAGTGCACTATCGTCTGGGCGAGATCGAGAAGGTGTTGTGAGGCTGAAATGCATTCTGACGGGTGGGATCTTATTAGACTAGCTGTGTTCTAGCTAGAGAGCGAGGCCCAAATATGGTGCAATGCAAAGAACCTCTCGGCACCTGTATGGTTCTTTGTCTCAGGAGCCCCAGGACAGTGGCAAGAACAAGTGACGAGCATGTCGAGGTCAAGGAAGGAGAGATCTCGAGGACTCTACTCAAAGTAGACCTGGAGGATCACGACATGTCGAGTTCATGTCAATTCGGGGATGGATCGTCGACGCCTTATGTATTGTTATCGACATGAGCGTAGGAGGGTTACCGCCACACAGACTCGCACTCAGGTGGTATTTCAGGGGACAAGTATGACATTTTCCCCGCATAAGACACGAGTCCAGGTGTCGTGACAAGAAGGGGGTCGTTAGCCAGCCCATCTCAGAGGACGAGAGAGGCCAAACTTGATCTACCGAAAGTAGTGTGCGACATGTGGATGTTTTTCCGCATGAGCTACTCCGACCGGCTTCCGCGCAGGGTAGACTTCTGTGACGAAGCCACGCCGTGATGTTTCACTCATCTCTACGACTCCACATGATGGCGCCGCAGTCGGGCAGAACCTCGTGAGTCCAAGACAGAGTTACTGGACAAGGGGCTCATTAGACCGAAAGACTCACTGCCATAAGGCGTCCGCTCGCTTTGGTAAAAAGAAAGATAAGGACCCTTCGACCGTGTATTGATTACAGACATTGAATAGTGTTACGATCAAGAACTCCAGATTCATCACGAGGATCGATGATTTGTTTGATCAGTCGAGAGGAGCGAGCTTACTTCCAAGATGCACTCGCACCGGTTACCATCACCGAGGTTAGGGGAGACAGATATCCCTAAGAAAGCCGCTAGACGTGTTAAGGGCACTTTGAATTTACTATGATGAACCCTTTGGATTGACAAATGCATCAAAAAGATCTATAAACTTCACATGGTGTGTCTAACCTTATTTTAGACTAGTTTATCGTGAGTCTTCGTGATGACATTTTTTGATCTACTCCCGCCAAGAGGGAGCATGAGTATCACTGAGGATCGCTTTTGCGCTTGTCGAGAGACCATCACCAGACGCGGCCCGGGCAAGTGCGAGTTTGGCTTACCGAGGTGAGATTTTCCTGGGACGCGTGGTGTCGCATCGAGTGCCGACCTCGCAGAAGGTTGAGACCTGCGGATGAGTCGAGAGAGACCGAATGTCAATCTTCAGATACGAGCTTCGATCGACCGGGTATTACAGAGATTCGAGAACGGGTCAAGTTGTCCAGTCAGTGTGGATTATAGAATTTCGCCACGGATAAAAGGGACTCCATGGTCAGGACGGCTCGACCGCTGCAGAGATTGAGGATGCTCGGAACACCGGATACGTGTTGGTAGCAGGGAGGATCACCTTTCTAGTCACGTAAAGAGGCGTAAGACTTCGCTTCACACGGCTTCTCAGGACTGGGGCCAGGATTAAGTATGTGAGACTGGATTGCCCCCGCAGACAGGATCTCAGGACTTAGACAATGCAAACCCAATGAAATCAGAGAATGTGAGAGTATACTTCCGCTCATTCCTCCACACCCTAGCACAAAGTACGAGGAACCGCTTTAGTTTCTGGGTGTTATACAAGCACTCCAACACAGACAGGCCGCAGGGGCCAGAGTGTGGAAGTCCAAGTCGTGACGTATCGAGTTACGCAAATAAAGCGTAGTGGACCTTGTGGCACCCATAGTTGTTGATACCGTTTGACATGGGATGAGTTGACAACCACCTAAGACAATCGGGATCTAGTCGGGTTGCCATAACTACACGACCTGGATTCAGCTTAGAGGTTAAGGCCTTTAGAGAAGCTGCCAGAATAGACATGTTCTTCCCTAGGATGTAAAGCAGAGCTGTTCCTGATAGGTCGGGACAAGGAGCAGATCTTTGAGATTTTGCTCATGGTGGACTTTGGGACTGGGGTGTCACAAGATGGCATTATTGCGTCAGGTGCAAGAAAATCATCGCCGAGTCGGGTGGGCACGGTGACGGCCATTCACTCACCTTAGTGAGTGTGGGTTGAATTTGTCTTGTGGATCGTGTCCAATGAAGACTCATAGTTCGATGAAAAATGAAGAGAAATTAGAGTGTGTCATAAAGCAAAAAGGGGGTCGTTAATCCTAAGGTGAGAATCATGGAGTTAGTAAGAGACCCCGAGATATCCCGAATTTCTGTGTGAATGAAAAGGGCTCAAGTGTGTTTCGAAGAGTTATGTAATCGAGATGAAAACACACTCCGGCCAGTTATCACGTAGACTTAGAGTTGAAAGTGATGTGGAGTCGATGACTGAGAGATTGATACCCCTTTGGCAATTGCATCGGGTGTTGTTGAGCTGGCAAGGGCTCAGTATATAGATGTCATACATGACATGGACTAGGTTGACGGTCCATTGGATTGTCAGCGATTGTAACCTTGGGAAGGTCAACGTTTACACACAAAGTGGTCATGCAGGGTTACGAGTCAGTGAACTATATATTGTGTGCTAGAGGATTACGCCAAGCACTACATCCGTGGTCATAAGGGTAGATATACTTGCTCTAGTTGAATTCCGCCACAACAACAGCCATCAGGGCGAATATACAGATGGCACCGTATGAGCATTGTGGCCGGAGGCCATGTAGTCACCTTACGTTGGACCTGCGGTGAGAGAGAGCTCCATCACCGGGTCTCGATTCGATTAGAGACACCTCCAGAAGGTGAGCCTGACATCGCACAACGCCTTCACCGCCATAGCCTAGAGGAAGAGCTTATGCTGATGTGCGACGCCGACCCTTGTGAGTGCCCGAGGCTCGGGATCACGCCTTCAAGGTGATGCCTAAGAGAGAGTGGTCGTTCTAGAACGAGGTTATCGCCGAGGTTCATCGGGCCTTTCGAGATACTCGAGAGGATAGGCATCAGAATAAGAGACCTGCTGGTTTTACCGCCCAGCATGTCAGGTGTCCACGAGGTATTTCACGCTCCATGTTCCTAAGTATACCCAGATCCGCACTTCATGTGGTAGATTAGTGGACAGATTGAGGTCGATTAATCGACGACTTCGAGGAGGGACCAAGATGTATTTTGGATACCGTGATCGTGCTTTGCGACACAAGACCGTGAGGCTAGCGAGAGTGCTATGGTGGCACTATGGAGTGGAGGAGTCAACTGAGAACGCTGAGACACGATGCGCTACATCTCCTTGCTTAGGGATGAAGGCAATGGTTCGCCTGCTTAATAATTAAAAATGACGAGTTTACATGCATGGTAGAGTGCACGTTGCACATGCATGTTAGTGAGTATGATTGTCCTGAATTTCGGGATGAAATTTCTTTTAAGGAGGGGAGAATGTAAGACCCGAGAAATTCCAATTTTTGGAAAAGGGCAAAATCGTGAATTTCAAGCTGTAACCGTAACAGCTCCTTTAGACTTCATGACAAAACAAATTGCACCGTTGGAATCGCTCTTCACTAAATCTAGCTAGCATGTTGAATTTCGGCTTAATTCCGAGACAATAATTTACACGCGCCGAGGTATCAAGGTTCGTGTCGTGAAACGATTTTCGAAGCACGAAAGTTACAGAGACACGTATCATAAATGGCAAGGTGTATGAGTAGAGAAATGATGAAAATGAATGGCCGAGATAGTGTCGAATGTCAAAACTGGGAAAAGAAGGACATAATTGGTATTAATGGAATTGTTTTAAGTTAGAAAAAGCCAAATTAGAGAATAGTGTTCTTCTCCAATTCAAAAAGGGCAAAAGAAAACGTGAAAGGGAGAAATGGGATGCAGTAGCTGGGAATTTCAGTTTATAGTGAGAGAATGTCCACCATTCCTAAATATCGCGATCCGACCGCCGACAGCCTTCTGGACAGCACGGAAAGCCGCTTCGCCTTGCAGAGGGCCTCGCAAGTAGTACGGATTTAGGAGTTTCAACTCCGAGAGTAGTTTCTCCCTACTGGGTTTTACACTTTATTTAAGTGTTTTTCAATGTTTTGCACAGGCCTTGAATGGTCGTTTGATCGGTCCCAAAACTTGGGACCGAATTGATATAATTTTTGAAACCATAATGGAGCAGCCCGTGACTGTCCACGACTGATTTGGGTGGATTAATTGTGCATTTGTGTGTTGATGCATGTATTGATTGGAATGAGGCCGGAAATGGCCGTGAAACCCGGGTTCACTAAGTGAACCGATGATTTGTGATTTTTCGGGAATAGTAACCGAGGGTTTCACTATTCCCGAATGCTGTTCTCTCAAAATAAATTCCTGAATTAATGTGTTTCGGGTCAAGTAATTCATAGAATTGTCGTGTTTAATCATTAGCCCATGTGAGCTAATTTTGATGTGATGAAATGCTAATTACATAACATGATTGTGTGATTAAATTTTATGAATATATACTGTTTATATATATTTACATGTGACATAGATCAGAATGGAATTGGCATCATGCATTCCATATGCAATGGGACAATTTAGGACTTATATGGAGTGCATAGATGAGCCTAGAGAAAAACGGGTTTAGAGGGTTGTCTAAAAATATTAATTATCTGGGAGGGAGTAGTCCGAAACTAAAAATATCAATTGTCTGAGACGTTCCAATCTGATATGCATCTGAGGGTAGTCCATAACACATCAATCGCCTGAGACTACCAATTGATATATACACATCGGAGGGTTGTCCACAACAAAATAACATAATAATTTCATACAAGGCTTAGGCGAGTGTAAGGAGTTCAATGAGGACTCGTACGAGATGATCAGCTAGACGCTCAAGTAGGATCATGCATTTGCTTGAACGTGTGTTTATTTCGGAGCACGCATATGTACTAGTGGAGAGTAGCCCACTTCGGTGATTCCACTAATGTAGTATTGTCACCCCAGTCGAGGGATACTATTTTACAGTACAGAAGCGTAGAGGAGACGGCTCGTCCTAGAGATTGAGTTTTAGAAGAGAGCCGAAATGTGGCTTCATGGCTCTACATGTATTAGAATTGTTTAATTTTAATATATGTCGTATAAGAGTAAAAACAATGAACTCGAAACTATCGATATAGTTGGATATATATATATCGATGAGTAGTGTTGTATCACTCGAGCAAATTGTCAGACTCATGATATCGATGTTCGGGGACAAAGCTATACGTGTTTATTTCAGCAGAGCCCCCGTGACAAAGGAGACTCGCCCGATTGCCAGGAAAAATGCTCCGTTACCCGACATCTCACGAGTATTCCGCGGCTGACGGTACTCACCACTCCCCGGATCGGCGCCACACTTGAAGTAACTAAAGATCCACCCACTAGCGAAGAAAATGAAGAGTTACTTGGTCCCGAGTACCATATCTTAGTAATTACAAAGAATTAATGTATTTTGCAAATTATAATTTCGACTCGTACATTGTTTTCTGAAGTTAATTTATTAGGCAAAATACAAATGCCTCTAACTAAAAGGCACCGAAATGGAATCAAACATATATCGAGATATCTAGTGGGACAAGTGACACGGGATTATTTTATTCCAAAGCAAAACCACAATTACTACATATAGATGCAGATATCTTTCTAATCTCTTTAGAAAGCTCGATCATAAACAGGATATATATTTATTTATGGAAATACTGCAATATCCTAGAGATCAGTTAAACAAACGATGGTAGCCACCTCCTCTAATCATTCAGAAATACTTGCGATACATGAAGCTAGTAAAAAATGTGTTTGGTTGAGATCAATGATACAACACATCAGAGAATCATGTGAATTATCTTCTATTAAGAATAATCCAACAATATTATATGAAGACAATGCTGCATGTATTGCACAAATCAAAGGAGGATATATTAAAGGTGGTCGAACTAAGCACATTTCGCCAAAGTTCTACTACACTTATGAACTTCAAAAAGATGGTGAAATTGATGTTCAACAAATAAGGTCCAATGATAATCTAGCAGATTTATTTACTAAAGCCCTGCCTTCTCCAACATTCAAGAAACTTGTACAGCAAGTTGGCACGCGCCAGCTTAAAGATCTTCAAATTGAAAAGTTGAAGACAATATAGTCATATCACTACCAGGGGGAGCATGAATAAAGATGTGTTATTAACGTATTCTTTCCCCTTCGCCCGTGTTTTGCCCCATCGGGTTTTACTAGCAAGGTTTTTAATGAGGCAGTACTAACAATCTAGTGATGGTCATTCAAGAGGGAGTGTTATAAATGATTCACTGATAACTGTGAATGACTACACATTTACCGGTGTTATAAATGATTCATTGATAACTGTGAATGACCACATATTTATCGGTGAATAATTATTACGGTATTAATGACTGTAACATTATATATATATGGTTTTCTCGAATAATGAAATACAGTTTTTTCTCAATTATCTCTATTATCTCTTTTCTCTTTTCTTTATCTTTCAACAATTAATAATATATTAATAAATGTTAGTTAATATTTGAAACGAGCATGTGGATAAACCCCGAATTTCCTATCCATCGAGAAGTTGTGGATACAAAGAAAGACAAGCATTTCATACGTTCGATCCTATAATCAATATTGAAACACCATGTCTTGGTACGAGTATTGTCTTTATCAAGATGTGATCCCTTTATCAAATTTTACAATGGAGCCACATCGATCTTCATTTTGATTTTAAAAGCTTATTATAATGTAATTTCAATGTATATATATTTGATTATTAATGTTATTTTTACACTTTTAGAAAGTATTTCCATGAATTTCAAAGTATTTTTGTTAATTTATGATATATCGATATTCATGTATATCTCCGATATATCCAAGTACCGGAGCATATCCGCTTGAAACCGGCGTATTCTTATCACAATCGACATGATGTCAAATTCTAACTGTATTAGTCGGCAATGTCATGACAACATCCTTATTTATAATCGAGCATCTCTAAATATTAATAATTTGAGAAAGTCATAGGGTTGGGGAATGGAAGCACAACAAGAACACTCTCACACACGCTTCAAAGAAGAAGATATTCGGAGAGAAGCAATAAAAGGTACGTGACCGACGATGGGCAACCTGGCACCCCCGAATGACGCATGCATGATTTGAGACGCATCATAAGGACTCTCTCCAATGAAAAAAAAAGAACTTTATTTCAATGACAAGCCTTGGGTATACAAGCATTCCAACAACTAAGACGATGAGTGGATATCTCGATGACAAAGAACAAGTGCTCCAAGAGGAAAGGAAGTTCACTACCCAATCATTACTTTTCAAGGTGAGAGTTGAAGGTGATCCGAAACTTGGCAAGAATGATTATCAAATTGCTGTGGCGAAACATCAAGCAGAACTACTGCCATGAAGGTTAAAGAGTACCTTGGTCACCAAAATGCTTGGAACCGGTGGCCATGTGACAATGGATTTTTCCTTAGCAAAATTCTCCTCAATGGAAGACTATGAATATAGTCAAGTATTGGGACCCGTGGTTGATCTCCTTTTCAACCATTACCTACCAGCTACACCATGCGACACCCAAACTCGACACTCCGACCTAAACGACTCCGCAACCTAATAGTTTGTAACGCCCAAATACCCCCTGGGACCGCATTACATACTAATAACCATTTACATCATGAGAGCACTAATAAAATCCATAAATAACCGGGGGTCCTTAATTTAACAAAATTCGAGCAGAGTCTCCTTTGTTCGAGGAGCTCTACCCAAAACACAACCTGTGCAATTATAATACATCAACCATATTACATCCATTTATCCATAAAATATTTACAACATTATCCCAAAAGATTTCCATTCACCGTATGCAATACCCACAACAACCTTCCAAAAGAATAAGCCAAGCCATGGCCACAATATCAAAAGAATATGCCCAACAATGGCATTTACATTTCCAAATAATTAAAATACATAACGCAATGAATAACAAAATACTAGACTTACATGATTTCAAACAATTTCTCTAGTCTAGTTCAAAGATACCGATAGCTCTAAATGTTCACCTCGATTTAGATTCCTCGTGCATTCCACGACGTTCTTCACCTTCTACCACCTCCTCAAAGGTAAAATTTGAAAAGGATGTAAGTGGGGTGATAACAAGCTCAGAGGGAAAATCCTCCCAAACTCCAAATGTTTAGAAAGGATGAAATGCCGGGTTCCCATTTTTACAACATATCATAGATATACAATTTTTGCATAAACAATGACATTTCAAACAGATCTCGTGTTTATATAAAACAAACATAATTAAAATAATGCTAGCAACGCCAAATAGAATTATAAACAATGGTCACCAAACAGCTTCAATCGTTATTCTCAAGTGTGGCATACTTAACAAGAACCCCTCCACCCTTATCATATTTTGTTTCTCACATCCTAACCGGGAACCTCTTGAGATAAAATAAGCAACCTTACAAGGAACCTCTCACTCTTCATAATAGTATTTCTCAAGCATCCTTACTAGGAACCTTTTAAGAATATTTTGAGCATCCTTACAAGGAACCTTTCACTCTTCATAATAGTATTTCTCAAGCATCCTTACTAGGAACCTCTTAAGAATATTTTGAGCATCCTTACAAGGAACCTCTCACTCTTCCTAGTAGTATTTCTCAAGCATCCTTACTAGGAACCTCTTATGAATAAAATAAGTATTACTCGTCGACTCTCAATAATTCAAATCCAGCTCCTCTTAAACATGCAAAGATACTTAATTGTGACCTCTACCCTCATTACCTGACCATAATAGAAACCAACGTATCACCCATTACAAACCCCACTTCTAATCATGTTTAAAATAACCACCACAAACCTCACTCTAGTCAACCCACCCCTAATCAAGTGTCTAACAATAATATAACTACCTCACAACCCCACTCTCTAGTCATGCCTAACATTACCTCCCTGTGCAAATAATCCTACTATATTAAATAACTCCAAAAAATATAGCCCAAAGTTGAAGAAGCTCAAGAAGGGGTTAGTAATCGACAAACTCTTTAAAGGAGTCACTTGCTCTCTTGGCTTTTATCAACATCCCACTAACCAACAACCCATAATCGCTGCATAGTGTGCCCGTAAATGCCGCTACATGTTTGTTAGAGAATGAGTGTGATCAAAACTCATGTCTAATCAAAAGATGCAACTAGTAAACTATTCTTGACTAGTTTTAAGCCAAACCACCTTTTCACACTACTTAAAATATGAAAAATAATGATCCAATAAGGTGGTGTTGTATGTTCCTGAGATCATATGATTCAAGAAGAAACAATAAAGGAGATGCCAAGAGGCAGAGAGCAGAGAGAGAGAGATTCTAAAGCATTGAAGAATTTGTTCAATTTGAGCGCATATGCTACAATTTAGAAGGGACATCTGCTTTTATAATAGGGAATCTCCGACTCAGAAAACTCTTGAGAAATTTTTTGCAATCGAATAATTTACTCTCATTATTTTACTAAATTTGCAAGTGGGCATAACAAACAATTAGCAGTAACACAAAACAATTAGCAGCAATACAAGAAAATCCAAATATGGAGCATAAATTTTTTCCTAGTAACATTCTCGCTTCTTCCATTTTCTCCCACCGCTTGTTTCTCAAGCATTCTTATTTGAAAACTACCACTCCATTCTCACGTACGTGATGGAGATTGCAGCCATAAATACACAAGATTTAATAACCCCCAAAGCATACATAGATAAATAACCTAGCCTCAATGTAAGTGAATGGGAGAAAATCCCTACCTCAAATCTTTGGTTTGTGAGGAGATCTTGAGCTATGATCCAAAAATCTACCCCTTAAATCTCCTACTGGGCTCTCCTTTCTCCTCTAACGCATCTCTGTGGTTCCAAGGGGTGTGGGGTGAGAGGCGCCAAGGCAAAACCGAGAAGATGCAGAAAAATTGGGATTTTAACCCAGCTTGCCCCGATTTACACTCATGAGGTATTTTTGTTTTCTCCAAAATTACTTCATGGCTACTACAATCTCTAATTTGATCTATGTGACTACCTTAGGGTTTTTCGATGTTCCGGATTCATTTTTAGTGTTATTTTAACCTAAAAAAATTTCTTTCTATGAATTATTGTCCATTTGTACTTATTATTCTTATAATTTAGTTTAGGAGGTAAAGGGAGACGTTAATTGCAAACAAAGCTAATGGGACAATTATTGATATTTAGACATGTAGGGTTTACAGCTCTGGTTCGGTGATACCCTATCTCCCAATCGAGTACTAATGACCAAGGGAGTTCCTATGAAATTAGGTTTAAAAATTGGGAAACCCATACGAGTGGACAAAGTGGCCACGTTGTATCTAGAGGCCATTTTGCAAGAATATGTGTAGAACTTTGGATCTCTCCAAAACCCATGTTGTCAAAATTTATCCTCCATAAAAGAGTTCAAGATCGAGTACTGAGATATTCACACATTGTTTGTTTCGATACGTAATGTATGGCCATAGGAAGGATTTGTGGAATTGCCGAGACCAAATCCGCCGATGATAGCCCAAAGAATCATCGGCGAAGAACGCTAGAAGGAAACCAAACCCGCAATGCCAACCAATAGAATAGGAAAGAGGAGATTGAGATAAATTCATAAAACTGAGGATTTTGACCATGACGCCGGCAAACCCTGTAGATCACAGGAAATCAGAGTAGTTAGGACACTCCCAAATTATACCCTACCGCTTATAACATGTTTTGGGTATAATAAACGAAAAGCATATTTATTCGGAATAAAATAAAGATAAAAAAACAAAAAATAGAATATGCATGTTAAATTACAAATAATAAAGAAGATTTGAGGCTATTGTAAAATATTATAAATTGATTTGCAAATATTATAAGAGTTGGAGGACCAAAATAAAATAAAAAGGGGATAAGATCAAATAAGGATAAGACCAAAAGAAATATCTTATTTTGGTCTTGGAGAAAAGGAGAGCAAATACGAAGAAAAGAAGAAGAAGAAGAAGAAGAAGATTACAGGTATGGAATTTGAGTATGGGTACGGATACATGTCTTGGGTTGTATGGAACTGTGAATATTTAAAGGACATACATGTCTTGGGTTTGGGAAACTCCCAACTCATTTCTTGTTAGGATTAAGTTGAGAAGAGGCCTAGGATCCTAGATATGTGCCTCTAGGAAGGGTCTAGTCATAGTGTCAACCAAGAAAATTCCTACTTTGATCATATACAGGCTGACCTAGAACGAGTTTTAGGTCAGAAGTAAAGGAATATGGAAGTAAGTCCTTCTGATAATTGTAGCCACATCAATTAACTTGATGTTAGGCTTTGAATTTCGATTTGGACCTCTTGTAGACTAAGGTTATAGTCCTTTATTGAGGTCAGCCCAGCTAAATCCATAGGGTCGCTTTCCCTAATCTCTAGTCAACTAAATTCTGACCTAGAACGAGTTTTTTGAACCAGAAAATAAAGAGAATTTGGCAGTAAGTCCTTCTGTGAAATTGTAGCCACATCAATGAACTTGATGTTAGGGCTTTGAATTTCTTAATTGGACTTCGTAGACCAAGTATGGTCTTTTACTCGAACAACCAAACGCGAGGTCGCCAAACAAGGGGCTCTGCCATGAATGAAGGGTCACTCCAACAAAGGACGAGAGGGTCGCCAAACAAGGGGTCACAAGGAACAAAGGGGACAAGGGGTCGCCCAATAGGGGGCCGCTGATCAGAAGTCGCCAACAAAGGTACGAGGGGTCGCCAAACAAGGGGCCGCCACGAACAGTGGTCAGCCCAAATGCTGGACGAGGGTCACAAACGCGGGTCACAAGGAACAAAGATCGGCCAACGCGACGAGTCGCCAAACAAGGGGTCGCTGGAACGTTGGTCGCCCAACAAAGGGACGAGGGGTCGCCAAACAAGGGGTCGCCGCGAACGGCGCAAGGACAAGGGGTCGCTGGGCAAATGCGGATCGCCTATCAAAGGGCTGCCCGTCAAGATCGATCACGCATGACCCTCCAACTAAGGTCATATCTCCTCTTCGCCCAACTCCGATTTGGTGTTTCACGGCGGAAAGCCCATTGAGTCAAGAATCATCCATGCCTGAGGAGATTATTAGATGTCAGACTGTTGCGCCGACGAGCTCGTCACTTCGCTGCGTACTCGTCGGGCCCGTGTCGTACTGTCAAAATCGACCACGCATGACCTCCAACTAAGGTCATATCTCCTCATTAACTCCGATTTGCAAAGGTTCGACTCTGCGGAAAGCCCATCGAAACAAGAATCCATCCGTATGCCTGAGAGATTATTAGATGTCAGACCAAGGTGTTAGACGAGCCTGTCACTTCAGTGCGTACCGTCATCTGTGCCGCCTGTCAAGATCGACCGCAAGATGACTCCAACTTCTAAGGTCATATCTCCTTCGTTTGAACTCCGATTTGAGTGTTCTTGGACTCTATGGAAAGCCCATTGAGTCAAGAATTCATCAATAGACAGCTTGATAAGATTTAGAACTCATATTAGTTCCAGAAAACACGGAAAACAGTAGGCAGTATAGGTAACCATAGTTATTTGTATTATGAACGCCTATTATGAATTCATAACAAATTTCTCATAAGTATACAAAGGTAAGCATAGTTATTTATGCATATAATGAAGTATGAAGAATGTAAAGATATGAATAACTGATTGTATATATCTCATATGATTACCAATGACAATAATTATTCTAGAATATGAGATATATAATTTAACATAAAATACATTGGATTGTCTGTTAACCCTATGAGAGAGGAGATGGGCATGCCTATTAGGAAAAATAAGTCCGCAAAGATGCTATGATATTCCCACTCCTCGTCACGATGACATAGATCCCGGGCTTGGATCACGATGGCCCCGAGTGGTCACCACAAATACCCGGCCTCATGGAATGTGCCAACGTCTCTGACAAGGATGATACCTTCCTGCATAATATAATACGCCACGGCCCTCATGGATCAACGCTTCATACAAGAATATAGCACCTTCTGTCCTCATGGATTATAGTATTCAGATCCATTTCTAAGGTTTATGCAGACATGAAACATAAAAAAAAATGACAGATATATGCAAAGGAAATGAAGAGAATATGGGAAGCATAGCACCGTTATGTGATGATAGCATACAACATAAGAAACAAGAAGTAAGCAAGATTACATGAAAAGTATCCGAAGATGATATAAATGAAATCGTTATGATAAGTATATATATGAGAAATGACAAAGAATCAGACCGTTATATGTGTTATAATGATTCAGATAAGTCACATGACTCTTAATGTAGTTTCATATTCCCACTAAGCGCAAAGCTTAGCACGTGTTCAATCCGCGGTAGGTACGTAAGAGGAAACCAGATGACGACAATCCACATCAGCAACCAAAGGCTACACATCAATAAAAGCTCCAACGGAAGACCTTTTGTGTCTATTTTGTATACTTAAATTTTTGTAAACCAATGTAAATATTGTAAAATAGTCAACATTTATATTCGAGCTTGTATATATATTTCGTAATCCAATACATGGTAATATAATACAAGTTAACCGTTTAACATTATATGAATATGCAAGCGTAGCGTTATAAGTTTAAAAAAAAAGAAAGAGTGACCTCACTCAATATCCTATGCCGAAGTCAGCGCCACATTTAGTGCGGTATCGTAAACATCCCGGATGCTTGGTTCTAATTCGCCAACCCAGTCGGATCGAGAAAGGGTGTTACAGCTTTAGTAGCTCGGCTGTACTGCAGATGCTTCCCATCGACTAAAGACCCTAGGTCCCGGGTTCAATCGGGGAGGCGAAAGGAACTCGGGGAATGAGGATATCCTATGAGTGGGACCCCAAGAGGTTTGGGTCTGCAATAAAAGGGCTTTATCAGGAGAGAGCCTTTCTCCCCGGTGCCTCACACAGCAGTCTTTCTCGGTTCACCATGACAGGCAAAGCCTGCTGCCTTCGTGAGAGCCGAACCCAAAGATCAGCGACATATTGAGCCGGGAAGCACTTCACCACCAACCCGAGCTAGCCCGCCTGGCAGTGAGAGTGCTCTCCCTACTTCCACATGTCCCTGGTCTCGGTTCGAGCCTCACTGAGGCGAAAGAAAGGCCGTGATCAGCCTTATATTCCTAGCGAGTGAACCCAGAAAGGGTTCCTCACAACATGTGAACCCTGTGGAAGGGCTCTCACAAAAGTAGTCACTATTAAGAAGTGAGCTTTAGTCAGTCACTGACCAACCAAAAGTGTATCAAGTGCAATTATAGAATATAGATGCGAAGAAAATGGGTCATGAACTAGGCGTGGCTTAGGGCATAACTAAAAGTTATAGTGTTACACTTTAGTTTCAGTCTCCCAGTAATGGTTCGGCTCATGGATGAGGCATTTTTTGAATGCAAATCCAAAAGAGATGACTATGGATGGGGTTATTTGCTAGCCGCAACTAAAAGGGTGTCTATAGATGGGGCTATTTCCTGACCGCAACTACAAGGGTGACTATGAATGGGGACATTTATGGTCGCAACTAAAAAATGGGTCATCAACCGCAAATATAAGGGTGACTATGGATGGGGTTATTTTGCCGCAGTTCAAAAGGGAAGTGTGGATGTGGCTAAACTAAAAAGGTGGCTATGGATGTAAGGCTTTTTGGCCGCAACTAAAAGGGTGGCTTGATAAGTTATTTTCTAGCCGCAAATCTAAAAGAGTGGTTATGGATGGGGATATTTTCGTCGTAACTAAAGATGGGCGAAACTAAGAGGTGGCTATGAATGGGGCAATTTTTTGGACCAACTAAAAGGATGGCTATAGATGGGGTTATTTTGTGGCCGCAACTAAAAGAGATATCTACGGATGAGGTCATTTCCTTTGCCGCAACTATAAGAGGATATTTGATTGATGAAGAAACAAACTAGATTGATTGAGAACGCTGTTTTATTTTAAAATTAATTTAAGCTTGATTGAATCATGACTGACGAAGAAGCAATGAAATAGCATTGAAAACAAATTATTCAACCAAAATATCCAGATTTACAAAATATTCAAAAAGCTACATCAACAAAAAATGAATAGCATTGAAAACAAAGTACTCAAGCTCTTAGCAGTGTAATATTGTTTTCAGCTCGAGAGCTACACCTAAGCTTGAGACTGTCAGACATATATATACCATGAACATAAGTTGCATTGCACATGAAGACGATTCTGGAAATTCCCTCTTCTGTCCCTATCTCTTTGTTGTTCTCTTCCACGTTTCCTATCATAATCTCAGTCATACATAGCGAGGCTGTGAAGAGATAAAAAAATATAAGTGACTAAAGATATATTATCTTTCATATAAGAAACTATCATATGATGTTGCATTCAAATATGAAAACAAAAATGCAAGCAAAATAAACCAATACAACACTAAAGCCATTTCTTAAAGATTTCTGAATATAATAACCTGTAATGCATATGGTAAAAAAATCATATTCTCTCATCAAATAGTTTGAGTTCAAGGGTTCCACATAAATAAACATCACATATATTATATTAAATTAAACAACTCTTTACCATTTTGAGGAATTAAAGAGTAAAAATGTAAATAACTAGACGGGTATTAGCCTCTCACAACCAACAAAGAGGGAATGGCAACCAAGTTATGATGATATCCAATACGAGGATGAGATGACGATGAGGGAGGATGCGCTATGATGAACCAACCCAAAGAGTTTCCGGTAATCCGCGCCAATCCAACTTCTCACATAAATATATTCTCGTGGTAATACAAATAATGGAAGAAAAATATAGAAATTCCCATATAGAACCCAATCCCTAGTTCTGCACAAGGGTCCTAACATAAACTTAGGTGAGAGATTCAACCTTGAACTTGCAAGCAATTATGAGATATCTTCATCTCTTTCTCTTGTAACCATAGGTTGTCGTCCAACTAATTAATTAGAAAAACAAATGCATGTTATTTGTAAATTTTTTCAGACCCATCTAACTAAGGTTCAATTTATTTGTATGCAACAAACTAATGACATGTAAACTAAACATTCTAAATAATTAATCTCCAATTCTGTGTCAAGTCCTATATAAACAAACAAATTCATAACTAACTTGAACTAGTAACCAAACAACTCAAAAGTCCAATTGCCATTGCAATTTATTTAAGTAAAAGAAGGATCTAGATGTAAAGGAAAAATTACCAGGTAGGCTATCCAATTAATAAGACCTAGCTCATGGGGTTACCAGCAAGCTTTATTTTGAACCTGCATAATAGAAAGATAGTCTTACTAAGAAAAATCTTGTAGTATAATACAATAAAAAGGTCAAAAGAGTTTTAGTGTATAACTCGACGATATAATCACACACACCAAAAAACAAAGTGTTTCTATATTCTATGTGACACTAACTCCCTTTCACAAAGATCGTCTATCGTCATGGTGTCTTTGTTGAAATTAAAGCATTTGTTGCATCATATTCTTGCATTTGTTGCATGTGTTGTTGCATTATTCCATTTGTTGTTGTTGTTGTTATACTTGTTGTTGCGCCGTCCTTGTTGTTGTCAATTTGCTCCTCACGCTCTGCGGTTTTTAGCTTTGATGCAAGGGTCAGAGATTGCCTCTTTTTTTGTTACACCAAATACGGATGTAAGAGTTGCATCAAATTCTCTAAATCAAGCAGACACGACCATGCCTCTTCTAGCCCAATACTTATGCAGTATATGTCGCCTACTCGACAATGGAGTGACGATGAAGACTCTAATTCAGGATTGTGCCTGAGCAAACTACAATCTCCTCAAATTGGGCCTAAAAATGATGTGAAGAAGATTTGCTCTTAGATTAATATAGAAATGCACATAAGGTTTTTTTTTATTAAAAACAAAGTTTAGTACTTACCATAACTTCACGGGATGCATCATCAATAGGTGTTACATCCCTCTGTGTGTGTGTGAGCTTGAACATTTCTATTATATTAGGCTTTGTGTCATCCCCCCTAACTCGTGTCTTTCATGTTAAGAAAAAAATAAATAATTTTTGTTTAAATCATCATACTACAATAAACTTACTACAAGTAACAAATTATTAAAATGGTTAACTAAATTGTTCAAAACGCAACCGAGCAAAGCTCTGTAATTCGAATGTAAGGATGAATATTCTTCTAATGGTTTTCCTTATTTTTCACATAAACTGGGATTTGATACAAAGAAAATGTGAGGAAAATAAGAAATTAGTAAGTAATCACTATAAACACATCATCTAAAGTCTTACTTAGGGCCGTCTAACCCACTGTACAAGCCATTTCCAATCACTATCGTGATACTAATGGGGGGCTTATATCTCAACCTTTTCTCATCCAGGTGCCAAGGGTCATAGAAGGTAGCTTTCATTTTGTTTCGATAGCTTCTATATTTACCTAAGGCTAAGGACAATGTAAAATCTTTTCGATCCTTCGCTATATCAAACTTCTCCTATAAATGATTTAAGAGTTAATTGAAAGGAAGGATGATAATGATAATTATTCCATAAGAATATTAAAGAAACATACTCAAAACAAGGGCCCATTCTTTTCGCCCCAATCGAAACACATGACCAACCAATAACTCGGGAGTGGTACATTGTTTTGATTGGCGCTCAAGGGTCCCCAAGCAGCTTCTGTCAAACAAATCCCTTTATTTACATCTACCAATTGCCCATATTCATTGGAATGAGACTTTCTACCATCTCCCTTGGTCTTAACTCTAATAAAACCAATATTTCGTGTCAGCTAATGCGTGGTCGTCTTTTTGACCTGAAAATGAATGAGATGTCCCTTATTAAAACAAAAAAGAATTAGAAAAGATTAATTTGTAACTTATGAATATATAAAAATGTAATTATTATTTGAAAATCTATAATGTAGTTGTCAGTTCGTAAATACTAAAACTCTGAGCTATCAGTCAAGTTGGTAGGCAACCAGAAGAGCTATACCAAGTGAGTAGGTTAGAAAAAGAACATATATATTTGTTAGAAATAAGATAACATTTAAAAATATATTCTAAGCAAATATAAAAGTTCAAATAAATTAAATATGTATTTACAAATGTCTAACTTAATTTTTGTATATCAACAAAGAAAGTTACAACCCTTTTTTCATATGAATTACATCAACTTCCATTCTTTACCTTGTCGAGGATTAACGTTATTTTTCAAAATGACTTCCTAGAACATCATTTCTATTCCACACAATTACATCTTCATCAACTAACTTCTAAGATATGCAAAAGATCATCTTGTAATTCACTTTGTTGAAGTGGTTCAGACTTCATTAGATATTTTCTCACTTATTTGATAGGAGGCCTGGGTTGCATCTCTATAACAAAGATGCCAATTTGATTCATTTTTCTTTCTTCACATAGAATATTTGCTTTGCTTGAGATGCGAGCACAAATGGTTCATCTGTGGACAAAGTTCGTGTGAAATTACAGAAATGTGTTTTCATACTGGCCTTTGCTTTATTCCTTCCAAGATTTATGAACATCCCACCTCAATCACACTTGAATAAAACAACCCTATTTCCACCAAGGTAGTGTAATTCAACAACTTTAGTAAGGACACCATAGTAGGGGACATCACCTGTGCACTGAATTCATATCCTGCCGAGACTGCAAAGCTTGAGGTTTCTGCAATTGCAACAACTTCGCTATTTTGAGCCTTTCTTTTTGCCTCATAATCCTTGGTGTGGAATCTAAACCCATTAATAATATATCCTTTGAAGCATGTAACCAATGTATTCGAACCACAAGACAACATTATAAGGTGCTTGGATATACAACCTTCATGATGCACCAGTAACCTACAATCTAATAATTTGTTTGAATTCAATATAAGCTTAGTGTACATTCAATAATATATCCCTTAATAAAGAAGATAACTTACACGTTTTTCAAACCACTTTATAAATTCCTTATTATGAATCAAATCTATATCTTGAGCACATATACGAGGCATATATTTGATGGTTTGTTTATGCTCCTTGAGAATCAAAGAAACATTGATTTAGAAATTAAACAAACCTTTACTTAAAATTCAAATAAATAAATATCTTACTCAATAAATGCAATGACATCTTCACAATTTGTTAAGACATACAAATGTGTTTCAGGCCCACTCTTCTAGACTAAGTTCACGAAAAGTAGATTTTCCCAATGCACACCCACCGCATTTAAAGATAATCAACCTTTCATCTCTTATGTTTTTTAAATCAACATAGTTTCTACTTTGTTTCCACATCATTCAAGTATCTTGAACAAAATATTGCACATTCCTCCGCTAAATACCCTTCTACAATACAACCTTCTGGATATGCCTTATTGCGCACATATGACTTTAAAGTTCGTAGGTACCTATTATACACCATGTGTAGACTAACACACATGTTAATGGATTGAAAATAATATCACAAATATTACATCAAAAAATGGAATCATAGTAATATCGTTCAATCAGTACATCCAATCTTAATAAGATTATCCAAATAATCTTTGCCTCACTTGCTAGATGCATTGGTGTAAAATCCATTTGGCAATGTCAAGAATGATGGAGGAAATATTCGCCTAGTCTTTTTGCATAGATTAACAACATCATTCTCATTTCTTTGTAATCGATACGTCGTTAACACCTTAGAGCACAATTGTTTGAAAATTGCATGCCCCCAATGATAGCCACATACATTCTACGTAAGACTCCAAGGAATCATGAGCGGGAGAAGTTGCTGTAACGTAATTACGACAATCATGCTTAATTTTAGCCCATATATCTTTTCATTGGGCTGTACACATCGATATATTTGAAGAATAACTATCAAGAACTTTTATCAATTTTAAAATCTTGCAAAATTCTTTTTTCTCATCCACAGTTAGCAAGTAGCATGCAGTAGGTAAAATAAATTTGTTCCCCATTTCTATTGAGTGAAGTTGCTTTCTAATGCCCATAGCTTGTAAATCTAGACGACTATTTAGGTTGTCCTTGTTTTTCCCTTCAATGTTCAACAATGTCCCAATTATACTATCACAATACATTCTTCTTGATATGCATTACGCTTCCAAATTATGACGTAAAAGGAGCCGTTTTTTCCAATATGGTAATTGAAAGAAGATGCTTTTTGTCTTCCAATTGTGTTGATGTGTAACATTTTCCCGTTTTCTTTTTAGTGACCTTCCCAAAATAATTGGTTCAAGTTGTTCTAATTGTTGTAACACATCAACCCCAGATAATTGTGTTGGCGCTAGTCTAAGTTCTACTTTTCCATTAAAGGACCTCTTATCATGTCTAAATCGATGATTAGTTGGAAGAAATCGACGATGACCTATGTAAGAGAACTTCTTATCATGTTGTAATCGATAAGAGCAAGTTTCTTTATTACAACAAGGATAAGCAAACCGTCCCTTAGTAATTAAAATCGAAGATTCAGATATGCAGAAGTCATTAATTGTCCACAATAAGGTCGCATGTAATGCTAAAAATTTTGCTTACTTGCAACATCATATGTAGTAACCCATGCTCCCATAGTTCTTGTGAATCTCGTCTATTATGTTGTAAGTTCGCATCAATGTCATTTCTCAGAGCAACAATGTGGATAGCAATGATAACATAAAAAATTGTTGCTTCATACACATCCAAGGTGGTAAGTTGTATAGGATAAGAACAACTGGCTAAGTGCTATAGGCAATAGACATGCTACTAAAAGGATTGAAACCATCACTACTTAACCCTAGCCTGACATTGCTATGCTCCAATGCAAATGTAGGATGTAAAGAATCAAATGTCTTCCAAGACAAGGAGTCTATCGGATGTCTCATCAAGTCATTAGTAGCGCGACCTTGTGCATGCCACGTCATGTAGGGAAGCCGCTTGATGACATAAACAATTCAAGCCTGTATTAGAGGAAAGTGTCACAAAACCTTAGCAGAAATTTTCTTACCCTTTAAACATGTTCTTAAACCATCTATAGAGTTATACTCAACATTTTTCCATCTAGAGGTACCACAAATGTTACATTTGTCAACATTTGCATTCTCCTTTATAAACAACATGCAATTTTGTGGGCATGCATCTATCTTTTTGTAATCAAGCCTAAGATCACGAAGAATTTTCTTTACCTCATAATAATTGTAAGACCCGAGAAATTCCAATTTCTGGAAAAAGGGAAAAATAGTAATTTCGGATAAAAATCCGAAATTTATTCTCTAGATCTCGGATGATGAAACGGATTTTACCGTTGGAATCGTCTGGCGAAATCTAGCTAGCACGTCGAATTTCATCGAATTCCGAGACAGTCGAAATTTGCACGTTTTTCGAGGCATCGTGTTTTGGTACCTTAAAACTATATTCGATGCTAAAAGTTCACATATAACACGACTCATGTGCCAAGTGGCATGAGTAGAGAAAATGATGGAAATGGACGGCCGAGATAGTGCCGAGTGTCAAAACTGGGGAAAGAAGGGACATATATGTCATTTTTAAAATTCTAAATGATAATAAGACGAAATCCAAATAGTGTCATCCTCTTGCTTTGAAATACAAAGAACAAAACGTGTGGGAGGAGGGGATGCAGAGAGTGTGGGTTTGAAGGTTTTAGTGAGAGAGTATCAAACTTCTCTCTAGGTTTACGGGCGATCCGACCGTCGAAATCCTCCCGTGCCAAGAATAAAGTCGTCACGCGAGCTGCAATGCGGACTCGCTTTGAGAGCTTTGACAAACTCCATGAGGTAGGGGTTTCTTCCTACTTGGGTTTTACACTTTGTTTAAGTGTATTTACAATGTTTGAGTTGAATGAGGCCGTGAGGGGCCGTTTGATCGGTTCCAAAGCTTGGAACCGAGGTGGAAAATTTTAGAAACCCATGTGGACAGTCCGTGGACGCCCACTTCCGCTGCTTTGGGGTTGCTATTTTGTGCATTTATGTGTTAATTCATGCTTTGGCGTGTATAAGGTCAGAATGGTTGAAATGTGTTCACAAAGTGAACCGATGATTTGATGAGTGGACGGAACAATAAACTCGAGGGTTTTACTGTTCATATGAATAGTGACACGCAACCACTTTTGTGTGAAATCAGGTTTGGCCCAGTACCCAAGTTGAATTGCAGATTGATCACAAATTTCACGTGAGCTAATTTTTCGTGTAATGGAATGAACTGCATAACATGTTTTGTGTGATTTAAATTTATGCGGAATATATTCATGATTATATATTTGCATGTTATAATCAAAATGAATGATATCATTCATATATGCACTGGGATATCCTGTAACGATGGGAAATTTATGCACGTAGTGATTCTAGAGGTTAACGAGGTTGATCACAAAGATAATAATTCAGGTGAAGATCGATTATATGGGTAATATTTGAGGTAACTGATATAAAAGGATTGAATCAATGATCAATTGCATGTGTTCGAGGCAAATCCACTCTTAAACACTGTCATCTGGAGACGCCGAATCAGATACTTGAGGTCGACTGATCACATGCTCCTGATCATATCACTAGTGATAGTTTCACATTTTCTATTTCACAGGTGAAATGAGAGGTGATTTAGATGGTATGAGTTCAGATGGACGCGCTATAGTTTGTATATAGATCTGATGTGATTTGAGCACATATGTGTTCGTAATAACCTTTGAAATGCATATGAGATGAATCCTTCCAAAAAGCAGAACAATGAATACACGCTGGTGATTATGGTGCTGTCAGTCATATTCCATCGTCCTCAAAACAAGACATGAGGGTGTTACTATATGATGGGTAAGCCGTAAGCATTTGTTAGTCGAAGACACACAACACTACAGGCTAGTGCCCATAGTCAGACACAGTGCCCAGAATGCATATTTTTCCCAGTGGATTACATCCCAAATTACCATGTCAACTATTCATGTCAAACAGGCAGCCATTCAGCTCATCACATGCCACCATCACCAGGCCCACCACAGTCGTCCATCCTGACTGCTGCCTCAGCTTCAACCCATGTTCACAAACACTTCATAACTTGTCTATTGCAGGCTGATACTGTGATAACTGAATACTTGGGCGACACGTGCGCTGAACACTTGAGGCGTCTGAAGATGCCACTTAGACCCCATGGACTTCAGCTGTCTGGTTCAAGAAATTTTGATTTGATATTCTTTGTTGATTGAATGAAAGGATGGTATAAAGTGACGACATGAAAACAATTTAAACATAAATTACGATGCATGATATACATTGCAACATCTCTAACATGCTAATCGAGGTGGTGGTCTTATATCTCATAGTAAGAATACATAATCCCAATGAGTTCGACTCAATATGTTTCCATTTCATTTTAAGAAAATTTCTCGAAGATTTCCCATAGTTCTCCAAGTGCTCAAAATGGCAAGGCATATTAATTGTCTCGTCTAAATATGCAATCTAGAGAACAAAAAGGATGACTTCCAAATCTCTAAAAATGAATCAAACATAAGAGAATAACTTCATAGAAGAGGTTTTCTTATTAATCATTCAATCGACAATTAAAGTATTATTTGTAGGCAAACAATTTTTGATTACATACTAGACAAATAGAGAAGTTGTCAACTTGAGATAAGTTCATTGATAAAACCAATTCAGTCTTTGACAACTTCAATGTCTTTAGTATGCAACAACATAAATTTTTGCCTCCCAATGATACTTGAAACTGAAGTCTATGGTTGACAAGTCTGTGTTCTCTAATTGTATTACTTGTTTGAATCAATTAATTCTATCACATAATTTAATTTGGAGTTGTAGTAAAGGAGACCCTCAAAAATAGGGTGCACAAAGAAATGAACATAGTAATCGGTTATCAACTTTAGGGTTCAATCGAGGTATGAACAAATCTGATTCTCTCAAACGACTTAACAATATAAATATCCCAAAATATAGTAATCACAATAAATATTAAATCTAAAAGTTATAAAATACATAACCAAAAGCAACTAATCACCATAAGAACAAAGAAACTAGAAGATAGACTTGATAATTCCATTAGAAACTTGGTTAAACCACCATTTCACCAACTGAAAATAAATAAAAACAAGTAAATTTAGCTAAATTCTTATATTCATTGGTGAATAAAAAGATAAACATGTTAGTTTCCTATAGGGAACCTCCCATAAAAGGCAGGGGAACAATAAATACTCCCATTCAATAGAGAGTATACCCATGCAGTAGTATTATGTGCTCCTACATAACAACTACGCCAGCTTTATCATCTAGGATTTGTAAGAAAACATCTTATATCATGCAAAAACCATTAAAAAGGAACTCCAAAAGCTTCAACTGACATAAGAAGATAAATAAATCACATTCCTAGTATGTCATTAAGTAATCATGCAGAGAAATTAATTTACACAAGCATCGAGATATGAAGTAAAAATATAGAGATCTTTTATAGTCTTACTTGTGTATTATTGTTTGCCAATCACTTCCACTGAATCTTTTTTTTCTTTCTAATGGTTGAATCCACTCTCATTTCAAGTAATCTTATTTTCCCTTGTATTTTCCCTCACAAATTTGCAAGAACCAAACTTAGCCTTAATTAATAACCTGGAGGAAGAAATATTTGGAGAAATACCCGTTTGCAACATTTCATCTAACAAAGAAGTGGTATCTTTAATTCCCCCTATTTCACATAGACAAATAATCACATTATTGTAAGTGCAAATGTCAAGAGTAATTCATTTTTCATTCATATCACCCAACAGCCCGTACATTTTAGATATTTGATTCATACTTCCTAAGCCCAAGATCAATGAATTATAAGTTTGCAAGCTCTTGTTGCAGCTGCTTTTCTCCATATCCTTGTAAAATGTGGAAGATAAGATCTGTTAGCTTGGCTAAAAATTCACAAGAAAAAGTTAAGGCAATTAATTTGGTAATCGAAAGCACTAAGATATCGCTGGGATAACAACTGGCGTAAACTGCTGACAACAACACTGCATTAAACAAACATAGCATATGCCTAAGGATGGAATTCATCCTTATAAAGACTAGAAGATAGACTTGATAGAACAAAGAAACTAGAAGATAGACTTGATAATTCCACTAAACTCGTTAAACCACCATTTCACCAACTGAAAATAAATAAAAACAAATAAATTCAACTAAATTCTTATATTCATTGGTGAATAAAAAGATAAACATGTTAGTTTCCTACAGGGAACCTCCCATAAAAGGCAAGGGAACAATAAATACTCCCATAAAAACGTATTATCTATTGAATGGGAAGTTATACTATACTCTATTATCTTAAAATACAGAGTTCAAATGGAATCTAGACTGATGATGGCTTAGTCCCTCTAAATAAATGATGTGAAGGGCCTTAAAGAAACTTAATTACCTACTAATGCTCATCCCACAAAAATATATTAAAAAAATACAAGCCATGTGAGCTATATCTAAAATGACACTTAAATTTAGGTGTAATGCCTCTGCTTTCTTTGGTTGCATGTGAGGCACTTAGCTTTTATAACTTAGCGATTTTTTTTTGCCCCACTAAAACCATGTCCCTATAAGTCGTTTTATAACTTAGCACTTGATTACATATAGAATGCTCGAGAAATTAATTAACCAGTAGTAAAAATACAAACAAACTCAAGAGATCTCATTCACGGTTGATAAATTTTTGTTTTCACAAATAGACATTTAGATGTTTGCAAAATTCTATCAAGTTATAGTTCTAAATATCTACAGTTGATCTTCAAACAAACTTGGAACACGCCTCTAGAACTTACAAATAGAAGTGCCATATATTATTAAGGCCACGCTTTGATTCAAAATTTCGGGACATCCACTAAACACCGACCAAAAGTAATTTTTTTCAGTCAGCCACCTCGACATAATTTTCATGCCCAACGACGCTTAAGCTGAACTCCGAAATGTCAAAGATGCTTTTTCTTACTTTTTATCTGTCCATCGGACAAACTCACATTCATATCCTTATTGAAATTAGAAAGCGGTTTTCCACAAAACATATAGACATTGATAAAAGAAGTAATCGATATTACGGAATGGCTAAAGGAATGTGATAACTGAAGAGCGAAAATGTAGCTTGATAGAAACTTAGTCAGATAATAAGCTGGGTGTAAAATAGTAAGAAAATACCCGAAATTCTTTTGAATCGCATAGAGAAAAGAAGTGAGCGTACTAAAATCTAAGTTTCTAGGGTTTCAAACCTCAAAGTTAGAGAGAGAAAGCTTCCCGGGGTTTGGTGATGTAAGGGGAGAGAAAAATAAAACCCACGCAGGTGTAGGAATGCAAGGGAATCCACTTTGCCCGTTCTGCAACCAGGAGCTTAAGACCATCACCCACTCCCTCCTCACCTGTAACAATGTCAGAGCTCACCACAATAGCAACACAGTCAAACCTAGCAGCGACGCAGTAAGATCTTTGGGAGAGACTATTTTCACCGACTTCAACCACCTAAGTAAGGAGAAGATGGGCACTCTAGCCACTACACTATGGGTCATTTGGAAACAGCGTAACGCCATGGTTTGGACAAGCAAAAATCCTCCAGCCCTAATAGCATTTGGGGGGAGTGGGACTGAGGGAGAGCCATACAACACACATCACTGGACGGCTCGAGCCTGCTTTGGTAAGCATTTGAAACTTCCTTTTCTTAGTCACTTCATTCATTTTCTGTCTTTCCAATTTTAAGATTATGTTATCCTTTAAAGTGGTTGAATGTATGATAATAAAAAATAAACTTCATGTTTCAATAATCATTTTGGATGTTTTGCTTTCAAAAATAATAATAAAAATAATAATCATTTTGGATGTTTTATGTTTTTTAAAATAAAAAATAATAATGATTGTTATATAAAATATAGTATCCTATATCTAAAAAAAAAAATTATGCTACATTTTAAAGTATTTTAAAGCGGTTTACAGTTCTTCAAAATTATTGTGTTCTTCTAAAAACATAAGAAGAAGATAAAAAAAAAAACCCTAATATTCATTTTCTTTTATGTAATGCTCAAAATCATGCAAAGATACGTCCAGACAAGGCCAAAGGGTTTGGTCTAAATATATGATGTATAATTGGGAGGTGACAAATTAATTCAAAAATTCAAAATTTTTGCAATGAAATTAAATATTCTTCTTATTAGATACTAAGATATAAACTTAGTAAAATTCAAAATTTATACAAGAGTTTACCATGTATAAAGATAAATGGGTCCTATGATTAACACATGAGGCGCTTTATCGGGAAAGGATCCCATCTCAATTTATTTGAAAATTAGGAATTAAAGACCTACAATCAAACTAGGTTTCCTATTTAAAAATACTTAATAAAAATAAAAATATTTTAGGGAAAAAATAGTATTAAAATTAAGTGAACTTTCAAGATTTTTATACTTAAATCCTCATAAATCCTAATATTTTTATAAAAGTATCAACAATCTAGGTTGTAGTTGCAGTTGTGCCTCAAGTCTATTTGCGCCTATATAGTAACTTACGCTTGCAACTCAAGTCTACCTGTGAACTATAGAGTCATTTTGAACAGACTTAATCTCGATCATAGCTTATAGTAGTCACTTTTACTGAGACTAAACTTAATCTAACTATAATCACTTTTAGTTGAGACAAGAATTTACTTCCAAGAACTATGTAGTCACTTGTAGTTGTAGCTCAATAAATATGAAACTAAAAATATGCTTTAGTTGCAAATTTTTTTTGCCCTAACTAAAATAATGTCCCTATAATTCACTTTTCTTGAAGTGAGTTGGTCATGGATCAGATGAGTTAATAATGGGAAGAGATAAATACGGAGAACAGTACATTATCCAAGCCAAAGCGAATCAAACAGGTTATACCATAAGATTTTCTACCTTGAGCACGCTCAATGAATAAGAAGATTTCCAAGGAAACCTTGAGGAGAGGACCATGAATACCAACCTATAGAACCAACTGACCAGAGTTTCAAACCTCACTACCCAAACCAAAAAAGGGAGAACACCAAATGTGCAGATTCAGGAACTCCAGCCCTTAACCATTTAAACAATTCTAGCGCAAAGGACAAGACTCCACCTCAGGCGTCGCAAGTGCATGGAAAATCCATGGAACAATACAAGAAAATCACATATTTGCAATAAATTGATCCTTTGTAAATGCGTTGCAAACTCTTCCATTGCAAATCTCTTTTAGGAACAGATTTGCGATAGAACAATTATGTTGCAAAAAACCTCCTTGCAATTCTGTCCCCATTGACAATCAACTGTAAAAAAGCAACGGATTTGCAACAAAAATATTATGTTGTTATGTTGCAACGGATTTCACATTCGTTGCTAAATCCCAACAGTCAAAAGACATTGAATGGGTTGAAGTTGTTGCAATTCCGTTGCAAATTTACAATAGATTAACAACCGTTTCTTTACAATACCGATGCAATTTCTATTACAATTCCATTGCAGCATAACAACAACATTACAATGAATATTTTCTTCCTAAACCTTTACTTAGTAGCAATGGAATTTCTATTGCAATTGTTTTTTTCCATTTTCATTAATTTTTATTAAATTTGTAAATTTCCAAAATTTCTTGTACCATAATTAAAAATGCAACACAAAATTTTTTTGACTTCATAAAATATTCAACCACAATTTATGTTTAAAGTTTGTATGTGCAATAGTTTAATAACTAAAATGTTTAACAATTAAGACTATGATTAGTAGAAGGTACATCTGATTGTAGAACAATGGTTGGTAAAATAGGTAAACCTCTAATAAGCTCTAAAATTTATGCATGAAAGCTGCACTGAGATTCTGTATAGTCTGCAAATGCTCCATTTGCCACTGCATCATTTGGTCACACATCATACTCATCTCTTTGATATCTAAAAAAGAAGAAGAAAATGATATGTAAACAACCAAAGAAAAAACAAATAAATAAATAAATCAAGTTAGAGAGAGACGAGCCACCAGAGCAAAAAAGATCAAAACTTGCACTTCAATTCATCATTAGAAACCCGAATAAAGCATCAAAACAAATGGAAGAAATCAAAACCCACTTGATATCTAAAAAGGAAGAATAGAATGGAAAATAAAGAACCAAAGAAAACAATAAATAAATTAAGTCAGAGAGACGAGCCTATGTGAAGAAGATCAAAACTTGCACTTCAATTCATCATCGACAACTTAAATAAATCATCAAAACAAATGGAAGAAATCGAAACCCAATTGATATCTAGAAAGGACGAACATAATAGAAAATAAAGGACCAAAGAACAATAAATAAATCAAGTTAGAGAAAGATGAGACACCATAGGGAAAAAGGTCAAAACTTGCACTTCAATTCATCATGAGAAACTAAAATATAGTATCAAAACAAATAGAAGAAATCTAAACCCACTTGATATCTAAAAAGGAAGAAGATAATGAAAAATAAAGAACGAAAGAAAACAAAAAATAAATAAAAATCAAAGTCAGAGAGAGACAAGCTATCATAGTGAAAAAGATCCATGGCAAATGAATTAACCGATGAACCCAGTTTCTTGGTTGAGGAGCGATGCATCTTCGAGAATTCTAGAGAGAGAAAAAGAAGGAGGCAGGTGTGGAGAGAGAATGAAAAGCAGAAAAACCATAGTCATTAAAAATTTTAAATGACGAAGCTCTTACACACAGGATTACGTCTGTCTCTAACGCCTCCGTTTTGATGGCGCTGGGCAAGATGAAATCAACTCAATGCCAAGGGACGTCCTGCTCAAGTCTATATAATATACAATATTGTTTTGATATTAAATAATAATATATAGAATTTAAAAATATATTTTACAACTATATTTTAATGTCAGACCATGAGTTATTCTGAGCGAAACTGTGCATACATAAAAGACGTTTTTAAGTCATCCAACACCTAGACTAATCCTCATGCGAGTCGAGATTGACCAAAAGAATGATAAAGCTCTACAACTGAACACGGTTTCAATATTCTCAAGGCTTAAACTCAAGTTTACTAGTTAAGTTATAAAAGATTTCAATCATCTCATCTACATGTTCATTGATATATATTTTACAACTACTAATCTAACTTAAATGTATTTAGATATACAAGAAAATAATCATACATGTTCATGATTTAGAAAAAAATATTTTTACTTAAAATCTTTACTTTCTAATTTTGTTACTATTCCTGAAAGATTCTACTTTTATTAATGGCTGGTCCCCTTCAGAAAGATTATCCTCCTTGCTATGTTCCTCTTTCCATCGTGTTTCATGTTGTTCTCATTCTAAAATCGAACACAAATCCAGAAAACTTGTCGTACTTGTTCTATTCATCCTTGCTCTAGTCATCTTTACGCTCTATTTTATATTGTTCCATTCCTAAAGTGAAATACAAGGTAAAATAAACTAGTGATACCATTGTACAACTTGTTTTAAAAAATGCCAACACATTAGACAAAAAGGAAAAAAATAGTTAAGATTCCTCCTAACAAAATGCTAGAAAAAATAAACTTCCCTTGATCTCTTATCAAACACATAGCCCTAATCATGTAAATTACTCATAAAAGACTAAAAATAAAATTTTATATGAATTAAGGGGCTCTTGCCTATAGATCGAAAGCAGAAAGTCGATAATTTAAAAGGTGGGTAAGAGAAAAGTATATCTAAGTAGGATCTTAAAATGAAAACCTCCAATGTCGTTTGGCTTCTAGTTATTCATTGATTCACGGTGAGATTTACCACTTTGTGATTGCCTTCTGTACCTAGATCTTTTCGTTTCAACATATCCTTGATTCAATGCCTAACCCAGCAACTGGCAAGTTTCAGCCCAATTAGGAGGGGTCGTACATGATAGTAAAAGTGGGGTCAATCGGCTCATACGCACTCAATAAACTAGAAACTCAAGTTTAGAGTGTATAAATGGTAGTCTTCCAAGGGTTAGGGTTTTCAGCAAAGGGCACTGAAGGCTAGTTGGAGTACGAAATGTGTTTGATATATTCACCTTATATTTTGATCTTTATGATAATTTTAAAAGCTCTTTTGAAAATTTAAAAAAAATCATTTATTTTTATTTTTCATCTCATAAAGTACCGATCCAAGTTATTGAAATCAAGATATTGAAAATGATATATCTTATGACATTTCCAATCAGTGATCCATATCGCGATTTTGAACCATATTTGAAAGAGAGAAATTCTATAAATATTGGGTCCTTGGTATAATGAAATAAGGGATGTTAAATGCCTCTCTATATATATTAGAGAATGTTGATAGTTAATAATTTATCTTGAATTATAAATCAAATATTAAATTATCTTTGATAAAATGCTTAGAAACTTATAAATTCATTGTAAAATGTTGCTAATCTGTTGCGAAATTGCAACAACTCTAATTTTGTTATCAATCCGTTACAAGTTTGTAATAAAACGATTTCGTTACAATTTTGCAACATCCAAATTCGTTGCAATGCCGTCTCCAAAAACAATGCCAAAGCTTCCCGCCATATTTTACAATAGAAATAAATCTATTGCAAATTTTAATAGCAAGTCCGTTGCAATTAATACTTAGCACATTTTCGTTTTAATTCCATTGCAAACCTGTTACTGTTTTGCAACAAGTCAGTCTATTGCAAAATTTCTGTTGTAAAATATGATTTTCCTTGTAATGGAAGCAAATTATAGCCCAAAACAAGCAGCAGCCGAGACGGATCGTGTAGTGGTAACCGGGTCCCATGATGCAAATGAGATAAGAAGAATAACTGTGAACCACGTGCATGCTCTACAGCCCATGCCATAAGGTGATGGCTTGCACACAATCTTCGAAGAGCACCATCAGGATCCACCTACAAAAGTGGGGGAACCTTTAATGCCTGGCAGTGAAACAACCCCTTGTAGATTTGAAGGGGGCAGTTAGTGGGAGTGGCCATACAACGTCCTAACCCATTGGTTTCTCTTTTTGTTTCTTGTGCACAGAAACTAGGACCCACTACACATGTCAATTATGCATTTGAATATTATTGTTTGGAATTGTAACGCTTTACGAGAGTTTAGATGTACACTACAGGAGATTATTCAGAAGCACAAACCTGATTTTTTTGCGATTTCTTGAAACAAGGATCAGTGGCGAACAAGCTGATTCCACATGCATGAAACTGGATCAGTGTGGAGGGTTTGGGTTTCAGCGGAGGAATCTGGCTCTTTTGGAAAAATCAGTTCCAGGTAAACATTTTGAAAACCCATCCACAATTTATCCACATGCAGGTCTCATGGAATGGTGATAAGATCTGGTTCATGTCAGTAGGTTATGGCAGCCCAAATCACTTTCTAAGAAATTCCTTTGGCAAGATCTCAATGGTAACCTCCTGACACAAGAAGCTCCTTGGATTGTTCTTGATGACTTGAATGCAGTAGCAAGGATGGAAGAGACTTCGAATACCAAAAAGTTGGATCGGCAAAGAAGTGCTGCCTCTACAGAGTGGATCTTTGAGAATGAACTTGTGGATATGGGCTTCACTGGACCAATGTTCACTTGGACAAGAGGGAATTCTTCTTCTACGTTTGAGGGAACCAGATTGATAGGGCATTGTGTAACACATAATGGCAACTGAAATTCCCCCGCACTTTGGATTTTAACTTCCCCAAACTTCATTCTGACCACTCCCCCGTCCTTGTCAGAATAGAGATATTCAGTGTCAGCCGCAGTTCATGTTCCAAGCCGGGTGGCTAACCCATCCAAATTTCCCAAATGCCATCAGAAATCGGTGGAACCCGGAGGACGCACTGTCAGACAATCTCAAAGTCCTAGCCTCAGATTTGAAAAAGTGGAATCATGACTGCTTTGGGAACATTCACAGAAGAAAGAACGGATTATGGGCAAGGCTCGCGGGTGTCCAAACCTGCCTCGCAGGTACTCGGAAAAATCACCTTCTTAAACCGGACAGACGACTCTTGGCTGATCTAGACTTTGTGCTTAAACAAGAAGAACTCATGTGGTTCCAGAAATCTCGAGAAGACTGGATTAATTCGAGGGATAGAAATGTAAGATTTTCATAAAGTGGGCTTTATTAATTGAAATTAACTTATTTGGATTTGGTCTAATTAAGTGAGACATACGATTCTTATTATTAATTAAATATTACCTAAGTAGTCGCGCGTGGCCGAAGACGTCTCTACCGTAATGAGAGGGCCCGTGGTCGAACTCTATAAATTATCAGTACCAAGTCCCTCCCAAACCCTAACGATACGTGATTTTCAGACTCACATACGCATTCAAGAGAAATACTTTCTCCGAATACGTGAGAGGCATTCTCATCGGTACCAGTTGTCAATCATCCTGTAAAGATAAGATCTTGAGATCGTCAGAGGCTCATCGCATTCCGCATCAAGCCAATCATGGATTCCAAATCGTGCATGCAATTTTAGTTTTTCACCATTATTATGTTTCGCTGTCTAATACTTACGATCTAGTGAAGCATGAATCGTGATCCCCACAAATTGGTAATCGTGTTCAACTATGCATTAGAATTCAAAACATACGAATCGGCACTTTATTTTTAGTATTTTATTAAAATTAGGTCATTCAGCCAGAGATTTTCTTCAAATCAAAAATTGAATTTTTTTGCATATTTGGAATCTACTCAACGAGACGATCGACGGTAAGGTATGTAGTCGAGGTGGCCGGACGCGCTCTCACGTGCCGCCACGCGCCACCACGGGCATTGAGGACGACGGCGCGTGAAGGACACGCGCCAAAATCAGTTCTCATCGGGTTTGATGACGCTCATGCCGACGTCACCACTCCACCACTGACCGACCGGCCAACCGTTATGCCCGACCGCTTTTTGACCGGCCAAACCGGCTGCGCCCGACCGTTAATTCGGCCAAACCGATGTCGAGGTCACCCTAACCCTGGCCCCAGCCCTCGACCTCGGATTTTTTTCACCCGATCCGACTTTGACTCGAATTCCGACTTGACCCGACTTCGCCAACTGGCCGACTGCACTTTGACCGACCCACAACGCCCGATCTTGAACGTTGACCCTGGCCAACGATCCACCGCCAGGCACGCGCTCCATCGCTGCCCACACGCCGAACCTTCCGGTGGCGCCGAGGGTGCGTGTGGAGGTCGCTGGGCACCCTATATCTACAAACTCAGACGAAATTTCACAATGTGGTATATTTATTTGCAGTATGTTCAAGCTTTATATGAAAATGCAGATAACCCCATGCTAGAAATTGTGGGTATTTACGTAGTTTTTGTATTTCTATGGTTTAAATACATATGGTGGCTAATATGTATATCATCGCATAAGACCAGGTGTAGTCTAAATTCATTGTCTACAATGAATTAAATAAAGATAATTTGCATTACTATATATATATATTGAATGTGATATAAAGTTTATATCCCTGGTATGAGAAATTTTCAAGGATTCAATTGCTGTGACCGCCTAAAGTGGCAATAATTTGATTGGGCTTGCAAATATCAATCTCATATTGTGGTGGATAAATTGCTTTATTACGTGATCATACTCCCAAAGGAGGTGATCTCTTGTTAGCTCTGAGTGACATGTATGGTAATGTACTGAAATGACTCCATCTTATGGTTCATACACCCAAAGGTGGTGATTTCACGAAAGATTAGAATATGTTCAAGCGGTCGTCATGTGGAGAATGTACAACCGCATGTCATATTTTCAGGCCCAAAGGTGATTATGTGATGATGTATGTAATTCCTCTCGTATGAGCATTCACATGATGCTGATCAGATTGTATTGTTTTGTTTTTTCGCCAATTTTTCAAGAACGGCAATTCCATTTCAATTTTGAGGTCCTTATCGATTGAATTTTAAGAAATGGAAAGAGGATTTTCTATTTGAATGGAGTCATGGATGTTCACATCATGCTTTACAAAGGATGTTTGCCAGAGTTATAACAACCACTAGCATCAAGCCGAGAAACTAATTATGCTACCCGAAAGGAGCAATCGGATTTGCTTATTGACAATGAAGAAATCCATTCAAGAACACTTTAAAAAGTGGTTTACCAATGATCAGATCGGCTAAGAAATGATGGTAGCCATATGTAGGCTAGAAATCGACTTCATCTCACGTCGAGGTCAGAACACTCCTCCAAAAGCTCTTCAACATGAAGTACAGATGGTACTGGTCAAGTTAGGATTATGTCCTCGTGGATGGCAGACCTAAAGACGAAGCTTCAAGCTCTTATAATGTTACCATCTCATGCTTTTGCATTGTGCATCAAGCCCCAAACACCCTTCCACTGGATTTCAGGATTATAAAGACAAACTACAATTCCCAAGATGAGACTCTGGGTCGGCTAATGACTTAATAGCAAGGGTGGTGGCAGAAGAAGAGAAACTTAAGAAGGAGAAAGAGCATATGGCCTCATATGCTGCTAGTTCCCATAAGAGGAAAAATAAGAAGTTCAAAAGTCGTACTCATAAAGGTGCTCAAGAAACTACCGGTCAATCTGGCAATATAACTAAAGAAGACATTCTTGAAAAAGCATTTGTGATCGCTTCTTTTCGCAAGAAGAAATGTCACAAGGAAGAAAGAGTGTGCAAAATTTAAAGCTTGATGTCCAAATGTGGGCATGTAATTATTCTTTAACTTGTTCAGAATCCAACCTATCCGAAGCACCATCCGCTTCGTGGCTCGATAGCTGAGCAACTAATCATGTCAGCGCTTACCATACAGGATTCATAAACCTAGGAAGCCAAATAAGGATGAATAAAAATCAATCGTGGGAAACAACGCAGAGTTGATGTCATGTTCTTTGGGAGATGTAATCTTAATTTAGATTCTGGTTTAAATTGATGTTGAAAGACACTTTTACGTATTCCTTCCTTTTAGACTAATTTAGTTCGGGATTGTGTTTGGATTTATATGATTACTCTTTTGAAATCAAAAGCAATGTTATTTCTATATTTCTTAATTCAAATAAGGTTGGGTACTGTCATATGTCCAACGGATTATACAGATTGAGTTTATCTCCCAATGACATATACGTCGCTTATACGGCTGAAAAGGTTGTTTCTAAGAGACCATTACCTAAGGAAGAATCTACGCATCGTGGGCATAAACGACTTAGACATATCTCTAAGGATAGAGAAAGGTCGAGCAAAGACTAACATCCCGCCGATCTTAAAATGACTTAGAAATATGTAGACTCACTGTAGAGGTAAAATGACCAAGATAGAAAGAAAACTGCAAATCTGTAGTTCCGACTATTGATGTCATCTACAATCGATATAAGTGGGACCCTTATACTAAAACCTTGTGTAGAAATTTTTATTTCATCACATTTATTGATGACTATTCTCGATATGGTTATTTGTACTTGATTAAAAGGAAAGGTCAGTCTCTGACAAGTTCAAGATTTTTCGGACTGTCGAGAAACGCTTGGGAAAGTCATAAAGGTTGTTAGATCTAACCGAGGTGGAGAGTATTATGGCAAGCATGGCGATGCCGGACAGCTTAAGGGGCTATTCGCCAAATACTTAGAGGATTCTGAGATAGTGGCACGGTTTACTATGCCTGGGAGTCCTGAGCAAAATGGTATAGCCGAAAGGCGCAATCGTACTCTTATGGAAATGGTAAGGAGTATGATTAGTAGGAAAAATTTACCCGGTTTTCTATGGGGTGAAGCTTTGAAAACATCTTTGTACATTTTGAATCGTGTACCTACAAAAGCTGTTCCATTGACTCCTTTTGAGTTATGGACTGGGCGTAAGCCTAGCTTAAACCATCTTAAGGTTTGGGGATGTCCCGTAGAAGTGAAGTTGTATAATCCAACACAAGTGTTGGGACTCGTAACCACTCTGATGTTACTTTGTATCTTACTTAATATCTAAAAGGATATCTAGCTCTATAATCCCAATGGAGGCACAAGAATTGTGGAATCACAGATAGCTAAGTTTTTGGAGTTTGATGTGGTCAGTTGAAAGAGAAATGCGCTGGGCTGCACTATCGAGGATGATAATATAGTAGGTACGTGGTATCCTCGTATCTCCCATACAGATACACTGTGGAAACCCCACACACCATATTGAACCCGGCTGAGACTAGGGATCCCGTTGTCGAGATGCCCTAAATGAAGTTCATCAAGGCCTCAGTGCGTGATGTGACTATTACTACTCCAAGAAGGAGATCCACTAGGAGAGACGATCAGCTATACCCACCTGACTATTTAGTCTATATATAGGAGAGCAAGACTAATGATATCTGCTTCTGGATCGATCTAATAACTTATGAGGAAGTCAAGCTGTCTTCTACTATAATTGTGGTTGATGCAATGAGAGATGAAATTCAATCTATGAGGCATAATGGAGTTTGGGAACTTATTGAATTAATTGAAGGTCATAATCTATCGTCGTAAACGGGTGTATAAGACTAAAAGGGACCATAAAGGAAAGATTGAGAAGTTTAGTGCCAGACTTTGTAGCCGTTAGTTTCACTCGCAGGGAGAGACTATGAAGCAACCTTTCTCCTGGCCTCTAAGATTCTTTCGTGAGTGATCATGATTAGTTGCTCATTTCGATATGAAGTTACACCGTATGGATGTTAAACCCGCCTTTCAATGGAGACCTTAATGAAGAAGTCTATACAGATGCAACCCAAGGTTTTGTGGCAAATGATTCAGGTAAATCCTGTATGTAGACTGAAAAAATTTTTTCTTCCATTTATGGTCTCAAGCAAGCTTCTAGACAATGGTACTTAAAGTTTCATAAAGGTTGTCGCTTCATATGGTTTCATGAGGTCAAAGTAGATCAATGCAGGCACGTAAGGTCAGTGGGAGGGAAATTCATTTTCTAATAATTTATGTGGATGATATCCTGCTTGCAAGCAGTGACCTTGGTTTACTGCATGAGACAAAGCGGATGTTGTCAAATAACTTTGATATGAAGGACCTCGTGAGGCGTCATTCCGGGCATCGAGATCTCACAGAATCTGCTCATGACTATCAGGGTTTATCTCAGAGGCATGTTGGATCGATGAAAGATTCAACATGCACAATGTAAGCCAGAATTGCCCTGCCTCAGAAGGTGATAAGTTGAGTCTCGTCACAATGTGTCCTCATTCAAATATTGAGAAAGCCCAAATGAAGAATGTACCTTATGCTAGTGCACTCGAGTATTATGTATGCCCGCATGCACTAGGCCGTATATCGTTTTGTAACAGATTCTAGGCACATCACCAATCCAGACATGATCATCAAGTTGCCGCAAGAAGGTTATGAGGTACTTAAAAAGGACAAAAGACTATATGTCGATTTACAAACATGTTCGGACCTGGCGCCTAGTCGGGTATTCGATTCGACTTCATTGGCCGTCAGATGAAAAGAAGTCAAATAACCGGGTTATATATCTTTAAGTTACAGGAGGTGCAAGATCATGAAAAGTGAGAAATGTAAATCAATTGCATCCTCTACCATGCAAGCGGTTTGTAGCATGCTTTCACCTACTCACTCAGTAATTTGGCTCGAAACCTCATTAAGGAGTTAACCGTGTTTACTCCGGATGCCCATACGCTTGTATTGTGACAATAACTCGCAGCGTTGCTTTCATTAACAACAACAGAGGTCTCAAGGGGTCTAAGCACATGGAGGTCGGCACCGACTATAAAGGAAAAAGTTCAAACCGGTGATATCAGTAGCTGGAGCACATATCACCGTGATGATATGATCGCGTATCCGGCGCAATCCAAAGGCCTTCGCCTTGTGTATTTGATCGACATGTCATTAACATGGGCTTAGAGTATCATGGGATACTGTAAATTAGTGGGAGCTATTAAGTTTTATATTGCTCTTAAGGATCATATAAGAATCCGATTTATTACATTTTTTGGCCAATTGAATTTGTATCAACTCTTGCATTCAATAAGGTATTTGTGAATGTAGATTTATCAAGTTGAGTACAAATAATTGAAAATCTCGAGGCATTGTGTAAACCTCGAGTATTGTGCTATGGGGCATTCGGCATTAAATTTCAACAAAGATGTTTTGTTACACATAAAGTAAAGTTATCATCAAGGTAACACATATACAAAGTTCGTTGGAACCATGATGGATATTCTGGTGACACACCAGGGTTTTGTGACACTTAAGGAGAGAATTTGGACTAACAAAAATGGATAAATACATGGTATCACTCATTACGAGGTATTGTCCATTTTAACACACTACCATATTAAATCCATATCGCAGTTGAAAGCACTCGTGACCATGGAAGGGGTCAAGAGTACATGCCATTACCGCCATGATTCAGTGCTTCAGACTTTATGGGATGGGATTGACTATTAAGAATAATTCTAGACCAATATAAAGGTAAGATACGCTTTGTTTCAATTAATATCGCCAAGGGAGAATATAAGATTTTCATAAAGTGGGCTTTATTAATTGAATTAACTGGATTCGATTTGGTCTAATTAAGTGAGACATAAGACTTTATTAATTAAATATGGGGTTGGCAAGGTAATGAGTACGCCCGATCTGGTAATGAGAGGGCCCGTGGGTCGAACCTATAAATTAATAGCTCAAGTCCTCCCAAACCCTAAGAATATCAGATTTTCACTCACATACGATTCAAGAGAAATACTTTCTCCGACACGGAGAGGCATTCTCATTGAGCCAGTGTCAATCATCTGGGGGTAAGGAGAAGATCTTGAGATCGTTCTTTGTAGGTCTTCATCGATTCCGCATCAAGCCAATCATGGATTCCAAATTAGGTATGCAATTTTCAGTTTTTCTCCATTATTATGCTTTGTGTTCTAACATGGTGATCTAGGAAGCATGAATCGTATCCTACAAGAAACACAAAATACCGCCTAATATACTTCCACATGGTAAGTAAGCCACACAACGACAAAATCCGACTATTCCGTGCGCAAATTCAAGACTCCTCTTAGACAACCTTTCCCACTCTATGCAAATATTAACAACAAGCAAGCACAAAACAACAAAATAATTTCTATGGGTCTCAACCCAACTTGCTCTTTATTAGCAATCAACCTTTACAAAATTGTTGTGCTCTACAAAGATACACTTACACAACCCTTAGCTCTTACAAACCTGACACACCACCAATGAACCAACCCTTGTAAGGACCAAGGCCTAAGCCTTTTATACTTGAGCATGCACCCCTCTCAAGTGTCATGCATGTTGGAATGGGAGCCATTGGATCCTTCCCTCCAAAGCCCTTTCAAAATCAGCCACTTGATTAGCCCCAACTGTTTGCAACTCTTCCAATAATCATGATCGTTGGTGTCTGGTTTGCACCTCCAGCGCACTTCACCATCTCAACCCCTCTCGCTTCAATCGATCAACAAATTCTGCCGCCCCATGTTCGCCCCCGCCTATGACTTCATTACACCGCCATCGTGGCACCGCCGCTACGCCTATGTGGCTTCTCCGCGCGCCACTGGCACCGCTCGCGCGACCGCTCGCGGCGCTGCCGCCGTTGCGCGTAGCTGGCGCTCACCTACGCGCCTACCGAGCGCGAAGGGGCCGCTCGCGGCGCTCGTATCACGGGCCAGGTGCCGCGACACGGGCTTGGGCGGCGGTGAACGCCGCCGCCGACGCTGGCACACCACCGTCATTACTATGCGCACGTCGTCGGCGTGCACGCCGCTACCTACGCCTCAGGCGCCCGGCCGGCCCGCGAGGCACTCCTCCGCTGCCTGCGCGCCGTCAAGGCACTCATGTGCGCCGATCGCAAAGACCGTGGAGTGCTTTTCTCAGACTGCGCGTGCCGCTTCCGAGGCACGCATCCACTGTCGCACCCGTGCTCTTCCAACCACCGCTTTCCGGGGCCTTACGGGCGCAGGCCAACCCATGGACTTTTTTCTCGTTCCTGGCCAAGCTCGTGGAGGCGCCAATAGTCCCAATTTACTGGGCTGATGTTAACGCCTCATCGACTCGCTTCTGAGGTACTCAAGAATCGGTTCTCAAACTGCCACAGGGTCACATCTTTCTCCCATGTAGCTTTTGAAATTTCATTCCTCTTCCATCACTAAATAATCGCGACACCGTTTCTTCCATTAGCCCATGGTCCTACGATCTTAATCGCTTCAACTTGCTAATCAAATTGTTTCATCACCACCGGTGGAGCCTGGATTTCTTGTACCCTTTCTTTGTCTGAATCCCTGTGATACGGCTTCGAAAAGCTCACGTGGAAGGTCGGGTGAAGCTTTAACAGATCTGGCAGCTTCAATCTATACGCCACGTGTCCCACCCTTTGCAATACTTTAAAGGGTCCATCATATTTTGGAATAAGGCTTCTTTGCCTTGCTTTGCTACTGGTCTTTTTCCAAGTTTGTGGTGTTAGCTTCAAAAGCACCTGATCTCCAACTTGAAACTCCAATGGCCTACGATTCCTGTCATCATACTTTTTCATTCTCCCGACTCCGCTCTAAGCTCTCTTCCCGCTCCTAAGTGTCTCTTGTCGGAGTCCCACGCCAGCAGAGTTTCAGGATTAATCCTGGTCTAATTTCTTACTTAGCCACCTCTAGGGGGACCCTAGGTTGCAATCATGTGGCTAACTCAAAAGGACTCACCCGATCGATGAGCTCTTATGCAGATTGTAACAAAATGGGCCACGCTGCAATCCACCCGCTTTTCCTCGAGATGCCGTGACAGCGCCCTGTGTACTTCCAAAGAACACATTCACCCTCCCCTCGTTTGGCTATCTACCTACGTGACGGTCGCCGAGAATTTCTACTCAACTTAGGAGCTCAACACCCCACCTAAAACTTCCCCGTAACTGGGCATCCTATCACCGATAATGTCTTTCAAGTAATCCGGGCATCTCACAACATTACCGGAAACAATCGGGTCGCCTTTTCCACGGGTGGGCATGCTTCCAAGCAAGTGTGCATGAAGAATGACAACTTGAAAATCTACAACAATCACAAAGATGGACTTATAATCACTCACCTTTGGAAACCCGCTAATGAAGTCCATGGAGATGCTTTCCCAAGGCTTCTTTGGTATAGGGAGTGGCAGCAGCAGCCCTGCAATCTTTTTTCTCTCTGTCTTGTCTAGTTGGCACACTAGGTAAGATCGTACATACGCCTGTACATCATCCCCCATCTTAGGCCAAAAGTAGGGACTCCACTAAAGAAAGCTGAGTCCGTTCTTCTCAGATGGCTCGCCCACTCTAGGTCGGAGGTCTCCTCGCACCCTTTCCTGAGATTTACCGTTGGGACATATAACCTACCACCCTAAGCAACGAGGGGCTCATCCTCTATCCAATACTTTATGTTCAGCCCATCACGAACCTGTTGTCTCAACTTCTCATAACTCAGATCCGAATCCGTTAATCTTTGATCATTTCATTAAAATCACACAACTTCGATGTGAGTAGCAATGTGCTAATCACCTGCGACTCAAGGTATCTGCTACCACGTTGTGCTTCCCTGGTCTATGCAGCCAATCAAAGTTGAAATCTGCAAGGAATTCCTGCCAATGAGCTTGCTTGGCACTCAACTTCTTCTGAGAAGTGAAGAAGGTGTTTGCCACATTGTCGATGACCACCACAAATATGCTACCCAGCAAGTAATGCCTCCATTGTTCAGGCAATGAATCATGGCGGTCATTTCCTTCTCATGTGTCAGGACCATTGCTCAAAGACCACGAGCCTTACTAAAAGCACCAGTGTCCTTCCTACACTAAGACTCCACCTAAAGCTCTATCCGAGGCATCTGTCTGTACTTAAAATGGCAACTCCAGGTTAGGAAACCGAAGGATTGGCTCTGAGGACATTTCACCTTTCAACTCATTAAAGGCTGCTTGACACTTAAAGCTCCGTTCCCATTCATGATCCTTTTTCAGCAAATCGGTAAGGGGCGCCACCATCTTTGAGTACCCCTTTATGAACCGCTTATAGTAGTTATCCAACCCGAGAAATGAACATAGTTCTTTCAGTTTAGATGGCTCCGGCCATTCCCTGATTCCATGAACCTTGTTCTCATCCATCTTGATCAGGCCCTTACTGATCTTGTGCCCTAGGAATGTGATCTGCCTCTGCGCAAACTCACACTTTTCCTTTTTTACTAAGAGTTTGTTTTCCCTCAATTTCTGAAACACTAAACTCAAATTCTTTTCATGCGCCCAAGGGAATGACCACACAACAATGTCATCGAGATACACCACAACAAAAGCATCAATATATTAAAAAAGGAAATCATTCATAAGATTTCAAAAGGTTGTCAGGGCATTAGTGAGCCCAAACGGCATTACCAGAAAATCGTGTGCACCATATCGAGTCACACAAGTGGTTTTCCCTTCATCACCTTCTGCAATCCGCACCTGCCAATATCCCGATCTAAGGTCCAGCTTTGTGAAATGAGTGGCCTTGGACAATCTGTCAAATAGCTCTGCTGCTAGGGGGATCAGGTACTTATTCTTTATGGTTGCTTTGTTCAGCGCCTTGTAATCGACGCACATCCTCAGCGACCCGTCCTGGTTTTTCTGAAACAGCACTGGTGCGCCATACGGGGCTCGAGAAGGTTGGATCAGACCTGCATCTAACAACTCCAGCACAGATTTGCTTCCTCGAGTCCGGTAACTCTGCAGGGGCGCGTTCGGAAAGGAAATTTGAGTACGAGGCTTGGGCCCGGGGATCAACTCAATCAGATGGTTAATAGAGGCGTAGGAAACGACTCCTTAGGTAGCGTTCGCGGCATCACATCGACAAATTTATGCGGCAATTTGGCTCTAAGTGCGGGACCTCCGTGGCCGTCCCTCTTTTGTTAGGCCCGATCTGACCCAACATATGTGTCGACCCTTGTTTGACCCTTCTTGATTGAATGGCGGAGACATAATTTTGGTTGCTGGCCCTTCCTACTATTGCCTTCCTATACTGCATGCACAAAGCATGGCATGCTCTTCAAAAACATCGGAGTCCTCGAGGTGGTAATAAGAATACCTTGGCTTTTAAAAAATTACACACGAGAATTAAATCAAAATCATCCAAAGTGACACATAACAAGGTACATTTACCCTTCCACTTGCCGACCTGATAGGACGTTCTTGCGCTCTGGACCTTCCCAGGCCTTACTATTCCACGGCTTTGATATGACCCGGTGTCTTATCGGAGTTGAGACTGATCTTCCCGATTCTCTAGTGGCCCGCAAGTTGTGGGTCGCGCAGTTGTCCACCCCGTAGCTTTGACTCAGACACCATTCACGAAGTTTCTCTGAACATCGGGGGACTTTGGGCGGTGGTCGACCACATATCACATTGAGGATTCTGCAGGAGGATTGACTCTTGAAGGACCTTCATCGAATCAGAATTGGCCTTGTCATCCGGTGACGAGGCTGAAAGTTCCCGTCTAGAACTGATCGTACTTCACGGATAAACAACCGATGGCTTGTTCAAAAGGTACGCCCGTCTTACCCACCCTTCTGTTGGTTTTATGGTATAGCATTTTCTCCGATGGCCTTGCCCATCCCAGTTCTTCCATCGAGCTTCTTGTGATTCTTTCCTCAGGCTTTGCTTTCTGCGCTTCCCTCACAGCAACTTTACGTGTAGGGGCGTGCCGCACCTAACTTGTAGTCCACGAAGCGGTCGGTAGCTATATGGCGGTCGGAGATCGAACTCCTTACCTCTATGGTCGAATGCATGTCCATTCTGAGCGGACATGAAATTGAGCGGCTTGTCATCATTGGACATATTTTTGATGTCGACATCAAGGCCCGAAGTCCTTGACATAATCCTCATGGTTCGAAATCTGTTTGGCGCTTCGTGACTCACGTCCATCCGCGACGTAATGGGAAGGAATTGATCCTCGATCTCCTTCTTAAGAGTCTCCCAAGTTGTAATTTGGGGTCTGCCAGACTCTTTGTCATCCTCACTGAGGTCGGCCACCGCCAACTTAGCATCATCGGTACATGCTGGTTATACGCACTTTCTCACCATCAGGGGACATTAGCGGCTGGAAGTTTGCTCCATGTCTGAAAGGAAGTTTTCGACTCCTTTTTGCATTTCGATTCCAGATCCTTTTATAGTTCTGGAACTCTAACTTTTGGAGGGGCATCCGATGCAAGGGGGCCCCCCTGCAAGATCCTTCTTGAGGACTGCGACATCTTCCGACATGGACTTCAATTTCGACTCCAAGTCCTCTCCCAAAGTCTGAAGATCGGCCCTCAGGTTCCTTATCTTTTCCTCAACGAATTCATCATTCTTTCAACCAAGTGGCGTTGAACTCCGACATCGTTCTGCATGCGATCCGCCCATGAAGCCACAATGCCCTCTTCACTGGGCCATTCTCCTAACAATTGTTCCAAGCATGCTGTCCTCTCCTTAAGGGTCTCACCAACCATTTCTCAAGGCTCTGATACCAACTGTCACACCCACAAAATCCGACTATTGATTTTTGTCTTAGTACGCAGTTCTAAGACTTCTCTTAGACAACCTTTCCCACTCTGTGCAAATATTAACAACAAGCAAGCACAAAACAACAAAGTAATTTTTGTGGGTCTCAATGACTTGCTCTTTGTGTAATCGACCTTCTAAGGTGTTGGCTCATGCTTTGTAGATTACACAACCCTTAGGCTTTCCTTACAAACTGGATACACACACCACCAATGAACCAACCCTTGTAAGGACCAAGGCCTAAGCCTTTTATACTTGAGCATACACCCCTCTCAAGTGTCATGCCTGTTGGAACGGGAGCCATTGGATCCTTCCCTCCAAAGCCCTTTCAAAATCATCCTGATCAACCCCAACTGTTTGCAACTCTTCCAACAGTCATGATTGTTGGTGTTGGGCCATGGGTTTGCACCCTCCTATGTAGCTCAGCCCATCTCAGCCCCTCTTGCCCAATCTAATCAGTCAGCCCTAGGCCAGCCTCAGTGTCTTGGCCCCTTGGCCTATGGCTCACTGCATTGCCCATGTGCGCTTCCTTTGTGTGCAACTTGGGAGCTGCCTAGGCGCTACCTATGCGCACTGCCCATGTGGTCGACCGGGCGCCTATGCGCTATCACGTGCATTAGACCTGGCGTCTGCTGTGTGTATTATCTTTGGGCTGCGTGCGGTACATGCGCTGTCGGTATTTGTGCTGCGCCTTGTGTCTTTGCTGGGCGCTATTAGTGCTCTGCTCACCTGTGCGTCTTGCCTTAGAAACACGCACATCAGATTAGTCGCGACTAGGGTTCTTTCCAACCGTCCTTCCCTCTTAATTTGATAGGTGCGGGGCCAACCAGTGGGACTTTGTCCACCTCGGTCCGGTCGAGTTTTGGAGGGGCTAACAGTAAGAAAGAATAGGAACAGAGTTGAGCTTCTAAAAAACCATAGCAGGAGTTGGATCTCTGACCCCACCTCTTTAGAAACTATGGTACGGGAATATTTCAAAACTCTCTTCCAAGAAGATCGAGACCCCAGTCGAGCCCCGCCATGACATTCAGAATGGTTTCCTGATAGGTCCCAATCAAAGCTATAAGAATATTAGGAAATATTATCTTTGGGTGAGAATAAACCACGAGTGTTTTGATTGAAAATAAGCCTCCCTTATTAATAACCGGAAAGGAATTTAAATAACAATGGAAATAACAACGAATCCTAATTCTTAGGTCCTATCTCTAAGAAATAGGATACCTTGAACTAGTAACAGCAAGCGAAATGAACTCACGATCCTATTTTTCGATCGCAAAAATTTGGTAGACATGTTCAACAACCTTGGACTTCTTCCTTGCAACTTTTTGTCAAGTACTCTCAATTTTTTATTACTTAGCTGTGAAGTAAAACCCATTTTAATCGAATACTTTGGATTTTTCTTATCACTTGTTGAGACCTTCCATGGTTTATGTCTGCATCCGTTTGGCTTGAACCTTGTCTCGAGTTCATTAAAACTTAGAGATAAGTCTTATATTTTCCCGTTGCATCTTTTGAGGTGATCGTTTCCATTTGATCAAGCTTTCCTCAACAAACTTGGATCCTTTGGTAACCCAACGACTGTCCAAGATTGCTTCCGATTCCAATAAAAACTCGCCATCGTCGGCCATTGGTGGCAAGTCTGAAATAGGGGTGATGGTGTTACCCACCTTTTTTTTTAAGAGGGACACATGAAACACAGGATGTATACGAGAACCGGGTGGGAGTTAGAGTTTGTAAGACACGTTACCAATCTTTGTTTCAATGGGATATGGTCCATAGAACTTACTTGCAAGTTTTTGATAGGCTCTTTTGAAGACTGATTGTTGTTGATAAGGATGAAATTTCAAAAACACCAAATCGCCAACTTGGAATTGAATTTTCCTATGTTTGGAATCGACTAACATTTCATTCGATTATTAGCGCACATAAATTGTCAGCGAGGTGTTGCGTGAGGCATCTCGAGAAAGCCGGCTTTGATCGAGCTTCGTCGCCGGACGATGGCCGGATGGTTGCGGATGTGTTGGAGGTGACCGCGTGAAACCTGGTCATCGCGTTGGTGTGGTACTGTGATCTTGCCGACTTTGCCGCTGGAAGGAAAGACCGTTTGCGGGGTGTTGGATGACGGCGGTGAGATATTAATGACGATTGGCGACCGCCGTTGGCCGTCGATTCGCGATGAGTAAGTGGAGCTCATTTTCCGATTGGAGTCTTCGGACATTTTGAAGAACTCTTTCCAAAAATTGCTGATGAATATGGGATCACGATCACTAATGATGGGTAGGGCGCGTGCCATGCGGCCGCCCACCTGACGATAAATTTTAACCACCCTTTGATGTATGGATGGGAAAGAGACATAAAGTGTCTTTGATTTGCTTAACTTTATCAGCAACGGCAGGTGAATTTTACCATTAGAAGGTGGAAGGCCATCGGTGAAATAAAGAGTGACATTGTCCCCGAGCTTGACAGGGTGCGTGCTAGAAGCCCGGAGCTAGTGATAAAGTCTTATGCTTGGTTCGTTGACACACATCACAAGAAGCAACATAATTCTGCATTGTTTGGTACATGGATGGTCAGTAAAATTGTTGTGAGATTCTCTTGTATCTCTTGAGCACACCGGAATGGCCACCCATTGGAGAATCATGGAATTCTTGTAAATCTGAAGGGACGGTAGGTGAGATCTTTGCCTTATTCTTGAAACAAACTAAATCGTTGTGCCATTTGTATGGGTTGTTCGGGTTGTCAGTTGCAAGCTTGCCAATTCTGTGCATGTAAGGGTTATCAGTAGCTTCATTTTTAATTGTATCCCATAGTGGATTTTAAGACACAAACAAATGATGGAGAGTAGGACTACTTCTTTGCAATGATAGTGCATCGCTTGACATTGTTCTCATTCCCTGGCTTGTATTTAATCTCATAATCATAACCCAACAGTTTAGTCACCCACTTTTGTTGCTCAAGTGTGGCTATGTGTTGTTCTAACAAATACTTGAGGTTGCGTTGATCAGTCTTGATGTAAAATTTCCGGCCCATCAAATATGGTCTCCACAGACGTATTACGTGAATTATGGCTAACATCTCTTTCGCATAAATGGACCATGATAGTTTCGAAGCACCCACAGCTCGACTCATAGATACAATAGACTTCCCTGTTGACTCAAGCGCTCCTATCTTTATTTTAAACATCGAGATTCAATGGTAAGATAGTTCATTGAAATTTGCCGCAGTAGTATTAGGATAAATGAGTCATGAAAACTGTGGCACTTGAAATGCAACTTTGCCGATTCGACAACACAAATTGGCCTTTCTTTAGCAAGTTGGTGAGAGGGCATGCTACAATGCCATAATTGTGGACAAATTTGCGATAATGACCAGTAAGTCCTAAAAACGCACGCAGCTCAAAAACATTAGTAGGTTTAGGCCAATTTAGCATAGTTTGAATCTTCCCTTGATCCACCTTAACTCCTTGAGCCATGACAATGTGACCTAAGTATTCCAACTCTTGTAAGCCAAAAGCACATTTGCTAATTTTGAGGAAAAATTGATGATGCCTTAATATTTCCAAAGCTATTTTAACATGTTCAAGATGCATCAAAGAATACGAGAATGAATTTGCATAGATGTGGACGAAATATGGAATTCATAATGGCTTGAAAGGTGGATGGTGCATTACAAAGACCAAATGGCATAACTAGGTACTCGTAATGACCATTATGTGTACAAAAAGCAGTTTTGTGAATGTCGGTGTGGTGTACTCATACCTGATGATAACCAGCCCTTAAGTCTAGTTTGGTGAAATAAGATGCCCTATGAAGCTCATCCAACATGTCATCAATTGTAGGAATAGGAAATTGATCTTTGATGGTCACATCATTGAGTGCTCTATAGTCTGTGCAAAATCGCCATGAACCATCCTTTTTTTAACCCGATAAAACATGAGATGAAAATGGACTAATCTGGAGTCTTATAAATACTAATTTATCATATCTTGAACTTGTTTTTCAATTTCAACTTTTTGGAAATAGGTATACCTGTATGGTGTCAAATTGATAGGCTCTGTACCATCCTTCAAATTGATGTGATGAATGACTTTTCTAGTAGGTGGAAGTTGTGTCGGCCCTTGGAAGATATCATCAAATTTCTGTAGCACTTGTCTCATCTCTGGTTCAACATTCGGTGGTGTGGGATCTCATGTGGGTTGAAGAGAAATAGCAAACATGGACCCTCCTTGTCGTGCTTCCTTGGTGAGGGCCTTCATACTGGTAGGTTGGATTGAGTGTGTGTCAATTCCTTGCAACTTTTTATTTTTACTATCCCACTGGAATTCCATGGTTAATTTCTTCCAATTGCGTGCCACTATTCCCAATTGCTCCAACGATGGACACTAAGACCCGGAAGTCGATCCATTAAAAGGTAAGGCATATAAAGTGAGGACAAAGGAATACCTTGCGGCTATACTTAAGGGACATTTTCAAATATGCCTTGACATTTTAATGGCTCCCCATTTGCCACTTTAACTTTGAATGGCTCGGTTGGAAGTACAGGTAGTTGCAAGATATTAGCCATCTTCTTGTTAATAAAATTGTGAGTAGACCCACTATTTATTAAGACCACCACTTCGTATGGTCGATCCTCGCGCCATCACACCATCGTTATATAAGTTATCGACCAGCGCATGTAGAAATCACCGAGGGCTGTTCCATTGAGTCTTCGATTTCATCATCTTTTGAATTGTCATTCTGACCATCTAAGAGCGAAATTTGAGGCCCTTGGCATCGATGTCCTGGTGTGAATTTCTTGTCACAGTTAAAGCATAGTTCCTGTGCCCTTCGTTTTTGCGTTTCATCCCAAGTGAACCTTTTTAAGGAGTAGTGCCTTTGAACTTCGTCGGAGTAGGAGAGTTAGCAATGGACCGGTTGAAAGGACGAGAAGCTTTTCTCTAACGATTCCATTGCTCATCTCTCATTCTTGCAAGGCTTATGGCTTCTTCAACGATTTCGGTTTGAACATTATTATGCCATGGAGTTATTTTAAGCCCAGGCGCCCATAGATACCCCACCAAGGCTCTTTGTGGCCATCCTTGTACTCGATTACCGAGCTGCTCGAACTCCTTCTGATAATCACGTAAGGGGCCCATTTATTTACCTCAGACGAAGCCGTCTCAAAGTCCTTGCACTCGGTAGGACCAAATCTTGCCCACAACTATTCTTGGAAAATTCCCCATGTTACCTCCTTATTTTCATCCTTATACGATCTTTTATGCCATTACCACCATTGATTTGCTTTGCCTTCAAGTTGAAAGGAAGCTAAGGACACTTTCTGTAGTTCGGAAGTGCTTTGATATTCAAAGAATTGATCCACTCTCGGGAACCATTATGTTGGATTATCTCCAGAAAATTTTGGACACTCCACCTTTGCTAATTGAGAGGAAAAAATTGGTTTATCCCCATCTTGGGTTCTAAGAGAATGGTTGTTTCCTCCATTAATTGGTGCAAGGTAGCTTGAGGATTCCTTGCTTGCAAGCAAAATTTTAGATAGGTGGTTGATAGTGTCCTCCAGTTGATGAAATTTGTCGTTCAAGCCAACTCCAAGCTGTTACACTTCATATTGGACACTGCCTAGCCCCCACCTCCAAGAGTTTGACTCGCTCTTTATTGGTGGCCATCTAGTGTAGCTCTGACATCAATGATAGGTCCTAGTCAAAGCTATAAGAATATTAAGAAATAAATTCTCTTTGGGTGAGAATAAATTACAAGTGTTTTGATTGAAAATAAGCCTCCCTTATTAATAACCGGAAAGAATTTAAATAACAATGGAAATAACAACGAATCCTAATTCTTGAGTCTATCTCTAAGAAATAGGATACACTAGACTCCAATAACAAAATAGCGAAATGAACTACTGGTCCTATTTTTCAGTAAGCAAGCTGGTGAACATGTTCAACAACCTTGGACTTCTTCCTTGCAACCTGTCTAAGTACTTTTCCATTTTTTTATTGCATGGCACATGAAGTAAAACCCATTTTAATCCAAATACTTTGGATTTTTTCTTAGCCACTCGTTGAGACCTTCTTGGTTTATCATTTCCCTAGGCAACAGGAAAACTGGAAAACCTCCTTATGAAGCCCTTCACCAAAGATGAAATGCAATAAGCCCTTTTTGATATGGCCCCCTTCAAGGCCCCTGGTGTAGATGGGTTTCCTGCGGGCTTCTACCAGAACACTTGGAATATAGTTGGAGACTCGCTCTATCGGTTCACCTATGAATTCATGGAGTCAAGTTACCTCCCGGAAGGCAAAAATGACATGCTCCTCGTACTGATACCCAAAACAAATCATCCGGAGCAAATCTCCCACTTCAGGCCCATCTCTTTGTGCAATGTAAACTACAAGGTGGTAACAAAAACAATGTCCAATAGATTGAAAGAGATCATGAAAAGCTATATCGCCTAAATCAAGAGCAGTTTGTTTCGGGCAGGCAGATTGTTGCACTCCATGCAGAAGGCCAATTCCAGGAAAGACTACATGCTTATCAAAGTCGACTTGGAGAAAGCCTATGACCGACTCTCTTGGAGTTTCATTCAAGACACGCTGGGGAAAGTTGGCCTACCCACCTCTTGGATCCGGAACATCATGCATTGTGTGGGAACTCAGAGGATGGCGATCAACTGGAATGGAAAAATGATGGATTGGTTCACACCGTCTAGGGGCATCCAGCAGGGTGACTCCATATCTCCCTACCTGTTCGTGCTCTACATTGAACGTTTAGGGCACTTAATACATCACGCAGTCAAAACTGGTAACTGGGAGTCAATACAACTGTCTCGGAATGGTCTCTATCTTTCTCACCTCTTTTTCTCAGACGATCTAATCATTTTTGCAAAGGCTTCTCATGACCAGATCAAAACAGTTATGGAATGTCTTCCAGCCATTCTGCGCAAACTCTGGGCAGAGAGAAAATCAACCATTAGAAGTCTAGTATTCTCTTCTCAAGGAATGTTGACACAAAAACGACAGAGGAAATCTCTGATATTGCAGGAATCCCCATCACCACCAACTTAGGAAAGTATCTGGGGACACCTTCCATCTATGGTCGCTTGCAGCCAGAATTGTATCAGAACATCCTGGATAGGATCGGAACAAGATTGGAAGGTTGGAAATCAAAATATCTCTCCCTTGCGGGACGAACGGTTTTGGCCCAATCGGTTATTTTCGCCATTCCTCTCTATGCGCTCCAATTGGCTATGCTACCGAAAGACTTCTCCACTAGGCTAGACAAAACAATCCGACAATTCATTTGGGGGTACGTACCAACCGGAAAGAGTTCACCTGGTAAATTGAGAGATAATCACAAAGCCCAAGGAAAATGGTGGTCTCGGAATCAAGAAAACACATGAGATGAATCTTGCCTTCATGGCCAAGTTAGGGTGGAGACTGATTTATGAAAATCAAAGCTTATGGGCACAGGTTATGGCTGGGAAATACATTCATGGAGAACTAGGATTCCAAAAACTGGTAACTAAGCCTTCATCCTCGAACCTTTGGAAAGGCCTGGTCGCAGCCTCGGAGATCCTAAAAAAGGGCAATAGGAAGAGAGTCCACGATGGAAGGGACACCCTGTTCTGGAGGGACACCTGGGAAGGAGATTCCCCTTGTAGCAGCCCATGAAGCCCATGCCTGGGAGATTCCTACAAATGTGTCTCCGCCTATTGGAGTTCGGGAGAGGGGTGGAACTGATCGTCTCTTGAAGGGCTCCTTCCCAACCAGATTGAAGACCTTCTTCATGTTGTGCTGTTAAGACAGTATCTTGAGGGGAGGGATAATATTTGTTGGGGATTCACCAATGACAGCCGATTTACAATAAAATCAGCGTACCTAGCTACCTTAACGTGCAACTGCTCCCATCCTTCTATTGAATGGAAAAGAATCTGGAAACTACAGGATCCCCAAAGAATTCGGACCTTCCTCTGGTTGATCCATCATCGGAAGATTATGACGAACTTGGAAAGAGCCAGAAGAGGGTTCACAGCTAACTCCTACTGTCAAGCCTGCCCTACCTCTATCGAAGACCTTGGTCATGTGTTCAGATTCTACACAACAACAGCAACCCTCTGGAAGAAAATTGGTGACATGGAGAGGACAACTTATCCCCAAAACCTGACCTTCATGGAATGGTTTTCCTGGAACCTGATTGAGCCAATGACTACATTTGCAGATGGGGAATGGAGAGTCTTTTTGCCTATATGTATTTGGTTGATCTGAAAATGGAGAAATAAATTGCACCTTCAATGGATCCAAAATCCTTGAATAGAATCGCAACAATATCTGATTCGCTAATGAGTAGGGACAGCTACCTCTACCCAAATGATCATGCATGGAGGGCCAAAAACCTAGAGGACCAACTGGGTAGGATGTTCCCCACCACCACAGGGATGGGTTACTCTTAATACGGATGGCTGCTACAAGAAGAGTATTAACCAAGCGAGGGGAGGTGGAATTTTCAAGAACCATCGGGGCCATTGGATTTGTTGATTCTTAGCGCGCCTGGGAAATTGATTTGTGGGCTCTTCTGCATGGCCTTTGAATTGCTTGGGACCGGGGTTTCAGAAACCTGCTTGTTGAAACCGACTCCATCCTTGTTCAAATGTGGATTTCTCAAAAGATAGTTCCAAACCCGGCCCAGTGGAACCTCATTCAGGAGTGTGGAATTGACTAAGAGGAACTGGATTGCGAAGATCAACATATCTACAGGGAAGGGAATCAGGCGGCTGATCACCTGGCAGACCAATCCCTAGAGCTATCTAACCAGGAGTTAAAGCTTTGGCATTCCTCAAGGCTCAGATTTTCTGCTCCAACTGGACGACATGGGCATACAATGGCCCAGAGAGAAACGTAAGTGTATTTATTGACTTGAGTGTTTATTTGGAACCCTTCATTAAATGAGCCTCCCTTCGAGTTTGAAAATAATTTTAGTTTTAAGGTTTTTTACACTAGAAAATTATTAAAACACATTCTCTAACTCTTTATCTTCTCCCAAAAATTACCCATTTTTCTCATTTACTATTTATCTTCTTCCAAAAAAATTATTAATAATCCATATTGGGAAGGTATAAAAAATGTTTCGTATTTGTTGAAATAACTTAAAAAATTAAAAAATCAATTAATGAGTTAATTTAATAGAATAATGGTAAAATTAGAAAAAAAAGTAGTAAATTAACTGCTTTATTTTTTAAAAGCATTTCTCACAAACGTCGGTTATTTTGAAGCGAAAGAGTAATAATAATAATAATTTGAGGAAGTCGAGAATTTAAAATTATTGAGAAAACTTAAAATTTAGGGGTAATTGACAAGAATAATACCTAGTTTGACCGATCTTATTTAATTATTTTCACTTACTGTTTAACTATGAATAATCCTAAGTTTAGGAAGCCTCGTATTTTATTGGTCCACCATTGAAAGTGACTCGCTTAGTATGTTAAAAAATGTCATATGTCATAATCTAATTGACCCCCAAAATTTTTATTTTTTAAAAAAATCAATTTGATCATCATCCCCTCTCTCCTTCATCTTTTGCTACGTGTCACTATCTAATTAATCTCCTCAAAATTTTATTTATTTTTTAAAAAAACTAGATTTATCCCACCGTCTCTCTCCACCTTCATCTTCAACACATCTCTTCGGCAGTTGCACCTCTTCATCGATGTTTTTGAAGACGGCGACGATGATTGCCAAGTTTTTCGTTCCCTTCCATCAACGGCCGAGTTTTTGAATTGGGGAACACAGAGACCAAGCCAGGCATATCTATTATTTCCATACCCACAAAATCAACAATCAAAACATGACGGAGATATATAAAAACCCGCGAGGCGATCGAATTCTGGCCTAATCGAGTCCTTTGGCTGCTCAAAATAATCCTTCAAACTTCGTTGGTCCAATTCCGCCGCATCCAGATCATTGAAATACTTCGAGATCATGTCGGCTTCATTCATCTTCCCGACTTTGCTTCTTTCTGATACTCCGGGCAGCGCTGATGTTTATTCCGTGAACTCAACGACGACACACCTGATTTGGTCGACGACAACTGTTAGATGGTTTGTAGTATTTAGATTAAAACTTTTGAATGTTTGGCATCTTTGAATATGAATGGATGATTGATCAAAGAAGAAACCCAAATGCAGTTTTCACCAAACCTAAGGCTTGCTTCAATTTTTGTTTTTTTTTTTTATCTGGGTTGAATTGAAAATTGTGAAAGATCCAAACCCCTTCACTTTGTTTATTTCTTCTCTCTTCCCTATAAAACTTAACCCTAATCCTAAGCTTCCTGCAAACATTTCTGCCCACAGAGGAGAGGAAAAGAAAATACCAACTCCCAAGCCTCAACCATGAAATCAGACTACTAGAGAGGTGGTGAATTGACTTTGGCTTCGCGCCGTAGGCAATCGATGATGACATGGACTCGGTGGCGGTTTAATGGAGGTCAATGAAATGGACTATGATGGTGGGTCATACCAACCATTCTTGTTGAGGGAAATTTCCAAGAAACACAGAAATGTCTCAGCATTTGCGCGTCTTGTGTTTGTTCCCCCACCCGTTCAATTTTGCTTTCTAGTGAGAGACTGAGACTGAGACTGAGACTGTCACTGAAACAGAGGAGAGCCATGGCTAGAATGAAGATGGTTGTTGCTCTGTTGCTCATCGTCTACGTAAGTTTGGTTGGAGCCCAGATTCACCATGTCGTCGGCAGCGATCGTGGCTCGGCGAAAGCTTCTGAGGTTAAAGAATGGCTATCCGACAAAGGGTTCAGAGTAGGAGACAAAATCTGTAAGTCCTGTGATCGTTCTCTTTATGAAGAGAAAAGGGAAAACGAATAAGAGCTTTGGGAAAGAAGATATTGCGACGGAGATGAGAGTGATAAAAATGATTTTTTTTTTTTTTATTTAGGGGTCAATCAGATAGTGACGTGTGACCAGAGAGTTTGATGATCAAACTAATTTTAAAAATAAAAAATAAAAAATTTGGGCGCCAGATAGTAACACATTGACATTTTTTAACCTAAGTTACCTTTATGATGGGACGATATGATCACGCGTCTGGCAAAAACGAGATTATTCCCCAATTAAATAGTAGGTATTGGAATGAGATAAGCTTACGTGGGATTCGTGTAGTCTTAAGCGTTCGTGTGAATTGGCGAGATTTGATCGCGTGTGATCGAGAGAGTGATCAGGAGCAGGCGGCGGGCGTCGATCATGGGAGGCCGAACCTCGGGCATGGGAGGCCAATGCCTTGAGCGTACGCCGCGTCGCGTTTAATGAGTAGCGTAAGCGATTCTGCTATTCATTAAACCACGCCATTATGGGTAGAGCACATGGCAATCCTGGGATGTAGCATAGAATGAGATAAGTCACCAGAGCATGTGTCGTGCAATCAGCATTTATTAGGAGCGGGTCGATCTGCAGTGATCTGAATCGATCGGTCTGTAGTTCTGAAGCCGAAGGAGGTACCGGTAGGAGTAAGGCCAGGAAAATGAGCACAGCGAGTAAGGCAGAAGGGCGGGCGTGGATCAAAGTAAGCCCATCTCGAGCGTTAAATAGAGAAAAGCTAATAGCCTTTCGAACTGGCCAATCTTAGGCAGAAGATAAAATGAAGCGATATATCATTACGGACCTTTTGGATAGGGGATGTGGTATAATTAATACAGGAAAATTAATGTAAAATGAATGTGTAACGTAAGGAAGTAAAAGGGCATTCATAAATGCCCCAATTACTAGTATCAATCATGTAACCCCCATCCAGTAAGTATAAAAGGTCGATGGGAATTGGTTCTTTTTCCCTTTCAAAAAGTTCTTTTGTAAGCAGCGTTTTGTAGAGAATTAATAAATGTATATTATGAGAAGGATCATTCAGACCCTCGGGTTTAGTCATTTTCAAGTATGACTAATTAAAGAATCTGGAATCCAATTATAGGTGTCATGTCAGTCACTCTAAAATTTATGATACTCAAATATTAATAATTTAATAAAATTTCATTAAAGTTATTGTTGGATAAGACTATGATCGTACTCAATCCTATCTAGTGTTATCTTGAAGTTTCTTTGAATTTATAACATGAACCATCATAAATATAGAAAAGTCAAAACTCAAAAGCTCAATGAAGGAGTGACTCTTATTATCTATATTGGATCCATGAATTTTTTAGTTAATTGTTTGATGATAAGTATAAATATTTTAATTTTAGCATGTTTAATGAATTTTTTCTTTAGAGAAAATGTGAAAAAAAAAAATCATTAATGAAGTCACTTCTATTTATGACATTTTATTATTAAGTTTTGGCTACAGATTATATATATATATATAAATCACAAACAAAAATATTTCTCAAGCTAATATATTTCGTTCTCTTAAGCATTCAACTAATTAGAGATTCTTTATAAAAAATAAAAAATAAAAATCATCATAATATTAGTATGAATTTAAAACCACAACTGGAATGGAATGTCTTGGGCCCAGAGTCTAGAGAGCAAGGGCCAACCATGGAAGATCCCAAACTCAGATCCAATGAGGGAAGGCGAGATGGGCCCTAAGCCCTTTACATGTGATCGTACTCCCCCGAGCAAGCCTTGTTCCCCCTCTTCAGCAGTAGCATATTGGACACGACAATGCCCAAGCCTTTCAACCTTCCACCTTCTCCTGTCGAAAGAAGAAAAAGTCAATGATCAAAGCCATTACTCCCCTCTCACTTGACAGCAGGGACCTTTTACATATGGCTCCCACTCCTACTAGTCCGCTTCCGTCATGAATAAAGTAATGTTAAAAATTCTTGTCACGTAGCTGATTAACAATATAAATAGAACCATGTTGTAGCCTAAAAAAGGCATATGTGTACTAAGTGATTGAGATCAATGAAAATTTGTGAGCGTTAATACTTTTCAACAACCACTTATAGTCTTGATAGTTAAAAAGAAAAATTCAAAATCATAGCTACTAGGCATCTCAGCCCAGTGAAGCCAGCGTCGAATTAAGCGTTCGATTTAGGCGAGTATATGGCCCGGATCAATAGTCAATAATGGTCGGGCCAAAATTTTAATTTTTAAAATGCGTGCCCGCGAGCTTTATCTTCATGGCTGTGAGCCCGGATAATGGCCGGATGGGCGAGATGTGGGCTTTGATTGGCCCCGAGTGTGAACTGTCAGACCTCCCTTCTATCTCACCTCTACGCACACCTGGCTTTGGTGGTCTGAATCAGCGTTTAGGTATTCCGATAGTTGATTTTAAATTTGAAACCTATCTTGATTGGAGTAATATTTATAAAGCTCTTTTCTTGTTGTTTCGTTTATTTTGATTCATTTATTTTATTTTTTTAGTATAATATTTTATTAATAATTTTAATATGGATAGTAAGTAATAAATGTATACAATCGTATACGTCGATTAATAGCTTGGATTTCAAATATATAGAATTTTTTTGATAGAATAGAAATAATTTTAGAAAATAATAAAAGAAATAAAAACAAAATGTAAAATTTGTATGGCTTGCTTAGTAGTGGATTCGGTCGGGCGTAAAGTCGTTTAAAAAGGCAGGAAATGAAACGATGTAAAATTAAGAATAATGTAGATATTTATAAGAATTATATCTGATTAGGTAAAGATCGATGTGGAAATTTAAAAGCGTTTTTTAACATGATGGTCTGTATGCGTGGGAATGATTAGATTCACGTAATAAGAGTTGAACTGACCTTTTAATATGATGGAAGCAGTGATTATTGGAAGCGATTGACGTTGATTAATCGCCGATTGAAGGTTAATTAAAATCTTTTTGTTAAAGAGATATTATGAAAAATTTCAAGCGAGCGAGAAAATTTAAAACGATATTTTGCAAATTTTGAAGGAAAAATTTGTTTAGCATCGATATTTGGACATAACTGTCATGGAGTTTTTATGTATTCACTACAACACAAATTTATATAGATAGTGAATGAATGTTAAATAAAAGAATAATTTATTAAACAATAAATGTGACAGCTCTCGTCCAGGCGGGTTAGGCGGGTCGAGACCAAATCCCAGGATGCTCGTGCCTTCAGGCGCGACAATCTTTCGTCAGGCCCAGGTTAGTAGTCAGAACCAAATGCGGGATGCTCACGTCTCTCGCTAGGCGTGGCGCTGACTCGGCATGGGATGTCAAGTGAGGTCACTCTTTTTATCATACTTATAACCTTCACATGCGTATTAAGTATAATGTTAAACGATTAACGTATTCACGTTACTTATGCTTATTGGATTACAAAATATATATCTGATCGAATATGGAAATGTTGACATTTACAATATTTGCGTGTTTACAAAATTCGTATCTGAAATGGAGCGCAAGGTGCTTGGTGGAGCCTTTTTATTGATGTGTAGTATTTATTCTTTGATGTGGATTGCCCTGGATTCTGATTTGCTCTTACTGTCCTCTGCGGATTGAGCCAAGCGTCTTAAGCTTTTCATGACAGTGGGAATATATTTATTAAGAGTCACCACACTTTTATACAAATGCATATAACATACTAACATTTACAAATTCTTATCATTTCTCATATATATATATATATATATATACTTTTAATAATCCAGTTTCATTTCTTATAAATGTAGTATCACTTCATTATAATCTTGTACTTTTACTTCTTATTCTTGCCAGCATATCACTATCGTAGCATGCATGATGTTATATACCATGTAAGTATGGTAAATTTCAGCTACCTTTGCATATCACTTGTCATTTCGCATATTTACGTATACTGCGTCGCTTGAAAGTGAATCTGAGGAAACCATGAGTGCGAAGGCGCTATATACTCAACTATGCGAAGCGGTGGTTATGAGGAGCTCGGAGGCGCTATATTATTTGTAATAAACGATGGTATGAGGGCGAAGCTATTTGTAATATATTATACCGAAGGTATCATCAACATGCGAGGCGGTGACTATCGCGAGGGCCGGGCGGTGTGGTGACCCTTTCGGGGCCAAGTGATCAAGCGGGATCTATGTTATCGACCAAGCCAGGCGGAATATCGAGGAACTTATCACTGCGGACTTATTTTTTCCACCAATAGGCATGCCCATCTATCCCTCTACCGAGGTTCATGGACAATCGATATGTATTTTTATATTGATTATATATCTCATATTCAGAATAATTAAATTGTCATTCGGTAATCATATGAGATATATATCTGATCGATTATTCATATCTTTCATTTTTAATCGCCATTATATCATGTCGCTATCTTCCATTTGTATACTTATGTTGTTATGAATTCATAATAGGCGATTCATAATACAAATAACTATAGTTACTGTCGCCTACTATTTTCCATTTCTGGAACTAATATGAGTTCGATCTTATCAAGATGTCTATTGATGAATTCTTAAGCTCGATGGGTTTTAGTAAAGTAAAGAACACACGAATCGGAGTTAAGCGAAGGAGATATGACGCCCGAAGTTGGAGGTCATGCGCCCAGTCGATCTTGGCGAGGCTGACTGAAGCCCGACGAGCTGCACTGAAGTGACAAGCTCGATCCTAACACCTCGGTGTGACATCAATATCTTCTTGGGCATATGGATGGATTCTTGACTCGATGGGCTTTCCATGCCAGAGTCAAAACGCCCGAATCGGAGTTCAGACCCGAGGGGATATGACCTTAGAGTTGGAGTCATGCGTAGTCGATCTTGACGAGCTGACTGGGTGACGGTACGCGGCTGAAGTGAAGAGAACCAGTATAACACCTCAGTCTGACATATAATATCTTCTTCAGGCATATATGGATGGATTCTTGACTCGATGGGCTTTCCATAGAGTCCGAGAACCTGAATCGGAGTTGACCGAAGGAGATATGACAACCAGTTAAGAGTCATCTTGTGATCGATCTTGACGAGTGACACGGGTATGTTGCTCTTGATGACGAAATTTCGATCCTAACCTCGATCGACATCTAATATCTTCCTCAGGCATATGGATGGATTCTTGACTCAATGGGCTTCCATAGATTAAAGAACACCCCGAATCGGAGTTGCAAGCGAAGGAGATATGACCTTAGAAGTTGGAGGTCATCGTAGTCGATCTTGGTGAACTGGTGACAAGGTACGCCCAGTGACGAGCTCAGTCTAACACCTCGATCTGACATCCTAATATCTTCTTCGGGGCATATGGATGGATTCTTGACTCAATGGGCTTTCCATAGAAATTCGAGAACATAGGAAATCGGGATTCGGGGTGAAGGAGATATGACCTTAGAAGTTGGAGGTCATCTTGTGATCGATCTTGTGGTGACCTGGGTGACGAGCTGCACTGAAGTAATCAGATATTTTGTAGTCTAACATCTAATAATCTCTCAGGCATATGGATGGATTCTTGACTCAATGGGCTTTCCACCAGAGTCCGAGAACACAATCGGAGTTGACGAGGAGATATGGCCCAGAAGTTAAATTAAATGCGTGGTCGGTACGACGGTGAGCTCTTGGGATCCTGACGACCTACGGGATCGGCGGCCTACGGGACCCTGTGACACCTACAGGGCCTGACGACCTCTACAGGACGACCTCTTCAGGACCTGACGACCTCCTCTGATGCGACGGCCTCTCACAGGACGACCTCATGGCTGGCTAGCACCCATTTGACTATTCGAGTAAAAAAGACCATAGCGGTCTCTTAGGAGTCAATTAAGAAATTCAAAAGCCTAACATCAAGTTCATTGATGTGGCTACAATTCAAGAAGGACTTACTTCCCAAATTCTCTTTATTTCTGGTTCAAAAACTCATTCTAAAGTACAGCTAGTTGACCCGAATTGGCAGGCGACCCTGCGGTTAAATTTGGGCTGACCTCGTTAAAGGACTATAACTTAGTCTACAGGAGTCCAAATCGGAAAATTCAAAAGCCCTAACATCAAGTTAATTGGTGACTACAATTATCAGAAGGACTTACTTCCATATTCCCTTTGCTTCTGACCTAAAAACTCGTTCTAAGGTCTGGCTCTGTATATGATCAAAATAGGGGAATTTTCTTGGTTCGACTTGCAGCTAGGTACTTCCTAAAGCACATATCTTAGGATCGTAGAGCTCTTACCGACTTAATCTAACAAGAAATGAGATTGGGGTTCAAACCCAGACATGTATATTCGTACAAATATTCAGGTTAAGTGGCGAGACATGTCGTACCCATGCTCAGATTCATTGATACTCGGAATTTAGTAATTCCATTTTGTGATCTTCTTCTTCTTCTTCTTCTTCTTCCTTTCTTCTCTCTTCTCTTCTGAGACGAAATAGATATTGTTTTGGTCTTATCTTTTATTTCACTTTAAGGGAAACTTCATCATAACTCGTGTCCATTATCTCTTACGATTTTCTTCCTTATTTCATTCTTATATCTTTCTTTATTACTCTTTAGTCCTCGACCCTTCTAATATTTGGAAATTCAATTTATATTTTACAATCATTATCGAATATTATTTTAATTTAACTTATGCATATTCTACTTTTTGTTTTATCTTTGTTTTATTCTGAAAAATATCACATTACTTTTATTATACCACTAAACATGTGCTCATGTTTAGGGTATAATTTAAGTATCACAACTCCCCCTTAAAAAGGAATTTCGTCATCGAAATTCATACGGTCGAGTTGAGGATCTTTGCGCTCTCATAGTTTGCCGGCTCCAGTAGCTAGCCTCTCACCCAGTGGTGTTGCGAAGAACTTTCACTAATGGAACTTGTTTATTCATGATATTCCACTCTCGAGCAGGAAATGGTGCAGTTCACTCGTCATATAAACAAATCTTAGCATGTACATATTTCTTGTCTTGGTAGTATGTGCGACTCATCGGACGGTATCTCGAGCATCGACACATAGAGCACATCTCGTGTAATTTGGCCAACTACGTAAAGTCTTCGTCGATAGCCAGCGGGAGACGATATGTTCAAAATCTCATATGGCCCTATGAACGCTGGACTTAACGCTACGACCAAACCTAAGAATTTTTGCTCCATGGTGATACCTTTAAAGACCTTGTCTGACTTTATATTTCAATATCTCTCCTCTTTAGGTTGGCATCTGACTTTTATGCATCAACTAAGCGCCTTTAACCTCTGCTTAGAATAACTTGTACTTTCTCTTGTATCTTTGCATGTGCGGACTGTCAGTTTATGCTCGTTCAGTGCATCCGGTAACGGGTTCCCCTACGTTTCGGCCATTACAAAGCCGTATGGTGCCATACCATGCTTGATTGAAAACTATTGTTATAGGCAAATTCTATCAATGGAATCACCATATCGACTTCGAAAATTCCATAACCTGACCTCGAAGCATATCTTGGTACAGATCAATCTCTCACATTGTCCATCTTGTTTTGCGGATGGAATGTGGAATGCTAAAATTAGCTTAGTGCCTAAGGCGGCCGTAATTCCTTCAGGAACCTTGATGTAAATCGCGGATCCTCTGCTCCAGGCTGGCCGATGACGGCGCACCATGCTATTCGCACAATCTCATCTACATATACTTCGGCTAGTCGATCCATGGGAATGGTCGATCTGTATTGGTATAAAATGGGCCGACTTTGGCGAACCTATCTACAATCACCCCGACGAGTCATGTTTTGTTGTGTGGGGAAAGCGGAAACCGAAATCCATGGTAATGTTATCACCTTGGGTGAGGAATTGGAAGGGGATTTAACAAGCACTGTTGGCGCGGTGTTCAGCTTTGACTGCGACCACGTCAAACATAGACATATTCGATCCACATCTCTTTTCATTTCCTTTCCCTGTTGATAAAAGCTGTTTGAGTCACGGTACATCTTGGCCCTCAGGATGCATAGTAAATACGCATTATAGGCATAAATAGAAACTTTCTTTAGCTCTTTATCATCACGCTGCGTAATCTATGCAAATCTGAACTTCGACTTCTTTCTCTAAAACTAGGTCTTGTCACCATCTCTAACCATCTGTAAATTTTACGTAACTCTTCATCATTTTACTGCTCATCTATAATCATTTTGCTTTAAAAACGGAGTTAAGCCTAATTGAGCTAACATAGCTCCATCATCACCCTAATCTCGATCAACATCTTTATGTAGTGACATTGCTACCATTGTCTTTCGGCTTAAAGCATCGGCTACTATATTAGCCTTTCCGGGATGGTAATCTATGATGCGATTCATAATCCTTTAATAACTCTAACCACCTCCGTATCTCAAATTTAACTCTTTAGAGTTACTTAAGTACTTGAACTCTTATGATCAGTGTAAATTCTACACTTTTCCCGTATAAGTAGTGTCGCCCAGTATTTTAAAGCAAACACTCGCGGTAACTCTGAGTCATGAGTGGGATAATTTTGTTCATGTGGCTTCCAAGTATGCGGGCGCATAAGCCACTACTTTCCATCTTGCGTGTCGCATCTAAACCAATGCTGAAGCATCACTATCTGAGTATACTCTTTTCCGGAGTAAGGTGTGTAATCTTTGGTCGCCCAGCCGGCCTCGGCTATTTGTTAAACTAATGACATTTATCACATCCTCAAACTTTATTCCGCTCACGAAGTAACTTGGTGGCGGAGAAGCTATGGCCAAAAGCCTCTCACCAAATCTTCTATAATAGCGGCTAAGCGAAACTTCGCCTCGGTTACATTTTGAGGTGATTTCAATCCTGTGCAGCAATCTTGGCGAGGATCGAAATTTCTTTATCACGCCGGCGGACACAATATAGCTGGAATGGGGACTTCCTTTAGCCAAAATCACATTTTCTTTGCGAGGCTTAGCATGCCTCTTCTTTTCTCTTAACGTCTAAGACTATTCTCGAGTGTTGTTCATGTTCACATGTCGCCAGAATCACACTAGGATGTCATCAATAAGAAACCACAATGGAATTGATCCATAGAGGTCGGAAAACCACATTCATCAAATCCATGAATCTTTGTAGGTGCATTAGTCGACCCAGATATGGCATGACCCGAACTGTAATGACCATATCGGGTTCTAAATGGTCTTGACACATCTCCTTCCTTTACCTCAGTGATATTACCACGATCGCGGTCACATCTTGAAAGACACGCTCCTTTATTTGATCGAAAAGATCTTGATTCGGCAATGGGTACTTGTTTTAACATCACCTTATTAATGCCGATAATCGATGCATCGTAGAGTGCCATCTTTCTTTTTCACAAATAAAACGGAGTGCACCCCCGAGGGGACACGGGTTGGATAAATCCAGCACATCTAAAGTTTCTTGCAATTGACTCTTTAACTCTTTGACTCAGTTGGAGCCAAATCATCACGGTGCCCTTGACATAGGGGCATTCTGGTACAATTTCTATGGCTAGATCCACCTCTCTCTCATGGAATGCACAGTAACTCTTGGGGAATACATGCGGAAATTCCCTTACCCTCTTTGGGATCTTTTTCTGCATCAACTTGACCTCTCTTGGAGTCAAGTATCAAAGCGAGATGTCTCACATCCTTTTCCTCGCAATTCTCTGGCTTGCATAGTGGAGATGACTGTAGACAATACATAAGTCAATGCCTTGTACTATTACCTCAGTTTGGTGAGAGCATTTCAGCACTCGTCTTTTGTCCATGATCCACGATGGCTGATTGTAGACAACCAATCCATTCCTAGAATCAAGTCAAACTCGGAATGGTAGGTTATCAATCGGCGAGAAACTCTACAGTTTGTATAACAATGGAAGCGATTCTGTATATGCTATTCACACTAACGTTAGTGCCCCAACGGACTAGTTACATGCATGTCATATGCTAATTTCTCCTTCTTTAATTACTTTGTCAAATATAATATATTGCCACATATGAATGAGTAGATCGGGATCGATCAATGCGTCACGTCTTATATCATATAAAGAAATATACCGCTATAACCCGGGAGCATTACGATCCTCCACGAGCCTTCATAGCATATGCTGCGTCTTTGGTCTTGTAGGCATAGGACGATCTTTTGTTTCCGACCTTTGCTGCACTCCTCGTCCTCTATCTTTGAGATGGGCCACTCGACCCTACCGATCTGAGTGGAGAGTAGTGCGCGAGATCTTCCTCTGAAACCTTATTGGCTTCTATTATCCCACAACTCTCGGGGACAACGTGCTTTCAAATGCTTTCGAGGCTTCCACAAGAAACACCCTCTTGTCAATATCCTGCGACTCCAGATGCCTTTTTGACAATGAGGGCATTCGAAATTTCTCACACATCCAGTAGGCTTACCTCTACATCTTCACGTGTTCACATTGGACCTTTGCCTTCTACCCTCGAAGCGGAACTATATTCGATTGAGAATTTGGAGATTCTCTAGGCTCTTTTCGAGAGGAATGAAGCTCCTCTAAACTTTTTCTTTTGAAATCTTTGCTTTGTTGCTCGTTTCTAGTCTCTCTCTACTTTGATTGCGGCTTGGACAGTGATAAAATCCATTTGTTTGGAGAGAAGTCATGAGTGCGAATACCTCTTGATGGAATCCCATGCAGTCCATCCACAATTCCCTACAGAAATGCCTCGGTGAGGATAAGATAAGTGCATATTTACTAAGATGGCTAAATTCTTTCATATTCGATATAGATAGAAGCTCCTTTGCTTCAAATTTAAGGCTGCTTCCACTTGGAATCCACATACATCGATCAACATACTTTGTCACGAGATTCTTGGACAAAAGAATTCCCGTGTCGAGGACTTGGAATCCTTGGACTTTTGAGTACTAGTTTCCACGATCATATACCTCACCTATGATAGTGAATTTGCACATGATGCTCGATCGGGAGGACATCTAACCTCTTCTAATACTCTTATCTAGCTTTTCTAACGGGAGGTCGGCTTTCTCGACTCTTCCATGCTCGACCCATGCGATTCCTCATCGTGTCTTCTTAACGTATTGTCATTGGAGCTTTAGAATGATCTATAAAGCAGAGCCATGTCTTGCGATATTCTCGGCCAAGGCTTAAGGCAGATTAAATTAGGTATTACTTTACGAAGGTTCAAGCGAGTAACCATATTCAGTTCAGAGGTTGACACTCTCAGCGGCTTGACCGGGACGATCCATACATCTAGCCTTTGAGGACATCCACATGGGGCCCACACATTACTAAAACCGGGCTTTTCCTGTTTTATATCTCTATTCCAAGAAGCCACTAAACTTAGGCTTTTCCAGAGCGCCCTAAACCTAGGCTTTCCCGATACCCTTTAAGCTATGACACCCTTTCTAGATCCGACTGGGTTGGCGAATTAGAACCAAATCAGGGATGCTCACGATGCTAAGCTTGTGACACCCTTTCTCAGATCCGACCCGGGTGTGGTCGGGCTTAATCTGGGATGCTCGATGCCAGCCCCAGGCGCGACGATGACTCGGCATAGGATGTCAGTGAGGTCACTCTTTTTTATATACTTATAACCTTTACACTTGCATATTCATATATTTAAGCAGTTGCTTGTGGCCCATTACGTAGCGGATTACAAAATATCTGAAGCTCCAAATATGAAATGTTCAGCGTTTAATCATTACATTAGTTTAAAAAATTTCATATACAAAATGGCGCAAAGGTCTTGAGTGAGCACTATTGATGTGTGGCGCTTTGTTTCTTGATGTGGATTACGTTCTCACGATTTCCTCCTTACGTACACAGTTGATTACCGTGCTAAACTCACGCTTAGTGGGAATATGAAACTTCTATTAAGAGTCACCACACTTTTATCTGAATCATATAACACATATAACATTTACAGACTCTTATCATTTCTCATATATATATATATATATATATATATATATATATATATATATATACTTTTCATAACTTGATTTCATTTCTTATCATCTTCCATATACTTTTCCTTAGCAATCTTGTACTTTTACTTCTTGTTCTTATAGCGTATACTATCATCGCATAAGCGATTACTATGCTTCTCATATCATGTCGTGTAATCTCTACACTTCCCTTTGCATATACACATGCATTCTTTTATGTTTCGTATCTGCATAGACCTTAGAAGTGGATACGAGAAACCATGAGGCGAAGGCGCTATATCACTACCATTTTATACGGCTTGAGTGGTCCATGAGGGCCGGAGCGCCTATATTCAGCACATATGAAGCAGTGGTCGCGTGAGGGCCCGAAGTGACATGTAATATATTGTAAAGATATCATCAGCATGCGAGGCGGTGACTATCCATGAGGGCGGGTGTATGGTGACCCTTCCGGGGCCAGTGATCAAACGGGATCTATGTCATCGACGAACAGGGCGGAATATCAGAACTTATCTTTGCGGTTATTTTACAATAAGCGTAAATCTATCACTCTACCGGGTTCGCGGACAATCAATATGTGAAATTTTATATTAATTAATATCTGTATTCAGGAATAATTATTGTCATTCGGTAATCATATGAGATATATATACAATCAGTTATTCATATCTTTACATTTTTCATACTTCATTATATGCATAAATAACTATGCTTACATTGTATACTTATGAGCTATTTATGAATTCATAATAGGCGTTAAATGTCTGAATAACTATGGTTACCATGCTGCCTACTGTTTTCCGTGTTTTCTGGAACTAATATGAGTTCCAATCTTATCAAGATGTCTATTGATGAATTCTTGACTCAATGGGCTTTCCATAGAGTCAAGAACACCCAAATCGGAGTTCAAACGAAGGAGATATGACCTTAGAAGTTGGAAGTCGTAAATGGTCGGTCTTGACAGTGACACAGTGAAGGCACCTTCGAAGTGTGAGCTCAGTCTAACACCTCGGTGTGACATCTAATATCTTCTTCAGGCATATGGATGGATTCTTGACTCAATGGGCTTTCCATAGGGTCAAGAACACCCAAATCAGGTTCAGACCAAGGAGATATGACCTTAGAAGTTGGAGGTCATCGCTGATCGATCTTGACGGTGACTGGGCCGACAATTTGCACTGATGACGAGTGACTCAGTCTAACACCTTGGTCTGACATATAATATCTTCTTCAGGCATACGGATGGATTCTTGACTCAATGGAACTCCATAGAGTCGAGAACGCAAATCGGAGTTCGAGCCGAAGGAGATATGACACTTAAGTTAGGTCATCGCGGTCAGTCTTGACGGTGACACGGAATGACAGCTGCACTGGAAGTGAAGGCTCCAGTCTAACTTCCTTGGTCTGACATCTAATATTTCTTAGGCATATGGATGGATTCTTGACTCAATGGGCTCGCCAGTCCAAGAACACCCAAATCGGGTTCGAGCGAAGGAGATATGACCTTAGAAGTTGGAGGTCATGCGCGATCAGTCTTGACGAGGCGGCTGGGTGACAAAGTTGCACTTAAGTGACCCAGGCTCAGTCTAACACCTCGGTCTGACATCCTAATACTCTTCTTCAGGCATATGGATGGATTCTTGACTCAATGGGCTCCATAGAGTCCGAACGCAAATCGTTCCAGGGAAGGAGATATGACCTTCGAGTTGGAGGGCATCTTGTGATCGATCTTGGTGACTGGGTGACGAGTTTGCACTGAGTGACTTGAGCTCAGTCGGCACATAGTCTGACATCTAATAATCTCCGCAGGCATATGGATGGATTAATAACGAAGTTAAATGGGAACTTCACATAGGTTCGAAATGGCGAATCGGAGTTAACGAAGGAGATATGACCTTAGGGTTAGGGTCATGCGTAGTCAGCCACTGGCGAAATTTGGGCTCTTGAGGATCGACGACCTCGGGATCGACTGACCCCTCACGGGACTGGCGGCCTCTACAGGACCTGGCGACCTCCTCTGAGGACGACCTCTTGGGACGGCGACTACAGTGCTGACGGCGCCTGGAGGGACGACCTGCATGGGCCGACTCGCACCCATTTGGTATTCGGAGTAAAAGGAGCCATGCTTAGTCTCTGAGTCAGTCTAAGAAATTAAAGCCTAACATCAAGTTCATTGATGTGGCTACAATTTCAGAAGGACTCACTTCCAAATTCTCTTATTTCTGGTTCAAAAACTCGTTAAAATTAAGGTAGTTGACTGAATTGGCAGAACTGACCCTACCAGATTTAGCTGGGCTGACCTCAGTAAAAGGACTATATAGCGATGCACAGAAGTCGAATCGAAATTCAAAAGCCTAGCATCAGTTAATTGATGTAGGCTACGATTATCAGGACTTACTTCCATGTCCTTTACTTCTGACCTAAAAACTCGTTAGATTGAAGCTCACATTATATGATCAAAAATAGAAATTTTCTTGGGTGACACAGCTAGACCCTTCTAAAGCGCATGCTCTGAGGCTCCTTGCAGACTCTTCTCCAACAATCTAGCAAGAAATGAGATTGGGAGTTTCCAAAGCCAAGACAATGTATATTCATGCAAATATTCACAGTTCCATACAACCCAGAGACATGTATCAGTACCCATACTCAGAATTCGTACAAATCTTTCGAATTTAGTAATTCCATACACAACGATCTTCTTCTTCTTCCTTTCTTCTCTCTCTATATCGAGGCCAAATAAGATATTTATTTTGGTCTTATCTTCTATTCGCTCTAAGGAGAAACTTCCTCCCTCTTTGTATTCCTTGTCTCTTATGATTTTCTTAGCACATTTCGATTCTTTATGTCTTTCTTTTATTCTTTCTTTGGTCACTCCCGACCCTTCTAATATTTGAAATTCAATTTATATTTTACAATCGCCTCAAATATTATTTTTAATTTAACTTATGCATATTCTACTTTTTGTTTTTATCTTTATTTTATTCTGAAAAATATCTTTGTACTTTTATTATCACATAGCATGTTATAAAGCGTATGATACAGGTAGAGGTGTTACAATAAATACTCCATAATGGTACAAATATATCAACTTTAATAAATGATGAAATTATAGATTTGGGTATTCATGATAAAATATTTACAATAACATTAGATAATGCTTCAAATAATAATGTAGCAATACAAATATTAAAAGATTTTGGCAAATAAGCATTGATCATGCAAAATTATTTCACGTCGTTATTTGTGCACATATTTTAAATTTGATTATAAGATGGATTAAAACAAGTTGATAACACATTAGAAAAAATTAGAGACATTGCATATAATATTAATTGTTCCCAAGCAAAACATGAATTATTTTTTTATTGTTGCAAAATTGCAAATATGAAAAGAAAAAATATAAGTTTAGACATACCAACTAGATGGAATTCTACTTATAAGCTTTTACAAAATATTACAAAATATAAAAAAGTAGTACAATTATACGAAATACAATTATCTAAGAATAATAATAATGATGTAGATGTTGATGTATTAAATGATTATGATTAGGCGTTACGGACGCCCCTACGAGATCTTTTTGAAATTTTGATACTTGACAGATATTTTTGTAGTGTGTATTATCGAAACCGCGTGGTCGTTGCACCAAATATAACTAGTATTTATGGTACTTCAAAATTATTTAAGTTATGAAATCTTTAATGATACAATTTTTGCAATGATAGAAAAAATTAAAAAATATTAGGGAGAAATACCTTTAATTTATTATATTGGTTTAATTGTGGACCCTAGATTAAAATTTGATGCTTTAGATGAATGGTTGCCAGTTATTTACAATGAAGATCAAATAAAAAATTAGAAGAAAATTAAAATGAAGTAAATTCGTTATTATATATTTTATATAATATTTATAAAAAGAAAAAAATATGATAATAATATTAGTTTGATAAAATCGTAAGTCACGACAATCTCCTCGTCTTTTTATAAAAGCCGCTAGAAATGTTGAAAAGTAGAAAAGCGACAACTAGTTCTCCGAATAATACGACGGATATAGATGGAGATATCTGGAAGTGTAGAAGCAAATTCAGTTTGAAGATAATGAAGCTTTGATATTTTAGAGTGGTGGAAAAAACAACAAATTAAATACCCGGTGTTATCTATTATTGCGTGATGTATTAACCGTGTCCTGTGAGTATAGTCACATCGGAAGTTGCTTTTAGCGCAGGTGGAAGAGTGGTTACTTGAGATGTAATTTATCGCCTCGAAACTGTCGAGTAGTAGTATGTTTAAAAGATTGGAGTTTAGCGGACAAGAGATTGCATGATCATGTTCGAGAAAGTGGTAGTCATTGTCTGAGAGAACTTAAAATATCAAGACATAAATTGATCGAGAATGGTTCGAATCCGCTTTGGAAAATAATGATTAAAATATTTTGTGAAAATGTATATTGTATTTTTATTTTCTTATGGTTAGAAAGAATCTGAATGATTGTGAAATAAGTAGGTGCCAACTTTGCGTTAGGATGTACTTATTTTGTAGTGATGTAAACTTTTCATACATTTTTTAAAATCTAATTATATTTGATTAATAAAATTTTAAATGATGTATTTTTATTTTGAATTGTTTTAAACACTTTTTATTTAACTTTTCATCTGATTTAAATAAAAGCATAAATGGAGGGGTTGAGCTTTTAGGTGGGCTTAGATAGGCACTGGGCGGGCTATCGCGGGCTTTAGGCGGGCTTACAAGCGGGCTTTTGGGGCGGGCCTGCAGTGGGCCTAAAAGCCCGTGGTCAGACGACCAGCCGGACGGTGGGCTGAAATGAAGCCAGCTGGCCCGGCCCTGCTAACGAGGCTTGGCGGCGCTTGGGCCTCTCGGGCTTGGTCAGTTCAAAGCCCATCGGGCGAGCAGACTGACGGGCCTCGAGGCCGGGCCGGGCGCTGGGAGATGCCCTAATAGGCTCTGAGCTAGCAGATTTTATACCTGTAAATACTAATAATATATTAGTTTTGAAACTATTTTTAAAATGAGCCTTTGAGGTTTGGTTCAAGTAGGGGTGTAATCGAGTCGAGTCCATACATAGTTAAGCTTCAGCTTGACTCGATTAAAAAACTCAAAGTTCGAACTCGACTCAAAAAATAGTCGAGCTATTCGAACTCGATTCAATAAAATTTGAATCAATTAAAAAATTAATAAATAATTATATCGAACACGACTAGATTAGAGAGAACAACGGTCGTCATTGATGGTTAATCACATGAGAAGAGATGAGTATTAGAGTATATTTAGAATTTCTTTTATTGTATTAGAGTATATTTAGGATTCCTTTTATTGTCTAAACGCTTTTACCTTTTTGCCCTTGTATTGGTATATTTATATACCTTAAACTCTCTCAATAATAATCAAATCTCTTTCATAATATGGTATTAGAGCCATAAGCTTAATAGCAAACCCTAGCCGCCGTCGTTGCCACCATTGCTCGTGATCCACCTTCTTCGTTAGCCCTTATTCTCCCTAATGATAGACGCCTCTTCTTCCACCACTACTGTCATGCCCTCTCGTACCCCCACAGTCCTGACCGGAACTGACTCACTTTAGAACTTAGTCATTCTCAACGTTAATGCTTAGGCACCGCTCAAACTCACAGCCATGAATTATGCCTTTCCCTCCCGCGAACGGATCATGGTCCATCGCTAGAATCTTGCAAGTCCTCAACAAGGTACTCTGACCATTACAGAATACATGTAAGATGTCAAACACAACATTGACTATCTTGCTCTCATGAATGTCCCTGTTGACTTTGATAGGCCTCACATGCATGTGCGCGGACTTAGCGGCTTACGCAGACTTATCTCATGCTCCTCGAGTTCGAGAGACTCTGAATCACGTTCGAGGAATTATTCGAGCATCTCTAAATTATGAAGGCTAACTCAGGCATTCGGTTCCTTTAGCCGCCCTTCCATTAAACCCATTTGCCATGATTACTTTTCCTAGTTCCTCGTCCATCTTTGGTCGAACAATAGTAGCGGCCCTTAACACACGATTAGTCTGATCCTGAGAAATCATCTAATGTCCCCCGGCAATTTGCTCGACCTTCTCTTGACCCTAGATCGGTATAGTCGGTATCACGGGCATGCTCTCCATGTCTCCGACTTTTCGGCTCCACCGGAAGTTGATTCGTTCATAGTCGCAACCTGGAGCCTTTGTCCACACCCCTACCCCCGCTGGATGAAGAGAAGGGCGCAGCTGGGACTAAGACTCCTTAACTACTTTTGAGCGTTGGTGGCGTTCGTATATAGTCCTTAAGGAAATAAAATTTCTAGTACTACCACCGTAGTGGTGTTTAAACTGTCCTGTACATATTCTTGAGTCCTATTTACTTATACATAAACAAATTCCACTATTATAAAAAACTTTTACATTTACATTCCAAAACAAAATCAAAAAAGCTACATCAGGTGGACTCCTATTGTGTGTTGGCCTGGCAAGGAAAATCTTTGAATACCGGGATGTCCTTTTAGAATCTATCTGGATAAAACACTTTCGTATTAAGCATAGCAGTAGGAAACAAATAACAGATATGATCACTTGAAGTGGTCCATAATTATAGGATACATATAACATAATGCATATGTCAGAGTATACGTATAACAAAATTCTATAACAAAGTTATCATATAACATAATTCTTATAACGGGGTTTTCATATCTCCCGTAGGAGTTCAGAACAGAAATCTTGAACATAAGGTACCTGTAGGTACATTACAGAACATAGCAGAACTGATTACTTATGTTTTCTTATTGTTCATTATTCATATTCTTATCATATAAATGTTTGCCTATATAGACCAATAATAATGAATGAGAGGGACACTGACCTGACCGTGCAGAAGTCTGATACAATCTTGAACAAAAAGTGTCTACCCATGTGAAGTCTGTAGCACTAACGAGTGCTAAAGCCTTTGGATAGAGAGGCGTGTCTACTACGTAACATAAGTGTCATAACACTATTAAGTCGCAGAAGCACTAAAGCGAGAGGCGTGCATGCCTACGTAACAGAAGTGTCGTAGCACTAGTAAGTGTCAAAAGCCTTTATATGAGGTGCCCTATTCATTAGCTATTCGGTCTTAGGCAAACATACAATTATATGTGTTTTAGAACATTATTTTGTTCTTAATAACCTTATTAAATAAGGGGCAAGAACAATGTTTGCCCAAACGGCGAGGTACATAGCATTTTTATATAACTTTTATACACGTACTGACCCTTTCATTCGAAATTAACAGAAGAACAGAACAAAAACAAGGTGGTAGGACCGATACTCGGACCTTAAACAACTTTGAGTTGAGTAGCGGTACTAAACTTTCAATACCGGTACTTAACATCCTTTGGACCTTAAACCACTTTAGTCTGGAAATTTACTCGACTTTGTCTTGGTATAATATCTCTGGACCCAAAACAGCTTTGCGTGCGGTACTCAACTTTCGATCACTGAGTACTCCTGCGATTTACATGGGTTTACTTTATTTTCAGGAAAATTTCAATGAAACGAAACCAACCACCAAAAATGAACTAGCACCAACAAAATCATTTTTATCTGGAGATAGAAAGGTTCTTAACCCCAAACATAGGCAAGAGAGAGTTAGGAGGGTTTCACAACCAGCAATTCATACTTTCCACATATATAGGTTCCATACCTTGATGTCTTGAAGCTTAAACCTTTTCTTTTTCCTTCCTTCTTACTTGAGCAGGAGAACCCAAGACATGGAGAGAAAAGCAAACCCCTATTTGGTTCTCCTCTAAACCGTAAGCCCTAACCTCCTCCAAGCCAAATGGGAAAAATGTTCTCTACTATAAGGCCATGTTTGGCTTTAAGGCATTTGGCCTCCAATTTTTCCTTTTGCTTATTAGTCCTTCCCGCCGTTCTATTTGAGAAAATCAACTTGTCATATTTCCACTTTAACATATAATCTTTTCATCTTATGTTACTTGGGTCCTTAATTGACAAATTACCAATTTACCCTTAGCACTCAAATTTCCAAAAAATGCAAATTTTACTTATGTTATACCTTAAACACATAATAAACTACTAGGGTGTAATTTGAAATTATTCACAGACCTTATCGGCTTTATGGTATAACTTTAATACGCTCGCAGTCACGATCATCTACCCACCTCGGCACCTAACTTCATCGTCACAGTTCGAGCATAGTCGCTACCTTGGGAGCTTTCAGCTTTGTGCTATAGCAGGGCACTGCTTGTGATGCGATCCATCTACCCACCTCGGCCTTTCGCTCCTGCCGCCCATCTGCACATGCGGCGAACTTCATTTGCACCTTATGCCTTTCTGGTCCATCCCTCACTCTTGGTACCTCTGCGGATTAGGTTGTTGATTCGAGCGCCTCTACCTCCATGTGACCACAAATCTTGCTTTGCCACTTTGGCCTTCATGCGCCATTTTCACATTTCGACATTGTGATTATTGGTGATGGCTCGAGTTTACTCCCGATTGCTAACACAGTATTAAGCTCCTTCTCCCTCCACACACTCTGTTTTTTTCTAATGTCCACACATGTGCACCATGTCCCCAGAATCTTATTATAGTCTCGGCTTTTTGTGTTGATAACCTTATTAATGTCCTATTCTTTGACTCTTATTTTTTTATATAGGATCATCACACGAGGGTCACCTTGGTTCGCGATTAGTGTAGAGACGGTGTCTATTACTGGTCGAAGTCAGTCCCCCTTTAGTCTTCAACCCTCGCTCTGTCATCCTCAGCTCGGTCCTCCCTTGCCGCTATCTCTAAGTGGCATAGTCGTCTCAGTCATCCGTCCTTGCCAATTTTTTGAAAATTTCTTAGTGTTGTAAGTATTTCTTTTCCCGTAGAACATTTATGTTCCTTCTCTTATAGCTCCTACAGTATTAATAAAAGCCATAAGTTACCTTTTGTTAAATCAAGCATCACCTCTTCCTTTCCACTTGATGACATCTTTTTTGATGTGTGGACCTCACATGTTTCCTCTTCTAATGGTTTTCATAACTACGTTATTTGTTTTTTACCATTTCACAAAGTATATATGGTTTTATCCATTACATCATAAATCAGATGTTCATTCAACCTTTGTTGCCTTCAAGCAACTTGTTGAAAATTATTTCACCACCACCATTAAAACACTTTACACCAATAATGGGGGTGAATTCCTAGCTCTTTGATCATTCCTTACAACCCATGGTATAACCCACCTCCCCACACTGATTAGTGCCCAAATAGTGCTATTTTGGGCCACATTTATTGCGAGTTTGAGGCACTTTTGTGTCTTAATCAACTTAATTAACCTGATTGACACATTAAGGTCCCGGCTACTACTAATCGCATTTTGTGGCTATTTTTGTAGTTTATGCAAGCTAAACTCATCAAATTGTTGAGTCGACTCAAACACGAAGAATCTAAAGTAGGAACTCGGAAGTTGTGGGTCGAGAAGCGAAAAGGAAAATTGAAGCGAAAATAGAAGGGGTGGGTCCACTGCGGGAATTTTGCGGGGTTGCAAAAGTCGCAGCTTTGTGGGAATTTTGCAGCACGAAATTTGCAACTGCGAATTTCACCGGGTTAACGTATTTATTGCAACACCTTACAATGTCATGTTTGACCTCTTTTTGACTAACTTTTTGTAACTTTTTCCTAAACTACCCTCTATGTATTATTGGTAGTTCATACATTTTTGTAATTTCCCTTGTTCTAAGCAGTATATAAGGCTTAGTCAAGGCTTTGTACACAGAATCATCACTTTATGCAATAAATTTTAGGCATGAAAGCTTTCAGCTCTCCCACCTATTTTTCTTTCTCTCATTTTCTTTCTCCTGCATTTCTCTCACTTTCATTTCCAAACACCTGAGGATGACCTTCGAGAGGATGGTTAATTCAGCCCTCTTATCCTTGAAAAGTAGGGCTACTAGGCTAGGGTTTGAGGTACACTACTGGTCCTCTTGTTTTTAACGCAAGTAGTTATTGTCATTTATGTCTCTATCTCTCACTATAGGTTTAAATCCTTTTGATGTATCTTGATTGACCAGTACTTAACAATCTTTTAGGGTTCAGTGGATGCTTATTGCTATATCCATTGAGGCTCGTTTAGTTGCCATTTATTTGTCACTGTAGGGTAGATCAAAGGATCAGTTTTTACTGTCTTGAAACATTAATGACCAATAAATGCTATATCTCGAAGGAAAGCCCATTAGGGTTCGATTTTATAGCTAAACGAAGACAAGTTCGGAAATGACTATAGGTCATTCTCCCAATGCGAGGAGAAAAGGACGAGGACCTCTCGATTGCCCTAGAGACCTTAAAGCCTAGTGGCTGAGGCTTGAGTTCTTATTTTATTTACATTTTAGTGGCATTCTTGAATCCACAGCCCCCTTTGTTTTTTATGAAAACCCGAATCTGAAGTGAAATCACCATTTTAAGATCAAGTTTGTTAGTTACCTACCTGAAGAAAACCCATCCACATGTTTGACCCTAGAGCCAATATGCTGCGATGGCTATGCTACGGCGTTAAAGAGATTTAGGTTTATAAATATTTTTTATTCAGAGCACCAAATCTCTACCCTGTGCATGCTACAATTTTAGCAAATCAAATGGCGTCGTTGCCGGGGATGGTGCCTAAGTGCAAGTGACGAGTTGTTGAACTTGTGATCCACATCACAAGTGTTGGTGAATTTTCAACCTTCTTGTTTTTATTGTTATTTCCCTGGCAGTTGCTGTGGGGTTGATTCAATTACATACGCCATATCTGATTTATATCTTCATTTTTGCTAACATTAACCTTTTTGGTAGCTGTTTGTTTTTGTCTCTTGTTGTGTTTTTGTGCTTTTTCGCAGGAGTTTATGCAGCAGGATAGGAACAGTAGGCCGATTAGAAAGGAGCAATGCTCCCGAAAGAGCAATTGTGAATTGAGCGTGCGCGGTGGTCGAATGGAGCCTCCAGGGGAGTAGCAAAGCCCTGACGGGGTTCACGAGAAATCTGTGCATATGAATCAATGAGGATCATATACATCCTCCAAGGGTAAGTGCACCCTCCTACATTGTGCCCCCTTCAGAGGACATAATTATCAAACCTTTACATTATGCCCTGCTCCTTTCCATGGAATAGA